>OZ038530.1:15385000-16077500 GCA_964036665.1 Gordius sp. MW1
TTAATCGATAAATGTTTCATGTTTACGTCTTGGCTAGACTTTAAACAATGACATTTATATAAACGGATTGAAAATTTTTGACTACATCATGAATTAATAGATTTCTTTTTTTTTATTATCATGTATTTGGTTCCACGGTTGTGGGATATGTTATGATTAATTTGTTTATCTAAATCGAGTAGGAACTAGTGATGTGGAAAACCGAGAAAAATCTAGGTCTCGTCTCGTCTCGAAAAACCGAGACGAGAATTCGAAAATTTTAGTCGAGATCGAGACGAGAATTTTTACCTCGACGAGACGAGATTTTATCAACGAGATCTCTGGTTTAATTTTTATTTTTAACTATTGAGACTAAATTTAGCTAATTAAGAATTTTTTTTATGAGATTTACATTTAGGATATTAAATGCAAATTAATATGATTTTGAAACTTTTGATATTAAATTACTTAATCACCTAATTATCCGCTTCGTACAAATTTCAAATTTGTAATATAATCTAATTCAATAGACAATAGTATTAGTGGCTTTTAGGGTATATGAACAATTAATTATGTATTTATTAATTATTTGTATAGCATTATTCTATAATATAATAATTTTAGGCCTATAAGGAGTTTATACGCAACAAATTCATTATTTAACTCAAAAAAGAGCAAGTTGCTCAGAAATTTCACAGTATCCAAGGATGAATTAACTTAAATGGGAAAGTGTAAATTGTGCTTTAAATCAGTAAGACTAAGAGCAATACTTCAGGTCTTCAACGAAATCTTAAACGTTACCATCATAAGGATTACTATAACCTTTACCCCACTCAAGTTAATAAGGAAAAATGCCCAAACACTTTTTTTCAGCTCATGGCAGACCTTAACAATTTTCCACCCATCACATTCATCACATTTTACGCGAAAATGTAGGCTTGGCAGATGCATGAAAATTCATTGAGTTTTTTGCAAAATGATGCAATTATAGTGATGCGGAAAAACCGAGAAAAATCTCGGATTTGAAAAATGGAGTCTAGATTGAGACGAGAATTTTGAGAGACGAGATTTTTTCGGCGAGATCTCGACTTTTTATTGATCGTTAGATTTTAGTAAATTATTGTGTATTTTAATTTGCATGATTTACATTTAAGGTATTAAGTGTAAATCAATATGTATGGAATATATTTGATATTAAAAAAATTCCCAAGTGTAGGAAATATCATATATTTTTGCAAAAAATTGAAAATTTGGCAATCTTTTACTTAAGTATGGTTGACCCTTAGGGTATGTGAACAATTTTATAATCAAAATTTTAGGCTTAGAATGAGTTATGATGGAATAGTAAATATTACTAAAGCATATTTAAACTTTGCAGTTACTCATCCTGCATGATGCGGTAATTATAAATTATAGTGCTCAATCAGTTTTAATTATACAAGTTAAACTAAGGTGGCTCGAGATTTTTGAGCACCCGCCTAACGATCTCAAAAGTACAATAGAATTGAAATGGTTATTTCATTATTTAGAGGAGATACTTTTTTAATCGAGTTTATTGGTAGTGTAAAGTATATGCGAAAAAATGAATAATGATCCTGTTAGTTTTAAAGGTTGTGCTTATGTAGCTGCGCGAGCCCATTATCATTTGAATAATCAGGCGATGATTGAATACAAGCGAGGGGCTATTAAAATAAAAATAACGTGATGGTTAAGTACAAGCGAGGGGCTATTAAAATAAAAATAACGTGATGGTTAAGTACATGCGAGGGGCTATTAAAATAAAGTAACGTGTTAGAATTCGCCTAGACGGGGTCAAGAAAAGTAGCGTGCGAAAGAAGATTTTTGATTCCAATTAGCGCGTTTAATTTAATTCGTAGCCTCTACAACTATCCTCGGGGCTCCACTCGGAGAGTTGTGGCTAGTGTAGTAGTTTATAGCGTCAATACACGTGCCTTCCTCTCGATGTGATGTATGGGTTTTCTTTTGATTTTGTTAGGTCTGGGTCGGAGTTAGCTGGTCCGGCGATGTCGTCGGAGGGACAAACTTTGGGTGGATTTACATTTTCGGTATCCGTAAGCGGCTGAGTTGAAGTATCTAAATTATCAGGTTTCAATCGCTCGATCGAAACTGAGTCAGCTTTTCCGTTTTTATCAATAATGAAATATTTAGCATGTTTGGACTTTACTGGCCGTCATATGGTGGCACCAAACTTTTTCGAACGAAATCATTACGGATAAAAACGTATTTACAGTCCTTAAGAAGTGAAGTTGTACTCGCATTTGTCAATTGTGTCCTGACTTTTTTAAAAGGTAAATGGGAAAAATGTTGTTTTAGGCATTTAATAAATTCGGAGGCGTTATGAGGTGTTCTTGAGTTCGTGAAAAATTCGCCGGGAAGTCTAAGTGTAGAGCCATAAACTAATTCGGCTGGAGTGCAACCTAAGTTTTCCTTGATTGTGGTTCGAATGCCAAGCAAAATTAATGGTAAGAGCTCATCCCATTTGTTTGTGTCACCTTGTGCCATCAAGGAACTTTTCAACTGTCGATGAAATCTCTCAATCATGCCGTTGGCTTGTGGATGATAGGCAGTTGTTATGATGGGATTTACACCAAGGAGTTGAGTGAGATTCCGAAATAATTGGGACTCAAACTGGGGACCTCTATCTGTTGTGAGGCTTGATGGTACTCCGAGGTCAGCTATCCAATACTTGATCAGAGCTTTTGCAACCGTTTGGGCTGAGGTGTCACGGATGGAAGAACTCGCGATGAGTACGTCGTCAAGGTAAACAAAAACAAAGTCAAGTTCTCTAAAAACTTGGTCCATAAAGCGTTGAAACGTCTGGGCAGCGTTGCGAAGGCCAAATGGCATGCGAAGAAATTCAAAAAGACCGAACGGGGTTGTGATGGCGGTTTAATATCCTCGGGGGCCATTGGAATTTGGTGGTATGCCCTGACTAAGTCGATCTTTGAGAATACCGTTTTATTGCAAAGGGTCAGCGCAAAATCATGGAGGTGGGGAAGTGGATAACAGTCGGGAATTGTACGACTGTTGAGCATGCGATAGTCGCCACAAGGTCTCCAATCTCCCGCGACCTTCATGGGTACCATGTGCAGGGGTGAGGACCAGTCACTGTTAGAGGGACGGATTATACCAAGTTCGAGCATGTGAGTAAATTCGCCTCGGGCAATCTTAAGCTTGTCCGGGAAGAGTCTCCTTGGTTTTGAGCGAACCGGGGGGCCGTTGGTGTGGATATGGTGTTGAGTGCTATGAGTTACTTGAGCCTTATAATCAGAAGGGGACACTATGGAGGCATACTTCTGAAGTAGTGATTTGATGGGGGAGGTGCCAATTATCCCAACTTGTATGTTGATTGACGTAGCGAGTGTAGCCTTGCCTGCAGATGTTAATGTCGTTTGAGTGTCGAAAAGCTGCTTCTTTTTTATATCAACTACTAGATGGTAGTGATTAAGAAAATCGGCTCCGATGATTGGCTGTTTAACGTCTGCTATTGTAAAAATCCATCTAAATTCTTTGCGTAGGCCGAGGTCCAAAGTGAAAAGCTTTTGGCCATATGTTTTGATAGGGGTAGAATTGGCGGCCTGAAGTTGCACATATGAAGGGGTCAAGGAATGGTCTCGAGAAGGCGGAATAACGGAAATTTCCGCTCCTGTGTCAATGAGAAATCGCTGACCCGTGGATATGTCGAATATGTAAAATAAGCGACTAAGTTTTAGACCAAGTCCAGGCGTCGCCATCCCTGGGTGGTCTACTAGTTTGTCGAGGAGGGGTTAAATGCGCAAGGTTGCACGCATTTGAGCGCCTTGTCTTTAAAGCGGTAATGGTACCAACAAAGTATATTTGGTCGAATATGCGCGCTAGGGTGGCGAACGGTAGAGGGATTGCGGCGTCTCGAGTTGGAACGATCACGTGGCCTATTGATTGAGATTTTTAAATTTTGTACCTCCTGTGTGAGTTTTGCAATCATCTCCCTAAGCCGAGTCGATTCATCTTCCGTGACTACATTTACAATTGGACATGTGGAGTTGTGGTAGGTCTCTACAATTTTGTCCGCAGTTTCGGCCAATTTGGAGAGGGACTGCTCGTCAGAAACAATTGCCAAAATGCCGGTCATGTTTTTTGGAAGGTTTTCTAACCAAAGTTCTTTAAGAACTCGTTCATCCATGGAATTCGTTCCCAGAAGATTTTTCATGAAACGCAGAAGCTGGGATGGGGTGCGATCTCCTAATTCGACAGTTGTTAGAAGAGCACGAAGTCTAGCAGAATCGGATTGGCTAGTGCGGTCTATGATGGCTGCTTTCATGGTTGTATAGGGTAAAATGTCGGGCATATTTTGTAGGATGTCTTGAATTTCTATGGTTTTATCCAGTGGCAAGGCTTCTATTAAGTACCCAACTTTGGTAGCTTTGCTTTTTATCTTTCTTACCAAAAAAAGAGCCTCTATTTGGATGAACCATGAGCGGGGGTTTATATTGTTAAACTGTGGCAGTTTAAAATATGTGGCATTTTCGCTTTTAACCTCCATATCAGATGGTTGCGTGGACATTTTTGGGTCACCAAATGAAGTGGTTATTTCATTATTTAGAAGAGATACTTTTTTAATCGAGTTTATTGGTAGTGTAAAGTATATGCGAAAAAATGAATAATGATCCTGTTAGTTTTAAAGGTTGTGCTTATGTAGTTGCGCGAGCCCATTATCATTTGAATAATCAGGCGATGGTTGAAAACAAGCGAGGGGCTATTAAAATAAAAATAACGTGATGGTTAAGTACAAGCGAGGGGCTATTAAAAAAAAATAACGTGATGGTTAAGTACAAGCGAGGGGCTAATAAAATAAAGTAACGTGTTAGAATTCGCCTAGACGGGGTCAAGAGAAAGTAGCGTGCGAAAGAAGGTTTTTGATTCCAATTAGCGCGTTTAATTTAATTCGTAGCCTCTACAGAATATTTAATGACACCGTAATAGATTAAATCTTAAATCATGTGTTTTTTAATCGTTTTTATGCTTCAACTAATTGTATACCTCCCAAATTTTTGGACCTTAACAAGACATTATGTGAATACATAGGTTTATCATATGCGTTACTTTTCACATTATAAGCTGGGTTGGCAGGTGCATTCAAATTTACTATAAATTCTATAATTGTGCAATATAATATAAATACACGACCCTATGCTGTATTTTATAAATAACTATTTAATGGCAAAGTTAGTTAGAATTGGATGTTAATTATTTGGAATGTAAATTTTATTATAATAATTTTTGTCATAAATTAAAATACGTGTACCTTAATTTAGAGTTTAAAACTTTATGTATTTAATCCCATAATAATGCTGCTTTTATTGTTGTTTTTACAACGTTCTAATAGGGAGGGGGGGGGGGCAAAACGTTTAAAAGATCCATTCGAGGGGGGCAAAACATAATTTTTTTTAATTTTTTAAAGTTTTTGCATTGAAACTTTTTTTTGTAATTTATGGGGGGGGGGGCCCCCCTGCCCCCTCTGGCTACTCCCATGTAATAATACTATCATTAAAAGTCACTCGCACTTTGTCGTTTATAACTATAAAAATAAAACATGCAATAAATACTATGGGCTATACTTGATGATGGTAATATCAATGTTAAACCTTTGCCTTAAATATGTTAAGGTCAACTTTGAAACTTTAAACAGGGTTAATAAAGGGTCTCAATTTGCTCAATTATGCAACTAAGCCCACTATAAGCGAACTTATGATTTTCGAAGTATGTTAATAGTTGACAGACACAGTGAATTTGATACAAATGTTATAATTTGCTAGAACAATAAAATTTAATTTTCTATACTTCAAATTTATTTGTAATTTTTTTAGTCTGCACTTTCCATTAAAGTTTTTCAAAAAATATAAAAGTTTTGAATTTTTTAACACTTATTTAATATTTTTAATAAAACAGGAGAAACTTTTATTCCGTATATATTTTTTTTAAAAAAGTCGAGACGAGACGCGACTTCTCGTCGAGACGACACCGAGATTTTTCCAGACCGAGACGCCCATGTTTTTTTGCAGTGTATTTGTTTGAAAACAGAAATGTGAATTCACTATTAGTTAATAAAAAAAGCATGCTAATAAATGATTATTTAATAAAATGCAAATGACACTAAATTGCTTTATCATCACAGTATTTTTATTTCCTATTATTATAAATTTGTAAATAATATGTATTATAAAATGCTGTTTAATGTTTAACTAGTTAAATATTTTTTTCTTAGACTCATAAGACACTCTAAATAACCAAAAGTACTATAATCTATATTTTATCTCCTTACTTGGGTACATAATGGCGCAAAATAGTTTACTTATTTAAAGATGATGAGTCTAATCTATGTCCGCATATTCTGTTATTTAGCATAATTTAGGATGATACTATATTTTGAAACAGAATGTGATGGTTATATATTTCATAATTAACACTAGTAGACAATTGGAGAATTATTTCAACTTTATACTCTTTGGATATATTAGCATACCCCCTCAAAATTTAAATAATTTGACGTAGGATGGGTTGATTAAAATTGCATGGATATTGTAAATTAAATCTGGGTCAGTTGTGTTTTCCGTAACTTTTAATAATAGATAATCTAAACCTAAATTTTGTCAGGAGATGTTTATTTTTTTTAAATAAGCGTTTAAAAACAACGATATTAAATAGTAATTATACGTTACTGTTATTTCTTAAATATCTAAAAACTTATATTTTAAATTAACATAACTCTTACATATTAATAATATATTTAATTGTGTAGGTTAGCCAGATTGAATCCGGGTCAAACGTTAATAAAGTCAAACGTTTCATAGTACCGCATTTAGGTACATATTTAAAATATAAAAATAAAGATAAAATAATAGACAATATTTTAGTATAAAAGGTATTATATAAAAAAAGGGTGCAAGGATATTATAATATAAATCTTTAGCATAAAAAATTAATTTAATTATAATTGCCTAACTCTAATTGTATTAGTTTATTTAAATTAGTAAAGTTTATTATATAATAAAAAATTTAAATTGGCTTAGATATAATTTTTGATTGAATTGGAAATGTAGTTAAGGTTAAGAATTGTAAATATTTAGTCTGTTAAAGTTTTATTAAAAATAGAGAGATCTTTTCTTATTACTGGGCATATAAATTTTATTTTGAGATTTTATTGTTTATGTTTGTAAATAAACATTATCAAATGATCTTTTAGTTTTATTTCAAGGACTAATCATAATAAGCAAGCAACATTTATTTTACAGAAAATTATTTTATTAATTTCTTTTTACAAATAGATTCTTGAAGATAGTGATATTTGATTTCCTTAAACCTAAACTAGAATTGGCAATATTTATTAATAAGATTGTGATTAATAATTAAGATGAAAAACACACCTTACTATAAAAATTTATAAAAAACTAGAAATAAATTTTATTTATATGGTTGTAATTGATTCATGAGAATGTAAATACATATAAACGGATACACTGTCAATAGAAATTATGATATAAGTTTTTAAATTAAATAACTCAAATGGGATATAGGTAGATTTGTTGCATCATAAGATGATTGTATAGATCCACTGTCTATAGAAATTATGATATAAGTTTTTAAATTAAATAACTCAAATGGGATATACGTAGATTTGTTGCATCATTTAAGTAAGATGATTGTATAGATCCACTGTCTATAGAAATTATGATATAAGTTTTTAAATAAAATAACTCAAATGGGATATAGGTAGATTTGTTGCATCATTTAAGTAAGATGATTGTATATATCCACTGTCTATAGAAATGATGATATAAGTTTTTAAATTAAATTACTCAAATGGGATATAGGTAGATTTGTTGCATCATTTAAGTAAGATGATTGCATAGATCCACTGTCTATAGAAATGATGATATAAGTTTTTAAATTTAATTACTCAAATGGGATATAGGTAGATTTGTTCATCATTTAAGTAAGATGATTGTATGGATCCACTGTCTATAGAAATGATGATATAAGTTTTTAAATTAAATTACTCAAATGGGATATAGGTAGATTTGTTGCATCATTTAAGTAAGATGATTGTATAGATCCACTGTCTAAAGAAATGATGATAAAAGTTTTTAAATTAAATTACTCAAAAGGGATATAGGTAGATTTGTTGCATCATTTAAGTAAGATGATTGTATAGATCCACTGTCTATAGAAATGATGATATAAGTTTTTTAATTAAATTACTCAAAAGGGATATAGGTAGATTTGTTGCATCATTTAAGTAAGATGTTTGTATAGGTCCACTGTCTAAAGAAATGATGATAAAAGTTTTTTAATTAAATTACTCAAAAGGGATATAGGTAGATTTGTTGCATCATTTAAGTAAGATGATTGTATAGATCCACTGTCTATAGAAATGATGATATAAGTTTTTTAATTAAATTACTCAAAAGGGATATAGGTAGATTTGTTGCATCATTTAAGTAAGATGTTTGTATAGGTCCACTGTCTAAAGAAATGATGATAAAAGTTTTTTAATTAAATTACTCAAAAGGGATATAGGTAGATTTGTTGCATCATTGATGTTTGTATAGATCCACTGTCTATAGAAATGATGATAAAGTTTTTAAATTAAATTACTCAAAAGGGATATAGGTAGATTTGTTGCATCATTTAAGTAGGATGTTTGTATAGATCCACTGTCTAAAGAAATGATGATAAAAGTTTTTAAATTAAATTACTCAAAAGGGATTATAAGTTTTTTAATTAAATTACTCAAAAGGGATATAGGTAGATTTGTTGCATCATTTAAGTAAGATGTTTGTATAGGTCCACTGTCTAAAGAAATGATGATAAAAGTTTTTTAATTAAATTACTCAAAAGGGATATAGGTAGATTTGTTGCATCATTTAAGTAAGATGTTTGTATAGATCCACTGTCTATAGAAATGATGATAAAAGTTTTTTAATTAAATTACTCAAAAGGGATATAGGTAGATTTGTTGCATCATTTAAGTAGGATGTTTGTATAGATCCACTGTCTAAAGAAATGATGATAAAAGTTTTTAAATTAAATTACTCAAATGGGATATAGGTAGATCTGAAGGTATCAATCCATAATTAGGGTACTCTATAATATAATAAGTAAAATTAATATTAACATACTTTTATGTGGGAGATTGTCATGTGCACGTGTCATTGTAAACCTTGCATCTGAATAGAAACCTCTGCCACCACATTCATTTACCCTACATCTGTAGTAAGATTTTGAATCTGTCCCATTGACCTTTGTATAATGATGATCTTGATAAACTAAAATTGGTTTTCTTTTTTGGGATTGAGTAAAATGAACGTGATTCATATTACAATAGGTGTTTTTAGGGTTTTTAGTTATTTTTAGAGATTTTTAGTTATTTTTAGAGATTTTTAGTTATTTTTAGAGATTTTTAGTTATTTTTAGAGATTTTTAGAGATTTTTAGAGATTTTATATTTAGTGTCTTTATATCGTTTGACTTGGTACGTTCATTTATAGCATCATATACAATAATGACGTCATACATACAAGGCTGAAGTTTTCTCGAATTAGATATTTAAAAGTATAATAAAAATGTTACAGAATACGGTCAAAATTATTTGGGTTTAACAAACTATTTAAATTAAATAAATAAAATTTAAATTATGCAATTTTTGCCATTATTATCACGTGGTCGATCATAGAAGAATATTTTTAATAATTATCCATCCTTCAATTAATTATTTTATTATTCATAACCAACCCATACACTTACAGTATTTTCTAGGAATAATGTATATAGCAAAACAACGTTTGCCGGGTCAGCCAGTTTAAAATAAAAGTGTTAATAATCAATAAAACAAAATTGATGAAGAGGCAAACTTTTTATGTATAATTACCAAGTGAGCGAGTCAACGGTTACCTATCGTGGAGTTCATGGCTAGGTGATTTTCGGTGCCCATGGCTGATGTGTGGTATAACGACGTCCAGAAAATTAAACAAAAAAACTAGACTCGTGTCGTTGAAAGGCGCAGCTCTCATGGGGCGGCCTGATCGATTTGGGCTTGTTAAGGTGTTTCTGCCTACTCTAAGTTGTGATATCGCTTTCTAAAAGAGGATAAATGATACTGCGGAGTTGCGTTAACCAAAAACAATCGGTAGAGTACCCTCCACCCAACGACGCCCACGTGGTCGAGGTCAATTGTTAGCTGTCAACGTCACACCCCGTTGCAACAAACTCTCAAACCCCCCCGTACAAATCTTGAAGGAAAGGGTGTCGTGTATCAGCTAAATCGTTACACTCTCCTCTCCCCTTGCAATCGTTATTAAACTTCCCCCTCCCTAAGCAATCTTTATTATAGTTTCTTAGTATAGCAACGTCATGGATAATTAAATGGAAATAATTGTGCCCGTGTGATCGAGGGGCGCAGCTCTCTTGTGGTAACGGCTAGATCTCTTTGGGATGGCGAGAGTGTTAAGACGAGATGGGGATTACTCGTTCAATACACTTACACATCCATAAAACTAATATTTTGTGGTGTTGATTGTACGTTGCTCCCTCGAAAATATACGAAAATTTATTTTCTGTCTTTCCCCTTTAGCTTTCTGTTTCACCCTTTCGCGTCATTACTTATTATTCTATAATCGCAACGTGCCCCGAATCGCCCTTATTATTCCATATATTTAAATCTGAGAATTATCGAAATAAATTAGTTGGATTCATGTAAGTTTTGTTTAACGTCTATATTTAAACCTTTTCTTTTATTTGATTAATTCTTTTGATTAGCACCCATCAATCATAAGTTGATTTTAAAACCCAAATGCTATCTTTTTAATCTTCATTTATTTGTTTTTGCAGTGCACATCTTTAAAAAATGCCAATATTATTGCAATTTAACATTTAATTATTTCAAGAAATAGAAGTATAAGTAAACTGAACATATTTGCATTGACCCAATAACTCCATCAAACATTCCTAACCGTCTTAATTAATTAATCGAGGATTATGTATTAGCTAGTAAGCTAAAGATTAGTATGAATAGTTTATATAAATAGCCAACGGTGCTCTTGTTGTGTTTAACAAGTTAAGTTCTTCACTTATTCTTATTAAGCAATACAAAACCATAAAAGTTATAATCGAGAAAGAAATAACGAGATAAAATATGAGCGAGGGTATTAAAGTAACGATGATACAAGTTAATTAGCAGGTTGGATGAATAGAAGGTGTGTGTTGAGTGTATTGGAATATCCAGATAAGTATAGTTGATTGGAATGTCCAAATGTAATGTGAAAATGGTAGAATAAGTGGTAAACGTAAATGTAGTGGATAAATGGATATGGAATATCTAGAGGAGCAGTGCGAAGTTAAAGTGAGTGGTATTGAAGTGGAGTGATGATCGTTTGGTTAAAATGAAAATGATCCACTGGTTGAATTGTATTGTAGCTTAATATTCATATGAAACATTCTGGAAATCCCATAAATTTCTGGAAGTTTAAAGAAATGGCATTCTGGTACATATATATATAAAAATATCTGTTTCCAGCAATTTTACGTCAAAGTCGCTGGTTCACTACTCTGTGAAGCGTTAATTGAACATTACCTTGAATTATTCAAATTAACCTCTTTACTTTAATATATATATAACAGTTCCCTCTTACGAAGCACTAACTCTTTTCTTTTTCCTCTCTTTATATTTTACCTCTATATAAAAATTATCCCCTCTCAAAAAATATACTTATACTGTGGTATACCTTCTTTCCTCCCTATTTAATTTCCCTTACGTTTGTGTTACTTTCCCCCCCCCACGCGCTTGTGCGTGTGTGTTATTTTTTCCCCCATATATTATTATTTATCATCACGCATCATTGAATTTTGTATACGCGTACACAACGCGTATTGTATCGATAATTTTATATATATTTATTCTTTAGTTTGTTTCTAAAATCGCGAACTATGTAAAGGCATAAAAAATAAATTCGAGGTTGAATCTTTACTTTTCCCCCTGCCGGCCTAATAAATTCCCTATTCCCTCAATACGTAAATCGCATCCGCCAGGATGCGAAATTGGTGTCAGATCAAAGGATGTACCCACGCCAAGAAAAACAATTTCGTTAAAAAAAGCAAATACCCAATATCTTTATTCACACCGAAAAAGGGTTCGGTAAAAACAAACCCACCCATTATTACGCTGATCATTATTCGAAGAACAGATCCTTCCTCCAATTAACAAGGGGACGAAGAAAGAAAACAATTCCTCAATATTTCGAACCGTTGGCAACCAACCAAACCACGACAAACTAACAACAGATTGGTCCGAAAACAAATAGCAAAAATCAACGAATGAAAATTCTGAAACCCACCGATAACAGATGATTCAAATAGAAATACCAATTATTCAAAATCATCCCTAACTAATTCTCAAGGCCTACATCCTTAATGTGCTGCTTCAAAATTATTGTAAGTTAGAATTTAACGGACAAACACACTTAAATTATACACATATATAAATTATATAAATGTTATTAACCAATATTTAACCCTATAAAGCGTTTTCTTTTACTATTATTTGGCGGTCTTCCATGACCAATTAGCGCTTTTTATAAAATTAGGAAGGGGCGGCGAGAGAAATGATAATTTGTAAGGTCTTTGTGATAATTCAGTATAGCTTAATTATAATTTTTGTTGAAGCTGTTGCTCGGCGCGTCAAAGAGCTGGAACAACATGTCCGCTAGCCATGGCGTACCTTTTTTATCGCTGATTTACACATAAATCAGTCGATTCCTGGGCAAAGGTAAGAGCTGGCACTAGATGCCAGATGTTTGAAATTTATGTAGGCCGAACATTTTAATCGTACCTATAGAATGTTCTGACTTTGATTATAAAAGATAAAATTGATCGCCGCCTCGACCTTTAGATAAAAGAAAGTTGCACTTAACAACACTGAACTCCTAGACCTTTATCGGAAGTACATTAAGTCTTTGACTTCTCGATAAAGGGGGAGATGGTATACTGTGGTTTACCTCCTTTCCTCCTCTTTTAATTTCCCTTACGTGTGTGTGACTTTTCCTCCTGCCCCCCCCCCACGCGCTTGTACGTGTGTGTTATTTCTTCCCCCATATATTATTATTTATCATCACGCATCATTGAATTTTGTATACGCGTACACACGTGTACTGTATCGATAATATTCATTATTAATTACTTTTCTCTTTAAAATAGCCTAAATAAATAAACAAACGATGTAAGGTGAAAAGCTTTCTTAAAATAAGTATTTCGCCAACGGAAGACTTAAAAATGGTGACCATCCTGAATGTAAAATGTTTCCCCTGCCGGCGCAATAAATCCTCTACTACCACGATTCGTAAATCGTATCCCCAGGATGCGAATAAATTGTGTTCCTTAATTTTGAATAATCTCTTACTTAATTTGCTATTTAATAAATTTGTTATGTTTGTACTTATGTTGTTTTATAATATTGATATACACGTTTTTATTAATATCGTTTATTTTCTATATGCCGTGTGGACTTCTTTTTGATCATATGTTGTATTTTGATTCGTGTCACAAATCTGAATAAAGCTTCGTAATTCGATTCTATGATTCCATATCAGTGGCGACGAAGATAAAAGAACAAGTATATAAATAAATTGTTTTTAGGAAACATTTGAATATGGAGGAACCCAAACTATCTAAAATCCATTTATCTGAATTTAATCCGGATTTACATTCCATAGAGGATTACTTATTCAACTTGGAAGCTATGTTTAAAATCAAAGGAATCGAGCCGACCCACACAAACAAGAAAAAGGTTTTGCTTGCCTTTATAGGGCTAGGAACTATTAAAGAACTCAGGCAATTATTATATCCGACTACACTGAAAGATGCCAAGTGGAAGGATATTGAGAAGATACTATATCAAAAATTTCAACCCCCCCCCCCCAAACAGTGTTCGCTTCCAGATTTGAACTGTTGAATATTACAAGACAGAACGGGGAAACAATATTAGAATTGTTAAAAAGAATAAAGACATGTATTAGCAAGTGCAACTACAAGTTGGATATTGACGAACGTTGCCGGGATCATTTTGTGTATGCTTGCAAGTTGAAAAGGTTGGAATTGGAACTAAGGAGCAAATATCCTGATACATTGGACGAGAATGGAAATCCCTTATCGAGTGATTAACATGGCAATAACAATGGAGAGGGCGGAGATGGAAACAGGAAGGAAAGGATGAGATGATCTATAAAATGATGGAAATGGAAACAGCCGAAGGAAGAGACGAAATGCTCCATAAAATAAAAAATCAAACCCCCACGCATACTCGACAGCCCGATCATACAAAGAAAGTATACGGTAAAGCCTCAAATTGCTATAGATGCCAAAAAGAGCATCCAAGAAATCGTTGCCCAGCATTCAATGCTGTGTGCTACAAGTGCAACAAGAAAGGGCACTACGCTGTATGCTGTCGTAGCACCCTAAATCGAGTCCATGAATCTGCTGATTCTATAAAACATATTGGACAATGGGCTAAACGAGCCACAATTACGGTTAAGTTGAATGGACATTCCGTTCTAATGGATTATGATACTGGGGCCCAAACCTTAGTAATTAATGCTAGAGTATGGCAACTGTTAGGAAAACCGAAGCTATACGGTTGTGCGATTCCAAAGGCTTATGGTAATCAACCAGTAGAAATATTGGGAAAAACACATATGGTAGTCGAAATGGGAAACATTTCACATTATCTATCGGCTGTTGTTGCAAAATCGGAGGATGTACCATTATTTGGGTTGCCGTGGATAGTAAAATTCGGATTACAAATACCGAGGGAAGTCAAAATACATAAAATCGGCGAAAAATTCCCCCTAAACAGAGCCTTAATTAACCTTGACAACAAATTTCCATTGGTGTTTAACGATACTCCGACTCAAGTAAAGGGATTTTCCGTAAAAATCATTTTACTAGATGATGCAAAACCAATTGCGATTCCGGCAAGAAGGGTTCCCTTTCCTTTACGCAAGCCGGTCGAGCTGGAACTTAACAGGTTAATGCATGCAGGTATTATAGAAAAGGTAGATCCTGGGGTTAGCAAAATTACATGGAGCAGTCCTATAGTAAATGTAAGGAAGAAAAATGGTGAAATAAGAATTTGCGCGGATTTCAAAGTAACTTTAAATCCTTTCATTCATAACGATTATCATATCATTCCAACTTTTGACGATATCGCAGCAAAAATTCGAGATGGATACTTATATACCAAAATCGACATGCGAGATGCATATTTGCAGCTACCTATAGCTGAAGAATGTCACGGAATTACTAACTATTTCAACACATATCGGTTTTTTTAGATATAAACGGATGCCATTTGGGTTATCATGTGCGCCTTTGATTTTTCAAAGATACATGGAAAGTATATTGAGTGATTGCAATCAAACGGGAATTTATTTAGATGATATCATTATCACGGGCAAAAACTACCAGGATCATGTATACAATGTAAAAAAAGGTACTTAATAAATTACAATCGGTGGGTATGAAGGCGCAATTTTCTAAGGTCGAATTTTTAAAAGAATCTATAACCTTTCTTGGGCATACTTTTGATTGTAACGGTATTCATCCTTCTACGGATAAAGTGCGAGCTATTAAAAATAGCCCCTCTCCAAAGAATATTAAAGAATTGCGATCGTTTTTAGGCTTAATCAACTACCACAAAAAATTTATTCCACATTTACACCGTATAATGGCACCATTACACAAATTGACGAGCGTCAAAGCCAAATGGGTTTGGTCTCAAACGGAAGAATCAGTTTTTCAAAAGGTCAAAGATTTGTTATCAGACCAATCGACCTTATTACCGTACTCGAATGAACTTCCATTAATTCTTGAATGCGATGCTTCAAAAATGGGGTTTGGAGCTGTACTCTATCATTTAATTAAAAATAATAAAAGACCAATCGCATATGCGTCAAGAACGCTAATTGATGGAGAGAAACAATATTCACCAATTGACAGAGAAGCAAAAGCCTTAGTTTTTGGTATGGAAAAATTTCATACATACTTACTAGGCCGTAGATTTATTCTAAGGACCGATCATAAACCTCTGGAAAGGATATTTGGAGCCAACGAGATTTACCGAAGATAAGCAACAATCGGTTAGTCAGATGGGCATGGAAGATGTCTGCTTATGACTATACTATTGAATACATTCCAGGCAAGGAGAATGTATGTGCTGATGCATTATCACGCTTACCGGTACCAGCGTCTGATGCGGATAAAGTCAATTTTTATAAAAGTAATTCAACTTATCATATCCGTCTTCTTAATTTGCAAGATTTGCACCTGACGGAAGAAGTGTTAATTAGGGAGTCACACAATGATTCGAATTTAAGAATATTAAAAAGATTTATAGACAAAAGTTGGCTAACGGACAAAAATGCGGTTAGCAAAGAATTGCAGGTATTTTTCGATAGAAAGAATGAGATGGAACAAGACAAGGGAGTCATTTACATTAACGGATTGATAGTTGTCCCATCGCGGCTTAGGCAACAAGTTTTGACTATTATTCATAGGGGTCATCCGGGGATTAACTCCATGAAATCCATCACCTATACGTGTATTGGCCACACTTGGATAAAGATATCGAAACACACGTTCGGACATGTGTTGGGTGTCAGAAGAATAGATGTAATCGACCTGAAGTTCCCCTTTATTCTTGGAACGTAACAGAACATCCGTGGGAAAGGATACACATAGATTATGCGGGGCCAGTGGATGGTTATTATTGGCTGGTGGCGATAGATTCTTATTCCAAATGGATCGAAGCGGCGTTACTGCGAAGTTCGACAATTGAAGTTACGTTGAAGAAACTGCGAGATTGGTTTGCTAGGTGGGGAGTTCCTAAGCAAATAGGGACAGACAACGGGCCGCAGTTTCGAAGCTGGGAAATGAAGGGTTTTTGCGATAAATACCAGATCAAACACATTTACGCAACACCATATCATCCCAAAACCAATGGCCTCGCCGAAAGAGCCATTAGGACTCTGAAATCACGGTATGCAGCTGCACGCGATTACAACTCGGATCCGGAAGATTGCATGATTGATGTTCTCATCAGCTACCGCATCAGCGAACACTCTTCTACAGGAAGATCACCGTCAAAAGCGTTAATTGGAAGAAATCTCAAAACTTCGTTAGACTGGATACGTCCAACTCAAAACAAATTTATGGAACAAAAAATGGATGAACAGGAAACGAGACATGATGCGCAGACGGAGAATAGAGAATTCATTCCTGGCCAATTAGTATGGGTGAAAAATGAAGTTAATAAAGGTTGGAGAACGGGGAAGATAATAAAACGCAACGGCCCATGTTCGTATTTAGTGGAAACACCAAGTAAAAACATGCGGAAACATAGCGACCAGTTGAGAGATCGTTCGAGTGCCATGGATACACACAGGCCCGAGGACACTTAAGATAGTTCGGACGACGGCACATCAACTCCGACCTCTAACGTGGAAGATCCAGAATGGCAGATCAGTCAAAGGAAATCAACCAGGAATAGGAAACCCCCGAGACGGTTGATAGAAGAAATTTAGTTCTAATAGACGGTGAGGGGAAATGTTATGTTTGTACTTATGTTATGTTTTATAATATTGATATACACGTTTTTATTAATATCGTTTATTTTCTATATGCCGTGTGGACTTCTTTTTGATCATATGTTGTATTTTGATTCGTGTCACAAATCTGAATAAAGCTTCGTAATTCGATTCTATGATTCCATATCAAAATTGTTCGATTTATTGTGTATGCTTAAGACTACCTTCTAATTTAACTTAAAAAACCATAGATTGCTAAGCAGCTGATTTTTATTATTATAATCATTCAGACACCAAAATAGCTGCCATCTTGTAGGAAAAACTCAACAACAGGTAAATTTATACTTCTCCATGATATAATATTGAAGAAAATAAATAAGACTAACAGCTTAATTTATAAATTAAAAAAAATAAGTAAATTAAAACAATTAATTATGCTGAATTCTATTGTTTGGTTATAATTTCACAGATGGCGCTTGCTATATTTGCTGAAAAATTATCAGCTGTTCGTCAGTCTATGGTTTTATTAGTCTATATGATAAAAACAGTACTTATAAATCGTCATTTACCCTTATTTCTCCCAATTTTTTTTTTATGTCAGATGACCAATGATGAGAAATTTAAATTTAAATCATGATATTGCCACAATATAACTTAAAAAGCCTTTTAAGATGTCATTCTTTAAAAAGTGAGCCAGAAGATGATTATTCACAAATATGGGACATTAAGTTTGAACCAGACATTAATGACATGGGTAATATTATGAAGCCGTATTATAATAATTATCAGAAAAAACTACGGACAGATGTGCTGTTGTTGGTCAAGAATATTTAAGTATTATTAATTGTGGGACCAAAAGCGTTGAAATTAAATTCAAATGTCCACCACGGAATGAAAAGGACGAGGTAACATTGCTCACAAAATTGTTATTATTTCTCATAATTTTGATGCTTAGGAACTCTATACCTTAAGTTGGTCTACTGTTCAGTACAAAGAAAATCTTACACAATATACAAATATATTAGCAATAGCAGGTAATCCCCCATATATTAAATGTCAATGCATTTAGAGTCTATTATATATTTATTTTCTAGGGAAACTAAGAAGTGTGTACCTAATACAACCTAGCCAGCAATCATGGTATGAAAATCTTAGGGGTCATAAAAGTCCAATTAAAAGTGTTGTGTTTCATCCCACAAGACACACTTGGCTATTTAGTGAGAAAATTACCTTAGCATTTTAAAAACAATTTTGTATCAAATTAATCTTTAATAAAAATTTTCTAGTCATAAACAATCATAATTGCAAAACTTCTTTAATTTCTATTAGTGTATAAAGGTAAGCGTGGAAGTAGCAGGGTTAATTTAAGGAGGGCAAGCTACCCCTCTATAAGGGACATTCCATGTCAAATCGATCATAAAAAGGCGTTTTTCGGCCGACCCCCTCAGAATTTTATAAAATTTGGTGGAAATGTTAAAACTAGTAAAATTATTAATTTTCGAAAATTTTAGCTCATTTGGGCCACTACTTTTCGAGTTATGGGCGCTCAAAGGTCGAAAATCGGTCATTTAAAAAATCGGGTTGTGACGCTATATTCAATAAAATTCATAAGTTATTGGCCCCCAAATCATAGAATCTTGTTGTAGTAATAGGTAAGACCTATCTCCATAGGGAAAAAATCCAAAAAATTTTTTTTGTCGATTGGTCATCTCATAATGGCCGAAATGGCCAATATGGCATAACTACTGTTGAACCCTCTCAAACCGTTTCAAATTTGAGACATATGTTTTATACTACCTACTAATCAAATTAAATAAAAGAGAAAGTTGGGCGGCCATCTTGAAGTGGTCATAAATTGCTAGAAACGGTATTTTATTTATTTGGCGCCAAAATGACCCTCCAAAATTGGTTTTTTTACTCATTTAGCCATCTTATAATATTATTATATCTATTATACAAATATTTTTGCTATAAATTAACACCCCAACCCCCCCCCCCCCCCCCTTTAATCTTAAATCAAAATAGCGAGTAATTTTTTCCCACAAATTATTTTATTGTAATTTGGAAACAGGCTCGTGAAATAGATAATAAAATCGTCAGGATTATTGAATATAGGCTTTAAAATTGCCTTATCAACACAGATTGATTTCTTTTTTGGCGCGTATGAATTAATTTGTATGACCTCTAGCGCGAATTTTAAATGATGTCGAATTCTTTTAATAAAATTACTTTATCGTTTAATTTTACTATCAACTAATTATCCCCTAGACGTTCGAAATTTTGAATCTAATTTATAATAAAAATTATGACGATGAAAAAATAATAGTTAGTTTGCTTAACCCATGCGAACCCTTTCGCTTAGATAAATTTCACAAAATATCTCTAAAGAAATGGGATATATTAAAAATTGTATCACCTTTAACCTCAACCGGAGAACTTATACCTTATTTAAAACGAAATGCTTGATGCCACACTAAAACATATTGCCTTACCTAAAATATACTTCAGATATGTTAAATTAATTTTTTATATGCGCTTGAAGACATGCCCTCCGTCATACTTTTTTTTAATACTTTTACATATCGAATAACAAACAATGAATATATACTTTGAAATAAATTATTATTTAAGGTGATTTTTCAAAGCTGTTTCTATTTCAAAATTCGAAGAAAAACCACTCCCTATTTTGATTGTAATTTATAGGAAATATGGGGGGGGGGGGGGGGGGTTGGGGTGTTAATTTATAGCAAAAATATTTGTATAATAGATATAATAATATTATAAGATGGCTAAATGAGTAAAAAAACCAATTTTGGAGGGTCATTTTGGCGCCAAATAAATAAAATACCGTTTCTAGCAATTTATGACCACTTCAAGATGGCCGCCCAACTTTCTCTTTTATTTAATTTGATTAATAGGTAGTATAAAACATTTGTCTCAAATTTGAAACGGTTTGAGAGGGTTCAACAGTAGTTATGCCATATTGGCCATTTCGGCCATTATGAGATGACCAATCGACAAAAAAAATTTTTTGGATTTTTTCCCTATGGAGATAGGTCTTACCTATTACTACAACAAGATTCTATGATTTGGGTTATGAATTTTATTGAATATAGCGTCACAACCCGATTTTTTGAATGGCCGATTTTCGACCTTTGAGAGCACACAACTCGAAAAGTAGTGGCCCAAATGAGCTAAAATTTTCGGAAATTAATAATTTTACTAGTTTTAACATTTCCACCAAATTTTATAAAATTCTGAGGGGGTCGGCCGAAAACGTGGCGATTTGACATGGAATGTCCCATAAGCAAATCTAAAATTTGTTTAATGTTTATTATAAAAGTTAGGATTTAAAAAATTATTACTTTGCCCTTACCTGACTCAATATTGCCCATTTGATTTAAATCATAAATACACCCATATATAAGTTAGTCCCAGTATGCAACATTAGGCATAAATTGTTATAACATTTTATACAAATACCTTTTTGCATATACTTGATTTTTAATTTATATAGGATACATTTAATATCATGGTGATATATATGAGTCAAAAGTAAGAGTTTGTTCCTTTGTCTTTTTCTTAAATGTGATCATTATTTTTAAAATTTGGCCTTAGGGATTTTTCATTTTTGCAAGTTGAGTTTTTCAAATACCTTGCACTTCAAAGTCATTACTTAAATTAGGCATATAACCAAAACTATTATAAGGATTTTGTTAAACGCCTTCAATAGATCCATGGGTATAGCCAGCATTGGAATTAGGGAAGTGCAATAATGATTTAGGGTAGGGCAAAATGACCATTTTAGACCTTTTAGCCATAATCCCCTCCCTGCCCATCCCCCTTGGCTACGCCCATTAATAGATCAATTTAGCGTTTCCACTATAAAATCACCCTCGCCTATAATTTCTACAAATATTTATAAGGCCATTTTAGACAGATAAGGTATATATATCCAATTTATGATATTATAGGTGGAGACATGGGTGGTAACATATTTATGTGGGATGTGGCGGTTCCGACCATCTTTAGGCCTAGGCTCAAGAGTAGAAAGATGGGCGATTTCAAGACTCCAGAGGATGATATTTTGCAAATATGTATATCTCCAACCACCGACACAATGGTAGTTTCAACCCAAAATGGCCTATACATATGGGCATTAGTCGAAGAAAAACGCCCTTTCACATCTAATTCCGCGTAATTAGTTCCCGAATATTAATTGATTTTTGAATGTTTAATCAAAAATCATCATCTAAAAAGTGATTAAAATGATTGTAAAATAAAAGTATCTGGTGCTGTTTGCCATAAGAACAAAGTATACCCGTTTGCATATTATAATATATGCGATAGCTACTTGAAAATGGATTAAAGCTTAACTCACATCGTAGTTTTTGCCTTTACTTGAAGTCGTGTTTAGTTACTTGAATGCAAGTGTACATATGAACGATTAATCATTATGAATGAGTGTTATGTTATAAATTTGGTAATTTTGAAAATATCTCAAGTTAGAATAGGTGCCATAGGATTTTGGCATTTAATAGCACGAATTCCCTCTTTTTATTATAATCATTTCGTATTATAGCGCCTCCCGGGTGATACTGCCATTTTCATTCGAGGAAATACACAACGAACCCATGACCGAAATCGTGGATAGCTTATGCCTCCTATCTAAAGAGCTCATTGGTAATTAAATACCCAGCTCATGGGCGTAGGTCAAGAAACTGCACCTTCCTCTTAATTTTTTAAAATCCTCTCAAATTTTATGAAACATTGATATAATTAGGAAACTTTTTTATTTTGTCTACTGATTATTGCCCCCTAATTGTTTACGGCTAGGCTAGGCCATAACCTGGTTAATGCCTTTTTAGTTACAAGAAAGTTCTATAAATAATTATTATGAGATTAATGTTGTATATATTAGGCTTTACCAAAATCTAATCTCCCCCTTATGTCTCACATGATGCCATTGTGGAACATAAATATTAAGCCGTTTGTTTAATACGGCCTGACCCACAAATATTTAAATTATGAATTATCGAAATTTAGGTATTATATAGTATAGATATTTGTTAAAGCTTTGCCTACGAAAATGCACGAATATAACTATGCATGGGCGTAGGCAGGGGGGCGGCTGCCCCCCAGTTAAAAAAAAGAATTTTTCAATATAAAAACCATAAAAAATTATGTTTTGCCCCCCCCCCTAATTTGCCAGGGGGGCAGGCCTAATTAGGGGAGTTGCGTTTGCTCTCAGGAAAATTTTTGGATTTGGATAGTCGAGACCTTTTTTTTGCTCTCAGGAAAATTTTTGGATAGTAAATTTTTTTTTAATCTTTCCCCCCCCCCCTAATTCAAAACCTGGCTACGCCCATGTAACTATGAATGTCAAATTTTTGAAGGAGATTTTTTTACAACACCACTCTAACTATATAACGACCATTTTTAGCTTGCAAAAGTCCACTCGATAGAAATATATACGTATGGGACTTGCTTTCTCTCACTTCCCTCAAATCGCCACTAGATCATAGTGTGGCACCACCCGACAAAGTCAAACCTCAAATTGTGGCTATACTACCCGGGCCCGAAACCAAAGAATGTTATATGAAAATGACTTCATCCTACAATAATAAAGGTACACATCTGCTCAGATGTGTTTTTATCCAAGCAAGTGCTTTTAAAACTGACAAAACATAGTTTTCTACATATGGTTACACTTTGGGCTTTTTGTTTTGCGAAAAACTATTTAAACGTTTTTGTCATTATGTTTTGTTGTTGAGTTATAGATAAAAATATACATAATTTTGAGCAGAGGTTAATTAACAATTTAACCTTGGGTAAAAAGTTTTTTACAAACTTTTATAACTTACCCTTTCAGTTTTTATTATTAAATTTGATCATTTAGTGGTTGACCTTGATGAATTTTATCAAGCTATGTTAAGAAGATTAAAGTTGTTTGACAATATTGTGTTTTAGATTTCAAATAAATGTAAGTTTAAAATGTAAGGAGATTGTGTACAGGGAAGAGTAGATACCCACATAAAGCTTGCAAAAAATTAAACTCCCTAAATTGACACCTTTTCTAAATTCTATTTGAATTTAAGTTAAAGTTTGTTGCCTCTTCAAATATTATAAATTACAATCCTATTTAGTTAAATGTTAAAACGAGAGTTGACTATTTAATTATGCTTATGTTAGTTACTAGGGCTAATCTTTAGACCTATGAGAGTTAATATTTAAAATTTTTATTTTCAAATGGTTTATAGGGTATCAATATAAATTTTCCTCATTTCTTACAAAAAACTAAAGCAAACCTTAAAAACCTTTTTCAATATTAACGACCCCCCAATAAAATTTTAATTTTAAAACAGATTCCTGGCAAATATTTAAAAATATATAGCTTAAATTAGGTTCAAAACTTAAAATGTTAATTATAAAAATCAATAAAAAAGGATGAGGAATAAATTGAATAAGAAGAAGGATAATTATAAGCAAGCTTTATTAAATAATAAGGGTAGGGGATTGGGCATGATACACTAACAAAGAAAACGCGCGACACAAAGTAACATATACAAAAACATATAGAATTGCCAACTCGGCTTTGGCTGATAATCCTTAGATAATGATATATTTAAACAAAAGTTTTAATAAAGTAAACTATTATTTTTTCACGTATTTACATATATGACAGTTAATATAATAATTTTGAAAAAAACTTTAACATGCATTCTTCTTTAATTCTTATCTTAGTGGTGTCACCTTGCAAATCGACCATCCTAGCGGCGGGTGATGATGTCGGTAATATATGGGTTTACGAAGTGAGCGACCTTGTTAAACGGTATACCACAAATAGCGAAGACGCTGAATCGGGTCCCCCACTAGCTCCTCCCCGCACTTATGGCTCGCCTATGAGGATCATTGCTTTCCAAGTATTTAATAGTTGTAGAGCAAATTCTGAACATTAATTGTGGGATTTTTCCATTAAACCCTTTTAAAACCTTTCAAAAGTATTTGAGGGCGTTAAGCTTAGTTTTAAGTAGCTCAAAAAAATTGAAGAGATTGATCATTTTTTTGTTTGTGTAGTATGATTAAGGAATGAGCTGAAATGGGGTTTGGATATTTCAATATTTTATACATATGGAATGGTGTAAAAACCATTTCTCTCTACCAATTTCGTTAATTAAGGTATAGGTTTTGATATCTGCTTTAGAGTCTTCCTATGTTTAGTTTTCCCGCGAGTTCATCCTCTTAATATTTTCCTACTTACCTGTTACATGCATAAAATCTTAATCTGTGCGTAGCAAGCTTTGTTATCAAAACGCCTTGAATCGTAGTATGGCTGTTTTGTAGTTTTTTCGAGCCTTTTCCTGGTTATAATTGGAATTAAAAGACTTTGACTTCGCTATTTTGTAGATGAATATTTTTCCTATCTTGAAATTTAGTATTTCAATAATACTAAAATTCAATTTAAAAAATATATATAGCCCCTAAATTTGTTAACCTTAAAGATATAACGTCTAGGCGTAAAGGCACATAACAACTCCTACTACATGGTATTACTAACTAAAAATCCTGCGGAACTTTTATAAATGATATTAAACTTTCAGTATTGACAACAAAAAAATATATTTATTGTTAAGGTAGCCAGTTGGCCCGAAGATGTTGATATGCTTTCAAGTGACGCCAAGACAAATATCCCACATCCCAAATGGAATATTTTGTCCAAAGTAAATTTCAATTGAAATATGTCTTCATTATATTTTTTTAAAGAATTCACTACGATTTTTAAAAAACTTGCATACTAATATTTTAGATAGTGAATTGCGTGGGTATTAGTGCCGACCTTCGCTACATGGTCGGTGGTATGAATTGTAATCTTATTACCGTTTGGGATAAAGATGATAACTCAGAAGAATTTTAATTATCATTTATACCTTTGAAAATTAGAACAACATTTTGTAGTACCTTGTAAATATGTAAAAAATAATGTATGTATTGTTAATGTCTCAATTTGTAGTGATAATAAAATGTGATGTATCTAACGTGATATATTTAAATTTAGTTCCCGTTAGTGTAAAAATGGCTGGGTTTCTTTATGCAACTAAGAAAAACAGACCCAAAAACTTTGGTCTTCTTACAGCATTTTTCTTTAACTTTGAACATCTTATCCCGCACACTAGTAGGAGAGAAAAGGGTGATCAATTATAGCTTTTGAAAGAGAACGCCCTTTCTCTCCTTCCTTCGCTTGCAACTTACTCCCTCCCGTACCATGTATATGTTTTCGGCACTTTGGGGCAAAAAATTGGGGTTATAAAATAAGAGTTGAGCACAAATTTTATTTTCACAAATTTATATTTAACCTTAGGCTTATGAATATATTTTGTCCTTTAAATAAAAAAATTAAAATAAAGAAATATTTTGCATAAGCGAATATAATGGTGATAAGAGGTGAATAGGATTGCCAGTAGTTGTAGTAGTGTAGTGGTAGTAATAGAGTTGATAAACAACAACACGCACTTAATTCCTAGTGTTAAAGGGAAGGTGGGGACCCCAATTTTGGGGTAATTTGTCAATAATTTGTATATAATTCAAAAATTAATCGCTAGGAAAAAATTAATTTTTTTAATTGATTTTTCTCCCCTTTATCTATGTGGCATTAAGCCTTTTAATAATTTTTATTACCGTGGCAATGATTTGCCCTTTTTGATTTTTAAAATTACCCTTGGATTTTATGAATCTAGTTGGGCTGTTCAAGGCCACGCGTTTATTAATAGATTTTAAAATCACGATAATTGTTAATTTAGCTATTTGTTAATTTATTGTTATCTCAGCGGTGTATTATTATTGGTGCGCCATCTTTATTTACGCCTAATCTGATTACCTCACCCATGATCTCCATAACTGTGTATTTATCATTATTGTTACCACTTCGTTGTTTATTATTATTTGTGCGTTATCGTTATTTACGCCTAATCTGATTACCTTATCCATGATTATTATTGTTACTACTTAAAAACGAATTGTCAGTAGAAATATTTTAGTCATAATAATTATTGAAGTTGAATAGATTTATGCGAAAGATGTAGTAGTAAGAAAAGTAAAACTGATTGATATTCGCGGTAATTCTAGAAAATAAATACATTTAGCTAGAAATTAAATAAATATATTATTCATCTCAAACGTCGAAGAATATATTAAATTGAGGAGCAATAAAACAAAGAAGATAATTAATATAATTTATTCGCATTCACAAATACGAAAATCTATTAAACCAAATTTTTATCGATTAATTTGCAAGTTATGGACGTTAAAAAAAAGTCAACTACATTACTTTGTTTTATTTATGAATAAATTTTTTTAATTTTATGCCTTATAAATATATGAGGGATCGACCTAGACTTAATTGTATAAAACTTTAAGCGAGTATGATGTTAAAAGAAAAAAAAAAGTAGTAGCGGAATTTTAAGTTTGACGGACGTTTATGAGGGAAAAAATTTTAAATTGCGTTTGACCCCTTCCCATTTGTGTGAAATAAAAGCTCGGCCCCCCCCCAAGGCAAAAAGGCTAGCTACGCCACTGGTAAAAGCTTTTTATGATACACCTTTAATTTGAATGTTATAAGACAAATTATGGTCTTTACATCTTTATTTTATTTTTAAATTTTTTCATAGTGCCAAATCATTTGTCCTCAATTATATCTAGTTATGAGATGTATATAAAATATATGTTAATCACAAATTTAAAAGTAAAGTTTGGGAACGATTTGATCCCTTAATGGATGTTAATGGTGAATCAGTTCAGGCCTGCATTTGCAAAAATTGCCAAAAAATTCTTTCCTATAAATTAGCAGACGTGACATCGCATTTGAAACGGCACAAATGTATATCCCAAAAACAAAATAGCCTAACACTAGATCACTATATTCATAAAATCAACCCTTAAAAGATAAAATTAGAAAAGCAATCATAAATCAGGCTATAAGATTTTGCTCTAAAGACTTTCCAACATTAGCAGAAGGTTTTATTGAGTTTTACCAGTTTTTGGTAGATAATTTGTCGCCTAAGGGGCTTATCAAACCATAAGTCGCCATGTGAAGGATTAAGCTAAAAAACTCCGACTTTCTATTATTACAGAAGTTAAATATTACATCCAGAGATGACTTTGTGCGGCCACAACGGACTTCTGATCATACAAAAATTAGTTTTCTTACTTTCAGTACATTATATCAATCTTAGCCTGAGAAAAAAATATTGTTTACAGCACCTTTTACACATGAAAAAAAAATCAGGGGATAATAGCAGAAATGATGGTGGCTTTTGGCATTAAAGAAGTCTTCAAATTAATATTTGTCACTGATCAGAGCAGGGGTTTGTCCCGAACCCGGTAAAACTCGAAGTTTTACAGAACCCGAACCCAAACCCGAACCCATTTTTAAAAATACCTTAAAACCCGAACCCGATAAATACAAAAAGGGGTCGGGTTCGGGTTTTTATTTCAAAAATATATTGTGAATGGAATTGAATATCTCAGTTTTCTCTATCATGAGAATGTAACGAAACGAAGAATACCACATGATTTTAATTTCAATATTTTTATGTTTCGGCATTTTTCATTCATTAATCAATACTAATTATCTCAAGAATTATTTGTAAGTATTATATATATAATTGATATATATTAGACTATAATTTATATAATGATTATAAATATTTTAAATATATGTACTTTAGAAGATGTTTTTATTGTAAGATTAAATAATATATCAAAATTATATACATAATTTATGTGTCAACTGTATTTATTTTTCATGATGTGAAGTATTCGTTGAATAAAAATATTTTTGTGTAATTTATAATATGGTATGGCTTTTATTAATTATATTTTTATTACTTTTAAATCCAAAAATAAATTAGAACATTAAAAATTCAATAAATACATATGCACAATGAGATGAATAATTGGCATGTGATTTTTATTAGGTGCTATTTAAAAATTAAGTTAACTATTCAATAATTTTTTGAAGGTAAAAATGTATTATTAGTATAATAAAATTTCTTGAACCCGAACCTGTACCCGAACCGGGTTTCAAAATTTATGCCAAACCCGAACACGAACCCGATTTCAAAATTTATGCCAAACCCGAACACGAACCCGATTTTATTTTGGGCGGGTTCAAACCCCTGGATCAGAGTGCTAATATTGTCAAAGCTTTAAACAATTTTCAAAGATTAAATTCCACGACACACCTTATAAACAATATAACAAAAATGGCGTTTAATGATTCATTCCTAAATTAAGAAGCCAGTTGTTTATAAGCTCATGAATGCCTATAAAGAATGTCAGGCACTATAAACAAAGTGGACTCAATAGCAAGCTATCCCATACCTTGCATCAAGATGTAATTGTAAGTGGAACTCAAAACTGACCCTTTTGAATTCTATTTATAGGTTTATGACGAAGTTAAAGCGATATTGGAACAACGGAATGAACTTTCATTCTTCTTGCATATAGATAAAATGTTGTTAAAATCTTTAATAGAAGTTTTACAGCCGTTTAAAGAGGCTTCTCTTCAGTTGGAGGCTGAGCGCGAACCAACCATACCATTCATTTCTGGAAAATTAAATGAATTGCTGCGAAATTTGCGATTTATTCGGCGGACAAATCAACTATATTAAGAATCGTTTAAAAGAAGCTATCAGGGAAAATGGTAATTCGTCGTTCTCACAAAATAGCCTCAGTCTTGCATCCGAAGCTTAAACAAATCAAGATGATAAATGAGGAAGAAAAATTAGATTGATATTAGAAATATTATAGAGAAAGAAGGGTTGTCTACATCGGAAACAAAGACACCTCTCGCAAGTACTTTAAAATTTTATATTATTTGCTATGCAATTTATGGGCTCGCTTTTTAGTTGTCCGTACGTTGTCCGTCCTCCAACGTTCTTACACCGTCTTTCAACTTTCTAACTTGCAGATTCAAACCCCGGAGAGGACAATTTTTTTTTAAACTTGTTAATACCATTGATAATATGACTTTTTGGCCGTCCGCTGGCTACTGACCAATGAAAAAATGACCATTGGCCAATTTGTGATTCGAAATTTTTTTTTTCGTTTTTGAATTGGTATATTAGGTTAACATTGATAATTACCCTATGCCCTCCCCTACAAGGGCCTATGCCTCTACTGATATGGGTCCCCCTCCTCCTACAAAAGCCTTTGCCTCTATTGATGTGGGTTAGAATCCCGGCGGCAAATTCTTAATTGCTCGTTCGAATCCCGGAGAGGGCAAAATTTTTATTTTTTTTAAATTAAATTAATATATTGTTCTTGTTAATACCATTGATAATATGACTTTTTGGCCGTACGCTTGCTACTGAATGTAAAAATGACCATTGGTCAAAGTGAGATTAAAATCAATTTTTTTCTTGATTATAATTATAGGCTAGTTATTTGGCTGTCTGCTAACCATTAAAAAAGAACACCACTGGCCAAAGTGATGAAAAATTTGTATAAATAATTAACTGATTATTTTGCATTTAATACCCCCTATTCTCGCCCATAAATTGCATAGTAAATATGCTACTTTTATACGGAGTATAGATGAGTTTCGGTCCCCCTTCCCTTGCTCCCCCTTCCCACGAGGGCCGAAGGCCCGAGTTTTATATATATATATATATGAGGTAAGAGACTAAAAAAATTATTTCTGAATGGGAAGATGATGATCGAAATCCTGTGACAGAAGAGTTTAGTCAATATTTAGATGAGATTACTGAGGCTGATTTCGATTTATTAAAATGGTGGGAAGCCAAAGAGGCCAAGTATTATATTAAAAATTAATTTTAACCCTTAATAGATATCCTTAATTAGCACATTTAGCCCATATGATATTATGTACACCGGTACAAATGCCACCAGCGATCGAAACTTTTTTACGGCAGGAAGGCTTGTAGAAGAAAGGCGAACTTGCCTAGAAACAGATGTAAATGATTATTTATTTTTATTACATGATAATTATTAATGTTATTTTTATAAATATGTGATGAATTGAGCAGGGCGCGGAGTTCTTTTAAAAAAACGGGCATGGGCGGACCTGACGTTTTTCAAGACGGACCAAAAAATTCACAAACGGGCCTGAATTCGACGACGAGCCTGAAAGTTTTCAAAACGGGTATAGGCAGGCCGACCTTCTAAAAACGGCCCGTTGCAGATCTCTATTAAACATTTCAGTCTTAATATCTTCCCCTGATTTTTCTTCGCGCATAAAGGGTGTTGTAAACAAAATTTTTAAGCATAAAAAAATAAATTTTAGTATGACGTCCACTTATCCGTTGTGGCCGCGCAGACCCTACTGAATGCACTGCTTTAGCAGTGGGATAATAGACAATATAAATTTTCCGCCTCATCCTTCACATGGAGACTTATGGTTGAAGGATTATTTTTTTAAACATTTAAATGTCCCTTTGTAGACAAGTTATCCGCCAAAAATTAGCAAAATGCCCTCTATGTTTCATAGAGCTTTAAATCTTTGGCACAAAATCTTATGGATTGGTTTATAATTTCATTTTTTATTTTATCCCACTTTAAAGGGTTAAACTTTATTTCTATATTGGTCCAAAGTAGAATTTTATGGGACAAGCGTATGCCGTTTCAAAGGGGAAGTGCCATCGCATGATTTATATGACAGGATCTTTTTGCAATTTTTGCAAATGCAAGCATTGACTGGTTCACCACTTACATCCATCAGCGGATCAAATTGTTCCCAAACCTTACTTTTAAACTTATGATGAAGGTTTATTTTGTGCATACCTTTATCAAATCCTGAGATAATTGAAGACAAATCAATTGACACAAAATTTAAATTAGGTTGTAAAAAGCTTAATTCCTCCTTAAAATGTCACTTATTTTAAAGAAAAGGATGTATAAAATCATAAATGCAAGCCCAATATTTTAAAGTTAAATTTGGATAGATAGGTACCTTTTTGAGCCAGCTAAAAGATATTTAATAATTAAAATTAATCTATAAAAATTTTAAATAATTGAAAAAATAAAAATTATTGATACCCTATCAAAAAATTAACCTTTATTAATAATTATGATATTGTACAATGATTCAGTTTACAAATGGTCTCTGATATTAACTTGTTTATGTTTGACAGATTTTGGTCTAAAAAATAAATAGCTAAAAGTATTTAACATACCTAGGTCTAAGATCTCTAACATTTTTGTATAAAATGTTAGAAAGCTCTTCAGGACAAGGAGGTTTTTGTTTAAACCTTCTGGCATCTTCTATTAACATTTGATTTTTGATTGGTGAACTATCCTAAGATATAAGATATAAAAATCATGCTATTTTATAAAGTTAATTTAAACAATTACTTTAATTTCCCCTAAAATTTTGAACTGATAAAAACAATCCATCTGTTTAATATAATCCTGACACTTTTTACCACTGATGACATACAAAGTACAGCTAACTTAAGACATAGATGCAACTACTCTTGATGTAATTTGAGTCACACCCTCCAACATATTTTGTTAGGTCAATATTTTTCAGAAGGTGCTAACAATCAATCAAAATACCCACTCCAGTATTAGTGTTATTTTATTAAAATTCTTTATATGTTAATCAAAGCCCAAACATTTCTATATCCAAATCCTATCATTTCAATAAATACATTTATATTCTCACATGTCTTAATATAGATTATTATATTCACAAAATTTTAAATATAAGCAAATACTCATTACACTGTAAAAAATTATTTATTTCATATTTTAATTGTAATGATACTCATAAAACATTGAAAATTTTCAACAAGTATTATCCAAAAGTAAAATGTAATGAAAAATACTTGAGAGAGAACCTCCTCTACATTGATTGGCTAATATTCATTTAAAGTTAATACACTATTTATATACTTTTGTGTGTTCATACGGAAATTTTGGCTCAGGATGAAAGCAAACAACCATGTTAGATATTTTAATAAACGTTACATAGCAATCTCTTAATACTATGTACAAATTATCTATGCTTTAAACTTACAATTTTTTCAAACTCGCAAGAGTTTTAAACATGTGCATCGATAAATTGCTTTTAAGAATGGGCGCGTAACTGACAAAGGAGGTAAAATATAAAGGAAGCATAAAATGCTTCTTTGACACGTGATATTAGTCAAATATAAGAATTCCATTAAAGTTTAGCAATGGAGTAGCTAGCCTCTTACCTTCGGGGATAGGGAGGGAAGGAAAAAAGGAGGGGGGGAGGGGTAACTTTTGTTTCACTCACGCTGGGCAGGGGGTAAATGACTGCTAGAATGCCATCTATATTTTATTTATAATTTAGTGTCATTCATGAGCGTAGCTAGCATTGGGATCAAAGAGGGCAATAATGATTTAGGGAGGAGCAAAATGATTATTTTTACAAAATTTAACAAATTTTTAAATTTAGGGATGGGCAGTCGACCCTCCCTGCTCCCCCACCCCTTGGCTACGCCCATGGTGTCATTGGTTACTTTCATATAGCTACTCACGGGCGGCCCTACCGGATCGGAGGTTTATCCAATTAGCGGGTTTCGGATGGGCCATTCCCCCCGAGGCCTCAAAAAAGTTTTATCCAAAAAGCCACTTCAAAAAAATACATTTTATAAATTGCTTAAATCTTATAGGAAATAGAATGTTTGTAAGAATTCAAGTTTTAAACATAAGTCCCTAAAAAGAGTAGGATTTCTAAGTAGCAATGACGTAACTGGCATTTTCCTTTGGGGTCGGCCAAACTTATATTCGGCAATTTTTTTTCTATAGCCATTTGTCAAACTTTATAATCAGCTATTCCTTGGAGTAATTTTTTTCTCAAAATATCTTAAACTCGTACCTTTCTAAATCCATATTATTAGTATGTTCCTACTTAGATCTTCTTTCCTTCAACTTACACAGGCACGCAAAATTCGAAATCTGCAATGGTCCTATTTAGGTCAAGCAGCCCGCCCGTTACAAATAGATAAACAGGTCCGATTTGGGCCCAGGCTAGTTTTTTAAAAAGCTCGGGCCCCGATCGCATACAAAAAAATTTATTTAGTTTCTTTTGATATTCAATTGTAATTTTTTTATTGAAGTAATTGAACAAATATATATATTAAATATGTTAATAATAATCATGCAAAAAATCATACATGTCAAAATTAGTGATGCGGAAAAACCGAGAAAAATGACGAGACGAGACGAGACGAGAATTTGAAAAATGGGGTCGAGATCGAGACGAGAATTTTGATGTCGAGATTAGACGAGACGATACGAGATTTTTTCGGCGAGATCTCGACTTTTTATTGATCTCTATATTTTAGTAAATTATTGTTTTGAAAGATTTATATTTAAGGTTCTAAGTATTAATCAATATGTATGGAATATATTTGATATTAAAAAAATTTCTAAGTGTAGTAAATATTATATATTTTTGCAAAAAATTTAAAACTTGGCAATCATTTACCCCCTTAGGGTGTGCGCATAATTTCATAATATATTTATCACATATTTGTGTCCATAGCATCATTAAATACTACAAAAATTTAGGCTTAGAATGAGTTCTGATGAAATAGTAAATATTACCAAAGCAGATTTGAATTTCGCAGTTACTCATCCTGCATGATGAGGTAATTATAAATTGGTGGTCAGTTTGAAAAATTATACAAGTTAAGCTAAGGTGACTCATGATTTTTGAGCACCCGCCTAACGATTTCAAAAGTACAGTAGAGTTTTTAATGACACCGTAATAGATTAAGTCTTAAATCATGAGTTTTCTAGAAGTTTTTATGCTTCAACTATTAGTATACCTTCCAAATTTTTGAACCTTAATAAGGCAATATGTGAATACATAGGTTTGTCATATGCATTACTTTTCATAATATAAGCTGGGTTGGCAGGTGCATTCAAGTTTACTATAATTTCTATAATTTTGCAATATAAAATAAACACGAACCTATACTGTATCCGATAACTATTTAATGACAAAGTTAATTAGAATTGGGAGGTAATTATTTGGAATACATAAATTAAAATACGTGCACCTTAATCCTATAATATTGCTGCTTTTATTGTTATTTTTATAACGTTTTAATCAGTGGCGTAGCTAGAGGGGGGCCGTCTCAATTTGCTCAATTATGCAACTATGTCAACTATAAGCGAACTTATACGTTTCTAAGTCTATTTATAACTGACAGACACAGTGAATTTGATACAAAAGTTCACGGGCGTAGCCATGTTTTGGATTGGGGGGGGGCAACGTTTAAAAGTTCAATCAGGGGGGGGGGGTGCAAAACATAATTTTTTTTAATTTTTAAGGATTTTTGCATTGAAAATTTTTTTTTCTCGTCATGTAGGGGGGGGGGGGCTACGCCCATGCAAAAGCTAGAACAATAAAATTTAATTTTTTATACTTCAAATTTATTTATAGTTTTTTTAGTCTACACTTTTTATAGAAAATGTTATCTTTATGAATTAATTCATATCGTCACATTGTCAATGGATATCCTGCCCCGCTAAATCTTTAAAAAGTATGTGTATTAAAGTCTTTAAAAATTTGCCATTTGGAATTTTTAACACTTATTTAATATTTTTAATAAAACAGGAGAAATTTTTGTTCCGTATATTTTTTTTAAAAAAAGTCGAGACGAGACGAGACGAGACCGAGATTTTTTTAGACCGAGACTAGACGAGATCGAGATTTTCATAATTGCTCCCGAGACGAGACGAGATTTTGTTTTCGAGACCGAGACAGGACGAGATCGAATACTAGTCAAAATATTCAATTAGCTTACGCTAATGTTAATAGATTTTTAAAGGGTACGATTGGAGTGAACCACGTCTATATATATAGTCTCTAATTTATAATTGGGAATGCGCGTTGGGATATTGATAAATGAATGAGTAGAGATCAAAAACAATAACATTTTCTTTGTTATTATTAAACATTAAATAATTATAATTAATATAAGATATTTAAAAAATTTTTATACTTTATGGTGCACACAAATATCTAAATGATTTTGTAACGGGCTTTCCAGCGGGCCTTACTTATATTTATGCCGGCCCGAGCGCTAGTTAGTTCTTTTTGAAGCAAAAGCCCAACTGGCGGGTTGAATTTTTAAACACGGCCGGGCCAGACCGTGGCGGTAGGTGAAATTAGCCGCAATAAAATAAAATTTTATTTATAACGAATAATGCATATTGTTAAATAACAACAAAACTATTAAAGTTGAAGGATTATATTATTGCAACATAAAATTATATGGCGTATAGTGAGTTTGTATAAATAAATTAAAACCCAAAATGGAATCGGTATACTGACAAGCATTTTTATTTTTTGCAAAATGACCAATGGTATTGCCCCAATCCCCAATAATATAGCATATATAGAGGGTTTTAAAAATCTTGCATTTTTTCATTGGTTAATAAATAACAAAGCAACAAAGCGTGATAGAAACCCATAAATTGCATAGCAATTAATAAGTCGCTTAGCTCGATTAAAAGATTTATTTCACATAGATAGTTTTTATTTATTAAGTTAAGATATTAGATAATTGCTTGGGGGGTCCAAAAGGGTCACGATTTTTCCTTTGGGGGGGGGCGCTTTGCCCCCATGGCCTACCCTAGCTACGCCACTGCTGAAAATACAGAATAATACAAAAAAATAATTGTTTTAAACCGTTAAATAAAATTTCAAAAATTTGAAAGTTTATATCTTACATTTATAAATTTAATTAATTAAACTGTAGCAAGATATTAGGCTCTTAATTCTCTAATTATCATAAATATCCTTGTTTTTCTTTCACCTAAGTTGGAATTTTTTGCTATTTGATATTTGTATTCAATTTTAATTTTGTAATTAATATGTCTCCTTTGAAAAACATCAAAGCTTTAGACTATTGCTTTGCTGTTAAGGGGATCAAAGAAGGATTCATGTAACACTAACTATTGTTTATGTGAAAGTCGTTTATAGATCGATATAATTACCTATAAAGGCATAAATCTGTTTTTTCTCAGGCCTAAAAAATAAGATTTCTACAAAAACTATTGATCTATAAATATGCTTAATATGTTGCAATTTAATATATATATATATAGCAAAATATGAGATTTCATTTTTATACCAAATAATTCTTATGGGCAAGCGAAAAGCTGGTTTAAGGGATAGTATAATTTTATTTTAACTTAGAGTAAAATACTAAGCTACCATTATTTGTACCCCCCGCCCTATGCCCGGATATTTATTATTGTGGGAAAAAGTTTATGTTATAAATCTTTGTAAATGTTTATCCATTTTGCATGCTCATTTTTTTAATGCCTATCTATGATCAAAATAAAACCTATAATTTTAAATTCCACATAGTGCCCTTTGCTGTTACAATAGTGTCGCTTCGTAAAATATTGGTTATCTATTGGGATGATTTAGGTGGGCAAGGTCATCCCAAATACAATAATATTTTTCACACTAAGCACATATGCTACGTATATGGGCGTGGCCAGGGGGGGGGGGAAGGGGGGCAGGGGGAGGGGGGAGCGGCGCCTACCTCACCCTAAATGGCGATAAAAAATATTTTGAATGCAAAAATCCTTAAAAATTAAAAAAATTATGTTTTGCCCCCCCCCTTTAATCCAAAACCTGGCTACGCCCATGGCTACGTGTGATCTTTGCCAAATTATGAGTGCATGCCAATTTTGATTTTAAGCCAAATTTAAAATAGCCGTGACGAATAGTTTTTAGTAAAAAAAAGCATTTTTTAAACTAGGATTTACTAGTGAAATGTATAAATTAACTCAACTATTTAAATTTTTATTTACCAAGCTATTAGGCGTGTCGGTGTTTGAATGAGAGGTGAATGAGTTAAAAAGGATGTTTCAAGGTCTTATCACCTACGACATCTGATGCTGCCTGATTAACTATCCTATTCATTCAATTTTTCCCGATACCTAAAATTTGTTTGCCATTTTACCGCACCAATATCTATTTGTAATTCGGAGTTTCACAAATTCAATATCCTTTTATAACCAGATTGATTGTATAAACGAAATATTAAAGATCTTTGAAAATTATTATTTAAACGAGAAATTATGACTTCCATCATGGCATTCTGCGTCTTCGCTGGGGCACTCAAGGGCCGAATAAATTTTCAGGAATTAGTAATACAATCTCATTGATAATTATTATAATTAAATTAAAAAAAAATTGTTTAATTACTTATTTTTCTCAAAACGCCTTTTTTTATTTAAAACGCTTGTCATTTTGTAGGGCAATAAGAGCGTTCTTATGACCGGCAATATAAATGGTCTTTCACCGGGCATGCATGGTTTTCATGTTCACGAATTCGGGAATTTGGGAAATAGTAAGTTTAATTTCACTTGTTTTTGATCAGATTAGTGTGCATATTGCTAAATTTATTTTACATACATTTGTTGCTTTTTAAATTTGATAAATAATAATTTTGAAAGCTGCTAATAACATTATTTTGCTAATAATAACTAATAAAAAATGAGGTTTACTTCAAAAATTAATATACTTTTTTGATTTATTATAATAATAGCAAATTTCACTCAACTTTATTTAATTAAAGTTTTGACAACTCATTGTGGGTTTCTGTGTTGATTGCTTGCTAAAAAATTGCCTTGAGCAAATTAATTATAGCTAGTGAATGATCGAAGTGATATAGAGAAACTATTTTTATAATTCAAAATAATAGCAACCTTTTTTCCCAAGATGGTTTATTTAAAGCCGAAAACTTAATTAAGATGCCATATATTTTCTTCTCTGTCGTATTTTAAACTGCTTTAATTTTCGGGGAGACCTCGTTCTAAATAATGAATATATATTGGGTTGAGGCGGGCCGTAAATTTTTAAATTATTGGTAAGTTTTTAAACTCGGAATCTAAATCAATTCAAAATGTCATATATGGTGGTATGGGCGTAGCCAGCATTGGCATTAGAGGGGGGGGGCAATAATGATTTAGGGAGGGGCAAACTGATAATTATTTGAAACTTTAGCCGAGGGTATAGCCGCCCCTCCCTGCCTCCTTCTGGATACGCCCATGAATGGTGGTATAATGCTCGTTAACTGAAATTATTTTAAACACTGACACATCCTATCTTTGTTAAATACTAAAACAATTATGGGGGTTCCTTAAAATTTCCTATAATTAATGGGCGAAAAGTTACAACTTTAACCCTCGAGAGCATTCGTGGGACACCACGGACCCCACGATAGTTATAAACTTAAATATAAAACGCGTTTACAGATGAATTGATCTGGCCTTTTCAGTAGGCTAATATTTTACCAAGAACTAAATTTGGGGAAAATTTTATAACTTTTGGCCCACTACTTTTTAAAATATAGCATCTTTTTGGCCACAGGGGTCCTGTGTACCCTACGAATAAATGTTTGCACTTTTTTTTTATATCATCATATGTTTGTGCAATTATATTTTTTTATCCATTTCCGACTTTCTTTTAATAAAAAATCATTTTAATTTTGATTCATTTCATGGTATATGATGTTAAGAGGTAAAATGAGGCGAGGCATTAAAATTAAAAAAAAATATTATGACTTCAGAAAAATGTTAATAATTTTTGTAATATTGTTTTATCAAAATTTATACCACCAATTAAGAGTCATTTACAAACATATATTGAAAATCTGAGATTATTTCAATTTATAGTTCAATAGTTTAAGAAGTTAAAAAATGGGGCCAAATATACCCCACGAATGCTCTCGCGTTCAAGGTTTTCAGGAATACTCTCGAGGGTTAAGGACACATGCTTTAACAATATTTCGACATTTTACTTAATTTAGGTGTGCAAAAATTTAAACGTTATTTTTCAATTTAGGCTGCATGGCTGCTGGGAACCATTTTAACCCAGCCCTATTGAATCATGGGGGACCCCACGATGCGGTTAGGTAATCTTTATGCATTTATTATTTAAAAATATTAGACTTAAATCTCAACGAATAAATAAAGGTTATAAAAATGCGCCGTTTTGTTTTAAAAATCTATATTTTTGACAGGCATGCAGGTGATTTTGGCAATATCGAATCAAATGCCGAACAAAATGCCCACATATATGTTATTGATAGTGGGATCAGTTTGGATCCAGCCAACCAATTTTCCATATTAAATAGAACTCTAGTGGTAAAATTATTTCGCTTACATCTATAACTTTATTTATAATCACTATTTGCCATTCGGCTTTGTTAGGGATGAGGGGTGAATAAGGTAGTGTGCATACTTTATTGATTTTTTACTATATGGCGATTATGGCCAATTCCTTATCTAATAAAGTTTATAACAGACGTTGTTAATTTATGATATTAGTTATCACAACTAGCCAAGTGTTGTTTTATTATCTGTTTTATATTTCTTTAACAACCTTTATGGCATCTAAATAAAATATAAGACTATTAATAACGAACTATTCAAGTAAATTTTAGAAATTCCATATAAGTAGCTAGATAATAGTTCATAAAGTTTGCTAAAAAGGTGGCCATCGTAAAAGTCAACTTGTTGAGGAATTACTGCTGATTGATACCTCATTTCATTTATTTTATGAATTTAAGGTGCATGCCAAACCAGATGATTTGGGCAAAGGAGGAAATCCTGAAAGTTTAAAAACTGGGAATGCTGGCACCAGACTGGATTGCTGCTTAATTACACGATAAGTGAAATCTATCTGTTATAAATCTTAATTCGCCAGATTTTAGACAATTTAGTATATGTTTAAATTAGCCCATGAACGTAATATGTAGCGTAGCGATATTTTCTAATAATTTTATTTTAGCTAATAATAGTTAAATTTATTGACTTTATGAAAATACTAACCATTTTCATTACATTTATACGAGTCAGATGAAATCATCGGCTTTTCATTCAAACCCTCAAACCTGGTGCTTCATGGCTCTTATAATTTTTATGACACGCTTGTTAATGTAATACATCATCAATTCACACATTGCTACGAAGATAAAATTCGCGATATTTATTTCTGCAAATTTCACTCATAGTTATTTTTGAATCACTTTACAACGATGAAACTTTAATTTATTCCACACTAACTTGTATCAAGTTACAAATTTAGATATAAATTTTGAAATTTCATAGTACTACATAGTTATTTGACTTTTGTAATATTTATTGTATGAAAAATAAATATATCACATAGCTCGAACACCCTTGGCAACTTATAAATGTTTTAAAATAAGAACTAAATTAATTACATTTACTACTAATTGCCATCTAAAAGTCTTCAAGGTCGAATTTTAGAGTGATACCCATGGGCGTAGCCAGTTGGGATTAGAGGAGGGGGGGGGGGGCAATAAAGATTTAGTGAAGGGCAAAATGATAATTTTTTTAAATTTTAGCCTAATTAAATTTAACGAATTTTTGAATTTAGAGGGGGGCAGCCGTCCCTCTCTGCCTCCCCCTGACTAGCCCATAATTATACCTGAAATAAGACTGACAACAATAAAAATTCCCACTTCACTAGACTGTTATGAACGAAGGTTGGCCTGGACGTAAAATGGAAAGACTTTTACAAGTGGCCCAAGATTAAGGCATGGCAATAATTAGCACCTTATTGAATGAAGATTATATCGTAACTCATAGAAATTTAAATCAGATTGACTAATATTTCATAAAATAGATTCTATGGAGGATTAACGTTGGCAAGTAATATCGGGGTATGAACTGGCAATGGACCATGGAAGAAGATATTCCAGAAAATAAAAGTAAGCAAGCCTGAAATTTGGATATGAAATGCTAAAGAAAGAGCTGAAACGATAAATACCATCGGAAAGCCTTTTCGCTATTGATTAGGTACCATTGAACGCGAGTGGAACTTAGACCAATAGGAGAAACTTACTGCAAGCACTAAAGAAAGGGGAAGATATTAGAATAGATCAAAGGAGCCAGGGTTATGAATAGAGAACCATAGTGATAGGATCAATAGGTTAGCAAAAAAGGAAGCCATGTATAAAAGATAGCATAAATCGTGATTTAGAGAATTGTAAGTACATCTGGAGGCAAAAATGGCTGCAAAAATAGCAGCTGTAATAAAATATGCTGAATATACACCGAGGTTCGATAACACAGGTCTACAAAAAAACACGTGACAACGGTTAAAATACTTTTATATAGTTTTTTGTGATGAACACGAATATGTTTTTCGTTTTTTCCTACACGTCCATTTTTGAAATAATTGAGTTTAAAGCTGCGAAAATGAGCTTTTTTGCCTCTTTTTGGGTTGATTTCACAAGACCATTATTTTTTGTCGGTAATTAGCAACCCGGGCGGTAAAGAAGGTGACAAGCTTATGTATAAAAGGAAAAATATTTAATAGTGTTATCGTTATGACATGATCTTTAAGTGATCACATAAGAGGGTCGAACCAATTTAAACCCTAGGTAAATAAGGTGGAAAGGATATATCACATAAAGATGTCACCAATGACAAATCTCTACCATGGATGTAGTCAGCATTGGAATTAGAGGGGGGCAATAATGATTTAGGGAGGGGCTGAATCATCATTCTTTGAAATTTTAGCCATATTTTAATAAATACAACAAATCTTTAAATTTAGAGAGGGCATCCACCTCTCCCTGGATACGCCCATGACCCCTGCTAATTTAGAGTCAAAAATAGATAGTCTAAATTATATTAGAGGTGAAAAAAGTTGGAGTACACATGAAAAAGATGCAGAAAGGTTAAGCTATAGAATTATATCAAGTATGGAAGCATGCCTGGGGGTAGGGGTTACGATTAGGATTGTTTGACAAGATATTTTTTAAAAAAATACCCCAAAAACAAAGAATTGTACAATCTTGAAAAAAGGCAAAGGGGAACCCAAGTAGTGTTGCATTTAAAGATGCATTAATTTAACTTGCCACTCCTTAAAATTTATTAAAATAATTTTGGTAAAGAGACGAAAGATGTTTTTAGATTCGTTACTTTTAGATGTATTATTGATGAAGCAATTTAGTAATGTTGTTCAGTCCCACACCAGTTTATAATGAATTTTATAAAGCTTCCCCAATTTAAAATTTTTAAATTAAAAAATGTCGCGTAATTCTTTAATAGTGATGCACCTTTTAAATTTAGAGATACCAGACATTTAATCACTAAGATATTATTGTATATTATATTTATTAAAATATTCCGCGAAAAAAGATTTTGAGATATACATGCCATAAAGGGAACATAATGTAATAACATGAGAAACGATGCTAAAATGGAATAAAAATTTATTAATATATATTCTTCCAATCGTTTGGTTGGTAAAAAAGGTGATTGCTGAAATGAGGGATAATAATGTGAAGAATGTCATAAGTGAATTATATACAAACTTAGTCAATAAATTATTAAGCACGATTTTTGTGTGAATTGAGATAATAGTTGTTTCAAATACAATTAATATAAAATTTATTAAAGTTGGCATAAATTGATGGGTATGCATTCCATGCCACACATATATAAATATAAAAGCTGGGACATAGCATAATATAGAATATAAATATAACAAGCAATTGTTATTGGTAGCAATTAGTGAAAGTAATGGATTATGAATATAAAGTTTTACAAAATTATATAAACCTTTATCAAAGTGTTTCCATATGTGTGTGACTTTGTAAAAAGAGGATACACAGTTAGGATAAAACACCTCATTCAAGTCGCTGGGAAAGTCATAACCCAATGTAAATAATGATAGGCAAATCAACAATTTTGATATTCCCCACATAACATGATACTCGAGATGAAACAAGTGAAAGTAAGAAAAAAGTATTCCAACTAATGCAAACCTTGATATCTTATTTAATACTTCAGGAAAATTCAAAAGCAATGAGCTATGAAAAAGATACTGTCCCCATTCAATAATATAAAAATAAACATATAATTTTATCAATAAATATAAAATATATTTAAAATTGTACAACGTAAGAATGCTTTTAGGATTAGTTTCAGGAATAATTATATGTTGATAAAACAATTGGTATGAAATAAATGGACCAATATAAAATGTAGGCAAATAAAGTACATAAGCTATCCCATATTGCAAATGAGAAATCATTTGTTTAATATTAATGCTATAACAATTTATAATGTCGAGCGAAAAACTCATCATTCTCAAACATGTATAGGCGTAAACAATATTTTGTTGGTGTAATAATTCTTCATTATCAGTGTCTATGTTGTAGAAAAATGAGAGATAAAGATAAAATATATTAATCGAATAGATTATGGCATGACTGACACTTGCTTTTAACTTAGAGCTGATAATTGCAGTTAAGAACAACACAAGAACTTGTAAGATTAACCTCAACATAAAGGTAATGTCAAAGATCAAGATGACATTCACAGTTTGATACAGATTTAAAAAGAATATAATAAGTACAGAGTTTATAATATAATATTTCTTTAACATAAAAAAAACTAGGTGCATCCATATGAATCCTAACATCGACCTGTAAATTTTATAGATGTACCGTTTCCAAATAAGCCAGTCTAAATCTGATTCATCTTTCAAGGAGCAATGGAATATAAAATTGGCTACATATGAATTGTTATATAAAAATAAATTGTCCGTATAATTTAGTAAAAAGGGTGATATGTTTTGAGAAACAACATACACAGTATAAAATGACACTAGGATGTTTTGGATAAAAAACAATATAAAAGCAAGAGTTAATATATAGTTCCAATTTTGCAATTTTTTAAACATGCCGCTATGTATAACATATGGCTATGTACCAATAACAGATGTTTTAACATTACGTTAACGTATTTGTTTCCAGTATTTATTTAAAGTTACATTTAACATTTGTTAAATTAAAATTTGAAATAGGCATACAACTTTATTTGATTTATGACATACTGAGTTTGTAAAAGCATCTAGTGCACTTTCAAAAACCTCCTATATTCTAATTGCGGCGTCATATGGGGCCAAGATCATATACATCAAATAGCCTTGCAAAACCTCTTTGATCAATAGGGATGGTGTAGTATGCAGCTATACTGACAATGCACACAAACCACTGAAATCTAGAATTAACAAAGAATGCAATTAAAGATTCCGTAAATAAATAGATATTGTATTAACACTTTAAATAAAATTCAAATAAACTTTGACACAAACATTTTGCATTATGTTTTTAAATATCCACCTTTAGAATATAAAATTGTAAAATAAATTTGTTTGTATAACGGAGCTCAATTAAAATAATTACATATAATATATCTTTTTATTTAAATTCCGCAATTCAACTCTACATACATGCTTTCAAGTTTACCATAAGTTTTTCGGATCTTTTTTAAATCTATCTACCTAATAATTTTAAAGCAGGCCACTATACAAAATTTGTGGGGCAGATCTCAATGGGAATTGTTTTGACTTTCAAAATTAAAAATTAATAATAAAGAACTTATCTTTTTTAATATCGGGCCCTATAAAAAGTATGACTAAGAACAAGTGTATTGATTTAATAGTAATAAAGCAATATTTTAGAGTTTTGCTAATTTTAAATGTATAAGGTAGTGGCAGGTTAAATGGGTGCCTATTTAAAAATTTTAAAAACTAAATCACTTACTACTCGTAAGTAGAGCTACTGTAAATCGTTTATTTTTATAATAGGTTAAATACATTTGACTTTAAATAGCCTAGGCGTGGCTTACACTATAATTCGCAAGGGCTAAAAAATTATTGAGCGACCACACAGCAAGAATAAATTAATTTTTTTAAATAATTCTACTCCAAGGCCAAAACAAGTATTTTAATTTCATCTCTTGTTGCTTAGCGATACAGCTACACCACGTAAATTAAATTGCCTAACATTTACCGCTGTCGTGAAAATATTTGTTAACTATTAACAATTAATACGTTTTATAAAATAAAATAAATAACCAGCTTTTATGGCTTTTAGTTGAATCAGATAGTTTTAGCGGTATTAAATAAAGTTGTAAGAGTTATCATTTTATAAGTCTTATATAGGCTGCTTTTGTATTTCTGTTACAATTGCTAATGGTGGGATAAAAAAAAGTTGAATGATATTGACAATTAAGATTCAAAATCTCAAATTAAATTCAAAAAAATGTGAAATCTTTTAGGCCTCCAACACAATTGACTTTTCAATTTTTAAAACTTTTTTAATTGTAGAGAGATAAAACCTATCCCTTTTGAGATCACCCATTGGCGGCAAGAAATCTATTTTGAACTTTTTTCATAAGAACCTCGAAATTTTTAAATAAAAAACGGAACTTTTAAAATGCTTGCCCGCACATCCCTCTTTTTACATAATTAAAAACTATTTCAACATTTCAGAAATTAATCATTGTTTCCGCTCATCTAGTGCATTTTTACACCCAAACGTTTTAAAGTCGTACGAAGGCTTTTTAAAAACTTTATTAAAATTTTTTTAAAAATTTAATACCAACAATTGACTTCCAACATTCCTACCAACCAAATCAAGAGGATTGGGAATTTGTCCTTCCGGCAGCATATCGCTAGCTGTTTTTATGTCTAGTGTTTTGATCTCGTCTCGTCTCGGTCTCGAAAACATAATCTCGTCTCGTCTCGGGAGCGATTATAAAAATCTCGATCTCGTCTCAAAAATCTCGGTCTCGTCCGGTCTCGACTTTTTATATTTACGGAATAAAAATCTATCCTGTTTTATTAAAAATATTAAATAAGTGTTAAAAATCCGAATGGCAAATAATATTTTTGAAAAACTTTAATACACAAACTTTTTAAAGATTTAGCGGGACACGACATCTCATTGACAATATAAAGATATGAATTATTTCACGAAGATAACATTTTATATGGAAAGTGCAGAAAATAATTATAAATAAATTTGAAGTATAAAAAATTAAATTTTGTTATTCTAGCAAATTATAACATTTGTGTCAAATTCACTGTGTCTGTCAACTATAAATAGACTTAGAAAATAATAGGTTCGCTTATAGTTTACTTAGTTGCATAGTTGAGAAAATTAAGATCCTATATTAACCCTGGCTAAAGCTTCAAAGTAGACGTTAACATATTTAAGGCAAACGTTAAGTCCATTGTTATTACCATCATCAATTATAGCCTATAGTGTTTATTGCATGTGTACTATAGCGTTAAAAACCACAAAGTACGAGTGACTTTTAATAATATTATTATTATTTACAGAATTGATAGCTAGTTGCCAGTATCGTAGGGAAGAAAGGGGGGGGGGGGGGGGTTTCGGGTTAGGACCCCCCCCCCCCCATTGACAAAAAAAATGAATTTTTTTTTCAAATTATACGGAAAAAGTATTAATAGGAGTCTTGTGTGTGTTGCGCATATAGAAATTATACTATCTGGATTAATTCTATATTTAAGATGAAATCTACTAATTATAACATTACCTATACAAAAATTTATGTCCTGAGTGCGTGTTTTCTAACAAGAAAAATTTAATTCTCAATTATTTCTCAAAAAAACTATCTTAACCTCTAAATTAAACGAGGAAGATGCTGATTCAAGCCAAATTTTAGCAGTTGGGCGGGCGGGACAGTTATTGGTTCTGTTGGAAAATTTAAGCCTATAAGGCCAATGCAAGTGTTTAGTCTAAACAATGGCCAGAGAAACAAAAAAATTGGAAAGACCTCTTTGCAATTTGCGTCTCTGAAGATATTATTAACGCATTTTTGACCAAAAACCCATCGTAGATATTGAATTTATAAATTTTAATAAGTTTTTGTTTTTTCAAAATTTGACACAAAATTTACCCCCTTTCCCCTAATTAGATAGGCCTACCTCCGTCACTACTGAATATAAGCTTAATAAATTTTTGTTAAATAGTATCATTTAAAAAAAAAAAAATTAGTTTTTCCAAAATCGACAGTTTTCTACAAACTAATGAGGTTGAAGCTGTAAAAAATGCCCATTTTAACATTTTTTAGATTATATTCCCACGACATTCTAATTTATATTCAAAAATATTAAATTCTTGTAGATTAAAGTTTCATCTATGGGTCCATTATTTTAATATTTTTGTTTCGCCGCTATTTATAAGCGTTAACGTGACCCCCTTCCCTTTTTTTCATTAGAGTACATACTGGTGCGTACGCGATTTGTACTAACGCATTTCTCTCTCCTCTCTTTATCGTTTATCCTCCACTCCCAACCCCTTCAAGTGTGCTTGGCTACATGTGGGGGCGGCAGTGGAGGAGAAGGAGAAAATCATATTATCGTTTAGCGTAAAATTCTTTATACTTAAATTATTATTATTGGTCTTATTGCGGAATGGAACAAAGTCAATATTTATAGACCTGTGTTATTATTTGCTGAATCTAATTATTAAACCAATTTTTTTTTTAAAAAGTATCGTAATTCATTTACGTTTGTATAATTTAACGTATGTTTTATGTGCTAGGTAATGCCCAAACCTCCATACAATGTATAGCCACGCGTGATAAATTTGAAACAGATAACCCAACCTCAAATAAAACTTTCACCGAAATATACCATCTCCTACACATGCGGCAATGTGACCACTCACAATCTCGATAATTTACAAGTAAAAATAAGGAACTTTGAAGCTAACAAATTTTTATTTTACAATTAAAAACTTAAACTTGATATTATCACGAATATCGTTGTATGAATTCATAAAATCTGTAAATAGGCGACAACTTTTGAAATGCTAAACTTTTTAAATAAAATAGGTATAACTTACTTAATAGTGTTCTAGTCTATTTGTAAAATATGTTACTTTGAGTTTGTTTTCAACATAAAATAAAATTATTAAAATGTTATGTTTTTAGATGATTTGGAAGATCGACAATTCAGATTATCCCTGCACTTCGTTGAATTTTAATCCCGTAAATCCTGAGATCGTTCTTGTGTACGCCGATCATACGGTAATACTTTATTTTTCCCACTACACCTTGAAAATTATTTACTTCGTGGGCACCTTAATCTCTATAAATATTCATTAGTTAATGTGCAAATGAATACAAATTGAAAGCCTCTCCATAGGTTATTTATTTTATATTACTAGCTTTGTATTTAGTAATATTTTAATATAATACAGTGCCATTTTAATTATAATTTTTAGTCTTGTTTCTAGTTTGTAAATATCATTGACGTTGTGGTGATTGACTTTATGAATGGGATTTATATAACTTTATTTGTAACTGACTCTTTCAATCTTACATTTTATGTTCCATTTTAAGTTTAAGTGTTGGCTATCCCAACTTCCTAAAGAAAAATATATTAACTTTTAAAAATGGTATGTGGGTAATATGAGGACATATCCCCTACCGCTTTTGTCTTTAAAAGTGACTGGGCCATTCAACATAATATGGATGCAACTACTATTTATTTGATCGTAAATGAATTAATTGAATCAATGATCATTTTCATAAGCTAAAAAGAGTAATGTTGAAATTATATGTATGTATTGATGCAAATTTTAAAATAAAAGGAAAAATATTCTCGATGCCAAATGGTCGCTCAATCCTGTGGCACCAGAAGAGGGTATAGCATATAACGTAAGTTCATATTCATACCCTCGCGGTACTAAAGTAGATGTGTAACTTAGATCTTGTCCCTTAAATAAAGAAGATTAAACTCAATTTAGAATTAAAACTATATTTGAATTTAAATTAGATTTGTAAAAAAAAACTCGGGCCTTCGGCCCTCGTGGGAAGGGGAAGGGGGGAAGGGAATGGGGGAAGGGAAGGGGGGAAGGGAAGGACGAACTCTGTACTCTGCATAAAAGGAGCATATTTGCTATGCAATTTATGGGCGAGAATGCCTATAGGGGGGTATTAAATGCAAAATGATTAGTTAATTATTTATACAAAAAGAGTAAAAAAAACGAAAAAAAACTTCGTTTCACAGTTTGGCCAATGGTCATTTTTTCATTAGTCAGCAGCCAGGATATGGTAAAAGTGGATATAAATTCATAAGAGTAAAAAAAAACGAAAAAAAAATTTTCGATTTACATTTTGGCCAATGGTCATTTTTTTCCATTGGTCAGCAGCCAGGACACGGTAAAAGTGGATATAAATTCATAAGAGTCAAAAAAAACGAAAAAAAAATTTTCGATTTACATTTTGGCTAATGGTCATTTTTTCCATTGGTCAGCAGCCAACGGACGGCCAAAAAGTCATAATAGCAATGGTAGTAACAGGAACAATCATAATAGTAAAAAAAAACGAAAAAATAAACTCGGATTCACATTTTGGCCAATGGTCATTTTTTTCATTGGTCAGCAGCCAGCGGACGGCCAAAAAGACTTATTATCAATGATAGTAACAAGAACAATCATAAGAGTCAAAAAAACTCCGGGATTCTAACCCAAAAACTAGTTAAATTGCATAGCAATTAAAAGTAAACAACTTTTATTTATGTTTATTATATAATAAAATGAAACAATAATAGAACAAGCGGACGGCCAAAAAGTCATATTATAAATGGTAGTAACAGGAAAAATATATTAATTTAATTTCAAAAATAAAAAAAAATTTGCCCTCTCCGGGAATCGAACCAGCAATTCAGAACGTTCGCCGGGGTTCGAACCCACATTAATAGAGGCATAGGCTTTTGTAGGGGCACAGGGACCCATATCAGTAGAGGCATAGGCCCTTGTAGTGGAGGGCATAGGGTAATTATAGCAATTAATATCAATGTTACCCAATTCAAAAACGAATAGATATACTTATGCATTAATTTAACATAGCAATTAAAACCCGACCCCGCCCGAAAGCGAGGGAGATAGAGATGAGGGGTGGGGCACCTCTTATGCATTAATTTAAAAAATAACACAGCGAGGGAGATAGAGATGAGGGGTGGGGCACCTCTTTCTCATGAATTAATTTAAAAAATCGATAACCTAATATACCCAATGCAAATAGATAGGGACGGACGGACAACAAAAAACGAGCCCATAAATTGCATAGCAATTAATTATTAACGCAATGAAGCAAAAACTTGAATAATTTTTATTACGGCTTCAATGACTTCTGTGGTGATACGTGTATTATTCTCTGGTGTATTATTTGTTGGAGATAGGCGTACGACAAATCGGTTTATATAATGTTTGTATTCCTCGTTTGTAAGTGGACGCCATTTTACATTAATTTCCAATGATCCATTTTCATATGTTTTAACCTTTGCGACATAAACCAAAGGTGCATATTTGAATTGGTCTAAATTAATTCAATCAAATCAATTAGAATTTGTATACTCATGCACTTGATTTGAAGAAACTTATAAATTTTTACTTGTTAAGGTAAACCGCCTGTATCCTTTATAGTCATTAGCATCTGAAAAAGCATTAAGAATAGAAGATTTTACATAAAACTGTATTTTAAAATTGCCAGATAATGTTTCAATAAAAGTATTTACAATTGAAATGTTTTAGTCCGGCATAGGCATTAATGATAGCTTCTCCCTCGTAATAGACGATGACTTTTAAGTAATATTGATCGTTGTAATGCATGCCCTCGACATTAAATGTATGTGTAGCCTAAAAAGTGTAAAAATACAGATTACACTTTCATTTAAATGTGGGAATACCTTATGTGGTAAGAATGTTGACTTTTTGAATGGCACCGGATCAAGATGGGTGGTGTTTGAATATTTATATATTGTCCAATAGTAACCAATTATTTTTTTGCCAATATAATGTGGTCCGGTAAATGACACATTAATCGTGTAATTTTGCTCATCTGTTATCGTCTCAACATGCAGGTCTCTGATACCACCCATTGAAGCTGGTTTAGGCGAATGATCCAACTTTATCATGAAACCTGTAGCAATGATGGTTGTTAGTATAAACAGTGATTATTTTACCGTTAGTGTGTGGGATAGCTAGGACAAATGCTATGCAAACGATCTCTACTGAAAATATTCTCGGAAACATGTTGAAAAATGAATTAAAGCGTACTTGTTCTCCTCCTTATATATACCTATATATTGTAGTTATATTATTTATTTAGTCAATTACCGTCACTCAACTTTAAATATTGACAAAACTTTGTTTAATTAATTCCTACAAAATAACAGTCAAACGAGGTGTTTTTCATATTTCTTCAAAGTCATCTCTTAAACGTCAATGGACGCGTCTATTTAATATTAAATATTAGCTTGGAACGTTTCCAATTATGCACCAGCGTTTACAAAATAAACATGCAGTTATATTTTATTCACAGAAAAATATTTGATTTGAAAAATATTTACTAAGAGTATATCTCTACAACAGCTCATTTTATTCACAGAAAAATATATGATTTACGCAGATTTACGTTGAAAAATATTTACTAAGAGTAATTCTCTACAACAGCTCATTTTATTCACAGAAATATATTTGATTTAAGTTGAAAAATATTTACTAAGAGTAAATCTCTACAACAGCTCATTTTATTCACAGAAATATATTTGATTTAAGTTGAAAAATATTTAACAGCTAATTATTATTTATTTTAAATGGATGACATCATTAATATAATAAATAACACCTTGCAATTTGAGTAGTTTAAAAATTAAATGAAAAAAGGTAAAAGCATATGTATGAATTTTTGTAAATACTTTTAATGTTTCACATATAAAATCGAAGGCATTTATTATCTTAGTACTTTTATTTCAATTCAATTTTCAACAATTTGAGCGTTACTTAATAAAACTTCGTGAAACCCGATGGTAAGTTTTATTGAAATAGCTAATGGCAATTGCCTCTTAGTTTTTATATTCTTTTTTACTTTCAAAGATTTTGGAAACACTAATTACATAAAGATATGATGTTAAACGTTGAATTTATATGTTTAAGTCCTGTACAAATTCCTATTCCGATACGTAAAATTTAATGCTCAACTTAAAGAACTGCACGGGTGACCCGAGACCCGACCCGACTTTTGAAATCTTCGGGTCGGGTTTGGGTTGAAAATTTTAATATGCTTTCAGGTCGGGTTGGATTTAAAGTGTCGGGTCAAGGGTTATGAATCTTACATTGCAGAATACACGGGACATATCTTTAAAAATAATGCTATTATGTATAATATTTTTTAATTAATACTGAAATTTATAATTGAAGATCATTTATTAAGTTAATTTAAATTCCTTTTGTTATTTTAAATCTGATTGTTTTAATTTGAACGCAAATTTAAATTTGACTAGTGAAAGGTAAAATATATCAATAAACTAATATTTTTAAATTGTCTTTAAATAGTGTGAAGTGGTAGTTTATTATTAATAAACTACATAAATATATATTCAAACTAATAAGATTATGTTTAATTAAATGATTCATTTGCAAAACTATATTTCAAATTGAATGTGACCTGATACTGTATACTATCATTGTATATATGTATAATAAATCTTGAAAATAAATTTAGTAATCAAAATCTGCGGAATTAATTAGTTTCATAAATCGCACTTTGATTTGTTGATTAAATTTTTAACACCCTCATGGGAGTAGCTAGGAAATTGAAATTAGAGGGGCAATAATGATTAAGGGAGGGGCAAAATGACCATTTTTTTAATTTTAGCCATAATTTGATAAAATATCTAAGGTTTTTTAAATTTAGAGGGCGGCAGCCGCCCCTCCCTGCCACCCCCTGGCTACGCCCATGCACACCGCAATTTTAATAATCGCGTTGGATACCAAAATTTGAAACACGTTCGGAAGGACGCGGTTAAAGTTTTTTTAACACTTTCGGGCCGGGTCGGGTTCGGGTTGAAAATTTTAAAATGCTTTCGGGTCGGGTTCGGGTTGAAAAATTTAAAATGCTTTCGGGTCGGGTCCGGGTTAAAATTTTAAAAAAATTTCGGGTTCAGGTTAAAAAAAATGACTTTACAGTTCTCTAGCTCAACTTCAGGTCAAGTCAGACTCATGTAAAAAGAATAGAAACTAGGGTTTAACAAAAATTTAGAGCAGAGAATATAAGCGATATATTTATCAACTATTGGTTAAACAAAATTATTGCTGATTTGGATAATCAGATATTACAATTTAAATAATATACTATAACTAACTTAATTTGTTAGAAGCATTGGTTCCAATACTACAAACTAAATATATAAATTAAAAGACTTTATTTTATGATGTCAAACTGAACCATTATGTTTTTCATAAAAACAGGCATTGGAATACAAAAAAATTAGAAGTCGGACTTTTTATGAGACAGACAGGGAGATGGGGAATTCCGAGTCCTTATTACTCAAAAGTTGATAATGATCATAAATCTGAAGACTAAATTAGGAACTAAGCAAGCTCCTTTTATTTGCGATAATCGGTAAAAATATAGTTTTATTTGTGACTTTAAAGTTTTATTTTTGAAATTTTAAGAGCATTTATTATGAAAGTTAGAGGTGTGCGCGGATCAATCCGATCCAACATTCGATCCGTCCGAACTCGGATCGGATCGGATCAACATTTTAATTTTGGAAGTCGGATCGGATCGGATCAACATTTTATTTTAGTCGGATCGGATCGGATTTTCAAATTTAAAATAAACAATAATAAGTTCTAATTAATTAAATTAATAATTTTTAGTATACCTTTCCATAATTATCTTTGAAATGAAGATTGCAAATATGATTCAAAAAAAAGATTTGCTGAAATGGTGGGTTTCATATCAAACAGTCCTGCCAAGGCTTTATAAGCTGGCAAATAAAGTTTTAGCTATACCTGCTACCTCTACCACTTCGGAAAGAAATTTCTCGGTGGCTGGAAGAACATTAGAAGAAAGAAGAACGCGAATTAAACCAGAAAATTTAGGTTCTTTATTATTTTATATGATAATATGGAATTAGTCAAATAAAATTTTATATTTATTTCGGGTCTATTAAAATTGCTATACCTTATTTTTATGTATTTTGAATTTACTCAGCTATAAAAAGTTCTGTTCGTAAAATTTTAATTAAAAACTTCGGATCGGATTTAGATTTTAAAAAACTCGGATCGGATCGGATTTAGATTTTAAAAAACTCGGATCGGATCCTCGAGTCGGATCGGATCAAAAAAATTTGATCCGTGCACACCTCTAATGAAAGTATTTTTTTCTAAATCCTATAGTTGTTTATAAAACGATAGTGATCTCTTTAGCAATATTGTACTAATATTTTACTGCTTTTTAACCTATTTCCTTAATTATGTTAGCTATACATGAAGAAAATTTAATTATGCTACGCACAATTGCGCCAAGAATTATACCTCAAAACGATATTGTTTTCCATGACCCATCAAAAACATCGAATTATTAATATAGCTATTCCTATTTCTAAATTGTTTTACCACTATTCCTTTTTTGGTAGCAGTAATGAATGCTTGTGAGAGATCTAGGTTGTCATCTTGTAAAAAGGTGCTGCTAAGATGGGTAATATATGAAAACACTTGCTTAAGCATGGGCTTAGAGGGGGTTGGAGGGTGGGACATTTATTCGCTTGTTTACCTTAGCAAACCTGAAAATTACAAATATTCTTCATCTTTCACTTGTATTTGGTCCCATATCGTAATTTGTTTAAGTTCCCTTCATCTTGATTAGTTACTTGGAATCTGGTTCAGTAGGCGATTTTTCAGTTCGCGATCATTGAACACGTGACTGCAACATAATCATTATGCAAATTAAAAATTAAAATAATATAGTATAAATATGATATAATACCATAAATATAATACAATAAAATAAATATTATACAACAGATTAAATACAATACAATATAATATATATTACATTATACAATAAATATAACCCTAACCCTAATTGGTTGTCGCCTAACAGGTCAGTCGCCAACAGTACAGAAGCGGTTACTTGACCTAGTTTCGCTTTTTAGTTTTCATTTGGTCCATTTGCTCTTTCATGGCACGAGGAAATAAAAATTAGAGGTCTGCATGGGCCTAAATATTAGATTCAGGCCCGGCCCCGCAGAAATATCAATTTTTTGGCCCGCACTCGGCCCGCAAAAAATCCTAAAAATTTCGCCGCACCAGACCCGTACGAATAAAAACAAGTGTCCGTTGTTTCACAATTATTTATTTGTATAAAAAACATTTTCTATTATTCAAAAAAAACTTAGCTATAGCATATAAAATCGGTTTAAATCAACTTGATAATTTAATATTCTCATCTATATATATAAAGTAAAGTGAATGTATTTATGTATGTAAGGGCTAAATTCTGAAACTACCGGCCCGATTCGCGCGAAACTTTACCCGTAGGTTCCCAGGGCGGCCAGGGGTAAAATAGCTTTTGCAAAATCCTTAAAGTTCTTTTAGTGTTAAAAAAGGGCTAAATTGTGAAACTATCGGCCCGATTCGCGCGAAAATTAAGCCATAGATGCCCAGGGCGGCCAGGGGTAAAATAGTTTTTTCAGATTCCTAAAATACCTTTTCGTTTTAAAAACATTGGACATTTCCCGGCCAGTTTTATTTATAGCATCATATACAATAATGACGTCATACATACAAGGCTGAAGTTTTCTTGAATTAGATATTTAAAAGTATAATAAAAATGTTACAGTATACGGTCAAAATTATTGGGGTTTAACAAACTATTTAAATTTTATACATTATCATTGGGTTTTATACACCCATGGTACTTTTTGTCACCCAATTATGCATTTTATCGTTATCACCTCACATTTTAACCTATAAAATTAACAAATACCTTCTAAGTATTTAAACTTTTACAGAGTTATTAAATTATTAATAAATATGCCTTTTCCTATTATTAATTTAAATAATATTTATTTCAATGATATAGCATTATATTTTTTAATCATAAACTCTCCTACAGATGACTTAAAATTTTTCATATATGTTCTATTGATTCATGCCAATTATTTAGCTTGTTAAGGACTAAGCCAAAGCAACGGGCCGGGCACAGCTAGTTTAAAAATAAAAGACGATCTATTCTATCAGGCAATAATTTCGTTCTTCTCTTTTCCATAAGGCGACTTTTTTTTTACAAAATGTGCGTTCACTCGTAGCACTGATGGCTGAAATTGACAAAAACGGAATAGCTAATTATGATAAGTTTAGCATACGTCGGTGCTCATTCCACCATAAAATTACATCTAGCTGAGCATCTTTAGGTTTTCGATTTAATTTAAGATAAGTATAAACTTCTTTAAATTCTTCAATCTTTTCCGTTTCTAATCCTCTCAAATGAATATATCCATATCTGCCTCACCAATAGATAGTTGCTTAGTGTTGCTCACCTGAGCTGGATTGCTTATAGGTAAACGAATTATACAAGAAGAGCCGAATCTTATTGAATGGATCTCTTTACAAATTCTGTTACCGTAGTTTTTACGAAGATTCTTTTATCTTCGGGTAGCATTTTTAACGTGCAAAGCAGGAAAAAGATTGACAATTTATGATAAATGTCCAAATCAAACTTTGAAATTAGCATAGTTTTGGCTCTTAATTTCAATTTATAGATCTTTAAGTCAACAAGATCATTATTACGCGAAGAAGATGGATACAAATTTGGGATGCTGTAAAAGGGTAATACTTTACATCATGTCCGCTTCTAACTTGATGCTTGCCTTTTCATGAGATGAAAGCATATTCAAGAGCATGATATGTGTTTTGGAACTGCCTTCAAATTTTTCTATTAATTTGCCAGATAAAAACGGAAACTTTTAAATTAATGTTTTTTGAGTTTCACCAAATTATTACTTGAAAAATAAATTTTTTTTATCACTAAGCTAATAAGTGCATTTTTTTTGTTTATATTTATAATTACAGAATAAAGTTAAATATACTATTTCACTTATCCCAAGCCCGGCCCGCACTTTTTTATTGCTTTATTTTAGGGCCGGCCTGCCGGGTTTTTGAAAATATTATGTTTTACCGAGGTATCATGATTCACCTTTCTTATGGAAAATTGTAGGCCTAAGATTAGGATGCAATATAGTTGCTGAACACACTTGTTCACTTTGCAATAATTCCGTAAAAAATGGCCATCATGGCCTTCACTGTAATCGCAACAAAGCCCGGTACTTTCGATATACCGCGGTTAACAAACTTATACATAATTATTTCCCCAAACCTGGTTTCCCCTCAACTCGAACCCACAGGCCTCTGTGATGACAACAAACGACCCGATGGCCAAACTTTAGGCGCTTGGGAAAAAGGCCTCAGTTTAACATGGGACTATACATGTACTGACGTATTTGCCCCATCTAATCACAACAAAGATTCCCTGTCTTCAGCCGAGGCTCTGAAAATCTCAAAATACTCAGGAATTAACAATACTACTATAATATTATGTCCCATTGCGACAACTACCCAACCTTTGGCCCCCAAGCCTTACAACTTTTTAAAAAAATAGGAAAACAAATCTCATCGCTATCCCATGATAATCGCGAATCGTTTTTTACACGATAGAAAATCGGCATAACTATCTGTAAATATAGTCATTAGAAAGCAATGCATATGACGAAACTATGTATTCACATAATGTCTTATTAAGGTTCAAAAATTTGGGAGGTATACGATTAGTTGAAACATAAAAACTTTCAAAAAACTCATGATTTAAGATTTAATCTATTACGGTGTCATTAAATACTCTAGTGTACTTTTAAAATCGCTAGGCGGGTGCTGAAAAATCTCGGGCCACCTTTGCTTAACTTGTATAATTATTAAAACTGATTAACCACCAATTTATAATTAACGCATCGTGACGGATGAGGAACTGCGAAATCCAAATATGCTTTAGCAATATTTACTATTCCATCAGAACTCATTCTCAGCTTAAAATGTTGTAATATTTGATAATGCTATGGATACTATAATGTGATAAATATATTCTAAAATTATTCACATACCCTAAAAGTTAACCCGACTTATGTAAATGATTGCCAGATTAAATTTTTTGCAAAAATATATAATATCTACTGCACTTAGGAATTTTTTTAATATTTTCATGCATATTGATTTACACTTTAGACCTTAAATGTAAATCATGCAAATTATACACAATAATTTACCAAAATCTAACAATCAATAAAAAGTCGAGATCTCGCCGAAAAAATCTCGTATCGTCTCGTCTCGCCATCAAAATTCTCGTCTCGATCTCCACTCCATTTTTCAAATTCTTGTCTCGTCTCGGTTTTTCGAGACGAGACACACCGAGATTTTTCTCTATTTTTCCGCATCACTATTTATATCCTCATTTAAATCGGGCGAAAATTTGATTTTTAAACTCACAACACATGATTCCACCCCTCTGCTAACTCAAGCCTTGGAGCTTTGGAATATGAATGTCACACCCAAGACCATTTAACCTCAAAATACGAGACAAAAGGATTGTGATTCTGGACTAGTATAGCGCTCCGTTGATTACCTTTTATCAAGCAGGATAGCCAGCATTACAACCTTAGGTCCCTCAATTTTGATTGTTTCGGTCACGAGTGCCTTATCCTAGCAAACTTTTTGGAATGCTGCTTGACGACTTTGAGCTTTCATATTCCATAGCTTTAAGGTTGGGGATTAGTTACACCAAAGTGTTCTCTGTCGGAATTGTCTTACCAGTAGAAATATGCCAGACACCCTCTACACTGGCTTGCAAACAAATTTAAATATGTTAGGCACAATAAATCCGATATTAATTCAAGCTGCCCTTTAAAACAACAAAATCCCTTCAACCCTTGAGCCGTCAGATCTCTCTCTGGAAGGTAGGATGCGCCCTAACGGCTCTTCCCTAGTACCCTGGCAAAATGGCCTATCCATTAAACGGGGTTTCACTTGCATTGACTTATTTGCTCCTTCCTATTTTAATTACGACCCTATCACTACCGCAGAAGAGCGTAAAACTATACTCTGCCCTTTTGGCAACCAACATTTTTATCCCAATTGTTGCCTCGTGCTCTGTTTCCTTCGGTAAACAGGTAATAGAATATCTTAAAAAAATAGGGAAACGCTAACCAAAATCTTCAACTTATGCGTCCTTTTTACTTAAGCAACAACTAGGGATTCTTGTTGTACGATACAACTTTAAAATCCTTTGCCGACTCATGGCCTATTTTAGAAGATTATGATATAGATATTTGTATTTATATGTCTTTTTTTGTATTACGCTTATGTATGTAACTTTGTTTTCGTGAAAATAAACTTTTTACCATTAAAAAAACAAATCTGAATAATAAAGTTGGCTATCGCAAGGTAAATTCACAAAATATTGTGGCGAGGGTATAGCATGGAGATATAGAGCCTCACAAATTGTTTTTTGTTATTCCTAGGTGTAGGGTAATCGATTTTTTAAAACAGTATATTGCTATTTATATATATCTAATTCCTTGTGTTTGTGACATGTCTTGTCATTTTACATATTGTAGATTGTGGAGGCAAAACTTATTTGTCCTTTTTAATTGCATCAACTTATACAAAGTTCCTCCACATGCAATAAATAATTTTATATTTAATTACAAAAATACACCAGAAGCTTATAAATTTAATATTATATTGTAAAAAAGTATTGGCATTGCAAAGTAGCAAATCTTAATATTACATATAAATGGTTTTTAATTTGCAGCGCAAGTTAACAGAGATATGGCAAACCACGCTATTTTAATCCACAAAAGTTGTCCAACGTTTTGATCGGAAGAGGCTTTTTGCACAAATATAGCTCCTATATAAGACGTGGAGGTTAATTTATTTCAATAAATTCTGCTTCTTTATAGAAGAAGGCATAAAAAGAATTAAAAAATCAATTTGTGAACAACTTTATGATGTCAAAGACCTTTCTTAAATTATGCGTTTAATTAAATTATCAAGTATATATAATTCAGAGATGTCCAAAAATCTAGTAAATAAAACCCTTACCTAATTATAATTTTTTTTAAATATATATTAAAATTAGAACGAATTAAAAAAAAATTTGCATCAAAATTTATAAAGCTATTTCATTCTTTTATATTAGATAACATAGTTAAGGAAAAATCATGTGTATTAAGCCTTATATATAATTTACTCTAGAACATCTTGACTCATATTTTTTCGCTTTAACTTTATGTAATTTATAATGAAAACAAAAATATTATTAGGGGCTATTCCCTTTAGAGTCCACATCAACAGACACATATGTAATACCAATTTTTATGCTATTTATATTTATTAAACAAAATTTAAAACATTTTAATTTGTTTTACAAATACTAAATAATGATAATATCCTTTAATTTTATGGAATATTAATATTTGCGATTTAAGTGTCCTCTCCTAATTACATAGTTTTTTCATTTATATATGCATGAGTATGTTTGTTCAAACATTATATCCTTAAAATGCTTTTTTAAATTTTACGTGACTTCAAATTTTATAGAGAGTAGTAGTTATAACTGTTTTTGGTTTGAGGATATATTACCTAAAAGTAAGTGGTTCTTTTTAAAAGTAGGTTTTTATAAGTACTCAGGCTAAACGTGTATATATTATCTTATTATCATTTAAAAACTTAAAGCGCTTTCATATATTTGCTCATTTAAAATCTCAATTGAAATGTGCTAAAAAATACGGAAAAGGGTGGCGGCTTAGGATAAAACGCTTTGAATATTAATTTACCGGCCTAATAAATTTTAAAGGCTACCATAAGAAAGAGTTGAATTGATTGATGTTGCAGTTTTTAATTAATAAAGCGATCTAGGTAAGAATGCATCAAAGATACATTACCGCACCCATCACAAACTTAATATTATGATATAATTCTTAAAAATAATGTGAAGTTATTACTGTTGATTCAAATGTCATAAATTAACAAATAATAATGATATGTGCCATACTGGACAAAAATAGGAGCTTTATGATTTATTATACTTGCCTGAAGAAGTAATTATATTCAAATGAATGTCTAATTAACATAACCCTTTCTTACTTTGTGCCTTTTTTAAGTTGATTTTATATATGAACACTTTTAAATCATTTATTCCTTTTACCGCAATTATATTATCATCAATTGTGATCCCTATCACATTAATAGTTTCATTTAATTATGTTACATGTCAAAGTGATTATACTTCAAGTAATAAATAATATAGATAACACCTTAAAAATGAATTATCATTAATAGCATGGATAAATATAAGTTCAATAGTAAATCTCAGTGCTTGTTTATAAATTCTGAATTAGAGAATTCCCAATATGGTTTTTTATAAATAGTTTTTACTAAACATTATTTATTATGTATTATAAACCATTGATATTTTATTATAATATTAATAACGTCTAAGGTGAGATGGCAGAATATGAAAATGAAACTGCTGAAAATATGAACTTCGTGATTATGGGTTATTATCCCAACTGGGCCCATTGGAGACGACAACCACATAATTATGGCATCAGAGATGTACCAGGAAATCTAATTACTTATCTCATATATGCATTTTTACGTGTCGATGACAATGGCAATTTAATAAATGCTGAATCCGGTAAACAGTTACTAAACAACATTATTCAAATATAAAAAAAATTGTTATGGTAGATGATGATTTTCACGAACTCAAAAGACTTAAAAAGGTTTATCCACATTTAAAAATTTTGATAAGCATAGGAGGCTTTACGTATTCCGACTATTTTAAGTATATCAACATTCTAAAACATCCACTTAATCCTTTATGTAGGAAAATGGTAAAACGTCCTCGATCCGTTTTTAACTTTGCAGTTAATTGCTACGAGTTATTGCACAGATATAATTTTGATGGCATCGATATAGATTGGGAATATCCAGGATCAAGTGAATACGAAGATTTAGTCAACCTTATTACAGTAACCTATAATAATAATATATGCAATTCAATGTCTTTAGGTGTTAAGACAAACGCTAGAACATAAAGGAGAGATCTTTTATATAACATTAGCTATTCCTGCAGGCTTCCAAAACTTACATCCAGGATTTAACATAAAACAACTCAACAGGTGTAATTTTACTACCGATTGATATAATAATTATATCATTTTTTTTAAGTTTAAAAATAATTTTTATGTGCATATGTTACCCACCGATTATTTCAAGTAACTTTGATATGACATTTTTTGCTTTTTTTATTTAGTTTAGTCGATTTTTTTGGTGCCATGACATATAATTTCCATGGGAGTTGGGAGGATTATACAGGTCACAATAGTCCTTTGTATGGTGATGGAGACTTAAATACGGTATCATATAATCCTATCTCAGAATTTGGATTTATTTTAAAATGTCTTTCGATTTTTAGAATGCTGTCATCAGGAATCTAATAAGCATGGGTGCGGATCATGACAAAATTTTACTAGGATTACCCTTTTTCGGCCGTACTTATAAATTACGCAATCCAAAGGATGTATACGTGGGCGCTCCTGCATATTATGGGGGTGGAGACAAAGGGCCTTATACTCAGGAGACAGGAACCCTAGCATATTTTGAAGTATATAAAGCGCGCTTTTATAAATTTGATTTAGTAGTTCCTGTAACGATACGCAAATACAAAAATAATATAACTTTAAAGTTTGCGAGTTGACTTTATTTACGATATAATCATTTTTTCCAATTTTATTCCTAATAACAGATTTTTTTTAAAGAAAAGTCATGACAATAGCCTTGAGGTGAAAATTGTTAGTCGTGTATTGTCAATTATTAATAATTTGAAATAGTGTCTTGAGATTTTTATGTCAAGCATTCTTATTAACCCTTTGCACAGCGCGATCATTAAAAATCAGAATGGATCGTATCGTTATTAGAAACAGACTCTCGTCATTTATAATTATTGTGGATTTATGTCGTTTCAATGTATTCTACCGATGGGCGTAGCCAGGTTCTGGATTAAGGGGGGGGGGGCAAAACATAAAAAATTTTAATTGGGTTTTTGCATTGAAATTTTTTCCCCGTCATTCAGGGGGGGGGGCGGTCCCCCCTTGCTACGCCCATGATTCTACCTGCTGAAATTAAATCAAGAATACTAATGCTATTAGATTAATTTTCAAATTCAAATTACTTAACCACATTTTATCAAAGTCAAATATTAAAAGAGATTATTATCAAGTGGTGTAACTACTAAGCATTATGTTCTTATATTCAGTTAACTTTAAATCTGTGCAAATACATCATTATAGCAAAAGTAGGTTTTAATGCCTTTGCTTTTTGTTGCATCTTTTATTTGCATTTACTTAAAAACTTACAAGGTGAGAACTCATAGACTCATTATAACTTCATCACCTTTTATTATTTCGTCCTTGATATAGGGTTTATGTGGCACGATATATTACTATTTGAACATTCTATGTTATAAATGCTCACTACTCGATATTAATAGTAGGCTTTCATAAAAACGGTGCAAGGTTGATATCTATTCTTTTAAAGATGATTAAATGATTTATTAGATTTACAACATGTACGGATACGAATATATCAACCAAAACTTCGATGAAATGGCCAAATCAGTTTACATTCAACAAAATGATCAATGGATAAGTTATGATGATGAGGCTAGCATTAATTTTAAAGTAAATATTTTGGTAGAATAAAATATATAATAAGTTTGCTGTATAAACGTCAATTGATTATATCTTAAAGTTATCATCATTTATTTCCTTAGATACTGAAAATTTAACTTGTTACAAATAGTCAATCAACATACCTAACAGCCTCATAATAAAATTTGCTGGCCTGTCAATTTTATTAACATTTAAAATTTGTATTGAATAGATTGATTACGCCTGTCAACAGAGTTTGGGTGGATTTATGATTTGGGAAATATCGATGGACACCTTTAAAAATGATTTGCTGAACAATATACACTACGCATTGCAAACATTTCCAAGTTGTAATCCTACGAATAATAATACCACAACTACAGTAGACAATCCAGCAACCAGCACACCCGTTTCATTTAATGAAATTCAAATCCAAGATTTTTTTTATAATATTACGGAACTGGACAATCGTTACGAAATTAATACATTAGCATTGTGCAATGACCGCCAAGACAAAACATATTCACTCATCCCTCACCCGTATATTTGCACGTAATCAATTGTTATTGTAATAAACTTATAAAAATTCATCATTTAGAAAATATATCGATTGTTTGGCTTATAACAAACCCATTCGAGAATGCCCGTTACATTTGAAATTTGATCTAAGAAAGAAGCTATGCGATTGGTCGTCTGACACTGTCAATTGCTCTACGAAGACAAATTAGACATGGATGAAACATCGCTAATGATAATGATCTCATATAAATATTTACGTTTAAAATATTTAATATTTTTAGACAAATATTATTTAAGAGTTAAGTGTACTTATGTCTGTTATTTTAATTGCCTAATTATTTACACGACACTTATGTTAAATGATATATATATAGCTAAAAATACATCTGGATTTTTATAATTATGACTACTATGAGATTTGCCAGTTTGAATATATTGGAGGTCGGGGTTAACTCTGTTATGATCAGGAAGTTGTTGGATTATTCACCTTTTACGTCTTGGAGTACAGGGGTTCTGCTTCGGAATTCTAGGGGATCGTATAATGTAGGCAATTCGAAATGTAATACTATGATTTAGTTTAAACTTTTATTAGTGAATTGACGTTAACAATGACATATACGCTCTAAGACAATAGTAGTGGTGATTTTTCCGGGGTATTTATGGTTGCGTCGGGAAAAGGTAAATTTTTTAGGGGAACGTTAATTGTTTTGCTATGGGATTCGTAAAGATTGTAGTGAAGGAAAAAGTAAGAGTAATTGTGTAGAAGTCGAAGTATTGAAAGGAAGTGTAAAAAAGGTTAAGTAAAATGATTTTTACTCTTCTTTTATAAACCGAGCCCGCTTTTAATATTTATAATTACCCTAACAATTTTCTGTATGGAATTTTACTTAACCCACCTAAAGCAGTATTCCCTGCTTTTTCGAAACCTCCTTCCATTGTTTGTAACTAGAACATATTCCCATTTATTGACGATCGGCTCGGCTCCTTAAAGAGAAAGGCCATAAAAATCTTTGCAACATTCTTCTGCTTCTGTGGCCTCATCCATCACACTCATAGTACTCATTAAAAAGATGTCATTTCAAATCAAATCGAACCTATATGTTTAAACCTTCATAGATCATCGAAAACTAGTGACGGTAATTAATCTTTACTATTTTTAGATCTCATATATTAACAGACCACAAACTAGAAGGGACTACAAGGGGCGGGGGGGGGGGATAAAAGGGGTGGCGTGGTTTGGAGGCAGGAATTGGGAAGGTCCAAATGTAAATGTAGATAAAAAAGATTAATGCACATTATATAAGGCAGATAAAATATGAGAAAAAAATAAGCATAATAACTCGATAGTTTGAATATTTAAAAAATTAAATTACTTGGTTATATGAAGACAATGAAGCTTAACCCAGTTTATAGATAGATGATGACCAAACAAACAGTGGTAAAACAGCTATAAGATATAAATTAATTATGGCTATTTAAATCTCTTTATTGTCTATAAAAATCTTATATTATAGGAGATTTAAACAGTTCCTTTTAATAATCTTGGGAATGCCCTTGCAATAAATAAAAAATTAGTTACAGATAGTCCAACTTAAATAAAAAGTTTGTTATTAGTTGCCATGTTTTCAAGCGACTTCATTAATTGCTGAAAATAATATTTGGTTGTTGCACGATGCACACGTTTCATAATTAGTATTTATTAAATGCATTAGCAATTGGATTATTTAAACATGTGACTCAAACCCACCAATGGTTTTACCCTTATGAACAGATGGCTTCTGCCACAATTCCTGAATGTGCCAACTAGGGCTATTCCTTGGTCTATAAGCGTAACCAGGGGATGGCAGGAAGGTTCAGCTGCCCCTCTCTAAATCCAATAATTACTCAAAATTCCATATAATTATGGCTAAAATGACTAAAAAATAACCATTTTGTCCCTCCCTAAATCATTACTGCACCCCTCTTAATCCAATCCTAGCCACGCACATGACTTGGTCCCTTAGTTTTAAAATTGCGAGTTCCATATCTAGGAAAATTGGGTAATTTTACTTAGGAATTTATTTAAGTGTTTAGATTTTGTCCATTTTGATCGATTGTTTTAACACTCCATTTATAAGGCCTATATTCACAAGTATTGTCAAGCACAATGTATTAAGTGTAAAAATTTTAACCTTCCTTTAGCTTAGAAAAGTCCTTCAAGAACTAACAATTTTAATAATATAATAATTTTAAATTTATGAAATATTTCCTACGCTCAACTAGTAAGTAATCAACAAGGAACGTTGGTGGTAAATCGCCTACATATTACAAATGGTTTAATAAAAGCCAGAATCCAAAATTTTACAACAATTTGCAAACGCGATCGAAACATAGCAAATTACAAAACAGTTTTCAATCTAAGCAAACAAATTATATTATTGCGAAATGACGGGATAATGCCATAGAGCCGATGTTGATTGACTACACATAATTCAACATTCATTTAACGTTAAGAGATCTTTTAACAGCTTCGATAATATCCGATGCCTGGGGCTGAGCTTTCGCTTCTAAATTTTTAGCATAGGGCAGGGGTACGTCTACGGTTGCTAAGCGGTATATAGGTGCGTCCAGATAATTCAACACACCGCCTAATAAGATTAAATATTTTTAACCAAATGTAAAAAGAATATTTTTTTGTCAAATTTTTCAACAAAATAGATTATAGTGAGGCAAAGAAAAGGTACATTCGGATATCCTTGCACTGATTTCTGCACCAATTCCTGACTGGGGAAAAGCTATCTCCACCGTGACGAGGTGGTGAGTTTTCATGACTGATTTAAATATGGTGGCATCGTCCAACGGTCTCAAAGAACGCAAATTTATAACCTAAAAAACATATATACTCAAATATATAATATTGAGACTAAATATTTTAAAAGACAAAATCTTGGAAAACATTAGCCAAGGTAAGTGAGAAATAGATTTTATATTTGGTTTTACTTCACAGTCTATGTGAAGATCTTTTAATTTATGAGCCGCCTCCAGGCACGTGTCCACAGCTTTAGAGTAGGCGACCAATGTTATGTGTTTACCTATAGATATTTATAATTTGTAAGGAAAATTGTTGATATAGGGTTAAATAATTGAACAAGTTATTTGGCAAAATACATAGTAAAGCACTTGATCAGATGAGAATGCTCAACTTATAAAAATGGTTGTTGTTTTTTATTCCATACATAGTCAGAGTGTTCACCTAGTTAGTAGAGGAATTGTCTTGATCAAAATTAATATTAAAAAGCATAAATATTAAAATATGGGACAATTTTACACAAGAATCTTATAATGGTACAAAAAGATAATATTTCAAAAATGAATGATACTAATAGATAAAAAAATCAATCATACAAAAAGTTGTCTAAATTTAATTTATATCAGTCAATATTTATGCATATAATAAAGATAAAGACATAAATATATAACCTTCTAATTCTATTTTAGCTTGTCCATAAGGGATTGTAAAGTTGGGTGATAAAGCTTCATCGGACATAGGAAAGGAAGACCCATACAGTAATTCATTTTCCAAAAATACCACTATAAACATATATATATATGAAATAAAAATGTGAAAGTAAAACTTAGATGATATAAAATGTTGTGTTAAAATAAAAGTAGTTTATTACCTGGATTGTTATCACGAATAGCAGTTTTAAGTAAACCTTTGGCATCTTCAGAGCTGTAGGGAGATATCACAATTAAACCTGGTACAGAGCTATACCAAGCACCATAACACTGTGAATGTTGTGCCCCTACCCCAGCTGCTGGTCCATTGGGCCCCCTAAAGACTATTGGTACCTTTATCAAACCTGATGACATGTAGTGGCTTTTAGCAGCAGAATTGATGATCTATATTAAATGTATTATATTATATTGCTAATATAGGCTTTTCTTACTCACAAAGCTATTTTAACAATATATATTTTATGACAATAAGTTTTGTTCAATAAATCATAGACAAAATTTCAATTGACCTGACAACTAATGGGAAATACCAAAAGCTTGCATATTAAATATCTGCAACAAAATAAGTTAATGAGCAAATAGAATAAATTTGGTGAACAATGTGCCAAAATGCAAAAGTCATTTTAAAAAAATGGTTAAGGTCATATATATTACCATAGAAAATTTTAATTTAAAAAGCTCTTAATTTATATAAGGTTATAATATTTTAAAAAGTTGGACCTGATCAATGGCTTGCATAGCAAAATTGAAAGTCATAAATTCACATATGGGGCGAGTGCCGGCCTAAACATATAAGCATTTTATATTCACAAAAATTCAAAATAAATATATTAATTTTAAATGCCATCATTGCAACATTGTTATATAAATATGTGAGATTACATCTAAGTTTAACAAAAAATTAAATAAAAACATTTGTTACCATAGCAGCCCCAACAGCAATTCCAGCAAAACCCATCTGTAAGAATCAAAGACAGCTAATATTAATTTCAATAATCCAAATCAGCAATACATTACACTAAGTTTGTCAAGATTATCTTTATAAACAATTTTATTAATATGATAAAAACAGGGATAATATTTGGGAGAAGTCTTAACAAAACTAGAAACCTCAGTTATAGGAGTATCAATAACTCGTTTGTCGCCATATTTTTTCCATAGCCCTCTTGTCACTTTATAAGCACCGTCATACAAGGCTACTTCTTCTCCCAAAATGAAAACATTTTCGTCCCTGCCCATTTCTTCATCCATAGCTGAATTCAAGGCATCACGTACTGTCATCGTTTTCTAAAAATTATAGTCAAATTAACAAAATTTACCTGGCTCGATATACCACATGCCGAAAGTCGTAAGGAAACATGGTTTGAAAGCAAAGCCTTAACCTAAAACAATGTGAATTATCATTTAGGTACCCAGCTACTTACACATTTTTGCAAGATCTTCATTTTGTGACCTAACCAAAATCGTTACATATGGTTGAGAAATCGACCTTCTGTAATAGTTCCAAAAATGTTTTTGATCAATTAAATTTTTGAGTTGATTAGATCTAGACATGACAGGTGTGTTAAAGACGTGGTATACTTTATTTCTTAAAAAAGCGTTGTGAACAAAATTTTAGCCTCCACCCTTCGTTTCAAGAATAAAACACTCTAGCCCCCCTCTCATAATATGGACACACAATACAGGTTAATTAAATTTTGAATGTATGTAGATTTTTAATTGAATTAAATTAAAAACATATGCTGAATAACTTCCAAAGTGGCTAGGTGGACAATTAGGGAAGGGTAAAATGAGATTTTTTGATTAAATATCTCTATATAAATTTAACAAAATCCGCTCAAAAGTGTATAACTCATTATTTTGCCACATTGCTATTTTTATTGCATAAACAACCTCTTGATTTACCCCTAGTGATTTTAATATATATAGTCTATAGATTTTTAGACTAATGAAATGACACTGCGCAGTTCTTCAATGTATGCCACTAGCCTTTCTACTTCTTTTGAGGTCTTTTTAAAAATAAACAATGACCTAGGGGGGGGGGAGGTAATGGGGTTGTAGGAGTTAAAAGGCTAAGAGTGCGGAAGATATTGAGGCCAAGAAATTTCAAAATTTTTCCCAACACCAAATTTTGACCTTTATGCCCAATGGTTTCCCAGAGCCTTCTCTGCCTCACCCTTTAGCCAAGCTACCTACCTTATATAAAATCTTTGTATTATTATGGTTTTGGTTAAAGTCAAGAAACGTAATCGTATTTAAAAACGTATAAAATTGCCTTTAATTTTTTAAACTGTGATGACGGTTTTTTGTTCTATTGAATAATCACATAAATTTGACAAATTTTAATTAGGCAGGAATACATTTTATCTTGTAAAATAAGAAGTGGATATACAAGGTGGTTTAAATTAAGCCTTTTTTGATATGTTTTTTACATATTTGGAATTTTAACTCCTTAAAATTTTGAAACAAGAAAACGAGTAAATCCACGATTTTTTGACCGCAATCGCCTCAAACCAACTATAAACATTTAACATTTGAGAAGTCTCTCTATTTAATTTAATCTTGTTTCATACGTAATTTTGTACCAAGCAATTAATCCGCATTGTGTACAGTATCCGACAAGCCTAAAACTCAATATTTATATATTTTTCCAGAAAGACCTCGCCCAAATAACAGAATTTCGTGAAAATTTACATAGTCTAAACAAAAACATACTTTTTTAATGTGGGAAACAACCAAAACTTCTTGAAAAGCTAATATATTCGTTAAATTTGATTCATTCTTCAGTTTTCATCATTATTTAAGACAAAATATACAATAATAATTTACGTTAGGTCGGGTAAGCTATGTCAACATATTTTTGGAACAAGAAGGAAGACACATTGTGTTAAAGAAGTGAAATATTTACATCATGGTAAAATATAAACCTACATTTACTATGTAAAAATAATTAATAATGTGTGCCCAATAAACAATATAAATCGTCTAATATTTGTAATCTTACAATTAGATAAAACTAGTAAGCAGGATGTTAAATATTTTCTTGATATTAGAATATATTACTTATGTGTTAAATATAGATAGCACGTTAGACTAAACGAGTTTTATTGTATACCTTTTTTGATATTACATAACTTTATAAATGGTTTTGGGATTTTCGGACTTTTTAATAGAGAAAATTTTTTTATATCTTATTTTCTTTGAGTTTTTGTCCAATTATTTATATTTATGACTAGGACCAGATAATCAATCGTCCATGTGAAACATCCTAGGTGAGGGCTAGGCTTGAGTAGTGATGAGGAAACGCTTAGCATTAGCACGCTTAGCACCTATCCGCTATAGACCTTAGCCGTTTGTATGAGCTAGTGATATAAATGTTAATTAATGACACTCTGACTATAGCGCATAGTCAATTGGAGGTGTTAACGCAAGAGCGCATAATCATTTGTATTATTATGGCGTTGCGCTAACGTTGATTTGAAATTTTTAATTGCTAAATTTAAATTACATTTCTTATTAAGCATCCCCACACACATGGCATAAATAAAGTTAGAAGGGGGGGGACAAATATAGAATTTTCACTTGAAAATTTTAAAATGTCCTTAGCTGACGCTTAAATTTTAAATTTACTAAATTAAAATTATTATTAATAAAAGAATCTTAACTGATCATATGCCTTTAACACTTATAACTATGAAGACTCAGATTTTCCAATTTTCGCATGTATAATTTAATTGCTTTTATTTTGTATGATAAATTCAAGAACTTTAGAACCCATCTGTTGTACAAACCAGAGACCAGAAATGCCCGGCCCGTATCTTAAATTTTAATTTTCGGGCGGGCCCGGGCGGGCACGCTGATAAGATTCGGGCATAATTAAATTAAAATCATATACCTTTTTATTAAATTATATCGCGAATGCTGCCACCCCCAAGTTTAATCTTTGCCCGAATCCATTTCTTAGCTACATTTATGGAAAGGATTAAAAAAAATTTTATGTAGCCATTTCATTGTTCGCAATATACATGTGTACTACGCCTCTGCATTTCGAATCGAATATTTTTGGTATTCGATTCGGATTCGAATTTTTTTCAAAAAAAATATTCGATTCGAGATTCTTCGAATATTAGAATGAAGATTCGAATTCAATTCGAAAAAAATTCAAGGATTCGAAATCGATTCGAATATATATTTAGTTTTTTTATTATTAAAAAACACAATGAAAAGGCTACTATGTTTTTTAATTTGCATATACATTTGAAAAATTTATTTGAAAGATATTTAAAAAATACACACATTCTATTAAAGGCAAACAAAAAACTATGGCGCTATGTGTAAGACAATCAAGAACCGTTTTAGCCAATTTGTAAGGCAAATTATCTTCCTAACACTTTCTTTCTTAAACAATTCCTTGTATTTGGTTAATAAATTGGTTCCGGTTGAAAATATTCTTTCGCACGGGGTAAATGATCCAGGTATAGAGAAAAGATTTTTTGACAATTTTTGAATATCTGGAAAACCACATTGATTCGATTTCCATCATTGTAAAGACTAAACATTGGAGGCCACACGTGGTTTGTGCAAAAATGTCTCCAACGGAGACTTCGCCTTATCGCTCTTAATAGACGACCTAGTGTTGATAACTTGCTAGTTGATAAAAATTGGGCCGACTTTCTATAGCAGTTTCCAAGACATCTTTAATTTCTCTAGAGGATATGCCATGTACTGGTGATAAACACTCAAATTTTGGGACTTAAATCGACGGCATTCGCCAATAAGACTATCTTCTTGTTGAATGCCATATATCTTTAATTTTCTGGTTGGCCATTTTGACAGCATGATCTTCTATGCCTGGCTAACAATATACCGGTAATCCCAAGTTAATTTTGGGATTTGCCTTCCCCCCCCCCGGATATTAAATTAGTTGCACTGTAAAAGGTTAAAAAGTATCAATTTAACCTTTTCAATTTGTTCCCATTCAATGTTAAATAGTAATTCCTCATAAAAGAAATTTAAAGGCCAAATTCAATGCTGGCTTACCAAAATAGCCTATTCTATCATTATATAAGTGCTGTTCCACCTGACTACCATGTCAAGTTTCGCCTTATGTAATTAATTGGTGGGTCAAAATTTTTAAACATAGCCTTTAAGCGTAAAATATTTTTGGCTGTCTTGCGATTTCTATCAAAATTTATAATTTGAATAAATTGTTATCCCCATTCTCCATAACTTAGGTAAGTTTGAAAATTTTTTAATTATACTTTTTCAAATTGTAGCAGGAAAAATAACTAAAATGGAGAAGATAAAAATAGCTAAATTTGAGTCTCGTCTATTTAAATTAAACTTAAAAATAAACAAATTCGATTTTTTCGAGGATTCGATTCGGATTTTCGAATCTTATCAGCGTAAATAATCGATTCGAAACTTACACATATGGATTCGAATTCGATTAGAAATTTCGAATCCGAATCGATTCTCGAATATTTCCCAGAGGCGTAATGTGTACCGTCTAGACTTAGAAACAAAGGCGGCATGCCATTTTCACACAATGTAATGCACATATAAGCGTTTAATTCTAGTTCATTTATTTTTGTTAACAAATAAAATTTGGTTCAAATCGCTTCTTTTTATTCTTTAATCTAAGCAAAGACTTATTTCTAATTTCTATAATAATTAATTTCCATGTCATTCTTTTTTTGCCCTATTTTATTCGCTCTTTATATTTTCTTATCTAGGCTATTACTTATTTTCATAATACATAATTAATTCACAACCATTTTTTTATGCTTCAAATAAAAATTTTCTCCATTATATTCTATAGCAAAGTAAGTATTATTAATTGAAATGATTCTCTATTAACCTAAATGCATTAGCAATTAATCTATTAAAATTGCGTGACCATTTATTAATAGTGGATGAAAGATTTTGTGATTGCATAAATTCGGGTCTAACGGGCAAATTTAATCAATCGGGCCGGGTAGCTCTAATGGTTCGGGCATGGCCGAGCGGACACTTAGAAGGGTTCAGGCGGGAAATTTTGTTAAAAATTTGGGCCGGGGCGGGTTCGGACATAAAAATTTAAGCAAATCTGACCTCTGTTTGGGATCGCATTAATTATGGACTAACGGGCAAATTTAATATTTCAGGCCGGGCAATTCGGGCAGCTTTAACCATTCGAGCGGGCCCAGGCGGTACCTTAGATGAGTTCGGGCGGGCCCGGTCGGGCCATGAAGTTATAAAATTGAATCGGGCCAGGTTTGGGAAGAATATCTTACCTCTGGTACAAATTCACTTAGTCTCTGTACCACATTTTTCGATTAAGCTAGAGCTTTGGTATACATACAGTAGGCAATTGCTAGTATTATCAATCGTGGAAATGTGCCGCTGGAAACTGCCGGTTATTTAAGATATAGTGTGGACATGTTGAGATAAATTTATATATCCAACAATTATAATTCCAACGCACACCTGCCCATTTAAGCAAGGATGGTATGGGGGACTTAACAAATGATTTATTCACCATTATCTGTTAAAAATCGCTTTCCCCTTAGCGCTGTAAAATCCGTTAAAATGAAAATCATTGGGCTTTAAATTTAAATTATCATTTAAGCGATTTTAACATTTATGCAAAAATAAATTTTAACTAATTAAATAATTTTTTGTACTAATGTAAATTATAACACACGCTTTGTATTATGAAAGACAAGTGTTCAAGTATTTTACCAGAATATACAGATTCAAATAATAAAGTGCCAATGGATTTATATGCACATTTGGCTTGTGTCTGACGATAAACGCTTTGACATAAAATGAATGTAAAATTATATAGTTTGTAAAATATGCAAGAATATTTTTGTTTAAAAATTGAATGGTTAGCGTTTATAATCTCGGGAAAAATGTATGCGCCTGTTTATTCATTAACATATTTAGTTACTTAATTCAAAATATTAAAAACGTTTTCAAATTCCGTCCAACCAGAAAAATCGTAAACAGTCAATATATTTTCATCAAAAAAGTGTTTTCGTTGAATACGGCTTGCGTATTAGTAAAGTTTATTCGCACGTGATTAAAAGGCAGAGGAGTTTGTGTAAGTTTGTCAGAACCGGATAAAATATTTTTGAATATATTTAAATCTAGATAATCGGTGAGGATTCTACAATTTTATCGTTAAATACATATCCACCATCAATATAGCAACTTATAGATGTATCCATAGCCATGATTTCGTCCAAACGCGACATTATATCGGTCCAAGGGTTTTCAATGTTATTGTACCAATAGCCAGCTGCAACCTGGAAGACATATGATTTTTGCAAACAATAAGACCAATAGTTTGTCATCTGTATAAACGTGTTTCTAAAAAATTATAACTTCATGTTTATCAGGTCAAGTTCTTTGTACTAATTAAATTATAGAGGCTTCCCCTTAAAATGTGGACCCCTCTTATAATAAGGGGTTTTTCCGTATTATGGATTGCATATGTTTTAGTGATTTGTCTGACACAATCTTTTCATTTGGAAATCGTGTGGCGATAATATAAAATACTAATATCAACGAGAAGAGGTTATTTCAAGACTTTGTATTCTATTTAAAAATCAATACCAATCAAATCGCATCGGAAGTAGAAGAGGTATCGGCTACAAGTAGATTTGTTAAATTGCTAACTTGCTTCAACTCCAGGGGCGAGCCCGCACACTGAGTTGGCCTATGAAGCCTCAAATTCTTGCGTTAGAACGAAAGTTGGAGACTCTAAACTTTTCGGGTTGAGATTGGATTACATCAAGATCTGCTTTGAGTCGCTTTTTATTTAATATAATTAAGGACATGATAACGAGGGGCATTCAATGGCCATCCCCATGGTGTATACTATATGCCGATGATATAGTAGCGTATTATGCGAAGAAACAAAGGAGAAAAGTATTCGAAGAGAAAAGTGGTGAAAGCGCTTAGCTGGATATGGTTTAAAGGTGGACGATCGAAAAACAATATACATGGATATGAACGTTATAGGCAGCCCATCGCTGGTTGACCATCTAAAGTATTTAAAAGTAGACAGGTTTTAATACCTCGGCTATATCAAGAGGGAGGTTGCGCAACAGAAGTCAATGCGGGATCCAAAAAGAATGGCTTAAATGGCGAAGTATATCTGGTGTAATGTGCGACAAGAAAATCCCACTATGGTTGAAGAGCAAAGTTTACAAATCCATCATAAGACGGGTGTTACTTAATGGAAGTGAAACATGGGCATTAAACACCACGGAAATTACAAGCCACAGAGATGAGAATATTAAGGTGGAGCTTGGAGTATAGTAAGCTCTACCATATGGCGAAAAATTTTTTCATGACAAAAATGAGTATTGAACCTATGGAGGACATGATTAATGAAAATCGGCTAAGGTTGTATGGGCATATACTGAGAAGACAGACAAATGATGTAAATCGAAAAGTAATGGACATGGAGGTACAGGGGAAGATAGAAAGAGGACGACCCCGTGTCACGTAAAAAGGGCAATTTGATAAAGTTATGAAAACAAAAGAGATTAGTCAAGACATGGCACTAACCAGGCCAAGATGGAAGTATCTCATTAAAACAAACCCCTTGACTGTGGGACCCTATAACTGATAAAGAAGAATTATATAAAATTATTAACAAATAATTACAAAGGGTCCCGTGGGCGTAGCCAGGATTAAACTAGGGGGGATATAATGCCTTAGTGTGGGGAAAATAATAATTTTTTAAAAATTTAAGTTTGAAAAATCTCCAGATTTTAAGGGGACAACCGCTCCTACCTGCCACCCCTGGATCGCAAGTCATTAAATAAGCGAATATAATAAAAAAGAATTCACAAGGAAAGTTATATTGGTAGTATGTGAATTTATTAATTAAATGTGGTACACATTGCGTTTGATAAATATGACGGTAGGCTTAAATGGTTACTTTAATAAGCTATGTAAAAATATAGTAGGGGAGACCGGGGCCTAAATAGCCTTAAAAAATTAAACCACTTTAAAAAAAACTAGTGATTATTTTTTCAATTTTTTTGTTGAAACGTAATTTTAAGGTCTATTTTTACTATAGGAAAAAAAATTCGGGTTGAAAAAATTAATACTTTTCTCACATATTAAACTTAAAAAAAAAACTAAAATTAAAAAAATGCCCGGGGCAAGTTATAGCCCCTTTCGTGGGATAGATTATCCCTTACGATTTCACTTTCTATTGGTGTATGCAAATCAATAAAAGGATTGTTTTATTCCAAAAAAAATATAGAAAAGCAAATGAATATGGTTATATTTTACATAATACAAATAAAAAAGGTTCATGAAGACAATCTGATTTAGGTACCCATAAAACACAAATTCTGCAATGGAAAAATCTTTAAATAGTCTATTAATATTCCAAATTACACTAACATAAATTATTATTAAACAAAACTATTGTATTTTAAATCTTGACATTTGTCTACGCAATAAAAAATGGCTACTACTAGCCCCTCACCGACTAGCCCCGCCCCCTAATTTTTTATACAAATAATAATTTATCATATTATAATGCTAATAAAAAATTTAAAATTAGGCAATATTTATAGAGTAAATATCCCTTTATAAGATAAAACTTAAATAGTCCAAAATATGCAGGCTAAAAAATTTTATGCCCAAAAACAAAATTTTGTCAAGGCTACTAACAGCCCCGAAAAATCGTTTTTCCTCTATAAAATTTTAAATTTTATTATTTCTAAACAAAAAATTTTTTACTTATACCTTATGGAAAAATACACATATGGTTTAAATTTTAATTGTTTATCATTATTATTTTAAAAAATAATTACAAAATTAATAGTAGCCCCGGTCTCCCCTATACATTTTTTGTAAAAGGCCCTTTGTGGTCGGTTCAAATTAATATAAAGTCCAAAAACATTACAAAAACTTAGGCCCGTTATGAAACATCTTTGACCCGAACCCAGCGCGTTAAGTTTTTTCTTTTCAAAGACAGTGAGTACCCACTCGCGGGCCAGGCTTGCCCGACCAGATCACTATTATAAGCATATATATTGTTGTGGTTCAGAAAGACTTTAGAAAGTGATCCATCTTGATAGGAATTCTCGGCATTTTTAAATGCCTTTATATAAATGAGAAATTAACGTCGTTATTTGTGACATTGCATTTGAAAGAGGCTATCCTTACCTTGACAATTATGGATGTAGCCTCAGACCAGACTTCATTAATAATCAGAGGTCATCATTTGTTTAAATTTTTCTACCCGAATCCAACCCGATTTTCAAACTAAATAACCCCCCGAACATCTCTAAGTGTCATTCCGGCCATGCCCGAACATTAGAGCTGCCCGGACCGAAATTCAAATTTTTATCAATAATTTTGTTATACACTTGCAAAAATTTAAAATTTAATTCGTAATTTTTTTAGATAAGAACTACGATCAATAGATATTATACCATCAAAGATTGACAAATTAATACACTAAAACAAAAGACTTTACATAAAATCTCATTAAGCCCGAAATGCCCCCCTCCCGAAAGTCTCCCGTGGGGCGGGCCTTTTTTACTCTGTTAATTATATTTTTAGCATAATCGTCATCAAATCAGCGTTAAAATTAACATTATATTCAACGAATTCTCCAAAAACAATTTTTTGCCCTGTGTATCCCATTATATTTCCAATTTTTCGTGAACAATTAAAAATCAAATTATAACTCCTGCCTATAAAAAATGCATTAAAAGTTGACAAGTAAATGAACTGCCAAATATTAAGATTTTTTCAATTCCCAAAAATATTTATTCCTTGGGTATAATAGGCCCTAATAATTTTAAATACATTTATTATACTGATTATACCCATTAACTTCATGTAAATCATTAAAAATGTCCAGCATTATGATACAGAAATGTAAACATATATTTAAGCACATTTTTGTGTCAAATTCTAATTTTATAATCAGTTAAATGTGGCTTAAATTATCAAAAAATTTGATTACAAATAATTCACTAATGACAAAAATTGTACATTCAAACATATCATATTTTTTTTATATATAATTTAATTCATTTATATCTTTTTAAAATTCTGGGGTTGGCTTATTAAGGTTAGCATTGATAGGACAATTGTGTTGTAGAGTTTGAAAGGGCAAATTAAATACAAGTTTTAAGTATTGTTAGTAATTATAACACAAAAAAGTGCAAACGTTGTACAAAGATGTATAAAAACATTAGAAAAATGCATGCATTAAGAATTCACATAAAAAATTTAAATATTTTTTTGTTACAATAAAAGATATTTATTTAGGCATTGTTAATATACAATTTAGAAACACTTTATAGCTTAAAAATGTTTAAACAATTTTATACTAAAATGTCAAGAAATAATGGAGCAAGAGGATTTAGTGATATAAAATTGTATACGCTTTATTTTACTAATTTGTATTATTCCATGAAAAAAAAACTTAAAATTAGTTTATTGTAAGATTCTGAAATTTAGACCATACTTCAAGCAATATATATAGGTGCAATATACAATCATTAACTGTTAAGTAATAAAATTAACAATAAATATCAGCAGATAAATAACATACAAGATTCACAAAATTTGAAGACTTTAGGATACATCTAAACACATTATTATTATTAAAGTATAGAAATTTTTATCTTACAGCTGACTGGCATATCGCAATGTCTTTTGTGTAGATAATCATTATTAAATTTGACAAAGGCTTCATATTGCTCTGAAAACATGAATAAAGCTCAATTATATTTACCAGTCAATTTGGAATACAACAATTTATCATATTCTTCTTTCAACTTTTCCTCCCTTTCTTTTACTACTTTTTCACATATGGCTTTAACTTCATTGAGTGTATAGAGTGATTGATCAAATTTTAACCTTTAATTAATTAGAAAAATGCAACATTTTATTTACCTATTAGAAGATGCATCATGAACACTTTCATGAGTGGATGATGGGGACATTTTTACATCTTCATCACTAGAGCACAAGATTGGAGAAGTACATTTAGAAAAATGCTTTTTATGTCTTCTGACATAGTTCTTAATAGATCTTTCTAGCTCTTCTAATAAGTTATTTTAATGGATATACATAATAAATTACCGGAGGTTAATTTTGAAACTATATTATTAAAAGGATTTTCACTTTGAGCAGATAGTTGAGTATGAAAGGGCGCACACCTTTGCCGCTTAGAAGTATGACTTTGTGGATGGCCAGGAATATAATCAATATCTAAAGGTCTTTTTATTGTAAGGCACGCCATTTCTTTTAAGTGGCAACAGAAGGTAACGAAAATTAGGATTGAAAATGAGTAAACAAATCAACTGACATTTGCCAACTCGGTCAGCGAAATCGGCTGACTAAAAATAGTAGATTTATAATATTTGCCCTATATACTCTAAAAATAATTAACTCAGATAGCAATTTTAATGTTGTAATTTAGAATTTTTCTCATAGTTTAAGTATTTGCATCAAACATTTTTAGAAATATATTAATATTTAAAAGACGTGTACAAATAAATCTGCAAAAATCTAGATTAAATTACTAGTATATATACAAATATGTTTTATTTCGTAGAATAGAAACAATAGTGACCTAAAAACTTTACACTATAGTGAATTGGTTATTATAATTTATTGCGACGTATTTTTAACAGTGAGAACATACATGAGATACGTGGATAAAGTAATGCTGTTAAAACAATAAACACTTAAATTCCGGGTAATTCTCATTATTTAATTTTTTTTCAACTTTGTGTGTTTCCCTAACAATTATCTTTAGAGGTTAATACTCTATCTTTATTATCTCTATTACAAACCCCCTCTAAAAAGAAAAAATATTATAATTTTTAAGATAAAATTTTTGTGGAGTAATTATGTTTTTTCAAATCTAATAGTATGTTATTTGACAGGTAAAATGTTATTTCCTTCAATCTTTGTTTCGGCCCACGCTGGTTTAAGCCTATCAATTGTTATGGTTTCTTCGATGTTATTTCTTTTCACTTTAAAATGTTTTTCATTCCGCTTTAATACAAGGTCCATATGGGGATTGTAAAGATTTTTTAGCCGTCTCATTACGTACATAAACATAATCGACTGTATTAAATCTTTCTGGATATGTTTCTTATTATCCTTTCTCTTAGTAGAGCAATATTTTAAATTATGCATTAACTTTCTAAGTCTACATAACCTGATTTTGACGAGTCTCTTAGAGTTTTAAAAAAATTCCCCCGGTAGCCATAATGTCGTCCCACAAACTATCTCCGAGGGAGTGTACCCGATATCCTCATTGATCATCGATCTCATTCTGAAGAATTAATGGTAGCGTTTTACCCCATTTTGGCGTCCTACTCACCCATGATAGAATAGTGTTTCGATCTCGTCTCGGTCTCAATGGCAAATTCTCGTCTCGTCTCGGTGTAATAATGAGAGTCTCGATCGCCTCTCGGTCTAAAAAATCTCAATCTCGGACGAGAATTCTCGACTTGCCTCGACTTTTGAAATTTTTAATAATGATATCTCCTGATTTATTGCTATTATTAGATATTTAATAAATTTAAAATGGCAAACCATTTTATCTTTTTGAAATTTTAATATTCAACTTGATAAAGATTTTGTGCGACATGTCATTGACAAGATAAAGTAATAAATCAATTAATAAAATAAAATTTCTATAGAAAGTGCAAATTAAACAATACAAAATAAACTTGAGTATAGATAGTTAAATTTTTTGGTTTCAGAAAATTATACCATTTGTATCAAATTTAGTGTACTTGTCAAATATACATAGAAATTTATAAGTTTACTTATATTACACTTGGTTAAAAAGGGCTATCGAGACCCTTTATTAACATGTCTAAAGCCTCATTAGACCCTTGTTTAATTAATTTAACTCAAACTTTTTAGTCCATTGATAATACCATCATAACGTCATAAACCATAAAGTGCGAGTGTTATATTTTAATAATAATATTATATAAAAAAGAAATCTTAGTAAATTCCAATGCACCTGCCAACCAGATATAATATGAAATGTAAAAAAGAAATCTTAGTAAATTCCAATGCACCTGCCAACCAGATATAATATGAAATGTAATGAATGAATATACTGTGCTTTTAGGGGTTGAAGATTAGGATGTATACCATTTTCATGATTTAATCTATTACGGTGTCATCGAATACCGGTGGCGTTAATAGGAGGGGGGGGGGGGGGGAGAAATTTCCACTGGCAAATAATTTGAAAAGTTGTATATTGAAATAAATTATTTTAGATCTAAAGTTTTATATTATACTTGTGTCAATGACTATGTAAGACACTATAAACAAATATCGATATATACATTTTTATTTATGAATTAAATTTCGATAAAAAGCCATAACCATTATTGTCTGAATCCTTTTTCAATTATTAGCAATGAACAGAAATTTAATTCACGATTTTTCCCCGTGAAATTATCCTTTCCCTCCACACCGAGTAATTCGTTATTCTATTAAATTGATTTTTTTCTACGAAGTTATAATAATCACGATGTTGAAACCTTCCTCACTTCTCTACGACAATTTGAATTAAACAACTGCAAAAAAGGACCTAGATCTTTAGCAAGCCACACAGTGAGCAGAGACTTTAGTAAATCAAATTAAATCTATTAGAAACAATGTTGATGAATGGAGAATTTTTTGGTAGCCTAAGCAAAGGCTAAGTTGTATGATTTTGACCTTAAGAAACCTCGATATGCAAAGAAACAAACTTGTCGAGTTAATATTTTAATTGAATCCATTGAGGATTATTACAAAATCACCATTTTTATACCTTTGCTCGATATGTTCATTATACAACTCAATGAATGGTTTCTGGACAGGAAACAAATTTTGGCAAATTTCCAAACATTATTTTCTCGGGAATTTTTTGATTGTTTCGCCACAAACGCGAATGAAAATAAACTTTCGCTGGGATTTTATTCCAATTATCTTAAAGAGACAAACGAAGACCTTAAATCCGAATTTGATATATGGGATATGGCATTGTCTCAGACGTCAGTATTTCATCCAAAGAATTCCAGATTATAAAATATTGGAATCTTTACCCAATATTATAACTCTTCTTTACCTATTAGCTTATCTTCCTATCACTACATGCACCAATAAAAAACGTTGAGGAGGCTTAAAACTTATAGGAATACTATGTCGATAAATAGATTAAATGGATCGACTCTTTTAGCGATTCATCGGGAATTAGCTCCTACCCCAGAAGAAGTTTTTGATAAATTATCGTTGGGAAAAAGAAAATATAAAATTACTTTATAATGACTTTATTTATATTTTATACGTAGTTTTTATATTTTGGTTGTTAAAATAAAAATGGTATCAAATTTTTTGGGAAATTCCCCCCCCCCCTTGAGAAAATCTTAGCTACGCGCCTTTCGAATACTTTACTTTGAAAAATAATCGTTTGTTAGGCACAGATGTCGTTAGGGTGGTTAAAAAATCTTGAGCCCCATTAACCTAATTTGGATAATTATTCAAATTAACTAACCACCAATTTAATATAACCACTTTAAGACGGCTAGTTTATAAATGCTTTATATAACCACTTTAAGACGGCTAGTTTATAAATGCTTTAGTAATTTTTACTACACCATCAGAACTCAATTCATTCTAAGCCTAAAATTTTGTAATATATAACCATGGATACATAAGTGTGATAAAAATATTATTAAATTATTCACATCCCCTAAGAGCCACTGATACTTAGGTCAATGAATTGAAACTCCCAAAATTTTAATTTTTTGCAAATATATATAATATTTACAACACTTGAGTGTTTCAATATTAAATATATTCTAACCATATCGGTTTACATTTAATACCTTGATGTGAATCATACAAAATAAAAATAAACAATTAAGTGTACTAAAATTTATAATCATTAAAAAACTTTAAGCAGAGATCTCGTCGAAAAAATCTCGTATCGTCTCGTCTTGACATCAAAATTCTCGTCTCAATCTCGGGTCAGTTTTTTGATTTATCGTCGGTTTTCCCGCATCACTAGATAGAAGCTTTTAATTGCCTATGAAAACACTCAACTATACCGTTAGAACACCGATGGTAGACTCTATTCTTTATGGTCGTATCTTAATGTGGTTGACAATTCTCGAAATAGACTGGATGTAAATTGGGCGCCTCAATCAGTGGTTACTACATTTGGAACACCAAAGTTGACAATCCATTGTTCAATAAATATTTTAGCCAAATGTTCGGCTGATATCTCGTTGATGGGAATTGCAATTGGCCATTGATTACCCTAAAAATATGGGTGTAGTGAGATGAAGGTGGCAAAGGACCCACCATATCCAAATGCACTTGCCCAAATCATTCATCGTTAAAAATGCCAGGTGAAGTAATTGTAAGTTTGTTCGCCTTAGATTTTTGACTTTTTATACATTCTTTTGCCCAATCCCGAATATCCTTAATTGTCAATGGTCACATAAAACTGCGATTAATTAATCTTTGGGTTGCCCGAATCCCTGGATGTGAAAAAGAGTAAAAGTGATTGATAAATTCTTTCTCAAGTTTGCTAGTATCAGTGGGCGAGGAGAACCTGTCAATATGTTGCAGATAATGTCTTCCTGATTACTTGGACTTTTTAGTTTTCTTGATGTAAAAAATTTGTGTTCGTCAATTATACAGTATCCTAATTTTGGTATGAAATTATTTGATTCTCATTTGGACAAATGAGAAGAGCTAAAGAAGCTATGTCTGATGGGGATAGTGCGTCTGCTCTAATTAGAGACCTGCAAAGTTTTTTTAACACTACCCCGAGCCGACCCGAATTTTTTTTTCAATTTTCAACCCGATCCTTACCCGACCCGAAAAATTTTTAAAACTTCCAACCCAAAAACATTTTGAAATTTTCAACCCGAACGCGACCCGACCGAAAGCATTTTGGATTTTCAACCCGACCCGAGGCGTCTAAAATTTTTTAATAGAATCCCTTCCGAACGCGTTTCGAATTTTGGTACCCGACGCCAGAGAAAATTAAGATGTGTAAAATTTAATCGTTGTAAAGTGCGATTTATGAAAGTGTTTGATACCACAGTTTTTTATTACTAAATGATAATGTTTTATAAATATAATAACATCTGCAATATCGAGTCGCAACCTTACCCTTTTCTCCTCTATTATTTTAATATAAATAATAGATCCTATTAATTTAAAAAATATAGTTTTGCAAATGAACTATTTACAATTTTTTTAATTACTTGTATGCTGGTCTATGAATTTAAATATATATTTATGTAGTTTAAATTATAATTGGACAAAACTTTATATAGATTATATTAATTTAAGATCATAATTTTGCAAATGAACCATTTAATAAAATGTAATCTTAGTATTATGTTGTTTACGAATATACATTTATGTAGTATAAACTAATAAGAAACCATCATTTCACAATATTTACAATTTAAAATTTTTATTTTGTTGTTATATTTTGCCTTTCCAGAGTTTAATTTAAATACATAGAAATTCATACAATAAGATTTTAATGAACAAAAGAAATTAATTAAATGAATAAATAATCTTAATTAAGTATAGATTCCCGTATTACTTAAAAATATTATACATAATAGCATTCATTTAAAAGATACGTCCCGTGTATTTTGCAATGTAAGATTCATAACCATTGACCCGACTCTTTAAATTAAACCCGACTCGACCCAAAAGCATTTTAAAATTTACTACCTGACCCCGACCCGAAGGCATTTTAAAAGCTTCAACCCGAACCCAACCCGATCTCGGGTGACCCGTGCAGTTCTCTACAAGATATGCATATAAGTGACATTCCCATAATTAAACCTGAAAATATACCCTGGCCTTTATTTGAGAATATTTTTACGCTTATTCGAAAGGATGCAAAATCAATAACTCTTGGATGCAAATTATGCTCTCCAAAAATAAAACATATATCAACTTCTATATCTTCTACCGCAAATATTTGGCGTCACCTCAAGGTCAATAATTTAAGTTTAATATTTATTTTTTATAAACCCTAATAATTTTTTATAATTAATTTTGAAATAAGTTTGTAAAATATAGCTTTCTGTATTCTACTAAATTAACTGCATTAATGAGGTTAAAAAAATGATACCAGCTAAGCCTATAAATCATAGTTAATAGGTATACTTATATAATTATTTTTTTATTATATACATTTTATTACAACTCTGGTCAGAGTAACTAAGATTTTAATTGATTGTTAATTTGGCTCTTTGAAATGGTGTAAGCCATTAAAAGATGCTAGAGGATATAAATTTGTTTGTTCCTAAATCTCAACAGGCTGGACCGAGTTTATCAGAAATGGATTTTTTGAATTATAAAATGATGAAAAGAATGGATCAATTGAAAGTTTTTTGCTTTCTAATAACCGAAATTTAAGTCTTTTAGACAGTTTTCCCGATATAAAAAAACTATTTATTAAATATAATACGCCATTACCATCAAGTGCCCCTGTGGAAAGATTATTTAGCTTGGGCAAAATTTTATTTGGAGACAAGCGAACATGTCTTTTAGATGACAACTTTGAAATTAATATTTTGTTAAAATCAAATAAAGATTTATTACCTGATGATTTTTACAAATTCTAATAGATAATATATTGGTTTTATGAATTAATAAAAGATGTTTGTATATATTTAAAAAATTTAAAAAAGGAACTTCAAAAGGAACTAGAACTGGAACTAGTTCCTTTTTAAAATGAGGAACTAGGAACTGTAATTAGTTCCATTTTAGGCAAAGGAACTGGAACTTGACAATTTCCTTTTTAAAAGGAACTTTTAACAGCTCTACATATAACACACACCCTACCCAGCCGCATAATTTTACCACACAACCACACTAACACTGCTATGCTACATAGTATGCATGCATGCAATGCATCCCAAGTCCCAACGCTTTATGAAAATTTGTTAATATATAGATGGCGCTAATACATGTTAAATATTTAAATTAATTGTATATTAATAAATTCTCAAATTTTTTAATAATAACACTAAACTCTTCCTTTATTTAAAATTGTAAATCTTTAAAAAAATTAAATGCTTCCTGAAAAAAAGTAAAATATTTAAATCAAAATATAAATTTTATTCTTAAATTTATAATAATAAAAAAAAAAATTTTTAGAAACCTGAGGTCAAGCTGGCCTGGGGTTTTAGGTTTGGTGCATAATTGACCTGAAGTTTTTTCAGGTTGATTTTAGGGATCAACCATAGGTTAAGGTTTAGTTGTCGAAAAAACGTTACCTTATAAGGGTGCGTCTTAAAATGCGATTTTGCATAGATGCAAAAAAAACGAATGCATGTTAAAACATAGCCGCGTCTTAATACGAGCGTCACGTCATTTTTTTTCTATTTTTGTGTTTTGGCTCATAAAACAAATATTTATCCTTTAATTACGCTTATTAATGCATATTCATATGGTAACTAAACTAAAATTGTTGATTTCACGACATGTATATCGCATATTTAGACAAACAAAAATATGGCGCTTGAAGTTGAATCATATATTAAGACGGGCCCTAAGGTTTTTTACATACCTGCACCTCAAGTTGGTAACCATTTCACATACAATAAATCATCGAATTATGCTACCTGCAATTATTGTGAAAGTTTTATTATATACAACGAAAACTGGCTAAAAAACAAATCTTCATTGCTTCAGAGATATCGATATTTTATCCTTTTGGCCCTTAATATTTTTGTCATCATTCTTTGTATTCTTTTGAATAAAATTTTGAAATGTATTAATAAATTAATGTAGTAATTAGTAATTAAAAAAACATAAAAAATATTAAAATCGAATCCTTAAAAATATTTCAAATCGAATTCGAATACTTATTTTATATTCGACAAATCTCGAATCGAATATTTTTTTAAATAATATTTTCAAATTCGAATCGAATACCAAAAAAATTAGATTCGAAATCCTGAGGCGTAATACAGGACATTAATTCTTTTAAAAATAAATCAGATGCTATTGCCGATTTGAGTATGTCTGCTGACAAAAGTGATTCTTTGATCAAAAAAATTCGAATCCAATTAACACTATCACAATCTTCGGTATTATTAGTGATGCGGAAAAACCGAGAAAAATCTCGGTCTCGTCTCGTCTCGCGAGAATTTGAAAAAGGAGTCGAGATCGAGACGAGAATTTTGAGGTCGAGACGAGACGATACGAGATTTTCTTGGCGAGATCTCGACTTTTTATTGATCGTTAGATTTTAGTAAATTATTGTGTACTTTAATTTACATTTAAGGTATTAAGTGTAAATCAATATGTATGGAATATATTTGATATTAAAAAAAATCCAAGTGTAGTTAATATTATATATTTTTGCAAAAAAAATTAAAATTTGGCAATCATTTACCTAAGTATGGTTGATTTTTGTCATACATTTAAATACGTATTCATTAATTTAAAGTTTAAACCTTATGTTCTTAATTCTATAATAATGCTGCTTTTATTGTTGTTTTTACAACGTTTTAATTTGTGCAACTAGTTATCAATTCTGTAAATAATATAACATCATTAAATGTCACTCGCACTTTGTGGTTTATAGCGCTATAGTAAACATGCAATAAACACTATGGGCTAAATTAATGATGGTTATATTAATGGACTTAAACATTTGCCTTAAATATGTTAAGGTCTACTTTGAAGCATTAGCAAAGGTTAATAAAGGGTCTCATTTTGCTCAATTATGCAACTAAATCAACTATAAGCGAACTTATAATTTTTGAAGTCCATTTATAGTTGACAGACACAGTGAATTTAATACAAATATTATAATTTGCTAGAACAATAAAATTTAATTTTTTATATTTCAAATTTATTTATAGTTTTTTTAGTCTGCACTTTTTATAGAAAATGTTATCTTTATGAGTTAATTCATATCTTTATATTGTCAATGAGATGTCGTGTCCCGCTAAATCTTTAAAAAGTTTGTGTATTAAAGTTTTTCAAAAAATATAACATTTGCCATTTGGATTTTTGAACACTTATTTATATTTTTAATAAAACAGGAGAAATTTTTATTCCGAATATATTTTTTTTTAAAAGTCGAGACAAGACGAGAATTCTCGTCGAGACGAGACGAGACCGAGATTTTTCTAGACCGAGACAAGACGAGATTTTCTCAATCGCTCCCGAGACGAGACGAGATTTTGTTTTCGAGACCGAGACGAGACGAGATCGAAATACTAGGTAGTATCTATTTCAGTCGAAAACCTGGATAAAGCAACAGCCAAATTTCTTTCCTCTAAGGTATTGAAAATTTTACTGATATTCATTCAAAGATTGAACCCATCAGATCAGTCAATTTTTAGTCATTTTATATAACCTTAGGATTTCCAACAAAAAGTATGCCGTCTAACGTAAAGGATCGGCCATAAATATTTGATGGAATCTTTTAACCGAATAAACAATCGTTAATGCTTCTCCCGAACGAAGCAGGAACTAACTTATTCTTTAATTCCCAATGTATCCCATAGGTAGATTGATAGCGATACTAATTATAAACGCTAGTCACTACAATTCAATATCCAAGAATGCCCTCGCATGTACTGCACTTAAAATTGGCCTGAAAATTATTATGTACCATAAACTCTCAAAAAAGTTGGAACACTCCTCTCTACGATCATGCCCTTAAAACTCTTATATCGGGCGCTTCGTTGGAGGAGTTACCAGCTTTAAGAAGTTTTGCATCCAGGTCCGGCCACGAGTGGTTGGAGGCCATCTAAGTCGGACCCATGACCTTCAACTCTCCAACAACGAGTTCAGGATCGCAACAGGGCTCCGCCTAGGTTGTGATATAGTTGCCCCCCATCAATGCAACTTATGTGGCTCATCTGTAGGTACAAAAGGTCATCACGGCCTACATTGCAAATTTAATAAGGCCAGATTTTTACGTCACACATCTGTTAATGCTCTTCTACAGAAGACATTCAATAAGGCTGGCTTTCCCTCCCAATTGGAGCCTAATGGTCTTTGCCTTAGCGACAAGAAGAGACCCGATGGACAGACCCTCATCCCATGGGCAAAAGGGCTATGCCTAGCATGGGACTACACTTGTCCGGATGCCTTTGCACCCTCAAACCATAACAAAGACCCCCTTGTCGATTCTGAAAGAATAAAGTCAGCTAAATACGCAGAACTTAATTCCTCACTCCTTTTCTGCCCTATAGTGACCACTACCCTTACAACAATAGGGCCTAAAACCCAAGCCCTCCTGAAAGAATTGGGGCGCCTTATAGCTGCCAATACCCTTGACAAAAGGGAAACTTTTTTTTTAAAACAGAAAATCGGAATTATAATTTGTCATTTCAACGCGATCGCAATTTTTGAATGTTTACCTCGCATATAATTTTTATAGTATATATAGTTTCATTTAATAAAAGATATCATTATAAAAAAAAAAAAATGAAGAAAAGACTTAAAGCCCTGAAAGAGGCCTGCGATAAAAATCCGTCAATCCCACCGTATCAGCGCCACGAAGCCGAGTTCCTATTGTCCATGGGAGAATCTATCGACTGCTTTGATGACACCATTGATAAATTCTCGGACAGAGTAAAAACCCTGGCATTGGCAACGTACTACGGCTGGCAAGCATTCACGGGTAAATCGAAAGACTGGGCTGAAAGAAATGGACTGGGCTCGTACACGGAACCAATAAATACGTATAGGACATAAACACGACCCCGGGCAGAGTACACAGAGCAAGCCAGTTCCTTTCGTCAAACTGGTCGATCTCAAAATCCAAGAAGGGCGCCCCCGCCAAGAAAGAAGGGGACGTCGGAGGATAGGACGTAGGGAACGATCCTACGTCCGGAAGGTGGCGGCGACCCTCGGCAGCGGTGTATACCCGCCGAGGTCAGAGGGAGACGAACGGATTCCTGGCTGGCTAACTAACATCACTTCTATAGCCAGGAGTCTCGCCTTAAACACGATCTCCCCTGACAATGGTCCGGAGATAGAGGAGCCCAACCCGCCCTTTATCACGTCGCCACCCGCTCCAGCTAATGTGCCGGAACATCTCCAAAACGATTGGATAATAAATTAACAACTCCCTTCGTAATTAGCCTTAGTATTTATAAGGAACAAGGCCAACCTTTAGAATATATTAGATCTACAAACGGTTTGGTTCTCAAAGAGACAAACATATGTTGCATGTCATAAAAACATTAAGACCGAAAAATTGTGTATTCTCCCATGCATTATGTCACAATAATGATTTCCAATTATCATATAGAAGGGTTTGTGTATTTAATCAGAAACAACTTATATATAAAGTCTCTAGTCTATTAAATCTTCTTGGAAAAATAGAATTCCTTCCTAATGGCAATTTTTAAAAGATTACTAGTATCAAGCGCCAAAATTATCATATTTGCGGAACAAGACCTTACTTTGGAATGTATTTAATCAATAAGACATTAAAACAAGGCAGTAGCGCAATAACTTGCCTTATCTTACACCTATAATCCTCCTAGTTTAAGGACAAAACAAGGATAAAAATCGTAAAACATTTCCTAAGGCTAAATTATAATATTATCAATGGTATTAACAAGAACAATATATTAATTTAATTTAAAAAAGGCTGGCGCCAATAACTTGGTGGACGGACGACGGACGGACAACCAAAAACGAGCCCATAAATTGCATAGCAATTAAAAAAAGATTAGCTAAATTTTTGGCATATATAGCTTATAATAGTAAATAGTGAGGTCCATATAATAAATATATATTATTCAATTCCGTTTGCACAATCAAAAAGATATTCTAAAGTCATTCTATAATTTCATTGAAATAAAGGTTAAGCATCTAATCCGAATTCGAGTATAAATGCCCTAGTTGCTAAGGTTTTAGGCATCCGTCCGACACTTTCTAAGATAACCCAATCAAAATGAGAGTTAAAATAACTCTGCGCAAAATGTAATATATGTAAAATGTAATATATAGGCAAGGGTTAGGGTTATATTTAGTTATTTATTTGATAATATGTACTTATTTATAAAATAGATATTATATATTTTGATATAACTTATTTTGTTTTAATTGTACATATTACATGCGTATGAATATGCGTGAAAACCGGTCTCACAAGTGTCGGACGCTTATACCCGAACCAGTTGCTAATAGTAAAATTGTAGCAAATTGACTAATCGATGTGTATAAAATTTAATTAAAAAATTATTCATCAAAAATGTTTAATGTAAATACATAATAATATGTGATGCTTGTATTATAAATAGGTCAAAAAAGGAAAAGAAGCTACAAAGGGGCAAAAACAAATTGTTGAGGATAACAGAAAGATTTTACAGTTTTACATGATCATTATTGGTCTTAGTTCTGTAAATATTATATTTATTTAGTTATATACAAATTAGTTTGTGCACATTTTAGAAAGATATATATTTGTTTCTTTTGACACAAATAGCAAAGTAATTAAATTTTTTTATTTTGAAATGCTTAAAATCTATACAGGTTTTGTTTTTCATTAGTTTATTTATTCATGGTATTTGTTTTTGGATTATGAAACTTCAAGCAGGGGACACCTATGGTAATGTTGACCTCAACACAAATTCTGGCCTCTCAGAGTATAAACTATTAATGAAAATATTAAAATTTAACAAAGAAATTTAAAGGACGCAATAATACTAACCTCAATTTCACAAATGCTCTCATTATATTCAAAATGGTTTTGGTGGTTACTGGCTATAGTGAGTACATAACATCAAATTGATTGAAAAAATAATTTATAACCAAAATATAGGAGGATCCATATATAACAATTTATTTTTACAAATGAATAATTATAATATTTCAAAAAATAAAGGATATTTTATTTAGATTCCATTAAGAGCATCCTACATTATATGGATCAACATATTACAGCCATGGTTTTTTGCTCAGCCAAATAATCCTGAAGGTGAAGAAAAAAAGCAAAAGAAGTTAGAAAGGAAGATGAAAAAATTTAAATAAATTTGTAAAATAAACTTACATCATGCATTTGTTACGAGAGAATTGACTTCGAGATTTCTCCAATCATTGTTAATGTTATCAAAATGATTGTCAAAATCAGTCAATAAATCCTGTCCTTTGGTTTTTAATAAATGAAGCAAAGTTACTAAGTATTGAGATGTTATGTCATTTTCTTCATTGCTAGGTAATTTTAAAAAGGATTGGCATATACTAGCAAATCAAATATAAAAACATAGCCAGATTTTGAAAAAAATAGCCAAGTATTTAAATTTAATATAAAATAAAATTCAAATATAATAAATTTTGTTTTGAGTTAAAAATTAATTGCATCTTATATACAAAGGTAAATTATATAAAATTGCCAATGTTTTTTAAATAATAGTAACCTAGTTTAAACTGGAGTTAATTAGTATGCAACTTAAATATTACAAAACATTATAAAGCTTGTTAAAATGCATATATTTAAACCAACAAAAATTTATACTTTAACAAAAATCATGTAAATACTCTTTCAACAGGGTGCTTTAGATAAATTCAAAAGTTTGCCAAATAATTTTTACACCTTTTTAATATTATTTAATTAATAATGTTTATAATCTATTCACAAGGGGATAACAACAAATATGTTAACAAACCATGTATATATAAGTAATAGTTAATTGGTTAACCATGCTAATCGAATACCCATTTTGAGGCCATAACAAAACAATTCAATAACACAATTTAAATACATTACAAGTCCCTTAATAATTGAGCTTAAAAATAAATTCAAAATTTCTCCTAATGTACTTATCAGAAATTAAGAAATTCCAGCCCATCCCACCTAGCACTTAAATTTAGATTTTTGGGTGGGCACCATAACCTTATGTGGTCTTATTGAATTTTTAATAGTGTATTTTTTTGATGGTTGGAAAACAGAAAAACCACTTGTACTGCTGGGTAAAAAACATGTCATTTTTCCTTCAAATTGTTAATGGTGAAGAAAAATGAATTAATTATTGAGTAAATGAAGGGGAACCATCAACAATTATTGATAAAATCTAGTGATAACATTAATACTGAATGCTCGCGACAACTAATGATCAAATTTAAACAGCTTTGTATAAAACAATCAGGTTTTAAAGGACAACACAAAGTAATTAAACTTCCAACTAATGCACCAGCACGCATATCAAAATTGCTTAAAGAAACAATTGAGACGTTTAGTCAGAAATTCCTGAAGCATGAGGTTTACTCATTATAATTAGCCCTGTTGGAGACAAGCATTTTCTTAAGAAATGAAAGGTTTTTATGGGTGTAGCCAGGGTGCAAGAGGGGCGGCTGCCCCCTCTAAATCCAAAAATTTGTTGAAATATATTATAATTATGGCTTACAATTAATAAAAGCATCATTTTGCCCCTTCTAATTCCAATGTTGATTATGCAGAACAGCACTTTTTCTGTTGCCTACCACAAAAACTCTCAAATTTTCCTACCAATTTCTATATATAACCAGCTATGGAAACTGCATTTTAAATACTTACATATCTGGTAATTAACTTATTTTGATTAAAAAGTTTATCATATATTTAATGATTAAAAATATGGCATATAGATTTAATAAAATGAGCCCTTAAAAAAGCTTTATGTGATAAAAATTTAACAATAAAAATGTCTATGTTATCAAAAATATGCATAATTTGCCAATATATTGAAAGGATTAGCACAACATGTAAAATTATTTTGCATTTTTTAATATTGCATATACATTATTCATTTAAATTTACTAATTGTGGCATATTAGATTCATGCAAAAATAAAAATACTCTTTTTAACTACAAAAGTATTCAAATTTTCATATTTAATTAGTTAATAAATCTTAAGGATATTACTTACCTATAAACAAAAATAAAAAAATCCACATAAATATATAGTAAAAAATTTATATATAAACAATATGGAATAAAAATTAATTTGATTTACTTGTTGACTAATTTCCATTTCCCATCCATATTATTATAAATATCAATAAAAGGTCCACATTCATGCATTGTTAACTTAAGGTTATTCACCTAATTTAGTGGTATAATACTTAAAAATTATTACTATGGCTAGACAGGAGTTTTCATAATTTGCCAATATTTTATCCATAATTTTTAGAGCAAAAACATCTGGTCTAAATATGTGTAATTAAAAATAGCTGCAAAAGTACTCATTGTTATCTAGCAGACTATTGGCTTGATAGTAGCCACAAATTTGCTTTTTATTTTGCTCACAATATATGTCAACCTACAATTAGTAGTTTTTAAGATAACAAAAATTATACTTGGGTTAATGCTATTTCCAACATTGGTGTTAAATATATACATTGATGAAATAATGGTATAATGTCATCAACAACGGTATTTTCTTTGGACAAACTTTTATCACATATTAAAAGTCCGTTGACATTGTCATGTGGGTATTTGAAAGCGTGCAATCCAATCTTAACGTAAGCTAACTTTAATATTTTAGTCATATCATATGATTAACGAGTGCCATAATTATTCAAAAAATAGTGGATTTAGAAAAATTACATTGGTTTTGCACTTCAAAAATTAACTCATTAAAATCTATAAGAGACAAACTACAGTTTGCCGGAGTAACTAATTTCAATTATAGACTCTTTATATAAACAAAACTTTTTGTTTTACCATAATTATGGCGTTTATACAGACACAAAGTTTTTATCAGGGAACAGCATGAGGGTTTATTGTCAATTCGTTTTTTATTAAGTAATCGACCTCCACCGTTTTAAAATAAAAATAACATGGAAATGTTATGCTTCAACCTTTGTTTTAAAGTATTTTACAAATAAAAAAATTTAATTTTTGACTATTTTATCAAAAAACAGGTGGGAGGGAACGGGAAATGCCCGCCCACTGTTTTTTGATTAATAGCTATATTAAATGGGTTAAAATATTATAGTTTAGTTACATCAAAGACTTTATGACACTTATAAAAATCAAAGAAATATAATATATACATCTAATTGTTAATTTAATTTTAGATAAAATGCGTTGAACGAATAGGATTGTGAAAATTGCTATGAAAAATAAACTTGTTTGAACATTTATAACACCAGACGGCCCAGGAAGTAAACTAAGTGAGTATTATATGTTCTGTAATATCTGTATTAACGAAATATACATCGTATCATTATATTGTTTATGTTCGGTATTCCTAGTAAATACAATTTATATATTTTAACATATGACCTGATTTGAATAAACATTTTAATTGAGTACAAATTACTAACTGTGTTCCACGTTATATTCTGGCGCGACCGACAGGATCTAAGAAGATCATGGAATCTATTCCTAGCTACAACCCTGCAGATAAGATAGAATCATATTTGTTCACATTAGATAATATATTCAAATCTAGGAACATTACGGATCTAAATAAAAAAGGAACCACATTGATTCTGGCATATATGGGCCAAGGCAATGTTGAAAAGATTAGATCTTATTTATATCCTAAGGATATTACCATCCTCACCTATAAGGAATTAATTGATCCAATCAAGAAAGTTTTTCAAATTAAAAGAACCATATTCCAAAACAGGTTGAATTTTATACGTTGCATTAACCAGGAGGGAGAAGCAATAAAGGACTATGAAATAGACGTAAGACAATTGCAGAAGAATGTAATTTTGCTACTAATATAAATGAACATCTCAGGGATCAGATGTTGCATGGGATCCAAAACAAAACTTTAGAAATTGAAGTAAGAACACGATGGCCTGAGGCTACAGATTCCAATAACAATACAATAACATTTGAAGAGATATACAAGATAGCTGAAGCCAAGGAGTTGGCCAAGAAAGAAGTCATAACTTATGAAATTGATGCTATAAATCCAAGGTATAAGCCAAAAACTAAACAACAACATTATGTGAAACAACAACATCGAAATTGTTCTCGGTGTGGCAGACATCATCAACAAAAGAAATGCCCTGCGTTTTACAAAGAATGTTTCATCTGTCAGAAAAAGGGTGATTTTTCAAAATTCTGTCACACAAAAAATGTAAATATGGTGAACACAGTTAAAAATTTGAATAATTTTGAAACATTCAAAAAGCCTTGTATTAAGGTAAAGATCAATCGAATAACTTGCAACATGTTATTCGACACAGGGGCTGCAGTTTCTATCATTAACCAGGCAATTTACAATTTAATTTAAACACCTAGCCTGGAACAATGTCCAACGTTAAAATATTTTGTATATCAACCCATACCAATATTAGGTAAAACTACTGTAAATGTAAAACTGGGGGTGGAGGTGTTAAAATTACCAGTATTTGCGACAACTGCTAATGAAGGTCCAATATTTGGTCTTGATTGGATTAAAGCCTTCCAACTTGATCTTCCAGAAGTGGTAAAAATAAATAAAATTCAAGATGACATTGTTACTAAATTACTTAAACAATATGAGGCTGTATTCAGTGATGGGCCAGGTATTACAAAAAATTATAAAGTCAAAATTTTCCTAAATGAAGGGGCCCAACCTATTGCATTACAAACCAGAAGGGTACCATTTCCTTTAAGACAGAAAGTAGAAATGGAATTAAATAGATTGCCAAATGAAGACATTATTAAACGTGTTGACCCTTCTATTAATGAAATAAAATGGATTACACCCACAGTTAATGTAATAAAAAGTAATGGAGCCATACGCATTTGCGGTGATTTTAGGGTAACATTGAACCCATACTTGAATACAAACAACCATATGTTACGAACGTTTGACGACCTTATCACAAAAATAGCTGGTGGGGAAAGGTATACAATAATTGATCTGCGTGATGCCTACTTGCAAATGGTGGTAGACGAAGATTGCAGACATATGCTTACAATAGCTACGCACATAGGGCATTTTCAATATAAAAGACTACCATTTGGATTAGCGACTGCTCCCAACTTATTTCAAAGATATATGGAAGATTTGTTAAATGGAATTCCGCACACTGGGGTACTGTTAGATGATATCATAATCACTGGGTTAAATCAAGATGACCATTTGAAAAATCTAAACGAGGTCCTAACAAGAATACAAAATGCTGGGCTGAAAGCAAAAAAAGAAAAAGTCAAATTTTTCCAAAACTCTGTTACCTATCTAGGACATAAAATTGATTCGACAGGTATCCACCCGACAGAGGAACGCATTGAGGCAATAAAAATTTTAGGGTACCAGAAAATAAAAAGGAGCTACGCTCATTTTTAGGTCTTGTGAATTATCAGTAACGTTTTATTCCTCGATTACATGAAAAATGTGCTCCACTACATGCCTTAACTGGTTCTACCATAATGTGGAGATGGACAATTCAGGAACAGAAAATTTTTGATGAAGTTAAGTTGATGCTTTCATCTTGTGACGCCTTAGTACCGTATAGTACAACGTTACCGTTTAATCTTGCAGTCGATGCGTCCGAGACAGGTGTAGGCGCCTTGATATCTCATGTTTTCCCCGACAAATCTGAAAGACTTATAGCTTATGCTTCTAAAACGTTGAAGAAAAACAATATTCGACGATTGACCGTGAAGCTAGAGCCATAATTTTTGGAATTGAAAAATTTAATCAGTATCTCAGAGGACGAAAATTTACGTTAACAACGGACCACAAAGCGTTAGAAAGAATTTTCGGTTGTAAAAGGGATCTAACCAAAATGGTTAATAACAGGCTGGTACGGTGGGCTTTACTATTAAATTCATATCAATATGAAATTAAATATCGTATGGGTAAAGACAACAAATTTGCAGATGCTCTAGATTGACTACTCACGAAGATGGTGACGATGCCAATATAAACAATGTCGGGTTATTAATGATAGATGACTTAACACTGAATAGAGAAATGATTAAAAATGCAATAAAGACAGATAGTAGTTGTATAGAATTAATTCGTGCTATTGAGCGCAATTGGCGCATAGATGTCCAAATTTCAGTTAGACATAAAAGGATATTTCAATAAACGTGAAGAGATTTCGTACGAAAGTGGACTATTATTTTTAGGAAATAGGTTGATCATTCCAAAATCTTTACAGAATTTGGTTCTTAGGATTTTACATCAAGTACATCCAGGAATTACTGGGATGCGAAATGTTTGTCGCTATTATGTTTATTGGCCGAGAATAGATGCAGACATTGACAGACATGTAAAATCATGCGAAGGATGTCAAGAAGTGCGACCTTCAGAAAAGCAGGTACCGCTCAATCTTTGGAATTTACCTGATCGGGTGTGGGACCGTGTGCACCTTGATACAGCTGGTCCAATTGAAGGAAAATGATGGTTGGTACTAATAGACTCATTCTCAAAATGGGTTGAGGTAGCAACGGTAACTTCGACAACAACATCGGCCGTAATCAATCATCTACGGAATTGGTTCTGTAGATTTGGAATCCCGACGCAGATTGTGTCAGACAATGGGCCACAATTTGCTGGACAAGGATTTTTCAAATTCTGTGTTTCAAATAATATTACTCACATAAAATCGATTCCATTTCATCCCAAAACAAATGGGCAGGCCGAAAGAATGATAAGGACGTTAAAAACAAGATATTATGCGGCAAGAAAACAGACTTGGAACAAAGAACTTTGTCTCCAACAGGTCTTGATAAGTTACAGAAACTCTCCTCAAGCGACGACGGAAAAAACCCCATCCGAATTACTTTTAGGAAGGAGATTACAAACCGCACTAGATTTAATAAAGCCGGATTTAATAAACGTAATAAGGGAGAAGATATGGAAGCAGAAAACACATCATGATCAAAAAGTACGTTTTAGGGAATTTAATGTTGGAGATCCAGTATGGATTCGCAACGAAATTAAGCCGGGATGGTACAAAGGTATTATTGTAGAACGGAAGGGCCACTATTCGTATAATGTCCGGACAGACGGTGGAATCAAAAGAAAACATGCTGATCAAATGAAGTTTAGGCTGCGATCACAGTTTATGCCAAGTTTAGAGACTGCGACAACAGGTTTGGAGCAAAACATAGAAGGAGTTGAAAGTCCCCCTATATTGCGACGTTCAACAAGAATATCAAATCCACCGGTACGATTCCAGGATGAATTTAACTTTTAAGAAAGGGAGAAATTCTGTATTAACGAAATATACATCGTATCATTATATTGTTTATGTTCGGTATTCCTGGTGAATACAATTTATATATTTTAACATATGACCTGATTTGAATAAACATTTTAATTGAGTACAAATTACTAACTGTGTTCCACGTTATATGTTCCTCATTCTATATAATATTCATACTTTTATTTATCCTTTTGTCTAAAATTTTCTGCTAAAACCCATCATGGCTTTATACCTAAATTGCCTGCCAAGGCCAGCCAAAACCCTTTAATTGCCCAATTCACTAATGCTGTCCGAAGAGCTGTGCCCGAAATGGCTATTTTCTATTTCAAGAATTAATTTTGTCTTACTTTCTAAAAATTTGGTCTAGTTTTAGAATTTTTATAAATAAAAAGGTGACAAAAAAATAGTAAACTATATAAAAAATCTCATTATGGTGCCGGCCTAGGTCTACTTAAAAATCTCAATTTAGAACAGTAGCCTGCCCGACCCCTTAGCCGAGTAGGCCCAGCAGCGAGCCCAACTTTTTTGTTGTTTAATTTTCACTTTTAATTACAAATAAAATAAAATAAAATTGTTTGCCAGATTTCCCGCCCCCCTCGTGAAAATCATGGCTACTCGCCTGATTAAACTTATGCATATTTTACATGCATTAAAATATATAATTATCTTAGAATTTATACATTTTATAATCTGCCATTTGCTACATTTACTTCATTTTTCTGTGTGTAATTTTATCTCCGCTTTCGGGTTTCTGAGTATAGGCCTATGACCAGTGGCGTAGCTGGGGGGGATCTTGGGTCCCTTGGCCCCTTAAGCAAATTTTTTTTATATTCCTAGCTAAAAATCAGTATGGTGATTATAATTATTTGTTTTTGAATAAAACGTTTAATTATAATAATACAAGTAAAGATGCTGTATAAGACAATAAGGACAAATTTTATCAAATTGTTGAGTCGACATAAGTCCATTCTTTATAATAAAGCTAAAGACTTGGCTTCAAATTTTGATATTTAATTATTACCTTCTAAACGTATAAAATCAAAAAATTATGACATGCTCTATTGAATCTACCAATTCATTCATTAATTTCAAATTGATTTATATTATCCTATAATCGATAGAATAATAGCAGAATTAAATATAAGATTGGAAATTAATTGTAAGTTATATAAATCGTTAGAAGGTTCCCTTCATCCCCTTCTTTTGCGATAAATCTCTTTTATTAAAAGTAATTAACCAATGAGTTAAAATTGCAAGATGCCAAATTAATCAATGAGTTAAAATTGCAAGATGCCAAAATAATAATGGCAAGCAATTTGAATAAAAGAAATGGAAATTTTACCGTCAACAGTGTTCCCAAATTTTATTATTTTGATTAAAATAATTTTAACTATCCCAATAATTTCGTGTTCATGCCCAAGATCGTTCTCATTGCTAAAACGGATTACAACTTAACTTCGTTCCACAAATGGACAAGATAGGTTATATTCCTTAGCTTTATTGAGCTATGACTTAATAAATGTTATTCTCCGGATAATATTCTAAATTCATTTGTAAGATCGAGTAAAAGGCGTAATGAACTCCTATTATCTCAAGACTAATTTTAATATATAGTAAAGAAATCTCTGGGCTTTTAAACTCGTTTTAAACTTTTTAACACTTTCAATTAAAATATTATTATTTTCACGGAAATCTCACCCTAGATTCAATTTATTTGTCCATCTCACATGCTTAGTAGATTTTCATAAAATATGGAAATAGATGGATTAAAAAATGAATATGTAAAACAACTAGTCATTGTTCGCTGCTGTGATATAAAAACATACGGCTATAAGTAAGGTCGGTCTGTATCTAATTTCAAAAGTCAGATTGTTATGATTAGGAGACGAGATCCTCCTGAATGCAGGTAAAGGCATTTCAAAGAAGGGAGGGGTAGCTGTCCCGCCTCCTTCTCCCAAGACCCTTAACCATTGTAGGAAGTGTCAATGAGGACAATTAACATCGGTAATTTGACATTAACCTTGAAGTCATAGGGGAGATCTAAACCTATGCCGATACAATGTCGCGTTCACATCTTTAAGTTGCTATACTGCTCAGGCACATGTGATTTATCGTATTAACATTATTAAACCTAAAAAAATCTCGAATCTGTCAAAGATGATTCAAAATTAGATCTAATTAGACGAGTTCATACTTTTAGTATCTTTTGAGCACGTGCTTACAAAACTTTATGTTGACGAGGGTGCATTTATATGGCAATAAAAACTGATTCTCTTAGACAACAGCTTTTGTATGCCAGCCATTTTAGGATCGATAATAAAATTATTAATATCAGAATTATCTAATATTAACGTGTAGTGCCCAAAGGACCGAGGAGCCGCATTCAGTTTCTTTAATTATTAACTCATTGTTCGGTTGCAGGGAGGAGAGGCTGCTTCCTTCTAAATCCAAATTTTTTATATATTTATGACTAAAATTTCAAAAAATTATCATTTTGCCCCTCTTTAAATCATTATTGCTTCTCTAAATTCAATCCTGGCTACGCCCATTAACTATAAAAAGACCTCTCCCTCCACCTGCAGATTTTTGAAATATTATAGGCAATACTATAAATTATCTATCCACCTTAGCGTTCATCGGCTATAATGCAAAAATCAAGGTCTACACAAAAGGAATACCTTAACCAGATATTAGTTTCCTTATACACCCATTAAGAAAAACAAGTACATTATTTTAAACACAATGATCATAACGATTAAAGACTTGAGGAATTTATTAGAAAACTAATACATCCAAAAAATAACTTGTATTTACAAAACAAAAAAATCCAAATAAGACTATTAAAATTTTTGGATTATAAACGAAATCAGCCACAAGGTGTTAAAATCTTAAATCCTATTAAAAAGATTATAAAGTCAATTGAGAGCATTGTCCAAGAATTATGGTATTGCCTCTAAAGTGATATTTGTTTTTATCTAGAGGTTTTACTAACCCAAAATTAAACAAATACACGCTTGTTCTCATTATAATACACGTAAATCGAAATCTGAAAATAAAATCAATTATTTTAAAATTTTTTACCTATAATATTAAGCAGAGCCTTGCAAAGCCATTTTATTTTAAAAAGGCTTATCAAATTTATCATATGCGAGAACACCCATATACTAGATAGACTGCATTTTATCCACAATTTTGATGATGTTGTGGATGCACTCCCCCCCCCCCCCTTTCTCTGTAACCTGCCGCGTGCTTGCGCCATCTGCGCTAGCAAGCGAGCGTTAATGGGATCTTCTTCGTAAGGTGATTTCCTCGATATCTATTATTCTCTCTATTCGCGTTTAAATATTTATTAATTACCATCGCAATTTTACCTAGTTCCCAGATAACTCTTTTCACATTCATTATTATTCTGGTTGTATTCTTCGCGTGATTCGATATGTTTATTTAAATACTCTTACTTAATAAAAGGGGTAAGTAAATAGTTGTTGTATAAGTTATAAACGGATAAATGGTAAATTTATAAATAATAAATAACCGCGATTTTTGAAAACATTGCCGAAATTTTACGCGAAATCTATTTATAAGTGATCGTTGGTTAAATGCTTAAGATCGGAGGAATGGTAAGATTATGAAATTGTTCAATTAATTTTTTACATTAAATTTAGGTGTTTAAGTGAGAATGAAAAAAAATTTAGCTTACGATGATAAGTTAAAAATCATTGAAGAGGCCAAACATACCAGCAAATCAACTTTAACCAATGATTAAAAAGTGGCACTAGGGACAAGTTAATGCAGCCGAATTCCAGACAACTGCTTCCAATAACTCTCAATAAAAAAAGACAAAGGGAAAATTAATCTTCTTGATTAAATAAAAGTTGTTTAGCCGACAAGCACGAGTCGGCCTAACGACCACTTGGAGTGACTCAAAAGGAATGGGACTTTCCCCTAATAGCACGTTCCGTAGCTTTCCTCTCCTCGAATGAACTATGCCAGGGAAAACTCCTTTTCAATTGGGCCTCCTCCAACAGCGGTTACGAATGGCTCGAAGCAATCCCGAGCAGGAATTTTGTTCATATGTCTAGTGAAGAGTTACGCATCGCCATAGGCCTCCGCCTCGGCTGCGACATCCTTTCCCCATATATGTGCGAGCTCTGCAAACAGCCGGTCCAAACCAATGGACACCATCCTCTTCACTGCAAGTACAGCAAAGGCCGCAACCCCAGACATGCGGGAATTAACAAAATCATAGGTCAGTACCTTCGAAAAGCCGGTTTTCCCAATACCCTAGAGCCTGTAGGCCTAAGTACGACCGACGGAAAAAGACCAGAAGGGCTAACGCTCATACCTTGGTCCCGCGGTCTAAATCTCACTTGGGATTTTACTACGGTCGACATCTTCGCCCCTTCAAACTCTTCCCCTGACCTTATAATCAACACAGAGAGGAAAAAAACACAAAAATATTCCACTCTCACAATACACTTTTCATCCCCGTGGTGGCTACCACTATTGGAAACCTAGGTTCAGAGGCTCTCGCTTTCCTCAAAATAATCGGGAAAGCTATGACGAATTCTTCTTTAGAACCTAAGGAATTCTTCTACATCAGGCAAAAAATCACTATGGAAATCGTCAAATCTAACATGATTTCCACACACGGATCAATGCCATCCAATTAGATTTTAACGCGTTATCTTTTTAGTATTTTATTTACCAATGTATTTTACCCATGTGATACCAATATAATAAATATTTAAATTTTAAAATAAAAAAATTTAGCACAATCCCTAAAAACGGAACAGGCTTTACTAAAATGGTTTGCAGAACTTATTTCATAAAGATGTGCAATTAATGTCCCTTTACTTCTTACCTGGGCAAAATATTTTTCATATATATTAGTAATTTTCTTAAATCAAATAACTTTAAAAATAAAAAATATTGAATAGGGCAGATATCAAAAAAGCATTCTAAAATCAATATAAATTACAAAATACATAAAAATATAAATGACAGGCTGTTATAAAGTTTAAGATTTAGCGCCATCTATATTGTGTATAAAATCTTTTTATTTAGTATAGTTGTTAAATTGCTAAGTACCTTCAACTAAAAACGCGAGCACGAACACTAGCTGGGTAATGTGCTAGTTTAACACAATGAGTGCTAGCTGCTCGGTGCAATATAGTCGAAGCAGCCAAATCTGTTAAAAAATTTAGCAGGAGCTCGAGCAGTAAATTCGAGAAGATAGTAGATTGAATTGCTATTTGTTTAAATTACAATTTTAATCATATTATATATCATAATTAAATTAAGAACTTTGCCCCCCCCCTTATTTTTTACCCTCTTTCTTACCAGATGGAAGGGGGGTGTTTTGCCCCCCTACATATTTTTTACCCTTTTTCTTACCAAAGGGGGGGGGGGGGGTGTTTTGCCCCCCCCTTATTTTTTATCCTCTTTCTCACCAGAGGGGAGGGGGTGTTTTGCCCCCCCCCCCCTATTTTTTATCCTCTTTCTAACCAAAGGGGAGTGGGGGGGTGTGTTTGCCCCGCCCCCTTTTTTTTTTGATTCTCTTTCTCACCAGTGGAGAGATGGGGGGGGGGGGGGGGGGGGGGTGTTTTGCCCCCCTTATTTTTTTATCCCTCTTTTTCACTAATGCCCCCCCCCTGGTAAGAAAAAGAGTAAAAAATAATGTTGGGGGGCAAAAACTTCCCCTCTGGTGAGAAAGAGGGTAAAAAATAGGGGGTGGGCAAAACACCCCCCTCCCCCCATCTCTCATCTGGTAAGAAAGAGGGTACACGAGCCCGGCCCGAAACCCGATCGAGCCGGTCGGGCTTCGGGCGGCCCGTCCATGGCTCTATCTATGGGTATAATATCATAAATGTGATGTGGATATATCACAACATTTGAATCAAGAAATTATCCTAATAATCTTTTCTACGGATCAAGCTCGAACGAACTATGTTAGGGAAAACTCCTTTTCAATTGGGCCTCCTCCAACAGCGGTGAATGGCTCGAAGCGATCCCGAGCAGGAATTTGGGTCTTCATATGTCTAGTGAAGAGTTCGCCATAGGCCTCCGCCTCGGCTGCGACATCCTTTCCCATATATGTGCGAGCTCTGCAAACAGCCGGTCCAACCCAATGGACACCATCCTCTTCACTGCAAGTACAGCAAAGGCCGCAACCTCAGACATGCGGGAATTAACAAAATCATAGGTCAGTACCTTCGAAAAGCCGGTTTTCCCAATACCCTAGAGTAGGCCTAAGTACGACCGACGGGAAAAGACCAGAAGAGCTAACGCTCATACCTTGGTCCCGCGGTCTAAATCTCACTTGGGATTTTACTACGGTCGACATCTTCGCCCCTTCAAACTCTTCCCCTGACCTTATAATCAACACAGAGAGGAAAAAAACACAAAAATATTCCACTCTCACCAATACACTTTTCATCCCCGTGGTGGCTACCACTATTGGAAACCTAGGTTCAGAGGCTCTCGCTTTCCTCAAAATAATCGGGAAAGCTATGACGAATTCTTCTTTAGAACCTAAGGAATTCTTCTACATCAGGCAAAAGATCACTATGGAAATCGTCAAATCTAACATGATTTCCACACACGGATCAATGCCATCCAATTAGATTTTAACGCGTTATCTTTTTAGTATTTTATTTACCAATGTATTTTACCCATGTGATACCAATATAATAAATATTTAAATTTTAAAATAAAAAAATTTAGCACAATCCCTAAAAACGGAACAGGCTTTACTAAAATGGTTTGCAGAACTTATTTCATAAAGATGTGCAATGTCCCTTTACTTCTTACCTGGGCAAAATATTTTTCATATATATTAGTAATTTTCTTAAATCAAATAACTTTAAAAATAAAAAATATTGAATAGGGCAGATATCAAAAAAGCATTCTAAAATCAATATAAATTACAAAATACATATAAATGACAGACTGTTATAAAGTTTATGATTAAGCGCCATCTATATTGTGTATAAAATCTCCTTATTTAAGTTCGTTCAAATAAGAGCTAGTGAGGAATGTAAACTGTATAGTTGTCAAATTGGTAAGTAGCTTCAACTAAAAACGCGAGCACGAACACTAGCTGGGTAATATGCTAGTTTACCACAATGAGTGCTAGCTGCTCGGTGCAATAGTTTTAACAGTAGCATGTAAAAATGCTCGAGAGGTTAGTCGAAGCAGCCAAATCTGTTAAAAAATTTAGCAGGAGCTCGAGCAGTAAATTCGAGCAGATAGTAGATTGAATTGCTATTTGTTTAAATTACAATTTTAATCATATTATATATCATAAATAAATTAAGAACTTTGCCCCCCCCCCCTTATTTTTTACCCTCTTTCTTACCAGATGGAAGGGAGGTGTTTTGCCCCCCTACATATTTTTTACCTTTTTTCTTACCAAGGGGGGGGGGGTGTTTTGCCCCCCCCCCCTTATTTTTTATCCTCTTTCTCACCAGAGGGGAGGGGGTGTTTTGCCCCCCCCCCCTATTTTTAACCCTCTTTCTAACCAAAGGGGGGGGGGGTGTTTGCCCCCCCCCCCTTTTTTGATTCTCTTTCTCACCAGAGGGGAGATGGGGGGGGGGGGGGTGTTTTGCCCCCTTATTTTTTTATCCCTCTTTTTCACTGGTGCCCCCCCTGGTAAGAAAAAGAGTAAAAATTATGTTGGGAGGGCAAAACCCCCACCCCCCCCCCTCTGGTGAGAAAGAGGGTAAAAAATAGGGGGTGGGCAAAACACCCCCCCCCCCCCCCACATCTCCCCTCTGGTGAGAAAGAGAATAAAAAATAAGGGGGGGGGGCAAAACACCCCCTACCCCCATCTCCCCTCTGGTGAGAAAGAGGATAAAAAATAAGGGGGCGAGGCCAAAACACCCCCCCCCCCTTACTTTGGTAAGAAAAAGGGTAAAAAATATGTAGGGGGGCAAAACACCCCCCTTCCATCTGGTAAGAAAGAGGGTAAAAAATAAGGGGGGGGGGCAAAGTTCTTAATTTATTTATGATATATAATACGATTAAAATTGTAATTTTAACAAATAGCAATTCAATCTACTATCTGCTCGAATTTACTGCTCGAGCTCTTGCTAAATTTTTTATAAATTTGGCTGCTTCGACTAACCTCTCGAGCATTTTTACGTGCTACTGGTAAAACTATTGCACCGAGCAGCTAGCACTCATTGTGTTAAACTAGCATATTACCCAGCTAGTGTTCGTGCTCGAGCATAGCACATAGTTAGCATTGCTAAAGTTAGCAATTAACAACTCTAGTAAACTGACTTTTTACTGACCTAAGAATATAACATATTTATTTGATTTATTTCTTATATTTATTCTTAATTTTTGATTTATATTACGGGAATGATTATAAAAAATGGTTAAGATTTTTCAAAATCGTTAAAAATTAATTTTTAAAATGTGTAAAATCTTGATAATAGGTTAATAACAAAAAAGGTCTCTTAGATTATAAGGCTTTTATGTGCTGGAAAATATAATCAAAACAAAAAGGCACAGCACAAAACACCTTGTATGCTCTACACCGATTGTTACAGTAAAAATGGAGGGAAAATTGATTCACAGTTTACCAAATGGAACATATGACATGAGCAGTCTATCTAGTCTATGAATACACCATATTTAGTCTAAAAATTTGCATACTTTAAGACCTCTTGATATTATCAAATTTAGTTTTTATCAAAGTTTGTGATTAACCTTGCGAATCATATTTATTATGTTTGCTAATTAATTGGCTTCCTTTTTCCCAAAAGAAGGGACTTCAAAAAAGTGTCCAGTATTAATGGGCTCCTACTTTCCCCAAAATGCTTTATAGCTTTTCTCCCTAAATCCTGCAGGACTGTCGTATTAAGTTTCCCATAAACCAGCTATACATTTTGCATAAAATATATGGGCAGAGCCAGCATTGGAATTAAAGGGGGGGGGGCAATAATGATTTAATAAATGGCCTGAATTGCTGAAATTAAGTTTGGTATGACATTATCAAAAAACTTGCTTATTATTAAGTATTCTCCATTATTAATTTTGCAGTTGCAACATAACTTTACTAAATTTAATAAAGGTCATTTTGATTTGAGCAATATGGAGTCAAAAATTGGTTAAAATTTTTTACACATACCAATGACTAGTGATTTTTTTTGAAACACGTTTTAGCTCTAATGAAATAATAAGGCGTGGTGAAATATATTGGTTGGTAAGATTCTAGGATAATCACTTCATCTCCATTGGCAATCCTAAATATAAAACTGTCATGACTCAAGTCACAATAATGGCAGCTTCTATTATCTGTTTGAATTTAATCAAAAAAGTATTTGACTTTCAATATCAGCCCAACATTAATTTTCAATTTTAAACAAACTCAGGAAAATAAATCTTAAATCAAAAGGGGGCTAAATCAAGTTTTTATTAAAAATACAACGTAAGGCTTTATTTTTAAATATTGTTTAACAAACTTTAATCCTTATTTAAGCATATCAACACTCATGTTGCTTATTATCTAATTACACATCATTAACTAGTTATTAAAAGCTTAGTCTTTAATAATGGTTTCTTATACAATTTATTTGCTCTCTTAAAAGCTAGTTGTATAAAACTTTTATCATATTTTTTTACACAATTAAACAAAAAATTCATACATTATAGGTCATCACTTTTATAAAGTTTAAAAGGTAAAATAATGATTGCATAAAACATGAAATATGTATAGATAGATAATATTTTTATTTTACATATAATAGTTAATGAGGCTGCGGTTTATGCCCATCAACATAGAAATTTCGAGTAGATGCTGGTAAAGTGACCTCAATGCCATCTAATTCTTTAGTTAATATTATTTGACAGCTCAAGCGAGAATTAGGTTTAAGTAATGTAGCAAGATCAAGCATATCCTCCTCTTCCTCTTTAGGATGAGGAAGTTTATCAAAATATTTTTGCTTAACATACACATGACACGTTGAGCAAGCTAATGAAGCTTCGCAAGCTCCCTCAATGTCTATTTTGTAACGATGGGCTAGATACATAAGATTATCTCCAATTTTTCCTTTTACATCATGCTTCTTGCCATCTTTGTCTATATAAACTACATTTACAACTTCTTCGGGAGATTTGGGATCTTTATATTCAAAATCACCAGACCTTAAAAAATTGCTGTGACTTATAAATCTTTGAATATTTGGCAGAATAGAATAAACTTTTTTCATTAAAATTTATCATCATAAAAATATAAAACGTCCATTCGTTACATTATTAAAAAATAAGTAATTTCTGCAATGTATTATAGTAATTGCCATGTATTATAACGCGTATTATGTGGGCTGGTGTCGCGCTCCGTTGATTACCTAATTTCGAGCTGCGATGCCGCCCAGTGTGCAAATCTAAGGTCATTCCTTCTAGATGGTTCTGGCCACGAATGGCTAGAGGCCTATCCCACCATATTCTCAGGGACTATGCTAGAAGATCAAGAAATTTCCTATTCCATAGCTCTACGGCTTGGAATAAAATTTTCAAAACCTTTTACGTGTCGTAACTATAATGTAGGGGTGAATGAACAAGCCAGGCATCCCCTACATTGCCTAGCCAACAAATATAAATATGTTAGACATCAAAAAGCCAATATTTTTATTCAAACTGCCCTAAAAAAGCCAACATCCCGTCTATTTTAGAACCATCAGACCCCTCTTTGGAGGGTCGCATGCGACCAGACGGATCCTCTTTGGTTCCCTGGAGCAATGGCCTGCCAATTAAGTGGGATTTTACCTGCGTAGACCTCTTCGCCCCCTCAAACCTTACCATTGATTCTTTGGCCGCTGAGGTGCGAAAATTTAATAAATACAAAGCCCTTTTGGACTCTAACATTTTTATCCCTTTGGTTGCCTCATGTTCGGGCACCTTTGAGAAACAAGCTTTAGGTTTTTTTAAGGAGCTAGGAAGACGTTCACCTCCCTCCAAACATTCTATACCCTTTCTCCTTAAACAAAGACTCGGTATCCTTATACAAAAATTTTGTTTAAAAATAGATTATCATTTTACTTTAAAAACCACTGAACAAAAATTTTAAAACTTTTTTTTGAGGCGAAATTAGAATGAATATATATCAAAAGTTATCGATACAGTACGCGTTGTGTACGATTTTTTTACCTCAAAATTTTTCACATTTTTTTTTCATCGCTGGCCGACTCGTGGCCTCTTTTAGCTGATGATTTCGATGTAGACTGATTTTTTTTTTATATATTTATTTCATATCCTGTATTGTCAATATCTACGTATTTGATACAATAAACTTTACATATTTAAAAAAAAAAATTTGATATACCACGTTCATTGTTAGCGACAACGGGCCACAATTTACATCAAACATTAGAATGTTATGTGAAAGCTACAATATTAAATATATTTTAACGACTCCCTATCATCCCAAAACAAATGATTGCGTTGAACGTGGTAAAATAATTTAAAGTCGATATCTGGCCACAAAAGAAGATATTAAGGATGCAGAGGAATATATGATCGAGGTCTTTACTACATATCGGAACAACGAACATAAAGCAACTGGGAGGCCACCAGCCAAAATTATTCTCGGTAGACGAAACCGGACCCTGTTGGACTGGACTAGATTAAACCCTAGAACTAATCTAGAGACCAGTAGAGGAAAGCAAGATTTTATCACGATAAGTTTTTAGGTCCAAGATAGTTTTAAAATAACCAGCCAGTGTGGGTAAAAAACGAAATTAGACCTGGTTGGAGGGAAGGCGCGGCATTACAACAAAATGCAATATGGTCATATATAGTGGAAAGTCATGGAAAACAAATAAGAAAACACGTGGACCAATTAAGAAAAATAATAATTTAATTACAAACAGAGGAGAGAATAATTTTACCAAATCAGGATATACAAGTTCAAGACCCAATTGTGGAAGAAATGAGTGGAGAAGGCTTGTTTGCCGAAGAAACCAGAGCATGCGGCAAAAACAAGAATAAAAATATTATATGCCCAAAGGGTAGAATACTTTATCGTATTACGCCCCTCAGCGGCGATAGGGTCGTAATTCGAATGAGCAAAAAGGTCGCTAAAGTAATTTGAGGGATGTACCATTTTGCCAGGGGACTAGAGAAGAGCCATCAGGGTGCATCCTAGCTTCCAGAGAAGGATCCGAGGACTCAAGAAATGAAGGGATTTTAGCCTGTTTAAGGCAGCTTGAATTAATAAATTGGCTTTGTTGTGCCTAAGATATTTAAATTTGTTTGCAAGGCAGTGTAGAGGGGCCTGGCATATTCATCCACTAGGGTAAGACGAATCCGACAAGAAAAGTCTTCAGTAAAACTGGTTCCTAACCTTAAAGCTATGGAATATGAAAGCTCAAAGTCGTCAAGCAGCATTCCAACGAATTTGCTGGGATAGACTTCTAGCCACTGGTGACCGGAACCATCAAAAGCGATGGACCTAAGGTTGTAATGTTGGCTATCATTGCTTGAAAAGAGGTAATCAACAGAGCGCGATATTAGTCCAGAATCCCAATCCTTCCATCTCGTAATTTGAGGTTAAATGTCTCGGGTTTGACATTCGAATTGCAATGCTCCAAGGCTTGAGTTAGCCGTTGGTCGTATCTTTGTGTGGTAAATTTAAAAATTAAACCTTCAACAGATTTGAAAGAGGATAGAAATGCAGCTATGCTGCTAGAGGGACGAATTCTTAATCCTCCTGATTTTGCTCCTTACGTCATAAACTAGTAAATCTCAAATGTGGTCTTCAAATTAAACAATTGGGTTCAGGAAGATAAAGAAATTTTACTTAAATTTTTCTCTTTATCTGCACTGAGTAAGCCTGTCAAGTCGAGTAATGACAGGATAAAACTGCATAAATTTATCCCGAAACCAGTGAGGCAAAGGCACATTGTTACAATAATCATCGATTTCGCCAGGCGCACTTATTGCAAAAATAATTCTGCTAGTGACACAAACAATAGACTTAGAAAAAAAACGGGAAGATCACTTCCGTCCTATTTCATCACCTCGTCTATTGCTTCAAAATGGAAATCTAGAGAGGGCTTATAAATAACTAAAGGCTCCCGCATCTTTGACACATAACCCCCTCCTCCTCCATATCAAAAATTACTAAAATGATAAGTCTCATAAAGTGATCGATCATAAAGACTTACGGTAGAAGCCAATGCTGATCATCAAATCTCTGGTATACTACTACATTATCTTTTATGCAAAGACTGGCTAAATAAAGGGCTCCCTCCACTCATCACTATTGAAGAGTTTCTATCACCCTTTTAACAGGGTTTAAAATTAATCATGTAATTAAGTCTACGCTATCCCCAACACAACTAGGTGGGGGTATAAGAAAGCTACACAGCATTTCCTTCGAGGAATATAATTAGGGTGCGCGCACAAAGGGAGCCTCTTTCGTTCTCGTTTTCTACTCCTTGCTATATATATCTATGAGAGTCATTATGTTTATTTGAAATAACAAAAAGCTAATTTTTATAAAATTCCTTTTGTGCAACCTCGGTTGAACATGAGCTTCAACCCTTTTTCGTAATATAGCAAAGCAAAGGGTTTAAAAATAATATCAACGTTTGCTTCCGATGGTATAAAAAATTATACCAGTTTCTCGATTCCGCACTTTGCTAGTGACATATATAATACTTTATCGCATATTATATACAGAAGACTCAATATATTCTCATTCCCGGCTAAGCAATGAACCTTCTAATAAATAATTGATGTTCTTATAAAGCGATTTTTCAGGGGCGTGGGGGCTTAGTAGGTATACGCTTAGTCTTTGAACAAGAGCTCACGGATTCAAATCCCGCTTACGGCACTTGCTTCCAAAAAGATGTAAAATATATCACAACGTCAACACGGCTATCAGGCCTGGATAGCCGAGCATTACCCCTCATCCAAATATCTAAAGAAGCTGACCACCATAGTGTGACAAACAGCTATTGGAATTTTTTTTGATTCTTCAAAACAAGTTAGTTATTGGCAACAAATCAATAGCTGTCCTGACACCAGATATTTAAGCATAGCTGATGATGAATCAAAGATGCGAGCGCCTGTCCTTGCTAATTTATGATTGTTCTACATTAAAGCCCACGCCAGTTGATGCTTTATATCCTCCTCATAATCTTTAAAGTAAGGATTCTACCAACTCTTCTTTACGGTTGTAAATATTGATATTTAGAAAGGTCTTAGCCTAAAATGCGTTAAGCATTTTATCTAGGACTTATTACCCTATAAAAAATGTAGTTTTTCTGCCCAAAAAGCCATTATAACCTCTTTTGACGTTCTCGTCTATTAAAAGGTCTAAAGTACAATGGCAGCCGAGCTATACGAAGTATTTCGAGACGCGTACCATTTGCAAAAACTTGAATTATACGTTTGCCATTATAGAAATAATTCGTAAATCATCATATTTCTCGCCTTTCTTTAAGCGCATATCCTTTCTCTTCCCTAATCTATGGTTCCTCGACTTGTTGTTTAAAAAATTATCAACAGCATGGGTAATAGCTATAAATTTTCTAATATTTAATGATGAAATGTTTACGAGTATGACTTTTACAAAATGTATTAATATTTACGCATAAATTAGGGCTTGCAAATTTTAATTAATGATTAATGATCAAATATTCTAGATTTTATTATATTAAAAAAATTTACGTTGCCACGTGAAATAGCAAATAATTGATAGTATTCAAAGTTTGGATGTTAGTTTTCGAGATGCATTAAAAAATTCCGTGACGGAATGCAGCGTAAGAACAATTTGTAATGGAAACATAGAGATTTTATTGAACTATATAGGAGTTACACTTCCGAAAACTATTCGGTTATTATAGGCAACGCGCTAAAATTATAATTTCAACCAAGAAGATACATACATAAATGGAAAGTTTTTGAAAATTAATCTGAGAAAAATTGTGCGATCACTCTTCATCAGGTTCGCTTTGCTTGGCTTTTAGTCTTTTGGAACGTGATCTAAGGGTAGTAGCTTTTTTTGGTAACGATTTAGCTTTACCTATAAATTTATTTTGATAAAACTATTATAATATTTATGGCTATCTAATCCTTATGGCCCCTGATAAAGAATTTTTTAGGAACAATCTACACAAAAATCGGAAAGGATAGCGCCATTACTTTCAAAAATATGACAAAAATGATAGAATTAATAAAACGCGCCCAAGCGTGATTCAGGACCTTTGAACGTGCATTACTTAAAAAGTATTGGCCCAAAATGGCTAAAATTTACAGAAATTACTTTAGCCAGATCTAAATTGGTCGGTCGAAAATTGTCTTTTTTTTACTATTCGACATGGAACCCTATTATAGGACCCTTAAATTTTGTAACAAAGGAGTTTGGAAAAATGGTGAGAAAAGTAGTTATTAGCAAAGTTTGGAGAGTTTTTAAATGCGGGGAATATTAACTTTAACGAAACTAAAATACGGTATTTAAAATTTGCAGATCATCAGCCACAGATAAATTAAAAGTGTGATGATATGTATGTATAAGTCTCCGGTTAAGAACTAAAAAACATAGCCTATGCTTTTCTGCGCAACTTCTAATAACTATGACACTTCGTGGCCGAGATGCAAACCTATTAGTACCCGAATATGAGCTAAAATTTTACACCCCCTGGTAACAATTAGTTTTTGTTTTGTTGTGAAATGATATCTTGGATAATAAACTCGTTTTTACTAAAATATAGATTTTCTAACCAACAGTTTTTTACTTTAAAATAAATAGGTAGAATAAAGGATATTTGTGTTAAAGGCTAAAAAACTCTGTCAAAATAGACTCAAAAGATTTGAGGTTTTAATATAGTGTCTAGCATGAGATATGATGAAACAAATAATGCTACCACTTCTAAGCGTTTTTTCGCGTTTAGGCGTTTCTGAGGTTTTCACAACTTCGGAATTTTCAATTTCACCCTCTTCAAAAGATTTATCACCTGCGGATGATTCATTCACTGACTCATGCACACTTTGTTCTTCGGGATCTTGAGTTGGAGTGCTTTTTACATCTCTGTTATTCGAAGAAATTTTATAACATTTAAGAGTGTGTCATAAGCGATTTTAAATCTAGACAAAAGCGAATGCATGTTAAAACAGAGCCGCGTCTTGATACGAGCGTCATGCCATTTTTAAATTTTTGCTGTGTTCTTATTCATAAAACAAATATTTATTCTTTAAATACGCTTATTAATGCATATTCACATGGTAACTAAACTAAAATTGTTGAATTCACGACAAGTAAATCGCATATTTGGATAAAAAAATATGGCGCCTTTGAAGTTAAATTGTGTATTGAGACGGTGCCTAAAGTTGAGAGTTTACAACTTTACCGCAATGTGTTGTGGTCAAAGCGGCCTCGCGTGATAATTTTTAAATTAGGGTTAATATTAATATTTTACAACATTGTTCATTTTCATAAAAGAATTATATTGCGAAAGCCTTAAACATGTGATTAAAAAAATCATTAACGCTCCTAATAAGTCATACTTACTTAAACCGAGTGGTGTTATTTAGCGCGTCGCTTAAGGCCTGTGTCGTTGAAAGGAGTAAAAAGACTTAGTACCATCACCATTATAAGAGTCTAGCGTGAGATGCGCTTCCCTAATGTAAGGTCCTTTTTTTTCCTAATTCCTTCCCCTATGGGCCTAAATCTTATTTATTACTATGAGGCGAGCGTTGTTAATTTTCTAGCACCGCCACATGTGCCCTATTTTCTAACTACATACGTGAGGTCTTGATTATTTAGACATGACTGCAGAGCACCGTGTGTTGTTGTCGATAACAACTAGCTAACACCACCTAAGCATATATCTAATGGCCCATCCGAGTCTCTATGACAAAAGAATGTACTAGTGGTTGGTTTGCTAAACAACCCACATTGAATGTCTTCGAAAAAAAGGAGACTATCAATGTGGGTGTGGCTATTTTATGCACACCTTAATATCACTCTAACAGACCCCTCGGCGCGCCCATTACGTCATTGTTTATACCCCTTATAAAGAACAATATAATGCAAAAATTAAAATATCCATTCAATAATTATATTGTTGTTAGTAACGATATTCGTGCACCGTTAAAAATGTAGACCGACCTGTCGCAAAGAGGGTTGAGAATTAAGTTTAGGGTAATAAAAATCATCAAATATTTTATCCAATAATTCTTTTTAGAATTTTCAATTATTGTTATCCTATTAACGCTAAAACGGAATAATTATGTGTAGATATCACAATAATCATACTCAATATTATTGGAAGAGGTTTCTTTGTTTTCAGCTCCGTTATTCACATCCGTAAACGAGACTTCTCGGGATGGTGCGCTAGAAATGGTATCTTTATCCGCGCTCACAACGTTTTGACTTTCTATTGAAGTTCGTTTCAATGTTCTAGACCTAAGGGTAATGATAAATGCCTTTGTTTTACGTCAAAAAATAGTCGTTTTAATAGCTAAATATAATTATAATCTCTATAGTTGAATCTCTTGACGAATAGTTTTTTATTTATATTATTTTAAGCTTTAACTATTAAAAAACAATTAAATATAAATTAATTAATAAGCCTATAACATAGTCTACTAGGTAGTAAGTAGTATACCATAGACTAATAGACAGCTCAACACCTTTAGATTCACGCATTTAATGTGTCGCAAAAAAGGACTGCCATCTTAAAAATTAGCCTAATTTTATATGAATTATATTGTTCAACAAGCAGTAATAACACGATTTAAAATTAAGCATTATAGCTATTTATTTCATAAATACACCAAACCGATTTAAAGCAGAATTAACTATAATAAATAAGTTAAAAAGTAGGCGCAGACCCTAGATTATCTTATATTAAATATATATAAGAGGCAGTACCAATATGAGCATTATCATAAGCCTCTAATTATCAAACAAATAGCACATATTTGATTTTGCCAAAATACCCACGTTTATCTAATTTAAGCGATTTATAAATCAAGGTTTAATTATATTAAGTAAAGAAATTTTCTTTAATGTTTTGCATATAGTTGATCGCTGCTTGTTAAGTACGTCCTGTAAGTCACAGGCTTTTAAAACTTTGTGTACGCGGGGAAGAAAAATATTCGCTGCCATGCAAAACATGATATTCATCAGAACCTTCACCTTACTTTGCAACTAAATTAGCGCTGAAAACTAGGAATTTTCATTAATAACAAGAACAACTTTACTTCCCTTATATTATAGCTTTATTAAAAGATCAACCAAAATTATCAGACATTTAACAAACCTAAATGCAATTCTGGGACAAAAACTTAAGGGTCTAAATCTAAAAATAAACGTTTCAATTAAAATTTTGCCTCTAATGCATCGCTCATAATTAAATCGAAAAAATTTTCTTTCTTAAAGTTCTGATATTAAAATAAGCCTAAAAACAATTTCAGTAATAAGCCCTTTGCTAACACTACCTAGAAATTGTGGAAGCATTATGTTCTTCGGCTTTTATCTTATCACCCAACACCGTTATAAAATCAGTAATTATTTTGGTCCCTCCAGACCCCGTGCCGTTCTTATTTGACGCTGGTGCGCTCGAAGCGCTAGCGTTGCTGAAGTAAGACCAAAAAAAGTGCTTGGATTCTCGGCTAAGCAAGCGCAGCGTTTTCCATTCTCGCGTAATATCCCTTTCGGCTTTAACGCTATCGGCGTCTTCTTCGAGCGTCACAGCGTCTTTTTGCACTTCATCCTCTGCCCCGGGCTGAGTTTGTGGGGAAGCCGTCGGCTGAGGGCTATCCAAAAATTGCCTGAGAGATGGTCGAAAATTTCTGCCAAAATTAATTAGAAGAATTTCATAAATTGTTGCGGAATAGTAGTGTTGTAAAAACGGCTGGGTTTTATTTGGTCGGCTTTTGGTTTTAGTTGACTAAACATAAACAGACCATAGGTTTTTTGGTCTGTTATGTTTAGTCGCTTAAACAGACCAAAAGTTTTTTGGTCAAAACCTTTGGTCGGTTTATGTTTGGTCATCTAAAACCAAAAGCCGACCAAACAAAACCCAGCCGATTTTACAACACTAGAATAGAAATTATGGCAATAATTAAAATCCGTTTAAAACCCTATAATATTATGCTTAATAAATTAAGTTTGATAATGCTTCAAAATTAAATTCTCCGACCCCTAATTAGGTCATTATATTTATTATGAGTTAAGAAAATTAATTGGATAAACTATCCCGAATTAAAAATAATAGCAAGAGAGCTATTTTTTAATTTACAAGTGATATTATTAAAATGAGTCTTATCTTTTTCCAATCTAGTACTTAGACCAAATCTCAATCAGAGACCAAAAAAGCCCAACTGAATTTTCAAGAGAGCCCGGGCGGGCACCATAACAAAATTCGGGCAATTCAATAATGTAATATTTTGTTTTCGTGGATTATTTTGTCACCTTTTTATTTGATTGTATGAAAATTTTTTAATCCTTATTCTTATCCAAAAAAAACAAAAAACAAAAATAAATTTTTTTAATCGTTTCGTGCGGGGCAGCTCTAATTTCAGGCATGGCCGTGCGGGCACTTAAAAGGGTTCGGGCGAGGAGCTTAGTTATAAAATGGGATCGGGTGGGGTTCGGGCAGATAATTTTCAACATCTGACTTCTGATCTCACTTAGTAAACAAATATGTGGGAATAATTTCATTCCTTTAAATTGAAAAAAAGTTCAATTTAACAATAATACATCTTTAATTTAATGATGTGTGAGAGTGAACAAGCATTTATTAATAGGTCTTTCTTGTGCGCATCGTGCTTCTCGTTGACTAAAGCCCGCGTTCCTTGTAAATGTTTAATTGCCGAATACATAATTGTAATTTTGAAATAAATGCAATTCACAAACAAAACACTAAATATTTTGAAAATTGCATTATATGTAAAGGAGTATTCATGAGTTAAGATTAAATAGATGTAAGCATAAATATCAAGGATATGTGCCATATAAGGTATTCAAATTTATTATAAACAAAATGAAATACTAACAAGTTAAAAAAATTTATAAAAAAGTATCAAATAAGAATCTAAAAAAAAATTGACCTGCTCTCAGACGCGCATGCTTTGACGTTGTCGGGCTCGTAATTCCATAGAGCAGTCAATTCTGGGCTACAAAGGGGAAAAATCAAAGAATTTTTTATGAATTAATATGGATTTAACTGTAAAACGGCTAGGTTTCGTATGGTCGACCTTTAGTTTTAGTGGACTAAATATAGATAGACCAAAGATTTTTTGGTCTGCATTTTTTTGTCGACTTCTAAGCTTAGTCAAAATTTGAAAAACCGACCAAACAAAACACAGCCGTTTTTACAACACTAAAATGAACAATCGGACGGATTTATAAATTCAATAAAATAAACTTTCCGAGGTCCATATGAATTTTTTTAGCGTAACCATTCTTGTTTTTCTTAGACAGCGAAATGGTTTCCAAATGACTCCTTAATAAACAAAAAACAAAATAAATTTAAGACATTACAATTAAATCTGATAAAAATATAAGAGTATATGCAAAATTTTATTTGTTACTAATGTGAAAGCAAAAAATGTTTAAAAGTTTAGCAAATTTCTTAGATTACTTTTCATCGTTGGCACTTGGGGGAGGTGGGGGTGATTTTGTAAAAACGGGACAACCACCATTTTTCCATTCATTCCAAAAGTCTTCGTAGGCTAAAAACTTTTTAATGCTCTCCTGCATTTTGGGTCCCAACAACTATTAATTAAAATAGACCCGATCTAATACGAATAGCGGTAATTATTTATTTGTAGGCAAAAATTTAGCCAAAATCGTAAGATTGCATTATAAATCAACAAGTTGGACAAGCTTCAAAAATAATTGAGATTCAAAAATTAAGTCGGGGCGGGCTCTGGCCGGGCCCAAATATAAAAAAGGTTTTTGGCCTCGGGAGGTCAGAGAAATTAAATTTAAACAGCGGTCATTATTCATTTTTTATTTTTGGGAAAAAATACCAGAATTATAGTTTTGCTTTATGAACAAAGTTGGATAGAATACTTCACGGCAGTCACGACCTTTGTTTTTATCGAAAATGTGCCCATAAATTGCATAGCTATCAAAATAAACTTATTGACCTAACATTAGTTAAAACCATAACGCTAGTCTAAAATAACCGTCTCCATCAAAACTTGAAAACTTTAATTTTTTATATGTAAAAGGTTAAATTTTTGATATATATTATTTTATTAGATAGTTGACCAAGGTAAAATTTTCTCTAAATATAGCTCGTTTACTACGATGACTGTTGGCAACAAAGAATGCTAATTGCAGGCAAACCAACAAAAATAAAATTTAATGCTTAAAAAGGTTGCAATATTTTGTAAAATTTTCAATAAATTTTGAGCAAAAAAAACTAAAGCTTACAGGCAGTCCATTATATTGGTGATACTAGTGTTGTAAAAACGGCTGGGGTCGACTAAACATCAACGGACCAAAATTTTTTTGGTTTGGGTTTTCCTTAGTAAACCTCTAGGCTTAGTCGAAATTTGAAAACCAGCCCAGAGACGACCACTAGTCTTAGTTAAACCAAAGATCGTCCAAACAAAACCCAGCCGTTTTTACAACGCTAGGTGATGTGTATGTACGCACGTCGTATATAATTTGTTGGGTGGTGACTAGCCAAGCCTTTTGATTTTCATCTAGCACTTGGTGCGTCGCTTTAAATTTGGACTCAGCCGTGAGGTATTGAAACGTGAATAGATATTGTAGTAGAATGCAACGTCGGAATTGAAGATCGTAGATTTGCATGTGCAGCAGCTATGAGCGAGTTCACAAAATAGAATGCTACAGCTAAATTTTTATCATAAATTTGGTGTAAATGTGCCAAACCTGACTGATATCAATGTCTCTTCTAAATAATTTTTAAAAACAAAAAATATTACAATTTTTTGAATATCAATACACAAAATATTAAATAAATACTCAAAGCAAGACAACTCGCGATAAATTATAATATGCAGTAAATATTTCATACAAACTTAAGATAAAAGTCATTAATATTTATACTTTGCGTAAATCACAATCAAATTAATGGGCCATTCCATGACAAACCAAAATGTTCGACCGACCATTTCAGATCAAGATAATTTTTGGTGAGGGTGTAGGCCTCATTTATTAAAGTAATTTCTAAAAAATTTAGCCATTTTGGGCCAATACTTTTTTAGTTATGGATGTTTTAAGGGCCAAAATCACGTTCGGGAGCGTTTTATAAATTTTAATTGCTATGCAATTTATGGGCTCGTTTTTGGTTGTCCGTTGATGTCCGTTGTCCGTCCATTACCCTCCAATGTATATATTTAATTAAATTAATATTTTGTTCTTGTTAATACCATTGATAATATGACTTTTTGACCGTCCGCAGGCTACTGACCATTGCAAAAAATGACCATTGGCCAAATAAATCGAAATTTTTTTTTCGTGTTTGAATAGGTTAACATTGATAAATGATAATTACCCTATGCCCTCCACTACAAGGGCCTATGCCTCTACTGTTTAATTAAATTAATATTTTGTTCTTGTAAATACCATTGATAATATGACTTTTTGACCGTCCGCAGGCTACTGACCATTGAAAAAATGTTGCCAAATAAATCGAAATTTTTTTTTCGTTTTTGAATAGGTTAACATTGATAATTACCCTATGTCCTCCACTACAAGGGCCTATGCCTCTACTGATATGGGTCCCTGTGCCCCTACAAAAGTTTTAATTGCTATGCAATTTATGGGCTCGCTTTCCATTTTGTTTGTAACGCTGTTCGGTGTCTAGTCTTGTCTTGCACCGAATGTCTTGTCTTGCAACGAATGTCTTGTCTTTCACAGAAAGACTTATCTCCTTGTTTACTCTTAATTTTTGTTAATTTAACTAGTTTTTGGGTTCGAATCCCGGAGTTTTTTTGACTCTTATGATTGTTCTTGTTACTACCATTGATAATAAGACTTTTTGGCCGTCCGTTGGGTGCTGACCAATGAAAAAAATGACCATTGGCCAAAATATGAATTCAAGTTTTTTTTTCGTTTTTTTTTGACTATTATGATTGTTCCTGTTACTACCATTGCTATTATGACTTTTTGGCCGTCCGTTGCCTGCTGACCAATGGAATGAAATGACCACTGGCCAAAGTATGATTCGAAAATTATTTTTTTCGTTTTTTTTGACTAACATTGACAATTACCCTATGCCCTCCCCTAGTAGAGCCTATGCCTCTACTGATATGGGTCCCTATGCCCCCCCCCCACAAAAGCCTATGCCTCTCTTGATGTGGGTTCGAATCCCGGAGAGGCCAAATTTATTTTTTATTTTTTTGTTTAAATTTATATATTGTTCTTGTTAATACCGTTGATAATCAGACTTTTTGGCCGTCCGTTGGCTGCTGACCAATGGAAAATATGACCATTGGCCAAAATGTAAATCGCAATTGTTTTTTTCGTTTTTTTTTGACTATTATGATTGTTCTTGTTAATACCATTGATAATATGGCTTTTTGGCCGTCCGTTGGCTGCTGACCAATGGAAAAAATGCCCATTGGCTAAAATGGGAATCGCAATTATTTTTTTCGTTTTTTTTACTATTATGATTGTTCTTGTTAATACCATTGATAATATGTCTTTTTGGCCGTCCGTTGGCTGCTGACCAATGGAAAAAAATGACCATTGGCCAAAATGTGATTCGAAATTTTTTTTTCGTTTATTTTTGACTCTTATGTATTTATAGCCTGTCCGCTGGCTGCTGACCAATGGAAAAAAATGACCATTAGCCAAAATGTGGTTAAAAAAGTTTTAATTTAGCACCTGTAAATTATTTGAGATATCATTATGATACCTGTGACATTTTTAAATGCGCGGTCGTAACAGGCAATAGCGGAGCTATTGCATGTCGCTTCTTGTTACGCCGCAAGTCCATTATAATTCAATTTTCTTTTCATTACTCTCTATTTATAATTTTTTATGCCTAATATTTTAAATATTTTATTGTATTAAAAAAAGCCTTGCTAAGCACGTGACTAGACACAATACGTACAGACATACATCCATATGTTATTTTAAAAATAAGGAAGAGAGGATCCTAGAACAAGTGGTGAATCGGGTTGAAAATTTAAAAACGCTTTCGGGCTCGGGTTGAAAAAAAGTGACTTTGCAGGCCTTTATGCCTTTTCCTATATTTTTTTATATCATAAACGATTGACCCAAAATTTTTCATAAATGTTTTATTAATTCATAGTAATTATTTAGCTAATTAAGGACTACGCCAAAGCAACGCTTGGCCGGGCGTCATTATTAAATATCAAAGCCAAAATTAATATTACGCATATTATTTTTAATTATTAATATAGGAGTGGGGGGGGGTGGTAGATGTATTGAACAGAAGTTATTAATTGAGGGAGGAGGGTTGGAAATATAATTTAAAAGGAATAATAAAATAAAATGGGCGAACTAACCAAAAATGTTAAGTTTAATAGCAATTAACAAAGCATTGTTAAAATTAATTTAAAACACTTAAATCTCAAGTTTACCTCTAATTTAATAAGCTCGTTATAGTTATAAATTAAAAAAATATTCACTTATCAAGAATATCGTTTTATATTTAATTTTCTTATAATTTCCTCTTCTTTAGGGTATTTTCGCTTTTCTCATATTAACAACCTTTGACACCCATTAGTTAAAAAAACCAAAGTATGACCTTTTTCCCTAAAAAAGAATTAGTAATGAATAATTCAATTGGTTAATAACGATAATTACTCTATGCCCTCCCCTACAAAGGCCTATACTTCTACTTATATGGTTCCCTGTGCCACCTCTACTGATGTGGAATTCGAATCACGGAGAGGGCAATTTTTTTAATTAAATGAAAAATTTTTATAAATAATTAATTAATCATTAGGCATTTAATACCCCCTAGGGCATTCTCGCCCCTTCCCACCTTTCTCGCCCATAAATTGCATAGCAAATATGATACATTTATACGGAGTATAGATGAGTCGTCCCCCCTTCCCCTTCCCTTCTCCCCCTTCCCACGAGGGCCGAAGGCCCGAGTTACTATTTTTGTCATATTTTTGAAAGTAATCGCGTTATTCACTCAAATTTTGGTGCATTTTGTTCCTATAAAAAATTCTTTGTTGAAATTATTTAATTAAAAGCCTCAAACATTTGCAGTTTATTTTTTGTGGTCAAATTAGTGAAAAATTTTAAATATTTATCCTTTAAATGAAATCACCAATTTCACAATGTGCACTCATTTATGACCCATTAACTTATTTCATTCATAAAAAGTTTAAAAGCGGCTACGAGATGGTCAAAAATTCGAAAAATTATTCCTCTAAAAATATTTATAGATGGCGGTATAATCAATTATCACAATGACATATTATGATGTTTGTTTATTATCAAATTGCAAATTTATAAAGAATATATGGTAAATAAATAATATTGGAATAAAAATAAACTTAAATTTTGATCTTTTTTTTCTGCGCAATGGGCAATTATCCGAGTTTAAAAATTAGATCTTGAATTTTAACTTAAATGATATAGGGGTAGACTAAAATTAATGTGAGGTTGAAAAAAAATACTAATATGAAGGCAAAATTGCTCATATATTTAAATTTTTTTACTGATAACCCATGCTAAATATAAAAAATTTATGCAGAATAAAAGTTGTTTTAAAAAATTTGCTTGCTAGTTGTGACCATTTTTAATTTTAATTAAAATTAGATTTATTTTCAAACTTGGTTACTTGCCCATCGCTTAGATGAAAGTTGAAAATTTAAGTTGATTTTTAATTCAATATTATTTTTTACCATATATTCTTTATAAATTTGCGATTTGATAAAAAACAAACATCATAAATGTTCTTGTGATAATTGATTATACCGCCATCTATAAATATTTTTTGTGGGAATGTAATTTTTTGAATTTTTGACCATCTCGTAGCCGCTTTCAAACTTTTTATGGTTGAAATAATTAATGGGTCATAAAGAAGTGCACATTGTAAAATTGGTGATTTCATATAAAAAGTAAATATGTTTTAAGATTTTTCACTATAAAATTAACCGCAAAAGTTTGAGGTTTTTGTTAAATTTTTCGATAGAAAATTTTGTTAGGAACAAAATGCACCAAAATTTGAGTGAATAACGCAATTATTTTTAAAAATATGACAAAAACAGTAAAATCCATAAAACGCTCCCGAACGTGATTTTGGTCTTTAACGTCCATACCTTAAAAAGTATTGGCCCAAAATGGCTAAAATTTTCAGAAATTACTCTAATAAATGAGGCCTACACCCTCGCCAAAAATTATCCTGATCTGAGATGGTCGGTCGAAAATCGTCTTTTTTTGACGAATCGACATGGAATCTAACGTAACTTTCTATATTTCATTAAAAAAGTTCAAATTTTATATTATTTAATCGAAGTTACGTTTAATAAATCTAGAAAATAAATTATTGTCAATGCTTAGAGTAGAATAGTTTAAAAGGTATAAATAATTTACCTTACGTAAATTCAACTCTTTAAGGCTATATTACATGTTAAAATAAACTACCTATATCAAAACAAACATATTATAAAAATGAGACACACTAAGCCTGACATACTATCATTCTTCAATTCAATTCAGATCTCAAAAAATCGTTTGTAAAATAAACACAAACCCCCATAAATCTTTTTGCAACCTTTACTATTTTAAAATAAATTAATCAAATAAAAAAATCCTAAGCTATCCTTGTCAAAACAAACGTCGTATATAAAATCAGACACAACCGAAACCACAAATCTTTCAACAACTTTTACTATTTTAAATTGAATAAATCAAGTAAAAAATTTTCCTAGACTCTTTTTATAACCATAAGACACTAACATACTTTAGTTAATCAATTCACATCTCATCAATCGTTTGTAAAAATAAGATACAAACTCAACCACAAATCTTTCGGCAACCATTACTATTTTAAATAAATTAAAATAAATAAAGTTCCACATACGTTAGAACCAGTGAGGTATTTGGCAAAAAAATTATCGAGCCCATTCAAGCTTTCATCAATAAGCTGATCTTCCTCCATCCTATTGGCTGCGGAGTTTATGTCTTCTACGATACCCTGTTCATTCGAAACTGTCCGTCTCCTCCGTTTTTTACCCTTACCCAAATATAACAGCTGTTCATGCTGTTGGCCCACGTACTGATTCGTGGTGTAGGGTCTGAAAGTTCTTTTGGTCGGCGACGACCAGTAGTAATTAGGAGGGGAGGAGGTTAATGCACGCTCATTTTCGTTTGAGGCAGGAGCTAATGTTGCGCGGGAATTTTGGAATAATTAGTAGCTTTTTTGACAATTGTCCAGTTTTTTAAGATTATTAAAATAACCAATTTTTGGAAGAAAATGTAAAATTGACGTGATATTATATATATTTTACAATATTAGCTTTGAGATAAATTTAAACAAAATTAAATTGACTTTATAATTTATTATTTTAAACATGGGCGTAGCCAGCTTTGGAATTAGGGGCAATAATGATTAAGGGAGGGGCAAAATGAACATTTTTTAAAATTTTAGCCATAATTTTAATAAATTTCAACAAATTTTTGGATTTAAAGGGGGCAGCCGCCCCGCCCCCCCCCCGGCTACGCCTATGGTTTTAAACAATTGCATTCTGGCGGCGCGAAGTCAGAGAAGATTTCGGGACAGGCTCGAATATCAATTGATAAATTATTCAGATTTTGAATCAAGCTTAATGGGACGGCTAGACACATGGCCATGCACGAAGCAAGTTTAGGTCAATAAAAAATTTGAAAATGAATTTATTTGATTTACTTTACTCTATTTAGGGTTCTTAATTAAGCTTTTCAAAGCCCCCACCCCCAGTTTGTAAATGATCATTTTTTGTTCAAAATTATAATATTACTAGCTGACCCGGCAAACGTTGTTTTGCCATATTAAAAATATTTTAAAAAAAAAATTAAAAAATTTAAATAAGAAAATTTAAATCTACCAAAAAAAAAATTTAAAAACTCAACTAAACGAAAAATAACAAATAATTGATATTTTTAAGGGTGGTTAAAAACACAAAATTTTACCTCAATAATGTTCGAATTTAAATTTTCATGAAGCAAATTTTTTTTAAGTCAAATTTACCTATAATAAAAAAAAAAATATCGCGCCTGGCCTTTATGATAAAATATAAACAAAAGGCGGATACGGATACGCATATAGGTTATTTAACGAAAAATAACAAATAATTGATATCTTTAAGGGTGGTTAAAAACACAAAATTTTACCTCAATAATGTTCGAATTTAAATTTTCATGAAGCAAATTTTTTTAAGTCAAATTTACCTATAATCATGGGCGTAACCAGGTTTTGGATTAGGGGGGGGGGGCAAAACGTTTAAAAGTTCAATTAGAGGGGGGCAAAACATAAATTTTTTAAATTTTTCAATGTTTTTGCATTGAAAAAAATTTGGTTTCGCAAATTAGGGGGGGGGGGCAGCCGAGGATTTCAATACAAAAACCCTAAAAATTAAAAAAAAAATTATGTTTTGCCCCACCCCCTAATTAGCCAGGCAGGCGGGGGCAGGGGGCGCGGCTGCCCCCCCCCCCTATTTGAACTTAACTCCAATTAATACAGATGCTTATTAGCGAATTTACACAAAAATAAAAGATCACTATGGAAATCGTCAAATCTAACACGATTTCCATACACGGATCAATGCCATCCAATTAGATTTTAACGCGTTTTCTTTTTAATATTTTATTTACCAATGTATTTTACCCATGTGATTATTAGAATTAACTACTATTTGTTTAAAAAAAATTGTTTTGGTAAAATAAAATTTAAATTACGGTTGCATGAAAATTTTTGGATAGTCGAGACCTTTTTTTTTTTTGCTCTCAGGAAAATTGTTGGGTAGTCAAGACCTTTTTTTTTAATCTGCCCCCCCCCTAATTCAAAACCTAGCTACGCCCATGGATATATCAACATTTATTGGCACTTTGTTAAAAGTATTTTCATTTTTCTCCTTGTTTAACGTGCAAAAAATGACAAAATTAGATTTTTTAATTTATTTAGCCACGCAGGAGGGGGGGGGACACGACCGTCCTATAATAATAATAATAATTGAAGCAAAAAATGGCTTTGATAGTGCGTAAAAAGTTTTCATTTACCGCAACACATGCTTATCCCCAGACTACCTACACGATAGTAGTAAGATACGCAGCAGTACGTGATGAGGGCAGGGCGTTTGATTGACGTTCGATACCGCGTCAAAAAAAACCCAATATCTCAAAAACTACTAGACCGATTTGGCTGGAACATATATTAAAACACGCTCCGGAGTGGCAGGAATAAACTGTGAAATTTTGAGCCAAATCGGTCTGGTAGTTCTCCAAAAAAGGTGGCGCCATACATATATACACACATACATAGTTTCATTTTTATATATAAGATATTCTGATTTTGATTGGAATGCGATTTAGATGTTAACAACATAGATTTTATTTTTAACTGATAGTAGTTTATTTTATAGTAAGATAAAGAGAATTCTTAATTTTGTCTTGCCAAAATTTTAATTATTTATAGCATTGTTCTAAAATTTGTTGGGCTAGGCTAAGACTAAAATTTGGCCAGGGAGTGAAAAACGATTTCAAAATGTCACAAAAAATTATGTGAAATGTTATCTATAAATATTTTAAAAATTTGATTATGAAACATTTTGTATACCATGTGATCTTGAATGCAACCTTTGTTCTTGTTCTTGAACCAATAAAAAAATGTCCATTATTTCATTGGTATTCTATATATATTAAATATTCACTTTAATTTTAACACTTACTGCAACAAATTTAATCCATTTGTCAGGATCAAAACATTGAGTTGGATCTTTGAATACATCTTGTACAGACCAAAACTTCTCATAAAACTCATAACTTTCAATCTTTGTACTTTCGAATAAAGATGAAAAAATTCATTTAACTATATATAACATGCATTAATTTTACTCAATTTTAATCTGTTCTTCATTCAAAGTAGCCTTTTCATCAGGGTTTTTCAAAAAATTAGTTCTACTTTCTTTAAACTATATATTTTGTTATTTTGTTTTAGGTACAATATTACTTGAATAAATTCTTCTTGACTTTCATATAGAGTAATGTTGTCCAAATTGAATTGGCCATTTAAATTCAAGCCTTGGTTAGAAATTAAAATATTAATGTAATAAACTAACCTGATCTTTCAGATATGGGAAATAATTGTGCCAAAAATATTTGTATCCTACCACAAAGTAAGGTATCTTGTGAGGGGGAGAGGCGCTTGAGTAATCCTACATAAATAAGTAACATTTAAAAGATTATTAATCATAAATACCATTGCACATTCTCAATAGATAATTTTTTCCAGCATTATTCAGTGGTTCCTACATAAATAAAATCCATAATTTTGGGTTATTATATATGGAGGCTTAATTAAATAACAATATAAAATTAGGACAAAAGGATAAATATATTAGTTAATCTCGTTTCAATATATAGTACACAAAAAGTAAAATATAAGACTTATTTAGTTTCATAAACAAAATATTTATACATCATTAAGCTTGAACAATATATGTTTAAAAATAAAATGATAGATTTTTACCCTTTTCCACATGTTAAGATTTCTTTCAATGAAATTAAAAATTTCATCACATTTTTGTCTAGACATAACATCCAAGGAATCTTGCAAAAGAAGAAAAGGTGTGGATGTAGCACATAAGCCTTAATTTAGTTTTACAGATAAGATATTATAGAATATACCTAGCTCAGCAGCTTCTAACACAACTTTTATGTGTCTTATTGCAACATCGGCTGATACAGAGGACTCCTCCTAAATTATTAATAACATTCTATGTAAAGTACCTTAATCTTTTCAAAAAAGCTTTTACGAAGCTCATTTTCGAGCAAAGATTTATTGCTAAACATAAATAATTCAAGACATCTATGTTGTATTATTACTTATGAAAAGAATCTGAAAGTTCCTGCTTAATATCTTCCAGTATAATATCATTACTGAACAAAATCTAAACTTGTTAAATATAATCTAAATCCTTGATTACCTTTCCATGCATTCCTCAATACCATGCAATTAGTTACAAGATTTTCTTAGCAGTACAATTTTATTATAGGGACGAATTTATTAATTTCGTGTTTTACGGGATTGGTTGTAGAGCAACTTTATTAATATAGTAAAGTTAAAAACATCTTAATAATTGGAATTAATAACAAATCTTTCTACATTACCAATCATTTAGAAAGTTCCTCAATAATATACTTTAGTTTTAGCATAAACAAAGGTCTTAAACATATTAATACTTATAATTTTATAAAAGTTAAAAAACAAAACTGTGTATTGTCAAAAGGCTAAGAGGTTAATAAGTATAGAAATAATAATGATTATTACTAAGACAAAGTTGTGCGCGTGCCCAAATTGAATTGGGCTAGATTTGAGTTTACAAGGGACATTAAAAAATAAATTTGAGGACTAAATAATTAAATTGGCACAAAAACTTTATTCTGAATTTATTAATGATTGAATTGTATATTAGTTTTGGATCATTGGGATTTCGATCTTCCTTGCCTCGAAGAAATTTTGTACTTATGTGGACATACAAAATATTATATAAACTAAAATCTATACACTACTCTATTTTGATTATTGTATAAATAAACTCAATCCTTCGAAATTCGTTACGCTCGGCTAGATCTGACAAAGTGCCAGGGTGTGTAGTTTTTGGTTAGACCTTAAAATTAGGCTATTTAGACTTGTAGGGAAGCAGTTAATGTGCTATGAAATTTGGGGAGGAGTGAGGGGAAAGGTTCAGTAATGTTTAAGGATTTTAATTTTATTAAGTAACTTAAAAATTCGCTATTATTTAATATGAGTTTTGAAACAGTTAAAGCCCAACCCGACCTGCCCGCCCCCCCCCCCCCCCAATAAAGAATTATTTATTTTTAAAACTGTTACTAACAAGCAAATTCGAATATAATAAATATTTAATTCTATAAAATAATATTATGATTCAATAATTAGAAATTTAGAATCAATAAAACAATTTCTAAGCTATTTTAAATTTAAATAAACCTTTTTATGGTTTAAAGTAAATAGATCTTTTCATCAATAAATTTATATCAAAGTTTATTTCAAGATTTCTTATTATGTGTAGTACTATTTTAATTTCTATATGTTTTAAATTAAAATTAATAAAAATCTCTGTCAATATACTATTGTTTAGCAGGACAATCAATTTTAAAAGATGATTAAAAAATACATTTTTCTTGCATAGCCAAGACTAAATATACCAAAGGCCTTTATAAAATATGTATTTTTTTAACAAGTAATAAACTTATATACTACATATGCTTAGAATAATTTGTATCATGAACTAATTGTTTTGAAGAGAATTACAGCCGCCAATGATTATAAATAAATATGTTTATTTTTATATTTTAGGCAATATAATGTTGTCTTAGATTCTAATTATAAAAGAAATAGAAAGGACATGGACAAGACAAAACATTTCTCCTTGAGAGGGTAAACGTATAATTTCATAGAAATCAATAAATTTAAGAGAAATCTTAATTAAAAGTCATTTTTGATTTAAGTCTTCTAAGATACAAACTTGATAAACTGCCTAGTTCAATGTCATTGATATCTCTTTGCGATATTTCACTCGACAATATAAAGATAGGTAAAAACTAAATAATTTTGGAGCTGATAAAATCAAAAACTTTAGGTTCGGGCTGTGAAATAGACGAGCTCAACTCTATAAAAAAGGATGATTTATATGTATGGTTAAAGCTCATCTGAATTCCTAATAATTTTGTTATATAATTTTATATAAAGTTGCGGTGAAGATTTGGTTGCTTCTATAACTAAATTTATTTAAATTTACCAAACCACTTTTATTAGTATATAAAAATACTCGATAAAAATTTTATTTGCTAGTTATAACATTTGATTTATTTTAATATTCATTATTTTCTCTACATTTAGATGCCTTATTTATTTGCCCAAATTTAGGCTCAAGGCCGGGTGAAATTCATAATTCAGACCATTATCAGGGTTTGATAACAAATTCAACAATCTCATTTGAGCTGCAACATTCTTTTTTAAAATTTCCGATTTGTATTTCTGAAATTTTGGTATTGACCAATTGCGTTTGTCGATGAAAGGAGTTGGTTCTTTAGTTAAAGGCTTTCTAATAAAAGTTTCTGTTGGTAAAGTTGTGTTTTTTCTGAGAAGGTTTTCAAAGTATTTGGCAACATTTGTAGTTAATAGCGTTTTATCAGTTGTAACTGCGTCAACGAATGCAGTTATCCTTAGCCCATTATGTTTGGCTAGATGATTTATTATCTCACATCATAATCGATCTAAAATTATTTACCTGGCTGATATCTTTGAATAGAAGGTTTAAATTTTGGTGCTTTTCTTTTTGGGACTATATAAATGTTGGCGTTGGATATTTCTTCAAAACACATATTTAACATTAACAATCATATAAACATATTGATTAATAAATTATAAAAGTAAAATTTGCAAGCTATATAGATTTTATATTCCCGCCAAAATCTTAAGCATAATATTAAAATTTTTATAAGTAATTCAAATTACAAATTCTTTTAAAAATTGTACAAATAATACAATTTTTTTTCCTAAATTTTGAAAAATATTTAAAAAAGTATACATTTAATGTTTTGATAAACTTTAAATTAAAAACCGAGTTTATTCTTAATGAATTATTTAAGAAAATATATCTCAAATTCGTGTGTAAACAAACTTGTGTAGTCTTTAGCTATTTCTTCATCCTCACAGTATTCTTCAGACGTTGATTGAAAATAAGGAGTCGTTAAAAAATTTTGAGTTACCATATCTGTCAATTGGTTATATTCATAATCCTGCCTGGATTTTTCGTTCAATTTACTTTCGAGACACCTGATACGTTCAGCTGTAAGGTCCAAATCTAATTTATACAATATTAGAAGCAAATATTTGAATTTTAAAATCCTAGGCTGCGGACACATTTTATGTCAGAAATTTTTATTAAAAATATTACAAAATATTAATTAACAACTTGGATATTTTCCTACTTTGTTACCATAGCCGGCCCCTGTTGCATTGATTAAAATGTTGCAATTATAATATATAAGTAATATTAACCAAACTTGAGTATAAAATGTTTTGCCAAACACGTAGTAGTAGGAAAAAGCAAAAAATTTTATATATAATTAAGAAATTGGTACTACATTTCATTGTTCTTTTCTCAACTTTAATGTATTAATAAATTTAAAACCCCTTCTAATCTTTAAGTCTCTCATGCTTAAATTTGCAGCAGACGCTTCACTACATAAACTGATCCATGGGTGTAGCCAAGGGGTAGCATAGTGTTGTAAAAAAACCCAAAGGGTTTTCGACCAGGCTATGGCTAAGGTTTGGTCTTGGTCTATTTTTCAAAAAGACCTCAAGGTCTTTTGGTCTGTTTTTTTAGTCGACTTTTAGGTTTAGCCGATATTTGGAGAAAAGACCTTGAGGTTGGTAAAGTTGTTGTGTATTTTGTTTAGCCAACCTTTAGGTTTAGTCATTATTTTGTTAATAAACCAAAGGTTTTTACTTGTTATTATTAGTCGACCTTTGGTTTGGCCTAGGTGTTTTGGGGTGGGGGAAAAACAATATATAATTTTATAAGTGACTTTAAAATTTAGCAATATAATTAATGGTAGCTTTTTAATTGTACTGATTTGATTATAACAATGATTGAGGGTGATTTTTAACATTGATACCTAGTACCTAGTTGTAAAATATAATTTTAGGAATCTATCGAATCCCTTAATACGTGGATTTCCCATTTCCTCCAACCCCTCGTAAAACAGTGTATCTCAATCGATTAATTACAACATTTATTGTTAGATTTCTTAACATTGTCGGATCTTTTGATCTTATATCTTATACGACTGAGTAACCCCTTTCCTGTAACCTTAAGTTCATAGTAATACTTTTACTTTCTATTTAATTTCAATACGTGTGTTACTTTACCCCCCTCCCCCCGACGCGCTTATACTTATTTATTTCTCCCCATATTTGATTGTTTATAACATGAACACGCATCAGTAATTTTTAATATACGCGTGTGATCGCATTGATAATAATGATATAATTAATTTATTCTTGGAGATAAATAAAATACATAAAGGACCTAAAGAAAGAATTAAATGTGAGTCCCCCTATGAGGGGGGGACAAGGATTATCCCTTTACGGCCCAATATAGTTTATCCTTTTACGGCCCGATATATCTTTCTATCTTTCCTTTCAATTCGCCCAAATATTTATTCCTATTATTCATATCTTATATTCTTTTTTAAAGATATGAAAATGGTGTCCAGAAGATATAAAATATCCCACCCTCGTATATTCCTATTCATCATATCCAAAATCGCATCCTGCACAAATATAAATTTCCTCTATGTAAAGAAAACAGGATTGAAAGTGGCTGAAAAGTTATTCGAAACAAATCACCCCTACCCAATGCATGAATTATCGACTAATTGCTTCAAAACTTATTGAAAACTGGATCGTACTTGGAAAATTCAGGTCGGGTCTGAGACATCCATAATTGTTAAGGCAGCAGGAGTCTCCTTAATTTTCAGATGAGGGCAAGAGTTCCTCATGTATGGAGGTAAAGGCATATTAAAATGCTGAGAATTCCTCATTTTAGATGGATTTCAAAACGACAATAACAGAATTATCCAATAAAAAGAAATTCATAGAGCCGGGATTCAGTTACCTATAGAGCGGGAAAGAAAATTATTATTGGATTATTCCAGAAGTATTCCCACAAGCCATAGATGAGGTATTTATAATTACATCCCGTTGGCCATGAATACTTAATTTTTCAAAATAAGAGACCACGTGATTGCTTTGAAGGATACACATGTCGTATGTAATAATTTTTGGATAGTTAGTATAATATTTTTGATATATTATATTGTGACTATTAATATCATGTAAACCCATAATCAGAAGGTTGTTGATAAAAAACATCCGATTGCATATAAATTATTCTTTTATCTATCCCTGGTCCTAATTTTTTTTGGAAAAAGGGAAGGTATCGAATCCCTTGATGCGTGGATTTCCCATTTCCCCCAACCCCTCGTAAAACAGTGTATCTCATTCGATTAATTACAACATTTATTGTTAGATTTCTTAACATTGTCGGATCTTTTGATCTTATATCTTATACGACTGAGTAACCCCTTTTCGTGTAGCCTTAAGTTCATAGTAATACTTTTACTTTCTATTTAATTTCAATACGTGTGTTACTTTACCCCCTCCCCCCGACGCGCTTATACTTATTTATTTCTCCCCATATTTGATTGTTTATAACATGAACAAGCATCAGTAATTTTTAATATACGCGTGTGATCGCATTGATAATATTGATATAATTAATTTATTCTTGGAGATAAATAAAATACATAAAGGACCTAAAGAAAGAATTAAATGTGAGTCCCCCTTTGGGGGGGGGAGGGACAAGGTTTATCCCTTTACGGCCCAACATAGTTTATCCTTTTACGGCCCGATATATCTCTCTATCTTTCCTTTCAATTCGCCCAAATATTTATTCCTATTATTCATATCTTATATTCTTTAAGATACGAAAGAATCAATCACTTGTCAACCTAATTTGGTGACAATTGTCATAATTGTCGTTTATGAAGCAAAATAAATTGTTTTAAGGAAAATTGGTGGGTTGGGTGTCATAAATTGGTTGCAAACTTAAAATTTAAGTTTGTCACCTTAGTTTGGTGACAATTGTCATAATTGTCGTTTTTAAAGCTAGATAAATACTTTTAACGAAAATTGGTCGGTAAGGGTGTCATGAAATTGTTGCAAATTTAAAATTTAAATTTATCACCTTATCTTGGTGACAATTATCATAATTGCCATTTTTAATGCTAGATAAATACTTTTAACGAAAATTGGTGGGTAAGGGTGTCATAAAATTGTTGCAAATTTAAAATTTAAATTTGTCACCTTATCTTGGTGACAATTGTCATAATTGCTATTTTTAATGCTAGATAAATACTTTTAACGAAAATTGGTGGGTAAGGGTGTAAAAAAATTGTTGCAAACTTAAAATTTAAATTTGTCACCTTATCTTGGTGACAATTGTCACAATTGTTATTTTTAGAGCTAGATAAATTCTTTTAACGAAAATTGGTGGGTTAGGGTATTATAAAATTGTTCAATTTAACGAAAAAGATAAATTAAAAAAGGAACTTTTAGCTTCGGGTAACCTAATTTTCTATCTTTTTTCCATTTAAGAGAGCATTTTATCACTTTGACTGGTAAAATGTCAATTAATTACTACGTGTAGGAAACGCATATTACTGTTTTAAAATAATCAAAATAAGTTATTACTATAAATAACGAAGATAAAAAGTATGAAAAAATAAACAATTATTATGGTGCAATTATACTATTTAGCAAAGGTCACTAAGATAATTTGACGACTTTTTTTAAAAAATACTTTGTTGAAACAATTTTATAACACCCTAACCCACCAATTTTCGTTAAAAGAATTTATTTTGCTTCATAAACGACCATTATGACAATTGTCACCAAATTAGCTTGACAAATGATTTATTCCTAAAAATCTAATTTATAACTAGGTATCAATATCAAAAATCACCCTCAACCATTATTAAATCATATCAGTACAATTAAAAATCTACCCGTAACTATATTGCTTAATTCCAAATTCACGTATTAAATTATATATTAATTTCATACCACCTTAAAACACCTAAGCCAAACCAAAGGTCGCCTAATAATAACAAGTAAAAATCTTTGGTTTATTAATAAAATTATGACTAAACCTAAAGGTTGGCTAAACAAAATAGACTAACAACTTTACCAACCTTAAGGTCTTTTCTCCAAATATCGGCTAAACCTAAAAGTCGACTAAAAAAACAGACCAAAAGAGCTTGAGGTCTTTTTGAAAAATAGACCAAGACCAAACCTTAGCCATAGCCTGGTCGAAAACCCTTTGGTTTTTTTACAACACTAGTAAGGGGTGGCTGCCCCCCTTAAATCCAAAAATACTTTAAAAATTTAATTGAATTTTGGCGAAAATTTCAAAAAAACATCATTTGGCTCCTTCCTAAATCATTATTGTCCCCCTCTAAATCCATTCCTGGCTAAGCCCATGAACTGATCAAATAAACTAGACGTTACCTCTTATCGTTTCTTCTACTAAATTTATCGTTGTGGTTTTAGTGGTAAATTCCAAATTAGTAGTTGCAGGCACGCGGCGATCGCACAAAGGAATTTGTGAACTGTATGGCTTATCTTGTAAATCTGTTTCGTTGCATTTGCATTTAAAGCGTTCGCTATTTTTACCAACTTTATTTGGTATTTTAGCATCGGGAATGGCTGTAGTTGACATTCGGGATTCGAATTGGGCTAAAAAATTATGAGAAGGGCCAGCCTTGCGTGGGTATTTAGCTTCTAATGAATCCAACATATGTTTCAAAAATTGATTTTTTTGGTCCATATTTAATTTTGATTCAAAATCTTCTCCCCTCTTTTTATTGTTGAACATTAGGTAATTGCTGTAGAAAAGCTCTTCTGGCTTTTTCAGCTCTGCTAAGCTCAAATATTTATTCCTAGACTTATAAATCCGATGTCTGGGTAAATTGGTATTTATAAACGGGAACACCAACCCATGCCAACGATGTGTTGTCTAGAAAATTAAGTTATGTATGATTTTAAACGCCCGTAAGGAAAAATATTATGCATTAATATGAATAAGATTTAAAAGGAAAGGACTAAAAACTAATAAAATACCTCAAAAATATTTAAAAAGTGTTTTGAAATCATTGATAGCAAGGGTGAGAAAAAAATTAGCTAAAATAGTTTTAATATAGAAGGGGTTAAGCTTACTAAGAGATAGTTAATTTTAATCAAACAAGAGTTTATAGATAGAAAATAAAAAATTTTAATCATTTTTTTGTTTATGCTTCGTATGTCGTAACGGAACAAGTAATAAAGGCTGTATTTATTATTAGCTGAATGACATTATTTATTTAAGAATACCTTTGGTGTCTTGAAAATTAGATGAGGCACAATGGTGGATATTTGATCAAGATTTGAGATTTTGGCTATACTAGCTCGCTCCGATTTGCAATGGTAAGCTTCGAGCAATGCCAAAAATTTGACAGGCAATTTAGAAATATTACGCTGCCCATTTGGTATTAAATATTCCACGGCAAAATCTTTATCTCGAGGTACGGATTTCAATTTCCTCTGCATTTTATCCGACAAGTAAAAGTCTAAGAAACGCTCTGCGTTTAAACATAATAAATATGTATTTTAATTTTTCCCCAAATTATAGCTAAGATTATTTAAATGATACAAAAATTAGAGCACATGTATTTTATAAAATATATTTGCTAAAGGTTTCTTGTGTTTTTACTTTGGCTCTTCTAATTAATTTTATTTAATTCCTAAGTGCTTTTAATTAATTGTATACGATTTCGCATATAAAAACATTTAATTAATCAACCCTAAAATGACTGAAGTTATTTTTTGATTCTGCGAATATTTTTAATGCCCATTTCCCCCATAAATATAAATGATATTTTAAACCCAGTCAAAAAAATTGTTGTTATTAATTAAAATATAGGATTAAAGGTACTTTTTATTTTTAAGCCAAAATCTCTTACCTAACTTATAATCCCTACCGCCTGTAAACAACTTTTTCTTAAATGATTTAGTGCGGTTTCCCTTTTTCTTCACAGCCTTTGTATCTTTTTGATCGTTGGTATCCAAATCAGTTCTAATCATGGGAAAAATTGCGCTGAGGTTTAGGGTGAAATTAAACAAATCGCCATTGAGTCTGTCATTACTCTAAAACCGAAATATAACGTTTACAGCATGTATTTAGGAGGATTTATATGTTCAATTTCTACAAATATACAACCACTATACATGTTTACCATTAAAGTTAAATAAATAGACTAATCTTACAAAAGAGGCTATTGAATATATAAAAATGAAACTATGTATGTATGTTTGTGTGTTTGTTTGATTGTGTTTGTTTGTATCTATGCCACCATCAAATTTGGAAAACTAACAGACCGATTTGGCTCAAAATTTCACAGTTTATTCCCCATACTCTGGAGCATGTTTTAAGATTTGTTTGAGCCAAATCGGTCCAGTAGTTTTTGAGGGGTCACGTTCTTTTGTTTTATACATTTTGGCACTTAATAAAGACGTCCCTCAAAAACTACTAGACCGATTTGGCTCAAAATTTCATATTCCCTATACTTCGGAGCATGTTTTAAGATTTGTTCGAGCCAAATCGGTCCAGTAGTTTTCGAGGGGTTACGTTTTTTTGTTTTATACGTTGGTTTATACGTTTTGACACTTAATAAAGACGTCCCTCAAAAACTACTCGACCGATTTGGCTCAAAATTTCATACTTTATTCCCCATACTTCGGAGAATGTTTTATGATTTGTTCGAGCCAAATCGGTCCAGTAGTTTTTGAGGGGTCACGTTTTTTTGTTTTATACGTTGGTTTATACGTTTTGACACTTAATAAAGACGTCCCTCAAAAACTACTGGTCCGATTTGGCTCAAAATTGCATACTTTATTCCCTATACTCCGGAGCATGTTTTAAAATTTGTTCAAGCCAAATCGGTCCAGTAGTTTTTGAGGGGTTAATAAATTTTAATATTCTCTTTACCAAATAATTACATATATGCTTTTTATTCCATATGATAAAAGATGCTTTTCCGTGTAAATTATATTATTGGATAAACTTATTTGGGTTACCCTCAAAAACTACTGGACCGATTTGGCTCAAAATTTCATACTTTATTCCCCATACTTCGGAGCATGTTTTAAGATTTGTTCGAGCCAAATCGGTCCAGTAGTTTTTGAGGGGTCACGTTTTTTTGTTTTATACGTTGGTTTATACGTTTTGACACTTAATAAAGACGTCCCTCAAAAACTACTGGACCGATTTCGTTTAAAATTTCATACTTTATTCCCTATACTCCGGAGTATGTTTTAAAATTTGTTCAAGCCAAATCGGTCTAGTAGTTTTTGAGGGGCAAATAAGTTTTAATATGCTCTTTACCAATTAATTACATATATGCTTTTTATTCCATATGATAAAAGATGCTTTTCCGTGTAAATTATATTATTGGATAAACTTATTTGGGTTATATCTATACTGCGTTATGAATATTTTGTTTTTAGTCAATTATTCATAAAGTGTAAGTCGGAGAAATTTTGTCTATTTTTACATTTTATGAAACTTACATAAACGATGAAAATAAATCCTTTATGCGCCCGCCATAAGCCAAATCGGTCCAGTAGTTTTTGAGGGACGTCTTTATTAAGTGTCAAAACGTATAAACCAACGTATAAAACAAAAAAACGTGACCCCTCGAAAACTACTGGACCGATTTGGGGTGGAGAGGAGGGATGGCGGGCGCATAAAGGATTTATTTTCATCGTTTATGTAAGTTTTAAAAAATGTAAAAAGTAGAACATATAGATATTAATTGGTAGTTTTTTTCTTATTTAAATTTTTTATTTTTTTAATATTTTTCATAGGGCAAAACAACGTTTGCCGGGTCAGCTAGTAAATTATATATTCAGGGTTAACTCTTTGCAGATTTTAATAGAGTTTTCTCGGTGAATACGAATATATTTTTAATTTTTTCCTTCTACGTCAAGTTTTTAAATATCTGCACTTAAAGTTGCCAAAATAACGATTTTGGCTTTCTCAAACGTCCATAACTTGCAAATTAATCGGTAAAATTTTAGTTTAATTAATCTGATTTTTAAATAAAGGGGAGAGGAATTCATTAAACCTTTGTTAATTTTAACAAACATCAAATAATAATTTGCAAGGAGACAAATGAATTATTTTTTTAATTTTGTTCTAATTATATGAAAAATACATAAAAAAAAATTTAGGAGGACCTGAGCTTCTCCTTAAGTGTTTTTTAAATCATTGTGTCTTTTAGCAGTTTTTGTATCTATATACTTATATCGAGATTCCCATTTATTCACCTTTTAATACTTTTAAAGCATATAAAAAGATTTACACATGAAAAAAATCTCTAAAAAACACACTAGAATTTAAAAATGTTATATAAAATCCCAAAAATTAATTATAAATAATGTTAATAATCAGTTCGGGAAGTTAATTTACCATTTTCTTGTGCCTATGTATGTTGTTGTACGGCACATCTTCCTCAAACATGGCATGAATAATACCAGTTTTCCTATTTTTATAAAGTTTTTGTACGGCTTGCCCAATTAATAAGCCCGTTTCTGAGTTTTTCACTTAATATTAAGCATAGATACATTAATAACAGTCTTTTAATATAATCCCTAAACTATTTAGAAAAAACTATTCCAAACATCGCGTTTAATTTTTTCAAATTATTTAAATCATCGCACTTAAATATTATATATTAACGTTAAACTTGCACTAATGAAAAAATTGCATTAATTAAATTTCTTACATTAGCATACATTTTATTGCAATTTTTATATAGTTTGGTTACTTAATTAAGTTAAATTGTCTAAAAATTCTAAACAAAATTGACTTTTTAAAATAGTCATTTAAATATTAAAATACTATTCCGATTTAAAAATAATTTGACCTTGCTCGAGATAGGCATATATTATTTCTTGGTTGCGTGGGAGACCTTCTCGAGACGAATATTCATTTTGAAAAGTTTTATATTTTGACATGATGCTCTTAGTGGAATTGTCTTCCTCACCACTCTGATTGCAAGGCAAATGCTCCAATTGGTAAATGGCCGATTTAATGTCTTTTTTAAAGATAGCAAATTCTTGAGCCAATTTAACATCGATATTTTCGGGACTCTCTCTAATAAAAAAATCAGATCCTTTGGCAATTATATCACTCATTGATCCATTTTCTGGTACATCCCGAAGTTGACCGGCCCTCAAGTTCTTAAATGCTATTTTGCTGTAATCGCTTTGTAAAACGTTATTTTGATCTCGGGTAAAATCTTGACTTATAAGGTAGGGGAGGGTGTTGGGTGTAGACCAATTTATTAAAAACGAAAATAGGGCGACGTTTTGGTAAAATAACATTTAATTCATATATTTAGAGCCAGGATTAACTTATAATATGCGTTTATCATTTTATAACATATGGTATAGTGATTGTTAAAGTTGAGCGTTGTAGCATTGTTACAAAAATTACCTTTCATTTCACTAGCAAGGTTATTTGTATAAAAATAAAATATTTAAGTATTTTAATAATTATTACTTTAGTACCACATTATTATTATTTACATAGGTGTAGCCAGGATTTATATTTGGGGAGGGGCAAGTTTTGCCAAAATTTAGAAAAGAATCACTTTATTTTTTAAATTTAAACATATTTTAATTTTATAAATGTCGTGTACAGCTGCCAAACTCTTCTTCTTATTCTTTATCAAGTATTTGGTTCCCCAGTCATGGGGTTCGTGTTTTGATGAGTTCTTTTATCTTAATCAGGTAAGTGTCATCTCTTGATGAATTTTCTTAGACTTCATAACTTTGTCGACTTTCCCATTCCACGTGACACGAGGTTGTCCTCTTCCCCTTTCTTGGTATCTCTATGTCCAGTACTTTACGATTTACAGCATTCGTCTCCCTTCTTAGTATTTGCCCATACCACCTTAGCCGATTTTTGCATGTCCGTCCTAGGTTGAATACCCTTTTTTGTCATGAGAAAGACATTCGTCATATGGTCGAGCTTAGTATATTCCAAGCTCCACGGTATCGTTCTCATATCCGTGCGTGGTGTTTAATGCCCATGTTTATTTCCATTGAGGAACACCGGTGTAATATCCATTTCCACGACGCTCAAAAAAATCGACATGCCAATCAAAAATTTTTCTTAAAATTTGAAATTAAATTTCTATGGGCTAACACAAACGTCTATCAACAGATGTTTTTAGTTAATAACCTATAAAATTCACAAAAAATATTGATAATAATTCAACCATGGTTTACAAGCTTAATTAAAATTTATCATATTTTAAATTAAAATTTTTCATATTTAGCACTCTGCATTTACTTCTTTTGATATGTGTTTTTGAGCTTGAGCTGATGATCATTGATCTATGTTTATAAATCCTTTTAAATGTAATTTTGGTAAAGCTTATAACCTGAGCTGATATAATTTATAAAGTCAATATTGTATTTGGTACATTTAATAACCTTGAGTGAGTATTTAATACATTGAGCTTTAGCTAATGATCATTATATCAGATCTATGTTTATAAGCCTATCCTTTTAAATGTAATTTTGGTAAAGCTAATTGATAAACTCAATATTGTATTTATACATTTATAATAACCTAAGGGACATCTGAAGTATTTAAATACATTGAGCTTAAGCTAATGATCATCATATCTAATCTATGTTTATAAGCCTATCCTTTTAAATGTAATTTTGGTAAAGCTAATTGATAAACTCTATAATAACCTAAGGGATATCTGAAGTATTTAAATACATTGAGCTTAAGCTAATGATCATTATATCTAATCTATGTTATAAGCGTATCCTTTTAAATGTAATTTTGGTAAAACTAATTGATAAACTCAATATTGTATTTGGTACAATTACACTGACCTTAGGGATATTTGAGTTAGTATTTGAATACATTGAGCTTGAGCATGATCATTATATCTAATCTATGTTTATAAGCCTTTCCTATTAATTATTTTTATTGTGTATAAGCTTAAAACTAAGGTAAAGTTTATAACTTAGACTAATTCAAAGCAAAAGATTTTTAAATAATTCAAATAATTATGTGCATTTTTTATACAAAATTAGAGATGTTAAATGGAATAAAATACATATGCTTGAGCTTGACTAAACTGATATTCATAATTTTCTTGATCTAACCTAAATTTATGAAATACATGAAAAAAAAGATTTGATAATATACTTAAATGGCTAAATTGATAGTTTGTTAGTGATTCTCTAAATTTTAATTTATAATTTAGATAATTATGCATAGTAATAACTTGAAATATTTTGAAAGTCTTGTGTCGTCATTTTAGTGTCTTCAAAAAAAATACATGTTTTTGTGCCAAAACTAACCTATTGTGCCTTTAGGAAGATCACGTGAATTAACCTATAGGGATGTTCAATTGAGCGTCGTCGTTTTTTAAATGTCGACGTTTCAGATCAGATGCTGGTAACGTTAATCTACATGTATACCATTTTTCGATAGTTGACCTGTAAACCATATCCAGCTAAGCGCTTTGACCACTTTGCGACTTCTTCGAATACTTTCTCCTTTGTCTCGCATAGTACGTACATACCATATCATCGTCATATAGCATACACCAAGGCGATGGTTTTTATATGTCTCTCGTTATCGTGGCCACTGGCCATATTGATATTTAAAAAACAGGACTTAGAGCAGATTCTTAATGTAATCCGATTTCAACCCCAAAAGGTTTACGGTTTCCAACTGTCGTCCTAACGCGCGAATTTGAGGCTTCATAAATATTTTTCATAAGCTGTATGTATGCGTCAGGGATATTTTTACTAAGAATCTTTCCATAAACTTCAAGGAGTGGCAAGTTAATTTGATATCTCTGTAATTTCCACAGTCCTGAGGGTCTCCATTGCCTCTAAATACTCTCCATTGATTAGGAATTCGCTCTCCTACGAAAATCTTGTTGATGAGGTTCGTCATGGTGGTGACTCCTTCTTTACGGCATCCGAGCAATGCTTCAATAGGTATTCCATCAGGGTTAGCTTTTTCTTTTTACATCTTGTTCATTTGTATTCTAACTTCATCTTCCTGAAAGAGTTCGACCATACTTATGTTTGGCTCGATATCGGGAAGGGAATCTTTGTGCAATATTCATAAGTTTTTTAAAATATTCTTTCCATCACTTCCTTCAGCTTGAATAAGGTTTAACCCTTCTCGTTTTTGACTGTTTTAAGAACTCCGACATCGCGACTTCTCTGCTCCCTTATCTTGGCCAATTGGTACATAAGCCTATCGCCCCCTTTATGGTGCAGTTTTTTTGGCATCTCGGTGTACGCGGCATTCTAGCTACTGCAACGGCCTTTTTGGCGGCTCTCTTTGCCTCCCTATACTCTTGATAATCCTCCGACTTTTTGATTTATGCCCTTGTCTATATAGATTCTCCTTTCCCAAACCGATTGATCCCACCACCATAGTTCTCTATTCATAGCGTTGCCTCCTTTGGTCTGTCCTAGAACACGAATTGCTGTTTCCTTTATGTCCTTAGTTAGCGTCTCCCAATCGGCGTCTACGTCCCTTTGCAACTTCCTTGCCCCCAAGAGTGCGGAGGCTTTTTGTTGGTATTTTTCGTTCGTCGACGTATCCTTTAGCCTTTCGTATCGAATTCGAGGTTCATAGACTTTTTTTTATCGGGAAATACTCTTCTGTCAAGATCCATAACGAGGGGACGATGTTGCCTGGCGATTTCTTCTCCCGGTATTACTTTGCAATTCTTGATACTCCATGAGTCTTTTCATCGTATGAGCAAATAGTTAATTTGACTAAAATGCTTCCCATTTTTGTATGTCACAATATCCTCACGTTTTTGAAAATAAGTGTTAACTATCACCATGTAGTATGCTTAAAATGTTTGTAAAAGTTTTTCCCCTTATTTGTTCTTCAGGCCAGGCCCATAGCCTCCTTGATCTCATTTCCGATTCGATCTTTCCATGCGTTGGCGTTGAAGTCCCCCCCCCCCAATAATTAGGTTTTTTTCTAATCCTATACCATGTATTTCCATTTACAATGAATCGAAGAACATGTCTTTTTATGATTTCATACACCCAATTTAGAATGTGTAGGCCCAATACCAGTTAGGAGACCTAATTGATCTGCAATCTTAACCCACATTAACCGGTCTGAACAACGCTTGACTTCCACCATTTGTCTTTGACGGATTGCTGAGAACGATACCAACCCCGCTTCTACGATTTGGTGACTCATAGCCTGCGTACCTCTCCCAACTTCCAAGATTTAGTTCCATTACACCTCGTCTCTTGTAGGCAAGCGATGTGTAACTTTCTTCTTAGCATTTGTGCGACCTCTATGCTTTCTCGTCAGGTGGCCACATTCAAGCACGTTATTCGTATCCCTTCCACTACTAATTTCCTTAACCACCTTCGTTATGAGTTAGGCGGTAATCCTAGTTATTTTTCACATTGCACGGTCGTGAAATGCAGTGCGCGTCATTTGTGGAGGACGCCATAACTTTCTGTTGTAAAGTTTTGTTTGAAACTATCATAATTTTGGACTTAGTTTTCACAGCCGGTTTCCGAACTGACGCTAAACTTTTTGCACACGTCTGGGGAACGTCGTAGGTAGTGATAACCTATTGATTGCAGTTAATTTCAATTATTCTTTTTAGTTCATTTGAACATCTTTATTTAAATCAACCTTTATAACCTATGATAAATATTAATTTAGTAATCATTAGCAGCACTTCGCTTATTATAACAGTCTATTTACAAAATGTTGTTGAAACTTTTCTAACTAGATTGATAGTCATATGCATGCAAGTACAGAGCCCGACTTATGGCTAAAATTATAACAAAAAAGTATGAAAATTATGAACAATCAAAGGAAGAATACTCATCTATAAAGAAACTTTAGCGGCTGTGGGCTTACAGGGAGGTGGGCAAAAAAAGTATAAATGATTTCAGGTGGGGCAATGAGTTTATTTTCTCGTGCGGAAGATCGTAAAACACTCAAATATCAAACTTTTGCTCAATTTAACATTTTTATTCCAATGGTAGCTTCCTGTTCCGTCACTTTTGGCAAGAAAGCATTAGCATTTTTTAAATCAGTAGGTAACAGATCCCCTAAAGCTAAATACTCGCCCAGCTTTATTTTACTTCATAATTCGGCATTTTAATAGCTAAATATAGGTGATGGCCCTTGTTGCTATTGAAGAATCTGATGAATTTTTTATTTATATTATTTTATGCTCGTTTATTGTATATTTTATGTAACATTTTTACTTAGTAAAAATATTCTAATAAAAAAACATATGTGTGATATCATTGATCAAAGCTTCTCAAAAATACCTTTTTATATATTCACATATAAAAATAAATGATATAAAACGGTTCCTAGGCTAAATCCCGAAAGCGCACAATCCCGAATTTTAATGCTACACTTTTACGGCAATTAACATATGGTAAAAAATATGCAATCATATAATCAAGCTTTTAATGAATATTTGGTTGAGAGAACAAATCAAGATAATACAGAAAGTATAAGTAAGCTTAATATCTAAATATTTATAAATTATCTTTAGAATTTAAAAAGTCGAGTAGAAAAAATTTGATTCTGACCCATAAAGACTTGGATTATACCAAAATTAAAGATGGAAAACTTTATCATTTGTTAATTGTTAAAGCTTAATTTCATCAAATAAAAGTCTATTCTAGATATAAATAGGTTATCATAATTCCTTAAATTAATACTGAGATTCTTAAAAGTGCAGGAGATATTTAGATAACTCTTGACATCTCACATGAAGGTAACTTATAATTCTTAGCACTTATATATTATATAGCTTATTCAAATTATTTGTAAGTTTATTTATAACATTCTATGATTTTTTAGGAGAGGGTGTATCAGTTCTTCCTACAAATCTTTAGATTATACAACAGAGCTAGAGTATTATCATTTGTTAATTGTTAAAGCTTAATTACATCAAATAAAAGTCTATTCTAGATATAAATAGGTTAAATCAATGATTCCTTAAATTAATACTGAGATTCTTAAAAGTGCAGGAGATATTTAGATAACTCTTAGGTAAAGTTTCTTTGAATATGACTAATTTTGCTCATAACAAAAATAGCTTTTTTAATTTTATGATGAACATATTAAATAAGGTACAAACTATAAATTTAGAAAATTTGGCTAAAAAAAACTTAAAAACAAAAATTAATAGAATCGTCCAAACTTAAGGAAGTGTTGACACTTTAAATAAAAATACATCATATAAGGTTATATTTAATAATATGAAAAAATCTAAATGTAATGTCTATAAACATATACAACTATAAAAATGATAATTTTTGTGTAAAAATGAGTATCAAATTTAATTTATTGTAGATTAAAATGAAAATTATAATTAAGTAACTTAATAAACATAGTATAATGAGTTCATTAATTTAGAATTTTTGTGTATTAAGTTGCTAAGCTTTAATAATATTTACTATAATGTATAAACTCTTAAAACTATAAAATTAGATTATAAAACAAAGCTAAAATATTGTTATTTGTTGATTGTTAGAGCTTAATTTTATCAAATAAAAGCCTATGCTAGATATATATAGATTAAATGAATGAAAGTATAACCAATCTTTTACTCATTGATAGATTACTCATTATTTACAATTTTATAACCATAAATTCAACAAATTCCATAAAATGGTATCAGAAATATACATGTAATATTTTCCAAAACAAAATTTTTATAATGTGGGTCTAACTTAAATTTCTATATGACAATAAGTATATTATTGATATTTCTTGAAATTAAGTTTGGTAAAATATAAAATTTTTCACATTCCTAAAAAAGTTATTGATAGGTACCAGATTTTCATAACCTGCTATAACATTTTCTAATTAGACTTTTTAAAACAAGAACAAGATTTTAAGGCATTTTTTTGCTAGGCTCTTTGGTAAGCATTAAATGTAAAAATTGGGGTAAGAGTTTCATCCATCAATCATCTTATATATCAATATAACAGCACATCAATAAGTAAACATTAGTTGAGGTAGATAAAAATAAAATAGAAATAGTTAGTGATTTAGTTATAAATAAATTTGCCTTATAATAATAGCAAAAACTTAATACAAAAGCTTATCTAATCACATGCACATTGATACTAATCATATTTAACAATGATCCCTTTACAATCTTATAGGATCTAAATTAAGTTATATAGCATCATAAATTGTATGAATAATTTCTATTTAATCTAATGGCTAAAGAGATTGCCCTTTTAAAATTTAATATTTTTTCTATTAAAGTACAAAAAAACTTTAACAAATTTCTTATATGTTTACTTGCTGAGATTATACTCTGTAACTATATCACTTAACGTTCTAAATATTCCATTAATCAACTTTTATAAAAGAATCTAGAGGCATGGGATAGCACTGGGATGATATCCTTTATATAATACTTAAATTTATTATATATTGCTTATTTATACACCACCTTATACCAAACAAACGTATATCAGTTAATTATATAATTAGTAAATTGTAAAGGTTCCACCCAAATATAGCTCTTGAGTACATAATACCCAAACATTATTGTATACCTAATAGGATTAATGATTCCCTGATTTTAAATACGTTAAAATTACCTTAGATATTGATTCCAAACGATTATTATTAATGGCATCCTTTAATTTATACCTTGTCACTAAATATTAATACTCATCAGTGATCTGTAAATAAAGCTATATTATGTTACTTGGTGCAGAGGTTAATTAAATGTGATTCTTACATAAGTAAATTGTAAAGGGGCACCCAAATCTTGCTCTTGATTATGGATAAAACTTTAAAATTAAAAAACATATGGAAATTTGAAAATCGTAGCAGTAGCATTATTGTAGCTTCGGGATTGTGCCTTTTCGGGATTTAGCCTATATCCCGTTTTAAACACAAATTTTGCTTATATATAGCTTGCTACTAACATCATCTAAGTTCAAATCCACCGTAGGAAATTTTTATTAACTCATATTTATTGAAATGCTTAAAAACGGTCTAAATTTTTAAAGCTAAAATTAAGCTCCGGGTTTGCTGGTGGCCGTTTTCATGTTGTCTTCGTACAGCTTACGATTTCTCATCATAATATCTTTGCACGAACCAAGGAGTCTTTCGAAATCGTCTATAGCCAAAAAAGCCGTTATCACTGTTCCGATCGCTATAGCAGAAGCCGATCTCGGTTCCATATTTAGCAACGCCATTTCACCCAAATAATCGTTCTTCCCCAATGTGGCTAAAGTGTAAGTTTGGCCAGTTTTTGGTTCCCTATATATTACCCGAACAGTGCCCTCTTTGATAAAATACATACCATCCGCTGTGTCGCCTTGCTGAATCAAGATCTCACCGTCTTTGAATTCTTTAGTGTCTGTCAAATACATTTATTTATTTTATTACCTATATATAAATTTACGGCACCTAAAGCCTCGCAAATACTCTCGAGCTTAACTTTAAAGAAACGTATTAATGCTAAAAATTTGGGTTGAATTGTGCAGAGCCGTCCGACATCCTTTATAATCGTAACTTTGTTTAACTTATTAATATATTACGAAATTGATTGTTTAAAATAGAATTATAAAACAAGGAAAAATATGATGAAGGAATAAAAATTTTATTTGCTTCACTACAAGTTAATCATCTAAATTTATAATATGTAAAAGTTATTGGAATAGAAAACTGAACAAACGAATTATTCGACTGAGCATTTGAAAATTCTACTGAAAGAATAAATATTTGTCCTACTAACTTCTTTTTAAATTAAAGGGGACATTCTTCCGTTAATAGTATTGAACATCAGTATAATCATTCTGACATTTTAAGCTTAATTGGTGTAATGGAGACCTGACTATTTCTATCTAAGATCGGTAGACCGTCAGCTTGTCGAAAACCATCTCGGCTAATTGAATGTCACAGGATTAAAAAATGTCCCCATTGAAAATGTCCCCAATCAAAAAAGCCTATTAATCATTCAATTTTAGGTTAAAGTCAAACTTTTATTTAAATCCATATATAATTGTTAAATATCCACTATATTTAAGGCCTTTTTTATGATAATGGGGAGAATGGTAGTTAATGTCTTAGGGTAAATTAGGCAAGATGGTTTTCGGCGAGTTGATACTTGATAGGGCACTCCACGATCCTGTACGATCAAAACATTTGCATTTTTAAAGAAAATCTGACAATATACCTAAAGCGTCGAGTAGTTTAAAACGTTCGTATTCCTTGAGGGTTCGAAACAAATTGCAGCCCAGCAACAATTCTTTGTGATATTCCCTTTTATTGTATGCTCGTCGAATCACAATCCTTCGAAATGTTTGTCTATCCACGACCCATAAACTTCCATCGCTTACAGCAACAACTGTGGCGGTTCGAGGAAGGTTGCAGAGCAACGCAATTTCCCCGAAATAACCGGAGCCGTGATAAATGGTAACTCTTTTAGCTGGGTCGGGACTGGTCTTAGACTTGACCCAAGCTTCATATTCGCCACTTTCGATAATGTAAAAGTTTTCACCGGGTTGACCTTGCTCTACAATCTAATATACATTACATTAAAGGTGAGTAAGTGATAAAGAGAGGCATGGGCGTAGCCAAGGGGGGCAGGAAGTGGTGGCTGCCCCCCCCTCTAAATCCAAAAATTTGTTGAAATTTATAAAAACTATGGCTAAAATTTCAAAATTAGCCCCTCCCTGAATCATTCTTGCCCCCCTCTAATTCCAATGCTTGCTACGCCCATGAAGACAGGGATGTCAAAAAATATTTAAGTTTGTCAAAATACATTATATCCTAAATATCCAATCTAAAAATCGTTGCAAAGATTATACCTTATCTCCATTTTTGACGGGTAAAGTGTATATGGCGTCTATGACTTCTTCGACTTCATCGTTTTCTAGTGTCTTTAGGAGCCAGGCTTCTTTAATTGCCACTTTGATTCTTTCCCTTTCTTCTTGACTTTTGGGATACACTACCTAAATGCACGTATTTATTGAGCTATACATCACAAGGGATATGATGGCGCAGTTTAATATACGCTTTTTTTAGGTATAATAGAGGATTAAAAAATTAATAATAAAAATTTAATAATTTTTAAAAAAACATTTTACTAGACGACATACGTAATTTTAATAAATAGATTGAAGTTGCTAACAAGTTTATATCTAATCCAAGTGCTCAAGCCAAAACTCGTATGGCTAAGTGTGTAACGCTCAATATTCTTATGCGAATAAATCGAAATCATAGAAAGGAATCAAATTAAGTTAAACCATAGCTTAGCAATTGATAATGCAAAATTATTTTACTTAAATTAACGCTACTAAGAACTTAATGTATATTATTATAAAATACATAGCAAATAAATTATGTTTTATAAAGAAAGATATACTTTGAGCTCAGGTTCTGGATCCGTTTCTGGGTCATAAGGTTCAGTAAAAACTGATTTTCTCCTTTCTTTATTTATTTGAGTTATTTCCTCACACGATTCGCTCGAAGTCATATTTCGCAAATTACAACATTAAAAACTAAATACCATTCAAAACCACTTTTTCATTCTAGAACTTCTCAAAAACATATGAGCATCAAATTTATTTTTTTTATTAGCAGCCTGATGAATTTTAGTTAGCTCTTCGTACGCGTTGTTTTACCAACATTTAAAAACCAAAAAAGCTTAATTTTCGATCGTTAATTAAGATTCTTTATGATTGTTTAGTGAATGTATTGAAGCGTTAAAAGGCTGCTTTGCCATGTCAGTTGCGTAGCCAAATGCACAAAATTTTGTAACCCGAGCTTTGCCCCGAACACTGTAGATCTTCTACCAATGATAATTATTATTCCAAAAAATATTGCCATTATCCGTTAATGAATAAAATTGCCGTTTTACAAGTTTAATTTTATATATTCTGATATAAATACAGCCATGGGCTTAGATTCAATTCAAAATGGAGCAAAAAGTAGGGATTTAGGGAGGGGCAAAATAAAATTTACCATAATACCATTAAATAGAGAAAAAATGGCTAGGCCCTTTAGCAGCAGTCAAAATTGATGACAAAGTGTTGATTTTTGTAATAATTTAAAAAAAATTAAATGTGATACTAAATTAAATATTTCACTTAAATCTTATTTGACTTATTATATTAATAACTTATTCAAATCACAGACATTATTGGAGCATTGCACCATTCTTTATGACATTTATTCCGAAAAGATATAAAGTTGCTTTAATATCATATTAAAACTTTATTACTATAAATTATAATTAAATGATAGTATCGTATAATGTTGGAGATATGTTAGTGAAATAAATTGATTTTGAATAATGAATACAACAGTATACGCCCACATTTAAATAGAAGATCACATGTATGAAATACAAGAAATGCAAAAATGTTTCTTTCTTCACTACTCATTCTAATTAAGTGTTGGCTTATTTTTTGCATCTTCGTACGAAATAAATTATAATGAGGACCATGTAAAATGTACATTAGGTTGTATAATTTTCTAGATTATTGCTAGTTGGCACAACATTTCTAACGAATATATATTCGGTATAGACATCAGGGCAGTTGTTGGATTTTAAATGGTGATCTTCTATACCTGAACAGGCGTTGTTAGATGAATTTAGCAATTCAAAGCCATGTTTAGGGGCTAAAATACTTTGCAAAACCTCAACTAGATGATGGGTGGGAGTTAATACGACATCTACAAATTCTTTGGATCCATTTTCTGGAAATTTATGATCCGTTTCTTCATGTTCATCGCAGGAACGAGAAGATAGGTTTTGGGGACATTTATCCATGAACCCAAGGCAAGATATTGTTTGCCGTTTACCACTTATACTTATGCTTGTAAGGTGGGGTGAAGAATCACGCTTTATTTGGGGGCGGGTGACTTTGACTAGCAAGCATTCTACATCTGTCCCCTGTTCATCGCACCTGTCGGTACCACTACTAAGCTGATGTGAATCTTTCGCCCTAGCATTTTTGACATTTTGATAACTGAAATATATGGAATACCCATTTAATTTTAACGTCAATTTTTATTTAAAATATTTGTAAACATGATTATAGAACAACGAACAGACATTAAAAGCTTTATATTTATAGAGGGCGATCATTTTTCGCTTGCAGTTAAGTCAAAATTACGATTCTTATTAGGTTTTAAATTATTGTTAATTACCAGTTTTCTGCTACGGTCATTTTAAACGAAGTTTGTAAGACCGGCCAAATATTGAAACGCAAAAATGGGGAATAAAAAAATTAAATAAATTAAAGTTTGTGAACTATAAATTATGTATAAAATGGCATCATGCCGATATATGATAGATTGAAATAAGGATGTTCTTTTTAACAAATTACCTGATATTTTGAGCTGGCGCCTGATTCGAAGACGCCTGACAATTGTTGCCGGTGTGATTGTTATTATTCATTTTTTTAGCCAATAAATTGTCCACTATTAAAGTCGTTGTAGCTCGCCTCTTAGCAGGTGGACAGGGCTCACGGGTCGTATTTTGATGCGTAAGACCATTCGTTCGGACTCCATTTTGGTCTACACCGTTATTTATCCGAGCAGCGAGGGCTTCTACCAGGGAATGAATTTCGAAAAATTCTGCCTCCCGCTGCAATAATTCGAATTCTTTGAAATCCGTTGGTAAGATTAGTTTTCCATCGTTGCGTAAAAAGTTGAGGATGTGCCGAAACAACTTGCCATCCCTATTGAGAAAGTAATGTTGTTTGAAACTGTCCAGCACTATGGGTACCGACCCGTTAAACAGTTTGGCTATCAAGGATGTCGGGTATCTGCGCAACCATAAAAAGTACTAAATTGATAAAAGTAAGTTATATTAATATGTGAAGTGGGGCTCAAATCTCGAATTGCCAAAACATCACGTTTCTCCAGAGACATTCTTTTAATGTCTTAACGTAAAGTTAGCAAGATTTGATTGGTAAAGTTAAATCGGCATTATATCATCTTATAAAGTTTTTTCTAAAGGGAGAGTGGGGGGGGGGGGTAAATACTTTATTATAAGTTTAGAAATCTAGCCCTGTCCATAAAAATATTTAAAAGTCTAAAAATGTTAGAATTTTAAGAGGAATATTAAAAAATGAATTCTTTTTATTAAAATAGATTATACATACTTTTAACTTTAAGGTAAATATTAATCAAATATACATGTAATTTATAAGCCCATAGTTGAAGACTTCATAAGCATATGCCAAAAAATAAGCTTATCTAAGATTTGGAATGGGGCCTCATCCAATGGGGGTCTATTATTGTATTTGCCTTTAAATAAAACAAATTGACAAATAAGGTTTCTTTATTAAGTTGTCAAGTTTTTGAAATATTTCCCTTTTTAAACGTAGGTAAAATTGCAAAACCATATGTTTTAAAGTAATTAAGTATTCTGGACCTACAATTCAGCATAGCGATTTACTTTGTTAGCGTTTCAAGGGTAGTGGTAAACTGCATACCCCCTACGTCTATGTGGACGGGTGCAGAAAATTTCGTAATTTTAGCTATGGTCGGTACCCCGGGAGTTGTTGGGGCAGGAGGGCCTGGTAAAACATTACCATTGGAACTTATAGCTAGTGAATTAGATTGATTGTATGGACCACCGCAAGCAGATTTACTATAGCTAGCTTGATAATTTTGATGATTTAGTGAAGTCGAAGGGGAACTTTTGTTGCCGTAACCACCAACGCTATTACCGCATTGAACCGGCGAACTTTGTGTTACTGGCAATTTTTAAAAATATCAATAGTATAAATTTCAGGAATAAGTACCGCAACTAGTGTTGTAAAAACGGCTGGTATTTTTTGGTCGACTAAATACCAAACTACTAATTTTTTAGTCTGTTTTTCTTAGTACCATCACTAGACGAAAGGTTTTTCGATCAAACCTAAGGGTTGACCAAACAAAACCCAACCCTTTTACAACACTAATTGCAACTAATTTAACATGTTTTTAACTTTGACAGTTGTTTTGTTTATATTTAAATTGTTAATATTTTACTGGGTCCTGGATTGTTTTGATGGTATTTTATCACTTGACTTATGCTCTTCACTCCGTAACTCGGGGTCGAATGTACTCCCTTGGTCAATTTTAAGGGGTGAACGGTATTCATTTTAGAGCTTGAACTTCCAACAAAAGTTTGTTGTGTGGGTAATTTTGAGAGTGGAGGCGGTAAAATATTAGGATTGGAGTCTTGGGTTTCTGTTTTGATCGAACAAATCATCTTTTGTAAAATATTATTGGGTGGGATAGCGAGAGATTTTGGTGCGTAGGTAGGATTACTTTTAACCTCCATCATTTCAACATTTTCCAGACCTTTTAAAGCTGCTATCTGTGGATATAAATTTAAGTAATATTATGCGTCCTAATTTTTTATTAAATACAATTTAAAACTTTAATAAATCAGCTAAGATTAGGGACATACAAATTTGTAGGTTAAAATGGATTTATTTAGCATAGCCTCAATTTAAATCGAGGTCACGTTTTAACATGGTTTTAACACTTGAAAGTGGGAATCTCCATGGACCATTATACATTATCAACCTACAATGCTTATATTAATGCATAAACCACAAAAATTTAATGCATACAAATATTTTTTAATGTAGGGTTTCATAGATTAATTTGATTCCCTCTAGGGTCTTCGCAGCAGCAATGGCTTGAGAAGGACTACAAAATATTATAAAAAAAAGATGTTTCGGGAATATTTCAAGGATAAAATAAGACTTAAAATTGTTAAATTCAACTTAAAAACTCAATTACCTAAAGGCATTTACTAGGCGTAAAATTATTATTTTAACAGATGAACATTAAAATCATTGCCTTACGGGCTGACATCGTTATATTTGACATAGATTTGTTGCTATGCCGAGTCGATACCCCGGGCAACACACCTATCTAAAACAAAAAAACAACCACAATTTTGGTACTTGATCTAAATATACATAGGCGCTTTAAAGTTAATTTTGAATTATTTCCTCAGTTATTGAAATAAAAGGTTCTATAGATAATTTATTTTTAATTTTGTAGCGATTGCCTACTTAAATTTTTTTTATGAATTTATGTTTACATGACAGTACATGGGCGTAGCCAAGGGTGGTAGGGAGGGGCGTTCCCTCTAAATCCAAAAAATCTTCAAACATTAAATTAATTATGACCAAAATTTCAAAAAATTATCATTTTGTCCCTCCCTAAATCATTATGGCCTTCTCTAAATCCAATCCTAGCAACGCCCATGGTTGTTATACAGAAATGTCCCTACTCCCTATCTTCTAGCTTACCACATTTATGAAAAATTTGAAAAGGAGACGGTTATATAGATTTTTTTTTATTGATATCAATCTTAGCTAAAATATTTCATAAAAATTATGAAAAGGCCCACTAATTAAGTAATTTTATGGGCAAGAACCCAAACCTAAATATTTTAGGTCTATATTCTCCCTTCCCTTATCTAGTAGTGGATTTATTAATTTCACGAAATATAGACGACTGATTGCTTAATAGGGTCTTGCTCTTGATTTCTGGACTAACTAAAGGAGCGCCGCCAATTATTTAAAATTATAGTTCAAAAATGTGGATAACCTTTCTGGACTATATCACAATTTTATAGCTTATTTTTTAAGATATAAAGTAATTTCAATTAAGATTTGTGTTAAAATTAATAAAAATAGTCTGTATAGCTTGGTTTGAATTTTAAATGAACTATTTTTTTAAATTTACCAAAATGACTTTGATTTCAAACGGTTTATTTGTAGAGTATTTAAAGGTTGGGGTTAATTACCTACGCACCTTAGGTTATAAAATGCCCCGAGGACTTTTGTATGAGTCCTATTAATTTGTTGTTATCAAAACTTCATACTCATCCTACCTCTCTCTGTTTGGCGACCCCTGGACAATTAATAAGCACCTGGGGCTACCAAATTGTTAGCAAACGCGTTGGTATGTAATATTAGACATTAATCGATTTAGAAGTAAAGGGAAATGGCCTTACTACCACCCTAAGGGCATAGCTTTTTACGAGAAATTATCGAAGCAGATAAAACTCTTCATAAATTGAAACACAGGTTAGCTTACAACGCCAGGTTCTTTTGATTAAATACTTAAAATCTATTGCTATTTGGCTGAGAATAATGGCACCGGGTCAAAGTAGCAGAAAAAAGCAGCCAAATTGATCATTGGTCAGGAGGGTTAGGGTTATTGTTTTAGGTTAGGGTTATTTGCACATCAAATTCCCTCCCCATTTGAGATTTAATTCTAATATTTAATAATCTAAAAAAAATATTTTTCTGCTACTTTTTCATCATACTGCTACTTTTCAGAATAATATATTTTAGTGCAGAATTTATACTAGCATGTAATAAAGTAGTAATAAAAATAAATTTAACAATCCAGGGCACATTTAAGTATAAAGAGGGGGGGGTGGCATATATACTAGTAATCTAGAGATAGACAATTTTTCACGAACACTTTAAATTTATTTGCGTAATAGTCTAACCATAGCTATCCCTCGGGTATATTTTAAAACTAAATCCTATTACATTGAATCATACAGCAATAGCCCCACAAAAACCTGGAAACTAATCTCTTTTAATATTGCTTTACAGCTTTAATAAACATTTTCTTACTAAATGTGACGGCTTTGTTCCGATGATGTAATTTATTTTAGCCAATTGTGAGCAAATAATAAAGCATTCGAATATTTATCCACATCTTTTTGTACCTCATGAGATGTCCGTTGTGCAAACTTGGGCCAAGGAATTATTAGTAATATAGCCGAGGGGATGGGATTGGGAATATTGTTTCACCTTCTACTTCGTTTTCAAAATTCCTGCGTTATACAACTTGTCAAATTTTAAGTTCTTCAACAGATTTATTGTACCACAGAATAATTGCCTGCGAGGTAAGATGCAATTGTAAGTAATATTCTATTACGAAATGATTAAATATATCTAGGTATATACTTTACAAAATACTTTTCTATATTTGCGTTCCGTCCTCCTATCTAGCCTCTTCTCTATTTTTTGCAAATGAAGCGGCCTAGGGGCTTTTGAAAAGCTTCTCGCTGCTACGCAAAGATTTATTTTTCACGGCCCCGGGCTTTGAACAACGCAAACTTTACCTCGGTTGTGCTTGCTGCCTATGTTGTATACTTTTACACAACCTCAATGAAATGCGTATCTTGCTATCATTTATGCTGCTGCTATGCAAGGCTAGCGTAATTTCAGTTTTTAATTCAGCTGCTATTTTTCAGTCATATTTCAACGATTGAATCGGATTTAGCTGTTACTACTCCATACCGGTGTTGCTTAGTTGAATATCCATAGGCGACAGGTGGGGGAGGGGGATGGTTGTGTTTTAATTGAACATCTCGCGTGTGGGGTTAGGGCTGTTTCGTAATTAACACCTGGTCAATATTATTATAGGGGAATAAGTGTCCAGGGGGTATGCTTTGCTTTTAACTTATGACAGATGCGAAGTTTATAAATAAATTTCAGCTGTTAGATACCCCTCGTTTATAGGTTATCTCGAATGGTTAGAACTTTATTTCGCAAACAAAATTTAAGGCTCAATTAAAATTCAAGTGGAAAAGTTAAGGGAGGGGAGGGTGTCAAACCCTGGGGGGTGTAATTTTTTTTCCAAATTTTAACATCTGTTTTAAATTTAACGGTATAGCTCACATATTTTATCCCCCCCCCGCACTTTATATGTATGTACAGCTGTTGAATACCGAGACCATAGGACTCCAATTGGTTGAGTGTGTGGTTTGGCTTTCATGCTATTTTACTTGTTAACGTGTATATCATATACTCAAGTAATGTTCAAGGCTGCAGATGGTTTAAATTTGAGGAGCAGACCTTTCGAAGTTGGTTCCGACCGCCGAACCCATGCCAGAAAATTTGTTGTGCCTCGGTTGCTAGAAATGTAGCCATATGGCAAAAAATTTAATTTACGCCAGATGGAGGTTTTAGCCTTACATAAACCGTAACCTTACGCTGCTACGTTTATCTAAATATATCAGTTTCGGTGATTGTAACACTTCTGCACCCCATATGCCTCCTTCTGCTCATATAACACATATTGTCAACGCGAGGTTGAACCTTAAACTAGGGTTAAAGTCCTTTACGAAATTCTGTATGTTTTAAGTACATTTTTTTGTAATAGGCGATAGGCTTGGTTGGAGGTAGCCAGATTTGGGATTTTATAAAATCAATAAAAATACATGTGTACATAAGTACAAAGCAGACATTAACGGGTGTCAATAAAATATTTAAAATTAAAATGAATATTGCCCTAGCATTTAACCCATTTTCAAATTTTTGCATTTGGCTCGAAATGAGCTTGAATATGTTGCAAAAACACAAAATGATTATTTATATAAAAGAAAATATCGAAGGAAAAACGATACATCGGCTAAATTAAAACTATGATACCTAGGATCATAATATTGTTGCATTTGCAATTAAATTCGACATTCTGGATTTTTTATAAAACTTTTCCTATTATTGTAATTTACTTAAAAGCTGACGTAAGGGACAAAAAAGCAAAAAATATTTAAGGCTATTTGGCCTTAATGACAATCATTATTTACTATTTCATTTTGCTATGAATTTATATAATAAATTTATTGTCCTCGTAACTAAAAAGATAAAATAATTGTTCAATCGAAATATTTAAATCAACACATAATCCACCCAGAAATCAATGTCATAGGTTAAGTTTTACACACTGTATAAATTATCTATTTTGTCGTTTAATATATTTTTCACCATTATATTAATAAATTCTTAAACATTTATGATATTACATTAAAATGATATTATTTAAAAATTATTTAAAATTTGTAGATATAATTAAAGCACTGCACGAACCGCCCGAAGCCCGACCCGGTCCATTTGCATTCTCTATATTTTTTTAAGTGAAAACATAGGGGTAATGGATCAATGCATGGTATAATATTTTCATTAATTATTATCGGGTAAAATCTTCCTAGCCCGGCCCGAATTGAACTAAAGCAAACTAATTCAAATGAACTTAACTCGCTATTAAATAATTATATTCGCTCCAAACTTCAGCTTTTCCCCCCTGTCTATTATAATATAACTGACCTGAATTGCAAATATATTTTAGTATTGACTAGCTGTTAGAACTTTAGGTAAATATTTCAATTGGAACTGTTAAATAAACGATATTTTCTAAAGTTGTTTTAGAATTAAATTATTAGCTGAATAAATTGTAACGAGTGAAATAGATTTTTTATTTCAAACTTATCCTAGTTGTAAATTAAGATAATTAACAATCTAACGCATTGTATAATTGGATAGCGAATCGGGTCGTGCTGGTCGGGCCAAAAATAAAAAGTCTTTCGGGCTCGGGCCGGACTGGGGCGAAATAAAAATGGAGAAACCAGGCTCGGGCTGAATAAATTTCATTTTGCAGGGCTGTAGATGCCTGTAGTAGGCAGGGATGCTAGCAGCACTCCCCTTTCACTTAAAATACTCAAAAATTCAGCCTAAATAACAAAATGTTTATTTTTGGTGTTTGCAAAATGAGTTTGCTGGACTTTGTTTATGGTTAAGTGTCTATAACAAGGATATACGTAAAAAGCGAAATTGTTCTAGTTTACTAGACTGAGTTTTTTGTATAAATCTTATAAATAAAGTATTAAAGAAATGAGAAGGGGTTGAAAGTTTTGACTATCCCTAGTTTATTTTTGCATAAATAAATACAAATAAAACATTTTCTTGTAGCATACATAATACTAATTTGTATTTAACTAATATATTATGTTAAACACACTAGTTGATTATACTAATCTCAAATTAGTACTAATGTTCATGGGCGTAGCCAGGTTTTGGATTATGGGGGGGGGGGCGAAACGTTTAAATGTTTAACCAGGGGGGGACAAAACATAATTTTTTAATTTAAGAATTTTTGCATTAATTTTTTTTTCGTCATTTAGGGGGCCCCCCTCCGACTACGCCCATATTAATGTTTAAGACATAGGAATGCAAAATATATTCGCATGGATTTTTCATCATTTTTAAATTTAAATATTAAAAGATGGTTTTGATTAACATCGACCATCATGCATGAGATTTTAGATTAGAATCACATGGCTTGCAACTACTTAGTATTAATTAAATAATTATTTTGCAAGCATTTAAGTTGTATAGAAGCAATAATAACGCATCTTTATTCCTGGGCATTGGTTATTCATTCTAGGTTTCAAATGGCAAAAAAGCACGGAGCCAACCATTTATGTTAAAATAATTGAAAACAATTTTTTTAATTTGATTAAAGCCTCGATATACACTTCGAGGAAAATTTAATTCATCAATTTCTTAAAGTCGTTCGTTAAAAAACGAAGAAATCTTAACTAATAAAAAATATTTTGAGAGGGAGGGGTTTTAAAACTTTTTGTTCTTAAAACAAAACTCTCTTTTAGAAAATAGTTAAAATTTTAACACCTTCTATCAAAAATATCTAAATTTGTGGCTAAATGTATTTTATAGTATTTCTGCAAGATCCATTTTTTTAACCTTATAAACTTATTTCCATTTACACCCGAGCATGATCCGACCTGAAGATTTAATAGTCTCAACCCGAACCCGACTCCATAAATCCCATGGGCGTAGCCAGCATTGGAGTTAGAGGGGGGAAATAAGGATTTAGGGAGGGGCAAAATGATCATTTTTTGAAATTTTAGCCATATTTTTAATGAATTTCAACAAATTTTTGGATTTAGAGGGGGGCAGCTGCTCCTCCCTCCCCCCCCCCCCCCCCCCCCACCTTGGCTACGCCCATGATAAATCCCAAACACTTTGATATGTAATGTTATTCCCTAAATAAAGAAATGTGTTGATCCCAGCAGCAATTGTTACACTTTGTTTTATTTATATACATAAAAAATACCATAACTATGGTTAGCAATTAATATGAAAAATACATGCCAGGCCAGGATCTAAAGCCACTTTGAATCCAGTTGGACATTCGTAATAAGAAATGTGATAAAGATAATATTTGTTTGTAATTAATAAAAGATCGGCAAGTAAGACTACAAATTTAAATACTAGTTTTGGTTAATATCAACTACATAATTAAAAAGGTTACTTATGATACAAGTCAATGGATGTTTTGTATATTTTTTTAATTCAATTAATTTGGTTTTTGCTTTAAAAAAGCATGAGACGCGAGCAGAATATCTAGATACGTGAGTGAACTTAAACTACGCCTCTGGATTTCGAATCGAATATTTTTGGTATTTGATTTGGATTTGATTTTTTTCGAAAAAAATATTCGAGATTCGTCGAATATTAAAATGAAGATTTAAATTCGCATCGAAAAAAATTTAAGGATTCGAAATCTATTAAGTTTTTTTATTATTAAAAACACATTAAAAAGGCTACTATGATTTTTAATTTGCATCTACATTTGAAAAAATTATTTGAAAAACATTTAAAAAAATACACATCGAGAATAAAAAAATCAGAGCTGTTAATCGCACCTAAAAAACCGGTGCGACACTCGCACCCGCACTTTGAGAAAATTCGGTGGGCGCACTCGCACCCGCACCAATTTTAACAGAGGTGCGCGCACTCGCACCGCAAACCCGGTGCGCGCACTCGCACCCATAATTTTTTACACTCTATCTAAATTCTAAATATATTACAATGTTCAATTAAAAAATGCCGATTTATTATAATTATAAAAATAATAAAGATACAAAAAAAACAATTAAAATAGCATTTTATTGACATTCATCATTAAAAGCATTTCGAGGTGACTATCAGGCTACCCCTTCTGTTGCTAATCGCCTTAGCTTTGCTGAAGAGGCGTTCCACGGGGGCACTCGAAGGATTTGGAGTGTTATTATAATTTTTTAACGAAGGAAATTGTTTAAAAAATATGCTTAGTGACAAGACAAATTATAATAATTTATTTATAATATTTGATGTACAATTCAATTATAAATAGCAAAGTATTTTAGCATGAAAGAGCAGCCATAGAAATTAATATTTAAAAATATATTTTATAACAAAATTATTATGTGATTAAACTTACGATGATGAGAAGTTTAAATGTGTTGGAAATGAAATATCAAGATAGTAACGGCGGGTAAAAGTTTTCCAAAAAACACTGAATAGAAATATTACAATATTGTTAATTATTTATCCTAATTACCTGTCTGTTTTTGTTTTTCTAATTATACTTCAACTTCTATTGCAATATTAATTATGATACACCAAAACGTTTTAAGCAATAATTAATATAAAATATGGCGGTTATATTAATTAATTATATTGTCTATCGATGTTAATTAAATTTCCCGCCTTGTTATCTCCTCCACCAGGAACATAAATGTATCTTTGATGTTGTTTCATTACAATGTTAATTTGTGAGATATGCTATGCGCGATATATAAGATAATGTCAAATATATTAATTGTAAAATTCATAATGTGCGCAAAATAGGAGCGCAATTTCGCACGCGCACCGAGTGAATAAGGTGCGTGCACACTCGCTCTTGGTTTTAAAAAAGTGCGAACACCAGCACGTCGCACCGCAAAACCGGTGCGCGCACCTGCTGCGCGCACTTCTGTGCGCGCTTCTTAACAGCTCTGAAAAAAATTAAAGGCGTAAAACTATGGCGATATGTGTAAAACAATCAAGAACCGTTTTTAGCCAACTTTTAAAGCAAATTATTTTCTTAACACTTTTTTTCTTAAACGATTGAGTGTGTTTGGTCAATAAATTGGTTCCGGTTGAAAATATTCTTTCGCACGGGGTAAATGATCCAGGTATAGAGAGAAGATCTTTTGCCATTTTAAATGACTGGAAAACGACGTCGATTCGTTTTCCACAAAGTAAAAGCTCAACATTGGAGGCCACACGTGGTTTGCGTAAAAATGTATCCAATGAAAATTTCGCCTTGCCGCTCTTAATTTACGATCCAGTGTTGATACCTCGCTAGTTGATTCAAATCGGGCTGATTTCACATAGCAGTTTCCAAGTCATCTTTAATTTCTCTAAAGTATATGCCATGTACTGGCGATAAACACTAAAAATGTGAGCCTTAAATCAACGACACTCGCTAATATGACTATCTTCTTATTGAATGCCATATATCTTCAATTTTCTGTTTGGCCATTTTTACAGCATGAACTTCTATGCCTGGTTGATAATATACCGGTAATACCAAGTTCATTGTGGGCACCCCGGTTATTAAATTAGTTGCACTGTAAAGGGGGAAAAGTATTAATTTAACCTTTTCAATTTGTTCCCATTCAATGTTGGATAGTAATTCTTTTAAGAGGAATTTAAAGGCCAAATCCAATGCCCGCTTACTAAAATAGCCTCTTCTATCATTATATAGGTGCCGTTCTACCTGACTACTATGTCAAGATTTGCTTTTAACTAATTAATTGGTGGGTCAAAATTCTTTATCTTTACATATAGCCTTTAATCGTGAAATATATATGGGCTGTCTTGCAAGTTTTTTCGGATGTTAATTAATGGCACAGTAATAAATTAAAAAATGCTCAGTAAAATGTGCTCAGTATTTTATTAAAGTGCCCTGTTAAAAATTCAAAATTGCTCAGTAATTTAATTTTAAAATGCTCAGCTGTAAATTAATAATGCTCTGTATTTTTGCTAAAATACTCAGTAATATAAATTTATAATTTGTGATATTAATTTATTTTGCGCTCATATTTTATAAATAATATTTAAAGTGGTATACATTTTTTTTAAATAAATTAAAAACTTTGCCCCCCTTCCTTTTTTGTCCCGTTGGTCCCCCCCCCCTTATTTTTTACCCTTTTTCTCACCAGGGGGAGGGGGGTGATTTGACCCCCCCCCTTCTTTTTACCCTCTTTTCACCCGGGTGGGAGGGGTGATTTGACCCCCCCCCCCTTATTTTTTACCCTCTTTCTCATCGGGGGGGGGGGTAATTTGGGCCCCCTTTTCAACCGGGGGGGGGAGCCCTCCGGGTGAGAAAGATGACAGATAATAGGGGGGAGGCAAATAACCCTCCCCCCCCCCCCTTTGGTAAGAAAGAGGGTAAAAATTAAGGGGGGGGGGGCAAATCACCCCCCTCCCCCCTGGCGAGAAAGAGGCTAAGAAATAAGGGGGGGGGGAACCAACGGGACAAAAAAGGAGGGGGGCAAAGTTCTTATATGATATATCTAGCTCGCCAATTTTCATTTAAAGAATTTATTTAGCTCTACAAACGATAATTTTGACAACTATCACCAAAACAGACAAAAATGAATTCTGTCCTTTTTCTTTGTAGAACTTTTAAGGTCGACTAAACAAAACCCATGTCTTTTTACCACACAGATAACACATAGGACATCTGTAGTGTAGCGGCATTCAAGGTTGCATTTTGAATACACGCGTTTTTCCTATACTTGAGCGCGGTCACAGACATTTGATTATACGCGTAGCCCCATTTGAATACACCTTAGTTTACACACCGTACTTAGTATCTCTTATTTGATTGCTACTTTTATATATGTCCTTCGCTATGTGTAGATAAAGCCCTATCTACCTAATAAAAGAGTCTCTCTGTCTCTTGTTGTAGTCTCTGGTTTAGAATCTGAGTTTAGTGTTATAACCCCGGCCACTTTATCACAACATCTATGAATTGACATTGCTGGTTCAAATCTCGCTTAAATTTTAATTTTATTTTAAAATTAAATTTCCGTTACTGAGCAAAAATTAACTATGCAACATAGAAATAATAACTAAACAAATGAATTAATTACTGAGAAAATAATTAAATTACTGAACATTAAATTATTTACTGAGCATTTGAATATTTCACTGAGCATTTAATTATTCTACTGAGCAGTTGATTATTCTACTAGCAAAAATTGAATTAAATACTGAGCACAACAATTTGTTCTCATTTTTATCAAAGTCCATAATTTAATTTAATTGTCATCCACGTTCCCCATATGTAAATTTGAAAAATTTAAATAAAACTTATTCAAATTGCAGCAATAAAATGCGGTAAGATAAAAGAGCTAAATATTTGAGTGTAGATTAAACTTAAAAAAAATTCGAATCCTAGCAACATAAATATTCGATTCTAATTTACATTTATGGATTCGAATTCGCAGGCGTAATTCTTAATTTATCAAATTATAAACTAATCAAAAATACTCGTACAGCATTATAATTGTTTTTTACATACATTGTTTCCATATTAATAATAATTTACCTCAATGAATAAAGTATTCATAAATGTTTTAAAGCACTTTATTATTATAAAAATTTAGCTTTAAGTCTTTTTATACAAATTAACTAAGTTATCTTAGAAATTAGTAATAAATTGCGGGTTTTTGATAATAGTCAGAATCAGAAGATAATAATAACCCCTTTCAAGAGCTCATCAGTATAGTTAATTTCCTAGTCACACACTAAGCGAGATAGGTCTATGTTATGCTCAAATTAGATTTCACCCATTCTTATGGTGGCTAAGAAATAACCCTCATACATAATTATGGTAGTAATAATTATTTTGTTCTATTATATTAGAAATTAGTTAATAAATTGCGGGTTTGTGATAATAATCAGAAGATAATATAAATTTTCTTTCACTCATTTTATATTTATCAAATTCTAAACTAATCAAAGTTATTATTTATGGCGAAGGGAAAGCAAATAGATGGAATGACCTTGGAAAAGCCAATAGTCATCCTTCCAAAACGTACAACTTTAAATTGCTAGTTTTAGCGGATTCCTTTAACCTATAATTCAGTTCATATAATTATATTTTTGATACTTTATAAATGGTGTAGGCGACCCATAATTTGAATTATGACTATAGACTCTATTCAAATCATGCGCATATGAGAGGGGTGTGGGGTGCGGTAAGTCGTGGGAAAAAATTATTTAACAAATTATCAAATAGTAGAAATAATCTTTATATTAGGATAATTTCTATTTAATTGATATTTAAAACCAATACTATTAGCACATACATTACTAGTGGTCTTTTTTTGCATTGGTCAGCAGACGATCAAATAGCCTATAGTTATAAATATAGATAAAAAAATCGATCTACACTTTTGCCAGTGGTCATTTTTTCTAATGGTCAGCAGTCAGCAGGTCAAAAAGCGTCTAAATACATAAGGGCCAAATATTATAAAACCGAAAAAGTTTCCAATCACACTTTAGCCAGTGGTCATTCTTTTCATTGGTCAGTAGCCAGCAGACGGCCAAATAGCCTATAATTATAATATAAAAAAAAATTCGATATACACTTTGGCCAGTGGTCATATTTTCTAATGGTCAGCAGTCAGCCGACGGTCAAGAAGCGAATAATAATGACCAAATATTAAAAAAACGAAAAAATTTCCCAATCACACTTTGGCCAGTGGTCATTTTTTCCATTGGTCAGTAGCCAGCAGACGGCCAAAAGCCTATATGTTTAAACTTAGTAACAAGAACAATATATTATCAATGCAAAATTTAGGTTAAAAATTCACAAAGCAGCAAATATACAATTAAAATAGCAATTTACCAAAATGATAATTATGGCCTTTAGCCGGGGTCAGATAAAATAGAAGTAAACAAGGGTCATCATTAATTTGCAGGGAAATTTTAAGCCAGTTTCGCAAGCATCAGTTAAGCAACAACCTAGACAAATTGTCAAAAGAAATTCACAAAACAGCATTAACCAGAATTTTAGCCTGTGACCAGGGTCAGATAAAGTAGAAGTAAGCAACGGTCATCAAAATTTGATGGGTATCATTTAGCCTGTTTCGCAATTATCCGATATATAGCAACTACCTAGACAAGTTGTCCAAAGAAATTTATTTATAAAGCTATTCAGTCGGGCACAATAACAATAATGGATATTGGGCTCGGGCGAGGTCGAAAAAATTAAAGCCAACCAGCGGTCATAAGCTAATCTATTTGCAAAGGCCAATAAAAGTCTTTTACAGTAGCATAAGTCCACAGCCATTAAAATTCTCCACGGCAATTATGCAAAAATTACAAGTTGAACAACGGACGGACGGACAACGAAAAGCGAGCCCATAAATTGCATAGCAATTAAAAATTATCTACGGCAATTATGCAAAAATTACAAGTTGGACAACGGATGGACAACGAAAAGCGAGCCCATAACCTGCATAGCAATTAATATTGTTTTTGAAGGGGGGTTGGCTTTTAAAATTTTTTGTGCTTAAAAACTCTCTTTATGAAAATCGTTAAAATTCAAACACCTGATATCAATGATATCTAAATTTTTGAGCCTAAAAGTATTCTATCGTAATTCTGCAAGATCCATTTTTTAACCCCATAAACTTCTTTCAATTTACACCGCAGCATGATCCGACTTGAAGATTTAAAAGTCTCATCCCTAACCAGACTCATACATTAATCCCAAACATTTCGATATATATGTTCCTCCCCTAATAAAGAAATTTGTTGATCCCAACAGCAATAAGATTTATTAAAAAAATATAAAAAATACATGCCAAAATTTTGCAAAGTTATTTTGAATCTAGTTTAATTGGCCGTGATAAATATAAATTTGTAATTTACAAAAGATCGGCAAGTAAGATTACAAATTTAAATACTAGTTTTTGTTATTTTTTAATTTAAAAATGTAACTTGTGTTACAAGTTCAATGGATGATTTGTATATATTTAAAAATAATTAACTTCGTTATTGCTTTAAAAAATGAGACTCGAGCCGAATATCTAGATACTTGATTGGGGTTAAACTAAAGTCCTGCAAAGTCCATTAAGCCAAATCCCCTTTCTAATCTTGTTGAATAACAACGGGAATATGACTTGAATTTATTTTTGATTTTCAACTCGAACACTATCATATACATTTTAAATCCGATATTTAAAAAAATTATATCAAGAAAAATATACTAAATCACAACTTAATTTTTTGCTTTCCTTTAATCCGAATCCGGGTTATTCTTAATAAAGATCTGAATGGACAGGCCCAGCGCGCACGGGCCTAAAAGACCGACCCGCGGGCAGGTACCAACAGGATGCAAAAAACTATAACGGGTCGGACACGGGCCGGTCAAACAAATCTAATAACGGCCTCGGGCGGACCCACCAATTATTACTATAACGGGCTCACAAGGGAAAAAGTTATGTAAACGGTGGCGGAATTTAAATCAAATTTAAATCGAATTCAAAGGAATTTATAAATTTATTTTTAATTTTTATAAGGATACTTACTACTTAAAACAGAAAGGTTTTGATGACAAAAATAATTATTTGGATGGCCATTGGCCGTCTTCCATGATCAATTAGTGCATTTATAAAATTAGGTAGGGGCGGCGAGCGAAATGATAATTTGTAAAGCCTTTGTGATAAGTCAGTATAGATTAATTATAATTTTTGTTCAGGCTGTTGCTCGATGAGTCATAGTGCTGGGACTAAAAGTCGGTTAGCCATGGCGTACCCTTTTTATCGCTAATTAACAGTGCGGGATTTCATCGATTAAATCCGCTGTCCATGAATCAGTCGATCCATGGGCAAAGGCAAATATCTGGCACTAGATGTCAGGCGAAAAATTATATGAGTTGTTTGAAAATAATTTAGGCTAAACAGATGATCAAATTGTAAGCTGTACCTATGGATTGTTTGGACTTTGATTAAAATAGATCAGGTAAATCGCCGCCTGGACCTCAAAATAAAAGGATTATTAAGTCTTGGCCTTCTCGATAAAAGGGGAGGTGTGGTATCCTCCACCCCCTTACGCCTCACCCCCTTACGTATGTTCTATCCAAAATATAATAAATAGATACGATTTTTATTCCCCTAAAAAGCGGTTATTATTGCCTCTCTTACAGAGATATATACATTTTTTTAAATTTTAATTTTTTTAGTCTCGAAAAAATGTGAGCCCGAAAAAAGAAAAATTAATAAACCATCGCGATATATACGCGCGCAGATTCTTTGAAAAATTTAATAAATAAATTAATTTATGGGTATAATTTGAAAAACCATTAATTGCATTATCAACAATGTCGAATTCGACACATCTGTTTTTAAAGATGCTAACTATTATTAAATTCAAGAATTTTTTTAGAAGCTCCATAAAATTTTAGGAAAATTACGGGCTACAGTTAGCTAATCGGCTGACCTTAAGCCATATATATATATTTTTAATTTTAAAATGAAGGTTTATATTGAAATTTGTTCCATCATTTTATAATGCAGGTTAGCAACTCAAGTTTTTTCAGCCTCTGTGGCCAAAGGGATTATGTTGGCCAGGGAAACTAAACAGCCTGGGTTTGAGGACTCAGAAACAACAGTCTCCTTTATTTAATAAATAAGTATGAATATTTCTCTTATAGCTGGATTGTGATATAATTATTTTCTGATTTCAGGCTGTTTGATATCTTAAATAGTTGAAATGTTTTAGCAAAAGAATGGAAGGCCTTATCTTCAATCATTAACATTATATCACCTGAAAAGCTTCTACAAGGATATGATAAAGTACCTAGACACTTCTAATAAAAAATACCCATAGTTGGTATTATATCAGCTATGCACTCTATTCCTTTATAAGAGGAGGATATTTTGATTAAAGCGAACACACCAGCAAAGCACAATATTTATAATTATAATTAAATTGTTTTTAGATATCTAAAAACCTATCAAATTTCCCAGGATCACTTGGAAATCTACTATTCTATGATAAGGTTTAAAGGAAGTTTTAATAACAATCCTTATCAACTTCTGGCAGCTGTAAGGGGCACTTTGTGTGCCAGAGTCCATAGTAATAAAAAAAGAAATTATTTTGATTTGGGGGAAACTACGGTCATTTGCGGCGATTTTTAACGGAGGAATGATGAAGATATTTTAACAAATGACAAGGACGATAAAATATTAAATATATCGAAATTACCAAATTTTCGTGACAACATAATAGTTTATAATGCTGGTCTTATTCTGAGAAAGCTAATTGAGAAAGGTAAATTGACTTGTATTAAATGCATTTCTTTTTTATCATCTATTCTTAATAATTGTTTAAATGATAATTATCATTTAATTAATAAAAAAAATACTTATGAATCAATATAACCCTCGAAAGAATTAATTTTATTATGTAAAACTACGTACTCTATCTTTAATAACTTAAAAATTAGAATTAAATAAAAAAACATAAACATAATAATATTACATAAAATATTTTCTCATCTTATCGGTTTATTTTTAATACATTGAACAATCACCTTAATCAAGATTTTACACATAAAAAATTTAAATTAATTTAATAGTTTTTTAAAAAATCTTAAAACTCTTTTTCATAATCATTCCCGTAATATGAATCAAAAATTAAGATTTAATATAAGAAATAAATTGAATAAAAGTGTATTATTTTTAGGCCAATAACAGTCAATATACCTTCCTCACTAGTTTATAATAAATTTAAACGAGCGTCAATAAATGAATATTGTACATAATATAGATGGCGCTATATTTATCAATCAAACATGATATTAATTTTAGAATGCTGTTTTTGATATTACCCAATTCAATATTTTTTATTTACCTTGTTAATAGTATTTAATTTACAAAATATAATAATATGCTTAAGTATAAATGTAAATATTTTATATTTAAAAAAAATTAAAATGAAGTTTATTTTTCCATATTACATGAGAATAAAATTATTTACTTTTTGAATTTAAAATATATATATTATTTTAAATAATATTAAATTAAACATTGTCTTAATAAATTTTTTAAGGAAATTACGAATATCCATTTGATTTTGAATTGAATATAATTTGAACTGGGTGGGAATGAATCTATGTAGGAACTAACACAAACGCAACTACTAATCTCAATATTTAATTATTATATAATTTAAATTTGCGTCAAAAAGTCGTGAAATAAAATTTTCAACATAAAACTTAATTTCAATTAGGGGGGGGGGGGGGCGAAACACTAATTTTTTCCAATTTTTACAAAAATTTACATTAAAAAAAAAAAAATTCTCATTTAGGGGGGGGGGCCGCCCCCCCTCCCCTGCCTACGCCCATGTATCTATACAATCACTACTTTACCATGTTAACATTTAAATGGCGGACAAAGGGGTACACATTTTGTGCGTTGATGAGCAGTCTATCTAGTCCATTGTTGGGACCGTTGGGACTGACTTATATCTAAACAAATACTAGAGTCCACCAGAGACTTGTATTTTTGGAGCTTGCATTCTTCAGCGAGGGCCATGGGGTCATAATTAAGATTAAAGGCTACTGTCGTATATATGAGTGCGGAGGAGGGGGACGTTGAGAACTAGCCACCAGATGTGAATGGTAATTACTAGATGGCTAGACGATGACATGAGCTGGACAAAGAAAATCGAAGAAAAAATATTAACGTAGAAGACAGAGTGAGGGTAACAACTGGCTAAAAAGACACGACACAACATATTATCAAAGATGAACAAATTAGAGGTGTGCACGGATCGATCCGACATCCGAACTCGGATCGGATCAACATTTTAATTTTGGAAGTCGGATCGGATCAACATTTTATTTTAGTCGGATCGAATTTTCAAATTTAATATAAACAATAATAAGTTCTAATTAATTAAATTAATGATTTTTAGTATACCTTTTCATAATTATCTTTGCATTCTTTTTTTACTTTACCATTTTTGATGCCCAGTACCACCTCTCACCTTACTTACCCTAATACATTTATAAGTATTTCCCTAGCGTTTTTCCCTAGCTAGGCTTTCTTGTTTGGCGAGAAAGGAGCTAGTGTCAATGATAAATCAGCATCTCCCGTTTCCTTTTTAGCACACGCATCTCTTTCTATCCCAACTCAACTCCGAAAATCATCCATCACAATCTCCCCTCCTTAAAGCACACGCGTAGCTCCTTTCCCTCTTGATTCCGGGGAAATCATGAATGATGTAGCTTGCCTTCTTAGAAAGCAATCTCCATTGTGCAGGGGTATAGTCGTTGACGAGATGGTGTGAGTCATGCTGACTTGAGGGGAAGAAATAATGGGGGGGGGGGGGGTTGGCATTCGTAACAGCTAGTAAATACAACAATATTGTTTATCATATTAAAAACCGTCATTGAAGAAATAATAAAAAATTTAAAAGAAATATGCTTCAACAAGTTAAAAAAGAAGACGGAAAAAGTCAAATTTGGAGTTACTTTGACCTTCTAAATGAAAATGATACATACACCGGTTATGTTATCTTCAAGAAATACCATCATATCTACACATATAATTCCATTCGAGGTAGTTCCCATTTTTTGCATCATGTATTCCAAAAATTTCAGCTAAAAATACAATTGACAAATTTGTTACCAAACCTCAATTTACCTTTCGTTAAAAAATGAAGATTGCAAATATGATTCAAAAAAAGATTTGCTGAAATGGTGGGTTTCATATCAAACGTCCTGAGGCTTTATAAGCTGGCAAATAAAGTTTTAGCCATACATGCTACCTCTACCACTTCGGAAAGAAATTTCTCGGTGGCTGAAAGAACATTAGAAGAAAGAAGAACGCGAATTAAACCAGAAAATTTAGATTCTTTATTATTTTTTATGATAATATGGAATTAGTCAAATAAAATTTTATATTTATTTCAGGTCTATTAAAATTGCTATACCTTATTTTTATGTATTTTAAATTTCAAAAACCCCTCGGATCGGATCAAAAAAATTTGATCCGCGCACACCTCTAGAACAAATTATATTATTCATTAATTTTTTCCTACGGGAATTTGTTATATACTCCATATATAATAGGGATGAGTGCATGTAAAATCCCATTTTAAAAGGAAACCGTTATGGGACTAGTGAGGAACCGTCAGGACGCATTCGCCCTTGGAAAGGATATGAAGGTTCAAATATGGATGGATTTGGTAATTATTTTTTAAACTCTTTCTTGTTTCATTTCCTATAAATTAATTTTAAGTATTCATGCCATAGCCCATAGGTTAGGTAATATATAACTATAAACTCAAATAGACATTTATTTATCCACGGTGTTGCTATTTTATGTTAAAAAAAGTAAATAGTGCAAAGTAGCCCTCCCCCTCAGGCCTTATGTTTCATCGATGTGATGGTTAATGTAACTAGAAAATATATCACATGTGGCGGTTCTATAAAAACAAGAGCGCTCGCCGCATAGTAATTTTATCTAGAACCATAGGGGAGGAAATTAGTAAAAAAGGGACCCTACACTAGGGGAGCGCATCTGACGATGGGCCCATATAATGGTGATCTTACTTAGTCTATTTACTCCTTTTAAAGCGCTGATATAAAATGACATGCTCCAACACAAAACTATTGTAAATTCAACTAACAAATTTAATTTTCACAAATGATGAACATTTTTGATATATTTTTAGTTACATTAACAATCAACAGTTATAGAAAATAAGCAACAAGTGAGTATATTATAATTTATTACTACATTTATAAACTAAAACTAAAGCTTTAGGCTTGTGCGTTTCAAAGCTTAATGGCGTCGTTCTTTAGTGCTGGGACCAATTGATCGATTTAAGGTCTACTCCTTCTTGATGCATCTCCCACAGCGGACTAATAGGGTAAATAAATATAACACCGTTACAAAATAATCCTATGATTAAATATATAATTGTGAAATCGACACCATAATAAACATGATTCTTAAAAGTTAATAATACCCTAGAGATATGTATATAAATCGGACGCGCAATATATTATAGCGCCCAAAGCCGTTAACTTTATACTAAATTTGCAAGCATTTACATTATGGTTAATTACTTTTAATGCTTGCTCCCCCCCCCCTTCTCTAAATATACATTTTGGCTATCTGGTAAACAAAGCTAGATCTACCGAAAAAGATTTCAAATTCAATACTCAAAATAATCATAGACCGAAGTAAAAACCTCAGGGAATCCTAAATATTTAGATCCACATTATAGGAAAGGAACTGCTTCATAAGCTCAAAAGGAGCTAAATTTTTTAAAGACTTTAGCCCGAATGCATTTTATAAATTTATTTTTGGATTTTGGAAGGTTCAAAAGAGCCGTGCCTATAAGACACACCCAAAGGTGCGCCCCGTGAGCATTAAATTAATATATGTGCGTTCTTAATCGAAATGGGCACCTCATGCCCCTCAGTCTTTCCACGTGTTGGGCACACTTTTCGACGGTATAATCCACTTCGGCAATTGTTGTAAATCGACCCATCCCGAATCGGATGGATGAATGTGCTAGGTCTTCGTCGGCCCCTATAGCTCGCAATACGTAGGAAGGCTCTAACGAGGCTGAGGTACACGCACTCCCAGAGGATAAAGCGATATCCTTCAGGGCCATAAGCAGAGATTCACCCTCCACGAAAGCAAAGGAGAGATTTATACAACCTAGCGTGTAAATTTTTAAGAAATATAAATGCTTTAAATGCGATTTATTGGGTTTGTTTAGGGATTAGTTGGTATCCTAAACAGAGCTTTGTTTCAAGGCCCTGTCTCAAAAGACCCTTTTTAAGAGGTCCCCGGCTTTAATGTTTATCTACAATTTGTAAATAAGATTTTATACGTCATAAGCTAAATGCTACAACATAGTATGATATATATAACCACGGGCGTAGCCAAGGGAGGCAGAGGGGCGGGCCAACCTCTAAATCCAAATATTTGTTAAAAATTATGGCTAAAATTTCAAAAAATGTTGATTTTGCCCCATCATAATTGCCCCTTTCTAATTCTAATGCTGGCTACGCCCATGTGTATAACTATTGTCTACCGCCAACGCCAAATCAACGTGAAAGAATTTCTGGAAAATTTGATACTGAATAATATTATGGGCCACAAATTAAGCTTTCACCTTAGAAGATCGAATCGATAAAGATGATCTCAACACAGTATCCACTACTTAAGGTAAAATTAAAGACGATGCATCGTCGTTTATCAAAGTTTAGGGAAAAACCTCAGAGATTACTTATTTACCAACACACTATAATAAGTAAAATCTATAGCTAAGGCTTATAAAAGTTTGTTGCAACTAGTGATGTACAAACGGCTGCATTTTGTTTGGTCGGCATTCGATTTTAGTCGACTAAACATATACGGACCAAAGATTTTTTAGTCTATTTTTCTGAGTCGTCCTCTGGGCTTAGTCAAAATTTGAAAAACAGGCCAGAGTGTTGGTCTTGGTAAAACCAAAAGTCGACCAAACAAAACCCAGCCGTTTTTACAACGCTATCTGCAACGTACCCGGATAATAATGGATCGGGTCTCCGTTCCTAATAACTTGTGGAATGCGCTCGTGTATTTGCGTCAACAAGCGATCAGATAGGGCTTTCACGTGTTGAGTGTCGTAATCGAATTCCCTGAGCGCTAAGTCGCAAGCCGAACCCATGCCAACGGCCAAAGGAGTGGGTACCGTACCACTTCTCATACCCCTCTCTTGACCTCCGCCAGATTGCAGGGCCTCTATCCTAACTCTAGGTCTCCTGCGTACGTATAACACACCAACACCTAGGTACATACATACGATATAAACTCTTAATTTTCCTGAAATCATGCGTTTTAGTTAAAAGTTTGCGTGTAAATGTAGTGTTATTTTAATGCGACTTGTTTAAAAAGTACCCCATAAAATAAAAAATGAATTAGTTTGCAGTAGCGTTGTAAAAACGGCTGAGTTTTGTTTGGACGACCCTTGGTTTGAGCCGACTAAACACAAACAAACCAAAGACTAACTCGTATATTACATATCGTCTGCTTTTCCCCTAAGTTAGGAAATTTCGTCTGCTTTTACTCGTATATTACAATATTTTAGCTTATATTTCCATTCTTATAAGCATAAAGGATAAATAGCACGCGCGCGCTTTTTGACTTCGATACTAGATCTCTAATTTTCATTATTCATAGTTAAACAAATACTAAATCCCTCCCCCGAAGAGCATTCATAAGAATATCCTGGACAAAATACAAACAATCACTATAAAAAACAAAAAATCCAAGATTAAGTCTAATTCTATCCACTTTTTAAATCAACGGAAAATTCCATAACGCCAAATTTAAAAACCGTAAAGAATAATCACCATTTAGCAGTCTTATATGACATCGACGCATAAAGATATCTTTAAGTTCCCCTTGTTCTGACAAAATCTCAAACAGCAAACGCAATACTGTCACCACGGCTTACAAAGAATTTATACCCTCAAACTAGAACCGAGTCTTTCTATATACCTTCCTTGCTACCTGCGTACCCCATCAGATAAAGAAATATGAAATTAAACATTGGATCAATAAACATCAACTCACTAATGATACAAGGTAACCAGCAACTAATGCTCATGTTTGCCCGTAAACATAAACTAGACGTGCTATGTCTACAACAAACACGAATTCCTTCCTCAAGAACGGATACATATCCCGACTATACACTTTATCACTCCGGGGTTACCGACAACCCAGCTTCAGGAGTTTCCACACTGGTAAATAGGCGTCTCACTGTTTTGAGCCTAAACCGAGTCAACGATAGAATTATAATACTAAACCTAAAAGTGGGTGCTCGCACAGTGTTAATTATAAATGTTTATGCACCAAATGCATCATACAAACTACAGATCCTTAAAGAATTTTTCAAAGTTATTGTAAAAGCGACAAAAGATCTGACTTCTAGGGCAGTCCCAATAATAATAGGAGACCTCAATGCCTCTGTTGCCCTTACGGACCGGGATGACACCAACATAATCGGCCAAAACACGTTGGGCTCCAACAATAGGAATGGAATTTTCTTGAAAAAATGGTGTAAAGAATATAGGTGGCGAATTGCTTCCACCTTTTCTCAACTTTCCAACGACCAGCTAGCTACCTTCCGTGGTACAAATACCTCCCGACCAAGTCAAATTGACCACATGCTCTGTAGGTCACGCCATTTTAAGACCGTCAAGAACTTCAAAGTAATTCACGATCCCGTTACAGTGAATGCTGATCACCATGTGATTACCGCAGAACTAATAATAAAATCAGCCACTCTACATGTACCCTGTACAAACAGAAACCCAATAATAAGACCTCAAGGCATAACAGGCAATCTGGAGTTTAAAGATAATCTTCTCCTTAAAGTTAAAGACACTGTTTTCCCAAAGCTCTCAGTCAACGAACACAGCATTGAGTTATCAAAGATATTTGCGAACCCACCAAAGCAAAAAAACCGCATCAAGACGAAAACATGGTTTTCCCAAAAGACACTAGACCTGTTGAAGACAAGGACGAATATATTTCATTGCAAAAAGGATCTTCCGTTCAAACACTCATGCTTGTCTGCCCTTAGCAAGCGTATCAAATCAAGTATACGACAAGACAAAATAACTTTCATCAATTCTAAAGCAAGTGAGGCAGAATCAGCTGCACGTTCGAACAATAGCCATCGCCTCTTTACAATTATTGATAGCCTTAAATACAATACATTAGCTAAGCGCACCCATTATAACATAAAAACAGACAACAGCTCTAACGACTCAATAAACCAGACAAAAGCTTGGGAAGCCCACTTCCGTTCTATCCTATCCCCCCATTCGCCCGTCCCTGTACTGGACATCTATAAAGAATTAATTAAGAACTTCAAAGGACATCCGCCGCTCCCGATTGACACACTCCCACCATCCATCTCCGAGATTGTTAGAGTGATCAAAACTCTTAAATCACATAAGGCAGCAGATCCGTCGGGGATGACTGCTGAAGCACTTAAAGTGGACTCGGACCTATCCGGAAAACTTCTATACCACCTTTTTTACAAAGTCTGGGATAATGAGGAATTACCAAACTCCTGGTCGTTAAGCCGCCTTAATAAACTATTCAAGAAAGGAGACCCTTCTGATCCAAACAACTATCGGGGAGTGACAATCATAAACCTTGAATCAAAGCTCTTTATCAAAGTATTATACAAAAGACTCTACAACCAGATAGACGATATACTTAGACACAATCAAGCGGGGTTCAGGAGGTGCCGCACAACCACGGAACATATTATCACTCTAAGAAATATAATGGATATCTCCAGTACTAGCAAAACCCCTCTTGTCCTTGTATTCTTGGACTTAGCCAAAGCTTTCGACTCTGTACAGCACCTATATATATGGGAGTCCCTATGCCTATTGGGAATACCAAAGAAGATAATCAGAATCATTTTTATTATATACGCAGACATGAAGGTAGTTGTCTCTCACCTTCATCATCTATCAGACCCAATTCTCGTGACGACAGGAGTCAGACAAGGCTGCCCATTGTCTCCCCTTCTCTTTATTATAGTGATGGATCTGATAATGGAAAGGTCAATATTTGCCTCCGATGGCATTACGTTAAACGGAACTATGCTATCCTCACTCATCTTTGCCGACGACTTATGTCTGGTGGCGACCTCTACAAAAAAGGCCCAATCTATGGTGGACAGATTCTCCGATCAGGCAAAACAAGCTGGACTATATATAAATGCCGACAAATGTGCAATGATAACACTAAACGTTCCCTCAGAGGACAGGATACTGATCAATAACAACCCTATTAATGTGTCCCACAAAGTTCCATACCTAGGAGTAGACCTCACAACAGACATCTACGCCGGAGTAGATGTGGAGTCAAAATTACAACGTACCCTGGTTAAATTCCACTCTTGCTCCGCCATATGGAGATCCCGCCACTTGACGCTCCCTACACGACTCAGGATTTTCAAAGTAATGATCCTACCAGTTCTGTTATACGGTTGTAAATCCTGGTCTTTAAGAGCACCTACTCTAAGAAAACTTCAAGTCAACGTGAATAAAATGCTGCGGATAGTTTGTAGAATTTTCTACCCTAACATAATATCAAACGAAGATTTGTGGGTTCGGTGCAAAATTCCTCCGATAAAGAATATAATTTCAACCAGAAAATGGGGCTTCTTAGCCCATCAGGTAAGAAGAAAAGGAACTAATTATTGTTTATCTTCCCTGTTTTGGCGTCCTCCTCTATTAAGGGGTCGCGCGTGCAATAATAGTTGGCTGTACAAAGTATTCCGCGACATGCAAACCCTCGGTAAAGATTGGACCTCGTTACAAGCTATCATGAATGATAGAAAATCATGGAAAAATTTCTCGGAAACCCATATTTCTCGCCTCCACTAATATGACTTTTTTACTACCCATAATCTAATGACTAATTATTAACCATAACCCACACCTAAGGTACATTAACTTATTATCATGCATATTTACACTGCTTAATACATACATTTGTTACAGGAATAAAATCACACGTTAGCAATAACGTGGCCTTATGCGCCATTTGGCGTGAGAAGGGGCTCAACCTTAGATTGCACTTACTAAGCTCTTGGGCGTCTTCGGGGCAAAAAATACATACATACAAACAAACCAAACGTTTGACCAAAAAACCATTGATCTATTTATGCGACTAAAAAACATACCAAAAAAGATTTGGTCTTTTGTTTAGTCTACTAAAACCAAATGTCGATCAAACAAAACCCAGCCGTTTCTACAACACTAGTCTGCAGAATTAGTAGTTCAATTTATATAACGTTTTTGTTAAAATTTATATAAGTAACTAACTACGTTCAAAATTTAGGTTTTTTAAAATGAAGCCTAATTGGTTTTTTTAAAATATAGTCTACTAACTTATGAATGAAAAAAAGTGTTTGGAAATAAATTATGATTTTATTTTTTATTGCCCAAAAACGTTAGAGATTTTTAACCCACAGAATGAACTAGCCTAAAAAATATTATTATATTAACAGCTAACTATTTGACTTAAATAATACTATTTGCGATTCAAAATTTTAAATCTAAAATGTAGAAAATTTAATAAATTATATATATGTGCTAAAATTATTCTAAAATAATTTAAAATAAAAATATTTGGCGGTCAAATTCGATAAGGTTGTATTTCTTGGAATTTTATTTAGTCATGTAAAATCGATATAAATGAAATCGTGGATTAGATACATATAATTCGTCCAGTTTAACAATGGACAACTACTTATAAAAATCCAAAACTTAAAGATTGTAGGTATTCATTTAAATTGTATTTCAACAGCACAAAATATTGTTTAAATTGAAGTCAAACATTTGGGTAGTAAAAATTAGAAGTAATTAAACAAAAAATGACAAAATTATGGGAAATAGTTAAGGATAAATAAGTTAAAAGAGTATTGGTAAAATGAGCCAAAAACTACAAAAAATTCATTAAATGGGACTAAACAAAGACATATAACATTATAAAAAGATTAAATACCAATGACAAAGCTTTGGAGTTAAAATGTTCTAAAAATAAATACCAATACAAACTATAATAGAGTTTAATTAAATTAATTACAAACGATCTAATAAAAGGTAAACAAGACCATAAAATACAAAAAAAAGAGTTTAGTGGAAAATCAAATATATAGGGTCAAGAACTATATAAAATATTGATACAATTTTGATGTTTAAAAAACATTATAATATTCACTTTAAAAAAAGGAGAAATTTTGTAAAATTGTTAAAAAGATATTTCCTAAAAGAACACATTGATACTGTAAATACTCTAACATTATGTAAGGAAAATTTATAGTAATATGAAAAAATTGAATTCCAGTTCATCTGCCATATAATAAAATAGTTTATTCAACAATTCCTTACACATATATATAGATATTGATGTGCATTTAGACCATAAATTGCATAGCAATTAATATAAAAGTGCTTATATTAAGTAGAGAGTAAATTACAGATGCAATCAAATTTAAAACATGTGAATGGAATTTAATATCTGGTATGATTAAGCTACATATTGTTATGTGAAAAGTACAAAAGTTAAATTACCTTTAGGCCCATAAAGTTTGTGGCCACTTATAGACATAAGATCAATCTTCATCTCATTAACATCCATAGGGATTTTTCCTACAGCCTGAGCAGCGTCTGTGTGAAAAAAGATCCCCCTGCTCCTACAAATTTCACCTAAATCAGGTATAGAAACTTGTCAAATATAAAAAATTATATTACCTATTTGGGTAATAGGCTGTATTACTCCTATTTCATTGTTGACTGTCATAATAGAAACAATAATAGTATCTTCTTTCAAAGATTTCTCAAAAACCTTTTTATTGATAATTAATTTGGCATATTATTTTTACTTCGAGGTCTATTAATCCATTCTTTTGAACAGGCAAATATGTAACTTTAAACCCTTCACTTTCAAGAGATCTACAAGAATCAAGCACACATTTATGTTCCTATAAATAAAAAAAAGTTAATCACTTGATCAAATAGCAAGTTTAATAGGCATGAATTAAAATAAGCAATACTGTTTGTGTAGTGACTATATGTCGTTTTTTGCTTTTATAGAATCGGGCCACACCTTTTATTGATAAATTATTAGATTCAGTGGCTCCACTAGTAAATATAATTTCTTTAGGATCAGCTTTAATAATACTAGCAACTTGCTAAAATTTTAATTGATTATTTTAGATTAATTTATTACCCCTCGAGCTTTTTCTACAGCCTTTTCACTTTCCCATCCATAGGCATGAGTACGTGAATGAGGATTTCCAAAAAAGTTTGTTAAATATGGAAGCATATCATCCAAAACCCTAAAATCAAGAGGTGTCGTAGCTTGAGCATCAAGATACAATGGACGAAAACCAACTTCTTTAGCTATTTCATCTATTATACAAAAATTGTAAATTTATTAATGCATTAAGCTTTAAGCAGTGTATCAATGTGAAACTTTTTTTAAACATCACTATACCAGTTTCTTTGGCATGGCCTGAATATAGTCGTCTCTGAATATTATAAAGAACTTTAAGAATCGATTTTGCAGGGTGAGGCATTTAGAAAAAAAACAGCTGGAAAATTGACTAAAGTGCAATTTATCAAACCTTTCAGCAACTCAGGTCCCTCAACCACGATTGGAATTCACTCCTCCCTATAATGCAGGACAGGACGGAGTGGAAAACCTTCTCGTCGTTCCACTGTCCCAAGTAGTACCCTCCCGTGACGAGATAAATACTAATTTCCGTCCTACCTAGCGCCACATCCCGTTCACTCTGTCAAGAGAATATCGTATTCATTCTAATATATATATATTTTTTGACTACCAACATACTATTCCATTTAGATATATACATATACTAACACACTAACCACTAACCTACTAACTATTAAACACGTCTCTGGTTATCGTGGTCCGAGGTGCACCGCATAGGTGTCAGATGGGACTCAATCTTAGCTTGCCGATTTAGCTAAGCTCTTGAATGTCATCGGGGCAAATACATACATACATATATATTAGATGTTCAATTTCTAAAAAATAAATAGGATATGCTGTATATGTAATGAAGTGGCAAAGGTAGAACACACTAACTTAAATTCCAAACTAAACAAACGACTTTTATTTTAATAGCTGCGAGTAATTATAAGCAGACGATTCACATATTTTAAATAGGTAATTATGTTACAAATAACGAAGCGTATATTCAAATAACTAATAACTGTTACTACAGTATAAATTGGTTACTTGTATAACTCATGCCTAAATTTAGTTAGTGGTTTTATAGGCTATTTTTTTACATATCTATATTAAAATTCTTTCCCTCACTTGTCGCAACGAAAAAGTTTGCCCAGTTTTTGCTTAATTGAGATGATTTCTTTAAAGGATACTTAAATTTATTTTAATTATTATATTTGAGAGAGGGCAGGCCTGAATATATTATCTTTCAATAATCCACCTGCCTAATTTTTAATCAATTAACATTAAACACAGCCTTTTTAAGCAATTGCAATATACGAGAAAAGAGGGGGGGTAAGATTAATATAGGTTAAACAACACAAACACCCACATCACGTATAGTTACCCAGATTTACCGTATTCTAGGTGTAAATAAAATTTTGGTATAGGGATGAGAGGGTGACCAAGTGTCTAACGCGAGTGCACATGCAATTACCTCACGTTTGTTTGTAAGCGTGCGCCTCCCCATCTCTTCCCTTTAGCGCACATTAAATATTAATTGCTATGCAATTTTTTTAATTACTGTTTGATATGTTTATGATATTTTTAATGGATGTTAGGGACCACGACTAGAGACATGCACGGGCGGCTCGAGGGGCCTTAAATTTTTAGGCTTTGAAATTCCCGGAATAATTTAGAAGTAGTCGCCTAAGTAGTATTTTATTATGTTTAAACAATCTATAAAAATTCAAAAAATATGTAAATTACAAACATTATTCATTCATTTCATTTTTCTAATATACAAACAATTGTTTATGAAAAAAATATCTACTGATAATGGCTGAAAATATTCAGAAAAATTTTTGATAAAAGAAAATCTTAACGGAAAGAGTGAAGTATGGAAAAGTTTCCTATATGTGTATGCATAGACTAGATAGACTGCTCATCAACACACAAAATGTGTACCCTCTTTTCCGCCATTTTAATGTTAACATGGTAAAGTAGTGATTATATAGAAATTAGTGGTTTTTGTAAATGAAATAATCTTAAAAAGGTAAATAAAAAATAGTGAATTGAGTAGATGTCAAAAACAGCATTCTAAAATAAATTTCATGTTTGTTTAATAAATATAGCGCCATCTATATTATGTATAAATTAATTTATTGACGTCCGTTCAAATATATAAACTAGTGAGGAAGGTAAATTGACTATTATTGACCAAAATATATTTATTTAATTTATTTTATTTTTATTTTTTATATTAATCTCAATTTTTGATTTGTATTAAGGAAATGATTAAGAAAAAGAATTTTGAGATTTTTCAAAACTATTAAATTAAAAAAATTTTAATAAGTAAAATCCTGATTAATAAGGTGATTGATTATATAATGTATTAAAATTATTGGAACTGATTAGATGAGAAAATATTTTAATTAATATTATTGTTTTTTTATTTAATAAATTTCTATAAAGTTTTTAAAAATAGAGTGCGTAGTTTTAAATAATAAAATTACCAAAACTATTTTTTATATTAATTAGATGATAATTATTATTTAAAGAATATTAGGAATAGATGATAAAAAAGAAATTCGGGCCTTCGGCCCTCGTGGGAAGGGGAAGAGGAGAATGGGAGTAGGGGAAGGGAAGGGGGGAAGAGAAGGGAAGGGGGGAAGAGAAGGGAAGGGGGGAAGGGAAGGGGGGAAGGGAAGGGGGGAAGGGAAGGGGGAACTCTTCTATACTCCGTATAAACGTAGCATATTTGCTATGCAATTTATGGGCGAGAAAGGTGGGAAGGGGCGAAAATGCTTATAGGGGGGTATTAAATGCAAAATAATTAGTTAATTAGTTATAGGCCCTTGTAGGGGAGGGCATAGGGTAATTATCAATGTTAACCAATTCAAAACGGAAAAAAAAGTTCGATTTATTTGGCCAATGGTCATTTTTTTTTATTGGTCAGTAGCCAGCGGACGGCCAAAAAGTCATATCATCAATGTTATTAACAGGAACAATATATTAATATAATTAAAAAAAAAATAAAAATTTTGCCCTCTCCGGGATTCGAACCCACATCAGTAAAGGCATCTGTTTACAAGCCAGCGCTATAACCCGTCACACCATGCTGGTTTTAAATAGTAGAAGTTTTTATGTTATTTATATAGATAATGAAATAATAACATAAATTGCATAGCAATTAAAAGTTGTGTTTTATGTTCAAAAAATCAATATATTTCATCGGTCACTAGCCAGCGGACTGTCAAAAAGTCATATTATCAATGGTATTAACAAGAACAAAATATTAATTTAATTTAAAAAAATTAAAAAAATATTCGTCCCCTCCCTGGCTTGAACCCGACACCTCCATTTCACTAAGCTGGCGCCAATAACTTGGTGGACGACCGACGACGGACAACGGACGACGGACAACCAAAAACGAGCCCATAAATTGCATAGCAATTTAAATTCGTCCCCTCCCTGGCTTGAACCCAACACCTCCAGGTCACAAAGCTGGCGCCAATAACTTGGTGGACGACGGACAACGGACGACGGACAATTAAAAACGAGCCCATAAATTGCATAGCAATTAAAATGCATTCATTACGAGTCAATTTACTTTTCTTTATTAGCAGAAATCAGATTACCCCAAGGCCTTTACAAACTCCAGTTGGCTGAATGTAATACAAAGCCTCTGACACTATATTTTGTATGAGTTCTGATGTTACACCTGACACATCCAAGAACCATTGATTACGTTGCCATCAAAAAAGAGCCCCAAAGGCATGTGATGTGGAATCAACTATTAATTAAAATATAAAATGAATTTAGACTATATATATAATTATAAAATTAATCTGATTAGTCTTTTTCTGACAGAGCGATTTGATTCCTATTCTTTTTCTTAATAGGGGAATTCAAAGTGTCCTTTAAAGGAGTGGCCTTTTATACTTTTTACTTTCTATTTCATTCTTTAGTAAATTTGTTAGTTACAAATTATAAAATAAGAATAAATAATATAATATTTAGTGGTGTAAATAAGACTCGGGCCTTCGGACCTCGTGGGAAGGGGGAGAAGGGAAGGGAAGAGGGGAAGGGAAAGGGGGACGACTAATCTGTACTTCGTATAAATGTATCATATTTGCTATGCAATTTATGGGCGAGAAAGGTGGGAAGGGGCGAGAATGCCTATAGGGGGGTATTAAATGCCTAATGATTAATTAATTATTTATACAAATTTTCCATTATAGGCAAAATGTAATAAAGGCAAAATGTAATATAGGCAAGGGTTAGGGTTAGATTTAGTGTTTGCATCTAGTTTACATTAGTTTTTATGGCCTTTAGTGATTATGGGTCTAACAAACATTATATTATAAAACAACACAATGTTAAGAATTTGCAGAATTGTTGGGAGAAATTTTTTGTTGAATTTGAACAATTATTAATTAAAAAAATCAAAAATTTGGCCAATGGTCACTTTTTCTCTATTGGTCAGTACCAACAGATACTCTATAAGTCAATGATAGCCAAAAAAACGGGAAAAAAAATTTGATTCTCACTTTGGCCAATGGTCATTTTTTTCCATTGGTCAGCAGCCAGCACACGGTAAAAGTGGATATAAATTCATAAGAGTAAAAAAAAACGAAAAAAAAATTTTCGAATCACATTTTGGCCAATGGTCATTTTTTTCCATTAACCAGCAGCCAGGACACGGTAAAAGTGGATATAAATTCATAATAGTCAAAAAAAAAACCGAAAAAAAAGTTTTCGAATCACATTTTGGCCAATGGTCATTTTATTCCATTGGTCAGCAGCCAGCGGACCGCCAAAAAGTCATAATAGCAATGGTAGGAACAGGAACAATCATAATAGTCAAAAAAAACGAAAAAAATAATTTCGATTCACATTTTGGCCAATGGTCATTTTTTCAATCGGTCAGGAGCCAGCGGACGGCCAAAAAGTCATAATAGCAATGGTAGTAACAGGAACAATCATAATAGTCAAAAAAAAACGAAAAAATAAACTCGGATTCACATTTTGGCCAATGGTCATTATTTTCATTGGTCAGCAGCCAACGGACGGCCAAAAAGTCTTATTATCAATGATAGTAACAAGAACAATCATAAGAGTCAAAAAAAAAACTCCGGGATTCTAACCCAAAAACTAGTTAAATTGCATAGCAATTAAAAGTAAACAACTTTTATTTATGATTATTATATAACATTGGTCAGCAGCCAGCGGACGGCCAAAAAGTCATAATAGCAATGGTAGAAACAGGAACAATCATAATAGTCAAAAAAAACGAAAAAAATAATTTTGATTCACATTTTGGCCAATGGTCATTTTTTTCATTGGTCAGCAGCCAGCGGACGGCCAAAAATTCTTATTATCAATGATAGTAACAAGAACAATCATAATAGTCAAAAAAACTCCGGGATTCTAACCCCAAAACTAGTTAAATTGCATAGCAATTAAAAAGTAAACAACTTTTATTTATGTTTATTATATAACTAGTTAAATTGCATAGCATTAAAAGTAAACAACTTTTATCTATGTTTATTATATAACAAAAACTAGTTAAATTGCATAGCAATTAAAAGTAAACAACTTTTATTTATGTTTATTATATAACTCGTTAAATTGCATAGCAATTAAAAGTAAACAACTTTTATTTATGTTTATTATATAATAATTTAACGTAGCAATTAAAACCCGACCCCACCCGAAAGCGAGGGAGATAGAGATGAGGGGTGGGGCACCTCTTATGCATTAATTTAAAAAATAACACAGCGAGGGAGATAGAGATGAGGGGTGGGGCACCTCTTTCTCATGCATTAATTTAAAAAATCGATAACCTAATATACCCAATGCAAATAGATAGGGATGGACGGACGGACAGACGGACGGACGGACAGACGGACGGACGGACAGACGGACGGACAACAAAAAACGAGCCCATAAATTGCATAGCAATTAATAATCTTAATAACAATAAATAAAGGTTTTTAGGTTTACCTGTGCTGGAGAATCAAAAATTGTTAATGGCATCTTCTCTCAATTGTTGATAATTTATTGAAGATGGATATTTCTGGGGTAAAGTGATAAAAGCATACTATATAATAATACTTAATTATGGAAAGAATATGGTTTATCCCGACTTCTTCTGTTGGAACCAAATGACACAGCGCAAAAGACATAGTTAAAATACACCAGTTGTAGTCTTCAAAATGGTAGAAAATTTGACACACAATTTACCATATGGAATGTATGGCATGAGCTGTTCTAGTCTATGTGTGTATGACAATATGGATAAGAAAATATATTTTGTTTTTTGTAAGATTTGCAAGAATGTTATCCTATAATTCTTGCTCCCAGGTAATTATTTATGTTAGTTTTGATAATGCTTAATAGGGAACACTCATCTCCAAAGGCATAAATGCTGTAAAGAAGTGCAGAAAAAGAAAAAAGCGGACAATTACCTATGTAAGCCACCTTGAACAAAACTTAAACTCTGCAAAAATTAAAAAGATCTAATATCCTCAATAGCCCATTTTTGTAATGGATGAGATCTTTCAACATGATGTTGGGTCTATACAATTAGCTCAACATTTAATCAAATTAGGCTCTTGTCAATATTAATGCTAAGGACCATGTCCAACAACCCTGGGCGTAGCCAGCATTGAATTTAAAGGGAGGCAAAAATGATTTAGGAAAGGGTTATTTTTAAAATTTTAGCCATAATTTTTAAAATTTTTTGATAAATTTATGGATTTAGAGGGAAGCAGCCGCCTTTTTCTGCCTCCCCCCCCCCCCCCAACCATTGGCTACGCCCTTGCCAACACCTATATCTAGACATTTGTCCCAAATGGAACATGCAATAAATCAGATATTTCCCATCATTTTCAATGCCCTTTCAGAGGGACACAGTTCATAAAATTTTGAATCACACTATATATTGTATTAAGGCACAACAGATATGTGGCATGATTGCTATAAAAAAATTACATGACAATGACATTGCACTATGTCAAATGCTGCTTTGAATGAGAGGTGTGTTTCGTCAGCGGGGCGCATTATGAAGAGCGGAGAACAAATTTAAAGGCGGAAATTTTTGATGCATGTGTTTTTTTGCATCGAAATAGTTCCATTATCGATTGATAATTTTATTATGTGTGTTTTATTTTTTAAATTTTTACCAAAATTGACCCTTAAATTTCTGCAATTTAATGAAATTCCAGGGCCTGGCCTTATTTTAAAGATGTTAAAATTCGGGCCCTGGGCCGGGCCTGAATCGATTTTGCAGGTCTCTAGCCACGACCACGAGGCGCACCATCTGCGCGTACTCTTGTGAGGCTCAAAATATATATAAACCAGGGGCTTTGTCCCTGGAGGGGGGGGGGCGTTGGGGGCTGCGGCCTCAACAGTCGCCGAGGATCCGACCTGGAGCCCGTTTTTCTTCTTGGGACTTGCGCCTAGTTCTGGGGTATTATTATTACAAATTCGTCCATACCCAGTATAAATGTATTTGCTCTACCCTTTATGAGAGAAAAAGAGGGGGGGGGGGTCAATAATGCCTATGAGGGGTAGTGTTTTGACTATTATGAGAGTCTCGATCTAAAAAAATCTCGGTCTCGACGAGAAATCTCTACATGTATCAACTTTTATAAAAAAAAAATTATACTATCTTAATTTTTCCCAATATTTATTTAAATTTATATATAAATAAAATAAATTTGCGAAAATTAAGATGGCGCACCATTATTTAAAAACATGTTTAAACGTATCATTTGCATATTTGGACGCTGGGTAGTAAGCATTGGCAAGAATAAGTGATGTTTTTAGATAAATAAGCCAGGAAAATAGTTGTAGCCCTCTGAAATAACCTTCATCACTTTTTTCCTAAAAAATTTATTGCAGTTCATTACAATAATATGAAAATCCAAAAGGTAAGTGTGGATACCTTTTGTTCATGTTCATATCATAGGTAATTAGTTGCACACATTACAACGTTGTAGAAACAACAATAAATGTAGCGTCGTTACTGGTAGGAATAAGAGTTTTGAGTATATTGCACATATAATCTTATAGCAAATACTTTTACATCCAAAATTTAAACGGTTCTCTTCAAGTGTATGACCCCGTATTATGTCCCAAAATATTCACTTATTCCATTTATCAAATATTTCAGCCACAGATTGATTTATTAATAAAGCTTATGCCAGTCTATTTTAGTTTAGTACAAAATCACACAGAAAATTTAGTGGAATAGAGTTCACTTGCCAACCCTAACTTATAAATGTGAAAGGTAATGCAAAATGCCAAATAAAGTAATAATGTGATTTAGGATTTGAGAGATCCTGAGGTGTACCATGAGTTCAGGCTTTACAAACTCCTGGTAGTCCCATGATTCAATATAATGCTTTTGAATGCTATGGTTTGGCAGGCAGAGAAGTCGCTGGCGTGCTCTTAGCCAAATTTAATAATTATTTAGCATCATTGAGAGGATGATGTAGATGTCGGGAAATTTGAAGATGCAATATTTACTACTTCATCAAAATTTATTTTAATTCTATGTGTTTATATTATATTTTAATGAGAAAGATATAAATATGCAATAGAAATATTGAAAAATTATTTACATGGCCACTTATATTTAATCCAAAGAGCCTAAATTATTAAAATTTCAATTATACGCGGCTACTTGAGTGTGGTAAATTACCCAATATCTTTTAAGGTCGAAATCTCGCCGTCAAAATCTCGAGAGATTCAAATTCTCGTCTCGATTTCGACCCAATTTTTCGAAGTCTCGGTCACGTCTCGGTTTTTCGAGACGAGATCGAGATTCTTCTCGGATTTTCCGCATGACTATTTATCTAAATGATCGTCAACCATTTTAAAGTGCGAATTACCCATTTGAAGTAAAGAATTATTAAATCATTAGCTTAGTAGGTTAAGTCAATATTGATGTTATTTTGAATTTCCAAAATATGTATTAATGGTGAATAGGTGCGTAATTTCCATTTATTACACTATATTTTAGTCATTGGTTTATTGGCGGAGGCCTATAAAATAAAACATAATTTTATTTCCCCCAAAAATATTACGCGCATTCCTTCATTCTTATGTTAATAATTTTGAAAGAGAACATTACAACTTACGACTGATTTGTTTATCTAGGCCAATGCAAAAGGGGGGGGGGGCTATGGTCAAACTATAAGCAGGAGGTCAAAGAAACACATACGTTTTTGGCCTAAGAATTAGCCGACGCACCAACAAAAATTCACAAAAAAGTGTCAAGAAATTAAGATTTAAGTGAGACCTGGTAAAGCACAAAATGGTTGATCTTTGGACTAAATACGGTCTTCATTTATTTTCAGCCATTAAAATATATTTTTTGCACGGCAAGTGTGTATTTGATGCTAAAATACCATAAATGCCAAAACCTGCAGGTACAAAAATAAAAATGGATTTTGGCCTGTGGCCGGAGTCAGATAAATTAAATTATACAGCGGTCATCAGCTATCTGTGTCAGATATTAAGTTAAAATCGTAGTTTGGCCTCGGGCCATGGTCAGAAGAATTAAATGTGATATGAGCCTCAAAGTAAGACTTAGGAAAATAGGCAGCAAAAATTAATAGCAATAAACAAGGATTTTGGCCTCTGGCCCGGTCAGAAAAAGTAGAAGTAAGCAACGGTCATAATTAATTTGCAGGGGGTTATTTAGCTAGGTTCGCAATTATTTGTTATACATAGACGAGTTGCCAAAAGAAATTTATTTATTTATATAAAGGCAATCCGTCGGGAACAAAAAAAAAATAATAAAATGTGTACTCGGGCAAGGTCGATAAGCCAATCGGCGGTCATTAGCGAAAGCAAAATAAAAATTTTGCGCAAACGCATAAGTCCTTAGCTATTATAACCTGTATAAGTTTACAAGCAATAATTAAAAAATTACAAGTTGGACACGACGGACGGACAGGGCGAACGGACGGACAACCAAAAACAAGTTCATGGATTGCATAGCAATTTAAACACTGACTCTCGCATTAATCCTCGTATTTATAATTAGAGCTGTTAAAGTTTACCTTAGATATGAACTAGTTCATGTTTGGGACATCTATTAGTTTTACAACCTAGATATTTTATTTTTGAATATAAGGTATTTGTTTTTGTAGTAATCAAACAAAAAAGGGGCAGTTTTTACAACTTTGAATCCAATTTATACATAACAAGTATTTTATTTGTTTTTTCCTGTTCACGATCATATAGTAGAATGATTTTCTCTTTATTAAAAGAAATAGGCCGACGATTCCACTTATATTTTTTGTATTTCTGTCCTCTTAAGGGATATAGACATATTACTCATATAACGCTCTTTTCATATTATTTTAGTATATTTGTGGTAATTTAAACCAATTGTATTATAATCAAATATATAACAAAACTTTTATTTTAAAAAATCCGACTCAAAGGAAATATCGTTAAACTTATTAAAGGATTATATAAAAATTTGTTTGCATGCTGATTTTTGTTCACCAGTGATGTTTCCTAACTGTTTTTACATCAAATAGGAACTTTTGGATCGTTTTCCCATAAAAACTAATATATTTATAGTTATATCGCTGCTTAAGATAGATTCAATTAAAATTTTTAAAGCAAGTACCCTATAATACTAAAAAGGTAATGAAAAATACATTAAACATTTATTTAAATTACTTGCAATATAAATTAAATACATATATCAAAGCGATTTAGTTGTGTCCATGTGTTAAATATAACAATGCTACTAGCAATATTTAAATAGCATTATACGTGTTTTAAGATGTTACATAAAATAGGATGAGAAAGAAAATTTATATATGGATGAGAATATAATGAGACAACTATATGTTTTGAACATTCATATTTTCAAACAACATATCCTTCTTTCCTCTAACATTCGGTCCAGTTTCATTCTCGCTACGTAAGAGCGCAGAAGTTTCGCTACAAGCCATCGATTCCGTAGAAAGAGTATTATTCGTAGATGGGTTTAAGGGTTTGCTCTTTGCTCTCTCTTCTTCATCAATAACAAAGTCATTTGGATTTAAGGCGTGAAAGGGAACTATATATATTAAAAGTGAATACAAAATTGATCAAGCTCATTTTTGATTCATTATAACATGATAGTTGTCATTCTCTCAAAGTCAGAAAATTAGATGTAAAAATTGTTCTTATTAAATATAATTACTCGCATTATTAGGTCCAGCATAAAAAGCTTGATCGCGTTTTAGGTTGCTTCTCTTTCGCGTAAGTCTCAGAGTTTTTCGCCCATGTCCATATCTCTTACATCCAATTTCATCGATTTCTATTTATTTTATCACGATTAAATATATTTTGCACAAATACATCTAGATATTAACTAATGTCTCACCAATGTTTATAATTATGATATAGTTAACTTCTACAGTTGCCATCCCGAATCGATGCGATAGTCCCATTAATAATTATTGTTTTAAAAATTTTTATCATAGAAAAGATCCAGCGATTTATACCTTCAACTTCAAACTTGTTAGTATTAACGCTTTCAACAGAAAGTGCAATATTTTAAAAAGCAGGGAAATGTAGCGTATATATTTTATGCCATGATAAAATTATGAGCTTGTAATACCTTGATCATTTTGATCATTGGAATCTTTGGAATTACGCGATTTACTTAGGCGTGCTTCATTTAACAAATGAAGTGGTTTAGCATCTAAAGGACTAGTAGATTGTGAGTTGTCGCTTACAGAATCAATTACCACGCTCGAAAGGTGGTTCATTTTTCCTAATAATTCGTATTTTATTTCAATCCATTTTATATAATTTAATTTGTAACAAAATGCGTTTATACCCTTTTCTCGTGCTTTACCATCTAACTCTCTTTTAATCGCTTTAAATTCTTCCATTAGTTGCTGTATGATATCGGCCTTAGTCCTAAATATCGTTCTCTTCTGTGCTTGGCAAAATTCGTCAATCGAAGTTTTGCTTTTGTGCGCTGCCTGCGAGTGTTAGAATGATGAATATTAAATTTTGCACAATCCTCACAATATATATGTATATAAGATACAAATTTTAACACACTATACGATGTTATTTAAAATATTTAAATGATAATATATATATTATACCATTCTTTTGATGAAAATATAATCCAAATACAGGTTAGGACGGTAAGTTAAAATAAATTTTTCGAATTCTTTGACGAAATTAGAATCTAAATAATTTTCTTTAAATGTGGTAACAAACCGTAAACATACTTTTGTAAATAATGACCAAATTGGAGAGTATGCGATATATCTTTATCATATACATCTGCAGCATATTTTCGTTAAATACAATGGTGACCTTTAGACCTGTTAAAAGAATAATAGTCAATAATATTTAAGTTAGGCAAATAAAATCCTCTTGTTATTTTATGAATTTATAAAATTTAATTTTAAAGACCTTTTTCCCTAGTTTTCTAAATCCGACAAAAACAACCAATACCCGAAAACGCTATGCAAATTTTTAGGAGGGCGTGGCTATATAAAGATCTGAGTGGGGACATCAAAAATGATTATTATGAATGATAATTGCGGTTGATCTTAAAGATTCTTGTTTATAAGACATAATCTACATGGAGTAATACATAGTAAGCATTAATCGATTACCCCACATGGCAATTTGCGTCAAAAGTTCTCCATCTAACGTAGTGGATTCATCGGAGGCTGTGGAGTGTAATGCTTTGATATTGGAATACATGACATTTGATTGGGGACTTATATTTTGCTTATTGCTAGGAAATATAAGGGGCACTGACGACCTTCTAAATGTATTATCCAAAACCTTAACTATGGATCCTAAGATTTGTGTAACGACTCTGATATCGATTTGGCAATCTATTATGTTATAATTTAATAGTAAAAAAACTGATTGTATAGGCAATGGCATACCGTATCCCGACTTAGTGTAATACAAGAGAAGCGGCGTATAAAAGAAAAATAGTATATTTTCGATTTTATTAGGTGCCGTTTGAGTCACATTCACACCAGCAATCGGGGCCATATTTATGAAGCTGTCCTAAATTAAGCATAAAAGGTTACATTGTATAACAGATCAAATTAATAATTTTGCATATTTTAATTTAATTCCACTATCTTTTAATAATTGGTAAATAGACTTAGCGTTTTGAACATTACCCCTAACACGGACATGTGTTCGATGGCTAAGTCAAAAGTGGAGCTCAAAAAACTTGGTTTTACAATATCAAATGTGCTATCTGGGTCATTAATCGATCTTTTGTTCATTACGGCATTTTGATGCACAATTCCAATACACACTTGGGTTATTGACTATAAAAAGTTGTTTTAAAACGGTTACTCCCAAAACAATACCTTTATATTAGGGAGATGAGCGATAAATGGGAATTTTTTCATTGCAATCACCAACCCTAAAAAATAAAAATATATGTTTTGTTGCCCCTGAAATATTTTAACGCAATTCCTTATTGTCCAAGACATTATTTATAATGAAATAGACTTTTAAAAATTTTTTGAATGAGTTGTTTTACAAAAAGCTAACAAATATTTTTAAAGACTAAGGGTTTGATTATTATCTGATAGTACATAATAGTCGTATATGTGAATACGTGAAAGGAGAATAGTTTAATTTAGTATAACTTTTATTTGTATATCTGCTACAGATTATATTATTGCTATAATTATACATTTTAATACTGTAAGCGAAATCCGAGTTGGTAATAACCATATGTTTTTATTCTTATCCTTATAATTATCCTTTGTTTATTAGTTTCCACACCCCGGCCCTAGTTACCAATAAAATTATCTTATTATTATTCCTATTATTATTTCTAATAAATGGTGATAGTGAAAGAAGACCTCAAGCCTCAATTAAACCAAGGTTATTGAACAAAAAGAGTCAAGAAAGAATTCAAAATTCAGTGCTTATTCTAAGGAGGAAAAGAGATGATAATAAGAACTTATAATGTTAATTTAATGAAAAAGGAAACATTATTTTATGGGGATATGGGGAGGATAGGATTATTCTCAAGGTCCATAAATTCAGGAGATCCAGTATGCCAGGAACACCCTAATACTTTAAATGAAAATCCACATATCGGTTCAACCCCTGCCACTAGCTTCCCCAAAACCCACTTTTCTAAATCCACAACCTAAAACCCTCCATATTTCCCCTTCTGACAATTTCCACCCCATCTCACCTTCCCAGCTAACCCATTCTTAAAACTAGCTTCCCCCAGAACCCACTGTGCCAAGTCCACACCCTTAACCCTCAATATTTCATCTACTGACCATTTCCTCTCGATCTCACCCTTACAGCTAGCCCACTTCAAGAATTTATTAAATGAGAATGTCAAAACAACAAAACCAAAGGGAGCCTTCAATTTTTAAAGGGAAAGATGTCGTATATGTGAATACGTGAAAGGAGAATAGTTTAATTTAGTATAACTTTTATTTGTATATCATTTGCTACAGATTAGATTATTGCTATAATTATATATTTTAATATTGTACAAATCCGAGTTGGTAATAACCATATGTTTTTATTCTTATCCTTATAATTATCCTTTGTTCATTAGTTTTCACACCTCGGCCCTAGGTACCAATAAAATTATCTTATTATTATTATTCCTATTATTTATAATAATAATGTAAAGTCTTTATAAGATTAATTAATTGTTGTGTTAACATTCTACAAAATCAAGAGTTCTATCTAATATAGGAACCAGGCACATGAAAATTTAATTTCAATTGTTGCATTTTATACATTTAAATTGCCAATTTTTTTGCAAGTATAGAAGTTATTTTCAAATTTAATTTTTAAAAAGACTTCATAATATGTTTTTGCTTAACCTAGTTTGATGGTAGGACTTAATATTAAAACAAAACGGGATTTAATTAATCTCCCAAATTCTTGTCATATGTAAAAAAAGATGTTCTTTATATTTTAATTTTTCTATCTCACCTTCACAAAATATGTAATTTTTTCTATAAAAATTATAAATGATATATTAGCTCAATATATATATTAAAACATATTACTATTTCAAAAAAACAAGTTGCCTTAAATCATTTACCGTTTATAGGAACCGTCAAATAGTCTAATTGAAAGCTTCGCTAATTATAAAAGAAATCATTTATTTACAAAATATTAAATTTATAAGTTTATAAAAGTTTTCATTAATGCATACCTTGACAGTGAGTGATTTGTATATTTTTAAAAACATTTTATCCAATCTTTTGTATATAATATTTAAAGTCGGGCGAAATGCGTCGGATGACCAATCGATTGAAGGCATTATTCTTGTGAGGTAACTTTCAATAAAATATGATTAATTCAACATTTAATATTTGTTATCTGAATAAAATCGAAAATGTAATTAGAAATTGTGATTTATGCAAACTCTAAAATGAACAATTTAAATTCTGGTCTTAATAAAGGCAAACGTTTCATTTTAACAATGAATGACATTGACTTAAGAATATAAATCCTAATTTATAAATTACCATTCCAGCCCATAGTGACCAAGTATGGTGATATCGTAGGGCACTAGCTTTAGCATCACATTCGCTATCTCAGCCAATCTCTAAATCAATTCGTATATAAAAATTTTAATTAAATTCCTTCATAAATTATAGATGACTCCTTGCCATTTAAAACTTAAATCTCCAATTTGCCGTTAAAAAGATGGAATGGATGGAATCTTAAGTGTTCACATCAATTTAAAATTGATCATAAATGTTAAGAGTTTAATTAGGCTCGAATTAAATTACACTCTAATAATAAATATTTAATGATCGCATTTAATATTATTCTAATTATAAATAAAATTAATATCTCTTGAATCGATGAGTTTATTTTTAATTAAGTTAAAAAGCACAGATTAAATTGTAATCTACAATTACCATGTGAGCATTTTGATCTAACTGGAAAGTGGATTTGTTAAAATTTTGCTTATCCAGCACATTGCTGCTTAAGAGCTCGTTTATCCTCGCCTGATTTTGGTGTACAAAATCGCACACGAATGCTAAAAGTATATCGCGCGGTCTAGCATAAATTTCATAATATTGCTCCATGTTTTTATCGTCACATCTGAAGGTGGAGGTAAAAGCTTGCCTAAAGTTAAATCATTTTCTCTATTGTTATTCGTTAATTGTGAAACCTTTTGTGATCCATGTCGGGGACTTTTTCGATGTCGCGAAAATGTTCAAATAAATTTTTGTTGGTGAAAAGTTTACGTTCCGTCTCCTTAACCAAGTGACCAACAAACGGTCTAAATACATTAAGAGACTCTTATAAATTAAATAACGTGTTTTACCTGGTATAGTATTCCACATTTTTCAGCAGGGCGTGTATGTCTACGTACATGTTTTTGTAATTCGTCATCTCCTCCGCTACAACTTTCTTGTCTTGACTTTGCTTTTTGGTACGATTTATAAGATGATTGAGGTAATGAGGCACCACATCCCTTAGAATCATCTAGGCAAAAAATAAAAGAAAGTAAGAAAGTTAAAGAGCGTTCCGTATGTAAATTTAACATAAAATCAGCTTGATTGACGCACCAACATTTGTAAGCTTCTACTAGATTCTGGATTATAGGCTATAACCGTAACAGCGAGAGTAACGACTTCCATAAAATTTAAATACTCAGATTCGTTCGTATAACATATATCCTATAACGATAACATAAATAACAATTATTTGATTAACAGTTTTATAGACATTTAGAGAAAATGAGTATATAACATATTAAGATGCATTTGTAACTTAAGTTAATTATAAAAAATGCTTGTAAATATTCAAGAGCAAACCGTTTTAATTATAAGTAAATTACATCTTAGATGGATTTGGGTTTTTTCTTGGTACAAAATAATTAAAAATGTGTTTTGTTTTAAATATATGTACCAAGCATTGGATTGGATTATTTGTGCTATTTTGAATCAACTCCGTCACGTGGTCAAAGTCTACAGAAATGCTGCGTTCCAGTGAAAACACTAAGTCATACATAATTGAAGTATCAATATGGTATGTTATGTCCAATGATTCATTCGCTTCCAAGACTTGACTTATGCAAGCCAAAACCTATCGCATTTTTTACATAATTGATAGCCAAATGTTTAAAAACAAAATTTTACATTATCTCATTTTATATATGTTTGTTTAGACGGCCAATACATTAATAACATACTTGTAAAATGAAAGGTTTGCGATGTAGGATATAAAAAACTTGAAAAATGTCTTGAATCATATTCTTAGTTATCGAATTTTGTCTGTTATAGGCATACACCTTTAAAAGTGCTGGCACGAAGACAATATAGCTATATGAGTTGTCGTTATATGAGTGCCGTTGTAAAAAATTACCCATAATTTCCAAAAATATGCTTGTAGTTGATGGGAAAATGTGTCAAAGTGGCTAATCCATTACGCATTATGGCAAAGTTGTCGCTATAAAGCACAATGTTCCCGGTTATGGCAGCTATAAACATTTGAAACTCCTCTAAGCCGGTCAATATAGCATTGCCTTGATTGAACATCTCCGACATTAACTAGGTTTCAAGAATGAATAAATTTGTTTCATTTGAAATGATTATAAATCTAGCTTGTTATAACGACTTACCTTAATCCAACAATAAGCATGCAATATATCCATGGACATGAGAGCCTGCATAAATTGTAAGTTGGAATGAAGAAAACAAATAATGCAAAGTTACTGAAAAATGTTCAATGATCTAGAGGATTATATAAATTATTTAGAAATTCTTTTTAAGCTATTTTTTGGCTTTCTCGCCCCCACTCCTCCATCTCAACACTTAATCTTTATATTATATCGAAATTCACCAGATTATTTTTTAAAATACATTAATTATTATTAATTTCCTTTTATAGTAAAACAATAATGTACGCATACTCTGCCATGCATCCCGTTTTGGTGCCAAATAAAACATGGATTCAAGATTTTTCTCAATAGCAAAGAGTTTTTCTTTAGTTCATCGAAAAGAAAATATGCGGCGTTACTTTGCTATAACAAAAATAAACATTTAAATGAATTTTTAAATTTACTCCATCCTTGACAGAATAGGTCAGAAAAGAGGAAGCTAATTCTATTTTGTTGATTTCATTAGCAATAAACATTAGACTCTAATAATTCGATTAAAATTGTAAGAAATATTGTACGCTACTTCTTTTTGAATCCGGGGTTTAGCATCTTCTGGACTTATTTTGATAATACTTAATTGTGGGTATACCGATTTTTTAAAAATGTAAAAGTCTTTCACGTATAATCTTGGATTATGTATGCGACCTTAGTTATAGATGAAATATAAATAAAATAACAATTTGCTTAATAGTCAAGATAAAAATTTCTGAACTGTATAAAATAACGAGTTGGGCTAGCATAGAGTTTTCAATTTTAATTAATTAATATAATCCTGTTTATTATAACTTGCATTCAAAACTTTGTCGCCTTTAAATCTAAATGGTGAAACAAGTAACTTAATTCGTCAATTTATATTGATAAATGATTGTTTATCAATAAATTTTTGGTTGTGATTCAAATTATTTGTTGTTGAATAAACCCATAATAATGCCGCGCCACTTTAAAAGCTTGGTAGAAATTTTTAACTTTGTTAAGTAGATATTATTTAGAAAAAATCTTTAATGCATTTTTACAAGATAGCTGCAATCAGAATATAATTTGGTATTAGGGATTGGCGCAATTTTGTACATAAATTTAAAAGTTGATGATCCTTGATCGATTTATATATGCAAACCCGGGTTATAATTAATAACATAAACTTTAGGGCTTTATCCTATTAGCGTTAAAGTATTATATGGATCTTTACTGTTATATTCATACTACCTGTTTTAGTGTTGATCAATTGGTAGTTGTAATAATCTTGTTCGTCAACGTTGAAAAAATCTAACCCTTCAATAAGTACATCTTTAAATTTGGTTTGCTATTGTATTAAGTGGCATATGTATATAAATTATATTATATATTTACTTCGTTGACTGCCAACTGGGTAGGTATACTGGTCAAATCAGGGGCATGAACAATTATCTTTTTGGTTGGTGGATTATTAGCCACAACCGATAGTGCCATCTACATTCCGCAAATAAAAATATTTTTAAACGAATCACTTTAAAAAAATGTCCATTGTGATATCCAGATCGATTAAGGATTACAAAGTGATGTCTTTTTAATTTAAAACTTCTTTGTCTGACATCCTAAAATCTCTAATCCCTTTCAATTTATTTTTTATTTTTCATCTAATCCGGTAAAGATTGCATAGAAAATTTCTCATGCTTCTTCTAAATCACTTAAATTGAAAAAAATTCCAATAGCTGTTTGTCACACTAAGGTGGTCAGCTTCTTTAGATATTTGGATGAGGTGACGCTCGGCTTACAGGCCAGACAGCGGTGTTGACGAAATGTTATACATCTATTTGAAACAAAGTGCTGAAAACGGGATTTGAACCCGCGAACTCTTGTTCAAAGACAAAGTCTATACCAACTATGCCCCCACGCCCCTTCTAAATCTCTTAAATATCTAAATGAAATTAAAAGTAACGGAAAATAAAATTGTAATAGTATGGCAATACATCGCATTGTTCCCGACGGAAAGTTTGGTGCAGATCCTTAATAGTTATACCGTGCACGAAAGGTAAGGTTTGATATAAAAGCATGCAACCGAGGCATTGAGCTTCAGGGAATTTGGCTGATCTTATAGCTTGCATCGCGTATCCTAACTAAGTAAAAATGCAAAATTTTATTTAATATATTCATATAGAAGGAATGCACTAGTTTTGCTCATCTTACACGATTCATGCCTATGTCACCCCCTTGTTCATTTAACTTACAAAATAAATTCATTGAGCGTCGTCCTAGAGATATATAAAATTTTGTTTTAAACAGCGCGTTATAGACCACGTTCTTAGAAAATGACAACTTTAGTTCATTAGCAAAATTCTGAGCCGATTGTACAAAATCATAGCACTAGCGTTAACCTGACTTCGAAAGAGCAGTCTTAAAATAAATTTTGGACAGTTCTTCTAGAACTTACTATATAGTTGAAGATAATGTAGGCTAAATATGGAGGAATTTCTATCAAATGGTATATCAACATCTGGGTCCAATCTATGAGAAATGGCTAAAGGATGAATTATATATTAAAATAAAGGTTTAAAATACCATCTCCTTTTTGGTTATTTTTTCTAACAAGCACCGTAAAAAATGTAGCGGATCGGCGCACATGCATTGCCATAGTATATAATGGCAAGCATTTTTAACTGTTAAATCATCATTAATGAATCGTTTTTATTACGTAAATGTACTATTTTGATTTGAATTTTTGTATAGAGGATGATCGTCACCTAAAAATTCCAGAAATTTTAGAAATACCGAAGTCAATGATGATGGAAAAACAGTTTGAGAAATTTTGTAATTGACTCCAATTTCGTATTTATCATCATTTTCTATTGGTTAAAAAGAATATAAGATAATGTATGATTGGTTGTTCCTAGTGCAATCATTTAAAACATCTATTATATCTGACGGAGAAATCTTAAAAGAGAAAGTTTTGTGAAAACGGCTGTTTGTTTGGTCGGCCTTTGGTTTTAGTCAACTAAAAATAAAGAGATCAAAGATTTTTTGGTCTATTTTTCTTAGTCGACCACTAGGCTTAGTCGAAATTTGAAAAACAGACCTTAGTTCATCGTTAGTCCTATTAAATTAAAGGTCGATCAATCATTATCCAACCGTTTTTAACACTACCATAAATAAATAGATTTATCCAAAAATATTAAAATGGAACTGCTATTTCAAAAAAAAAGGTCAAAATGCAACAAAAAATTATCGTTTCCTATTTAGACAAACATGTAAGATAAAAATTTTTGTTAATCGGTTTTTATAAGTTAAAATAGTTAGAGAAAATTATATGATAAAATAGTTTAGAACCAAAGTTAAGTGATGGAAATGAGCTGACCTCAAAAATTTTCCAACAAAAGATAACATAGATAAATACTAATATTTACCTTCCTCTACTTCTAAAAAGTTTCTATTTAGTAATGGATCAAAAGAGGCTTGTTGGCGGTAGGCTATGGAAGAGAGGTGATATTTTTCTCGGTATGTTTTAAATTTTTCTTTTTGACCCATTTTAATCTTTTCAATAAATTCCTCCTTTTGTTTTTTTCGACTTTTCGCCGTCGTTATCATGGCCGACTAGTAAAAAATTAAGAAATTATTCTAGCAACTAGGATTTAAAAGCAAATTAAATATAAATGCAATCGTCTCCTGAGTTCATAAACTGAAAAATTATAGGGATTTCGGATAGTCTATTTTATTACTAGTATTGATAGTTTTTGTCAAGGACCTAAGCAATGTTTAAATTAGAGGCCAAAAATATGCTAATGATTATGTGATAAGCCAACTTCTATTATTTTAATTTTTATCAATTTAAAGAAACATTAACTTTCCGTACCCACCACTGGCAACGCTCATAAATATCGTTCTTTATGACTATGGCATATAATTTCAATATTGCCATTTGTTGGACAATTACAATAATTACCAAGAGGCGACAATCGTATTTGGGAATATTATAAATTTTAAGGGTCTCCTTAACATGAAACTAATATTTAAATGTTTACGGATCAAAATGGGGATTATAGTTAAATTCTCAAAATATCTACATATTCAAATGCTCGGGATTTCCTATAGATAATAATTTCTGTAAATTCGCAATAAAGCATAATTTTAGATTTAATAACAGAGGCCAGCCATGTTAAATATGAGCCGTCAATCAATCAAAGGTAAATTTTCGTTAATTTTGGGCGTTATATTTATTTAAATAAATTATGTTGAGACTAGCATTTTGGTTATAATATATTAAGTTTAAATCACTTTTTGTGTATAGTTTTCAGAATTGTGGGGTTTTATAAATTTTAATTAAATATAGACAAATTATTTACTTTTTTGGTTTTATTATTGTTATATATAATAAAATAATATATATATATATATTTATGTGTTTTTAGAAAGCTGGGATCTAATTTAGGATGGTCCCCCCCTCCCATAAAAATAAATAAATATCGTAAAAAAGAATAAGTATTATAAGCTATAAAGGGAACAATACAAAGAATTTTAGTATGCAAAAAATTAATAATGTGCTTTTTGGGGTAGTTAGAGTTTAGTAGAAGGGAGGAATGGTTTATTGCCTACTTAAGAACATTATCTTAGTAGTAACACGATGAAAGCTGGGTGTTCACACAAGCTAAAATTCTCTCAAAAAATCCTCGACCACGCCTTACCCAAATGCATTGAAGGGAGATGCGAAAAAGCAATTAATCATGCTTTTATTAATCAAAAGGGGTGTTTGGAGTTAGCACGCTTCCTGCTGACACCCTACACCGGCCCTAACTGGCCGATCTTGGTAGAGGGCCCGACCTCAAATGCATGAAAAAAATTAGGGACTGACTCGGGGGGCCTGAAAGTTTTTAAAGGGGGTGCAGGCGGGCCGACCCCCTAAAAATGTCAATTGCAGATCTCCAATTCACAGTTGGTTATGTAGGAGTAGTCATAGGGAGGGGGAAGAGAGGGAACATTCCACACCAAAAAACCCTTAAACATTTAAAGAAGTTGTTAATGTCACAACCATTAATCTTTTTGTGCTTCTGTCCAATACATGTCTAAGCCCATATTTGGTTTTTATTGCCATATATTTGTATATTATGCTTTTATAAACAAACCAGAATTAGTTCAAATTCGTTTAAGGGTTTCATTAAATAGCACGATCTTCAATTTTTTAAATGGTATAAACTCCTCTCAGTCCCAATTATAATAAATAAATAAATTTGAATTATAGGGCGCAATATTTATTAATTGTTTATATTATTTATTATGGTGATGATCTTAAATGTTTTATAGATTATGAGTAGGAACTAATGAGATGTCTATCAGATATATATCAATAACTAGCTTTTATCTTAAAAAAATTATGAAAACTATTTTACAGAAACATCCTGAGACATAGTGATGTCATCGATGGAACTTTGATTGATTACGCTCCAGGGTGGATTGCACATTTCTGGTATAGAAATTCCTAACATCGGCGATGGTAGTGTAAATTCTATGTTGGGTGGAGTTATCTAATAATTTATTTGCATTTATATAGTTCTAAAAAATCTACAATTTTTTATAAAGAATAGGTAATAAACGATATTTAAACAGAGGTATATCTATGTATATCTATAGTAATTCTAGTTTAACATTTGTGAATAAGTGCTATATAGATGAGAAATAAAACATTTGCTTCGTTTAAGATATTGAGCCCATCAATGTTTAGTTTCAATGATCCGATCCGAGAATATTTATAATTTTATTTTGACAAAACACGACCTTAAAACAAATTACCCAAGCCCTAGTACGCCTAACTTTTATAAAAAACATATAATTGACGAATAAATAATAAAATTAACTGCTATTATTGAGAGGAATAAAACTAAATTAACTATAAATAACGAAGAGTTGAAAATATTCTTAAGCAATTTAGCCACAGATTAAAAATGTTCTTTGAATTATTCACTTAATAATTTAAATTATCTTTACTTATTGTTATTAATTTTTATTAATTTTTATTATTTGTACAATGTATATTTACAAATATAAGTGTGCAATCTACAAATAAATGATTAAAGATAGGGATAGTTTTAACTATACACTACAAAATTTAATATTCATTTCATAAGATTTGATTTTTTAAAGTCTTTTGGCTAGCCTTGAGGTAATATTATAAAAGTGTTCTCAGAGCCTTGTCATTTTTAGAAATTCTCCTTTGAATATACATTTTCCAATTATTAACTCTCTCGTTTATATGGATGGTAAAGTATTTGACGTATTAGTGATCCGATTTATTTATAAAAGTATTTAAATGTTTATTAAATATAGCCTATGCAGACATTTTAGACATTTTGTAAAAGAATAAATTAATACATATAAATTTATGTTTTATTAAATCCCGGGAGGAGGGGCTTGCAGACCTCAATGCATATAACATTTTAACGGGGCTGATTATATTCTAAACCTTACAATAGCAATAAATACATGCTATTTAATCTATGAGTATCCATGCCAGAAACCTCCGTTGTTTTAAGAAGATTATAAATTCTTTTCAAAACCTACTTTGTAAATGGAAGCGTGATCGTCGTGTATTTGGGGCCAGACGTAATTACGATATCTCCACAAAGAATAAAATCTATTAAAAACAAAATTTATAAATAAAATGGAGTTTTATAAAAACCTTTGTAAGGACAGAGCAACCTCCTTTGGATCTTTAGAGTTTAGTCCGGTCCTGATAATTTCAATGGAGTAGTCTGAATACCTGATCGATCCAAGAATGAAGAGTCCAGCTAATTGAATAAAATTATACATGTATTACATCTTCAAACTAAATGTTTGTCAATTAAAAAAAAATAGATTCTAACTTTATTTTCATTTAAATTACGACCTAGACCATTAAACAATGTTTTCCATTATAACTAATGTTAAAGGCAATAGTTCAGATTAATTTTAATATTTGAAACAAGCTTTTATAATAAAAAAACTAGCAACTTGATCCTATCAGACTTAGGTTCATTTTTCAATAACCTCTTATGCTTTCATTTTTTAATTCCACATTCGGTCAAACTTTAATATTTGTAGCTAGCTCATTTCAGATTTTTAACGATAATGCATCGTAAAGCTATAAATTCAATTCAAAATTATACAAAAGAGGTCATAAATGTAAACTTAAACAAGACATATTAATAATTTTTTGCCTTATACTGATTTTACCGAATATTCCGTGTATTCTGATTTTAGAGAATAATCTGATGTAATTTAAACAAGCTGTATAGCTTAAACTAACAAATTATTGACTTGAAGCATGCTCGAATTGTATTTAAATTGTCAATGCTCAAATAAAATATTACCACAATCGACAATTAGAAAGCGATTTGATTCTTGCAGCAGCTTCCAGGCACACAGCATCGCCAACTTGAGCAATTTTTCGGGAATCAAATAAGCCACCTTAACTAGTATACCGATAATGGCTTGAGAGCAATCTTTCACCTTAGCAAAAATATTCCCCAATTTCAAGGATTTTTTTTATCAAAAACTAGGTATTGAATATTATAACGTTCAAATAATATAAGAATCTTTTTCGTTTAGCAAAATGGCTCTTATGGACGTTATTAATTATGCGTCACTAAGTATAATAAATTAACAAAAATAACATAGGTGCAATTAGCAACAGTTTTTAGCAATTCTATCCACGTTTTGAAGAAATAATATCTAGAAGAGTTTTTTTGATGTCCATAACCATCTCACTTAATTTAATAATTCCACACATTTTGAACTACTCTCTCTAATATCGTATTATCAAAACAAAATAGTAAATGGCAAATTAAGAAAAAGTCACAAAATGTCTAAAAATTAATTTGAATATATTATGTGACCATGTTAACATCATCAATGAAACAAATCTGATCCTTACTTGATTGTTCAAGTAGCGTAGGATAGCTTGGTTGCTCATCCTCTCTTTCCCCTTGTATCTCTCGTACAAATACTACCATTAAAACATAACGATAAAGCTAGAATAATATTAATTTGTAACACAAACTAACGCAATTTACATAGCAAATATAGGATATTTTGAATCATAAAAATTATGTAAAAAGTTCATTAATTATATTTTAATAAAATTCAATTTATTATTATCATTTGAATTTTAAATTCTATTAAACTTGTTTCTTTAGCATTTCGTCAAACGACAATTCCGGCTTGTTTGGCATCAACTATTAAATTTTTTTAATACACTAAGTGTTAGGTCTATATAAACTTTTAAAAGTGTATATTATTTACAAGATACAAAAAAATAGTTTGTGCTTTTTAATTACATTCTATCGAGTTGATCAAGTTTTGTTGTTACCTTAGATTTTAAGTATTCCACAGTGTTAAGGGCATGTATGGGAGATCTTTTGTCCTCCTTTAAATCATATTGGTACAAAAGACCTATGGCTTGGATTAAATGTTCACAGTTACTGAACACTAATTTATAGCAGTTTTTGCTACAATTTTCCTCGTGAGAGCATTCATAATCTAGTAAGACTTGCAATGATACCCCGGCCTGTATTTGAGGAATGATAATATATAACCTTATTTCGAAAATGGACGAGTTTTTTAGCATGATGTTTAGTATATTCAGTTTTATAAACGAGAGTTATTTAACAAAAAAAGATTTAAGAACCAGAATACTCTCAGTTGTATGTTCCTACGCTTAAATACACTATTTTTCCTTAGTAATGACAATCTAATCGATAAATCAACAGACAATGAAATGCTAAAAACACTAGTATCCTTAAATACCCCTTTCTCAGAATATATTAGAGTACGGAAAAAGCTAAATGTAATTAACAAAAAGCTTTAAACAGTTTAAATATTAGAATATGTAGGTACTAACAGCTATCCATGGATATTTATCTGGGACAATCGCCGTACCACCTTCACCCATTTCATCCGCATTGTCAGCACTTTGCTTCCTCTCCACATCTTTGTCTTTTTTTCTCGTCGAAGAAGCTTTTTGATCAATAGATTGATTTGAATGTTCGGCGACACTTAACTTTCTATGATCTTCATCACCTTTTTGACCTTATATCAATAATATTGGTATCATTAAATTTATGTTAGTAATAGTAACACTATAAGCGTTAGAAAAGTAAGAATAAATTGTAATCGCGGACGTAGTCGGGATTTAACTTAGAGTCGCAAGACAAAAGATTTGAAAATTAAGGCGGGAGGGCAAATTTTATAGTAGTTTCGTTAAAGGGAAAAATGAATTTAAGGGGAGGCAGGCGTCGCCCCCTGATCCCTCCTGATTAAAACTATGCTAGTAATATTAAAATAGTACCAAACCTTCGGTTTGCTTCATTTTAAGACTGGTTCGTTTGACACTAGATTTGCGTTGTCCGCTGATAGAACCAATGGATGAACCAAATCTTCTTTTCAAAATTTTTTTGCTGTCTCTAAAAGCATCCGTAAATGTTCTTTCTAAATGATAAATAGACATGTTTAAAAAAAATATAAGCTTCATTTATAAGCAAACGGTTTAATTACCGCCCGGTGATTTTTTATCTTCGGCAATTTCATCCCCGTGCACACTCGTCACACTACTTTGTGAAGAGTCCTCTTTTTGCGGGGACATGTTCGAAGTCAACAAACTTTTTCTAGGTTCTTATAGCAAAATTTTGATGTAAAATAATAAAATATATTTTATCAATACAATTGTTATCATCTAAAATTTTATTATATAGAATCATTTATTAAATAAATTACTCTTTTTTATTCAAAATCTAAAAGTGCGTCCAGAATTAATTTTAAAATTGTTGATTTTTGTTAATAACTATATCAGAAGTATTTATCAGGCAACGGAAATATAGCTCTTTGGCATAAAATTGCATAGGAAACGAAATTTAAACCATAGATATATTTTATCACTTGTCTAACTCACACGCATCAGGTTTTTTTTAAATCTAAAAATTTAATAATGATTTATGCTGTGGCATAATATATTTTGCTATTATGACTAGTAAACTTAAATCAACACCATTTACTTAAGGCAGAAATGTTTTATTTTTATATTAATGAGGTATTTGTAGGAAACTGTTCAATTCAAATTAAATTAGTCTGTTTTTTACCCGAGAAATCGAGATTTGAAGATAAGCTAGTTATTGACATTCCCATGAGACCTAGGATACTGTTCCACCTGCTCCTACGTTTTTTCTCCCAAGAGACACCATATTTTTTGGCTTTGACTTTGCTCTTCTTCTTTTTGAGTCCCTTCAAATATATAGTGATTTCCAGGAGTAATTGCGCGGCTAGGAACAGGAGATAGATAGGAGATCTAGATGGGCTGAGTTCTGCAATTTCAATAATAGTAGCAAATTTTAAGAATTATGGTTTTTACATCCACATAGACTAGGACAACAGCAGTAATACTTGTTTTTAATATTTGCCTCAACTTTTATGTATTTTATAATTAATTCCCCGTGCTATAAATTTTCTATAAAGTAATCAAAATGCTAAAAAATTTGGTGGTTGCAAGGCTTTTATATGCGGTGTCGATTCAAATAAAATTTACCTAGCGAAATTTCCAATTTAAAGAAAGAACGATATTTATAAACGAAAAATATATATTACCAGGTTATAAAGAACAGTATAATTTCCTGTAAGGAATAATTTAGTTAAATTAGTCTCTAATTTAAAATGTGTCCTAGATGGGCTATAAATTAGAGTTATTCTTATTTGATTCGCGGTTACCACCCGTCGTAAATCGGGCTCTCTTTAAAAAAATCGAACCGGAATCGTATTTACAATCTTTATTTCAATAATTTCCCGTGTTTGAGCTTTCTGATAACTTTATTAGACACGATATATTAAGTAAAATTAGACATTTAAAGCTTAAAAAAATCGATTGAACCTTAACTATTTGATTCGAGTTAAACAAAAAAAAAATAAACACTTAAAAAAAGTTGCTTAAGAATAAAAATTGATTTAGACTAAATTATGGTGTATTTAAAAAAGGGTAACTATATGTTTATATGACGATTTTAAAAAACGTTTAATGTGTGTTTAAGAAGCACTTTGATCAGCTAGGCTCATTTATTATGTATAACCTCTCAATACTTTTTTAGTGGTTAAAATTTTTTTATCGATATATCTACGATGTAAAAACAGGTGAGCCTTGGATTAATTTTAATAGAGACCAATTTGAAGTATGTAAGCTATGTAAAGGGTTAATATTATAAAAGGCGTGGGGGTTTTGTGGTATACGCTAAAGTCCAATTAAATCAAATTCATGTCAAAATTTAGAAATGTTTTTTACTTTTTTTTAAAAAATCTTCGGCTCTATAGTAGTGTCCGTATTCACTGTCTTTGTTAGCCGAGAACTCGCTGTGCGGATTATTCATAATCATAAAAAGCTTCGAAGCAAGCGCCTATATAATAAATTGTGCAAAACATGCTATTTGAGTAAATACAAAAAGATTACAAAAGTTTCGCAGTTGGTGGATTAATAATATAAATTTACTAAAGATTGGTAAAACATGTCTAAAGATATAATAAAAGAATCTTAGCGTTAAAACGGCTGTAAAGCGTGGCCAGTTAAGTGAATTATTAATTAAATCGGCTTTAAAATATTTTCTACATAAAAAGTAGGGGGAGGAGGTAAGATATTGGTAATGATTAGGGATAAGCAAAATAATCTTTAAATTTCTAACCAAAATTTTATTTAATTATTCCGCGCAGTAAAACAAACAAAACGTAAAATAAAAACCTCTCCCCAGGCAAAAAAGAGTTGTCCTAATGAAATTTTGGTCAATCCTAATTTTTTCACGTATTTTTTATTGATGGGAAGGAAGGATGAATCATTGATAGGAGAAGATAGACAGGCCGTGTCATGTTTACCCGCGTTCGGCAATTTACCCATATTACAGAGGTGTACATAATGACAGCATTCGGCTAGAAAGGTTCCTCGCGCTATTACTGGCGCATCCTGTGTTAAAATATAAATACTTTTTACATATTACTCGAGTTAAATATATTTTATTTTATTGATTCTATTTTATTACAAGCCTTTCTTATCAGATTTAAGGGGTTATAAATCCTAAAGGCAATTTAAGCTCTGGATTTAAAATATTTTAATATCATCTAAAGTTATATTTTAAGGAAAAATAAAATTTGCTCAAATTTGGGCGATTTAAAATAAAAATTTAAAATTTTGGGATAAAATTGATTGCATACCATGTCGAGCATAGACGCTACAATAATAGGTTCTGGGAAGGATCCGATGTGTGAACATTGGAACAGAGAATGTAACCTCAGTAAACCCTTCTTGATATTTTCAATCTCGACGTATAAATTCAGGATTTGTATTTGTCTATCCAAATCTTCTCCCGGCACTACAACTTTAAATTTGTTATTAATTATTATAAAATATATTAAAAAAACATTCGTGAAGAAAATTGAATTTGAAATATCTAACGCGTTATTGGCTGGTCAAAGCCTCCATTGATAAGCATTTCGTTCGATGATTGATTTCGCGTCAATCCAGCTCTACTCAATTTCTCTGCCCTGATTTATTTTTAATAATTGTAAAAATTTTCTTCAGAAAAAAATCCAAATAATATATTTAATAACATCAGCAAAATGTTGTGATTGGTTATAAGCATTATAAAACGTCAAATATGGTATGATTTATAAATCTTAATAAAATAATCCCTATCATATTATTCTTTTAAAATAATTCTAAATGCTATAAAATTGTTAGTAACATATTTTTTAATGAATTTGTTTTGCTCTCCTTTTCCTTTTCGCATGACTTATAAACATGCGTGTAGCCAGGATTGGAACTAAAGGAGGACTATGGAGGGGAAAAATGATAATTTTTTGAAATTTAAGCTATAATTATATTACATTTTTAAGGATTTATGGATTTAGAGGGGGGGGGGCAGCCCACTCCTCTCTGCCACCCCCTGGCTACTTTCATATTTATAAATAACGTCGTATTTAAGAATTAGTAATATATATTATATAGGTAACAAAAGTAATTTTATATGTAAATGTCAATATAAGAGAAATGTAAGGCTAATATAACATCTCAAGGTGTTTTTTAAATTTAATAATTTCCTAAAATTGTATACTTGTAGGTAAAAAATAAAAAATTATTGGTGTTAATAACCAACAAAATATCTCGAAACCCAAAATTTTGAAACAAACCATCAAAACCAAAAATATTCAAAAAGAATAATATAAAAAAGACAATATGTCTTGTTGAAAATTATTTGATCAAGGCGATTTGAGTAAATTTAAGTGGCAACAGGGTAAATATATATAGATTGAACAATTTATTTTAAACTATTTAATGTGTTATTTTAGTTTTAAATTTAAAGCATAGTACCACAAAATGTTTGCTTGCAATTTCAGGAAATACAAAATAAAACTTAAAAAATACATGTAAATACAAAAAACGATAAAATAACTTTTGCTTATCGGTTAGGAGATAATTTTTGAATTTAAACGTAGCCCCTGATGTTCGGCTCATATCTTCGGAAAATTCCGAATTAGTGGCGACAATATTGGCCCCAGACTTTTTCGTGTTATTAAAAGCAAAATGATGAAAAGCCGTTATTTTTTGCAACTCCGTTGCCCGTATAAGACTTTCTATCGTTTTTCCCTTCGCTTTTTTGGACGATCTTTCTATATTTTTTAAATGCAATTTAATCATTTAATTTTTTACAAATTAGAGAATTTTAATTTAAAAGTAGAACCGTCAAATATTTCGGGAATTCAAAATTTATTCGATTTATGAATGAATTGTTTCACATTATTGAATAATTTTTTTTTAATTAAAACCAATACATTTATTCGAAAAATAGGATATTGCGTTAGTCCAAGTTCGAATGGATTCAAATTTATCAACTAAATATACAAACAAGAACTTTATTAATTAAAGTATTTATAGTGTTCCTTCTTTTGAATTGTTAATCATTTCAAAATCCTTTTGAAGAAATTATTAAAATTCTGTTCATTTTGAGTAAAACCATTAAATTCCCAGACAAAAAAAATTTATATTCAATTTTTTAACTGTTTTCCTTTTTAGACAATATGTATCAATTTTTAAACAGGAAAAGGAATATATATGGAGGATTGAAAATTTTAATTTTTAATAAGGTTTACCTAAAATTTTATTCTAAATTTGCTGATATAAATAATTGTCTAATGCTTTTCTTTTAAGATTTTTCTCAAAAACTTAATTGATTTGTCTTTTTATGTATAAAATTGTAAGTTTATGCATTAAAATTTCCTTTTTTATTCTTATTTATGACTAAAATATAATAAATCTTAATTAATTTTCCCGAGGTTAAAATTGAGGTCATTGGATAAAACCAAATGCTGAAATTTATAACTTATTTAATTTGGTTTTCTAATCATAATGGTTTCACATTTTTCAGGGTTTGAAAAATAAACTTTATATAAGTAACTCAAAAATAAATCAATTTTGTTAAACCTAATTTAACTGTTACTGTGCTATGTAAAAGCACTTCTATGATTTACTGTACTTTTTATGAGACAGCGATCCATGATTTTTCTAATTTGAGATCTCCCATTCTTGTAATCAATCCCTAATCCTTTTCTATCTTTAGAAGTTAGATCTTCTAAGCTCATTTTCATGTGTTTCAGGGTGTCTAAGTCCTCATCCATGGAAGGATAATATGCCTTAGATCTGGTAAAAAAATATATAAATTAAAAATCGTTTTATTGCGAAGCGTAAGAAATGAATATTTAATATAATGTACATATACTTTTATTTCCATCGTTTAATCGTGAAATATCGGTTAATCACGAATTTTTTTTTCAGGCCCGAGGTAATTTTAAATTGCAACAAATTCATAAAATAAGGATTTGGTCATGCTCAACATATAACAACAAAATACTAATAGGTCTCGATTTTTAAAAATTAAGTTTCATAAGCAAATACAGTCAAAACCGTTTAATTGCAAAGCCTCGGGCCTGAAAAAAAAATCTTGATTAACCGATATTTCACGATTAAACGATGGATATAAAAGTATATGTACATTATATTAAATATTCATTTCTTACGCTTCGCAATAAAACGATATTTTATATAATTATCTGGTTGATTTAAGGACTCGAAAATGTTTGTGAATATCCGATATTGTACTATTAAGCGATTTGTCAATAAACAATGTTTTTGTTAATATTATCGTTTAAAAAAACAAAATGGCGGTTAACTTCGCGATTAAAAGGTTTTTGCGATAATCCGATTTGCGATTAAGAAGTTTCGATGGGTAAATTTAAAGATATCCTACGAAATTGATTAGACTAATATTATAAATCCATAAAAGAATTTAATTAAACATATATTCAATTGTTGCTATTTCGAACCTTGAATGCATTCAATAATAATAATTCGTTAGCAATTACTCTTTAATGGCCGCGTCGTCATAAGTTAGCACAGGGATGATGGAGGCCATCTTTAAAATATCTCCTATATTTTGGTTAGATCTATTTAAACCCGACAACGCAACCATGTTAAAAATTGTGGGATAGTCGGTTTTAACGAAGTTCACAAATTTTACAATGTCCGTATACAATGCCTGTTGTATAAAATATTTATATCATATAATGGTTGCAAATAAAATCTAAATTCAATCAGATTGGTTAAATAATCTTTTGAAGTAAACTCTATTATGTATCATTTAAGAGATAATTATTTGTAATAAAAAAGCAATTTAAAATTTTTTATATAAATTATAATTAATCGAAAAACTTTCTAAAATATGACACATAATCATAAAATTTATTTAATTTTTAATACCGTGATTGGTTTAATTTTAAATCACTTGTGAAAACAAAATGGAATCATTTTTATTTTTGACAATTATTATCTTAACACATTTTGGGTACATAACTAAAGTTATAAAATTTATATGAATTTAAATCAGACATTAAGGTTAAATTGAGTTACCCAGTTCTCGGTATTTATGATGGTCTTCAAATAGTTGTTTAGGATGTAAATAAAATTGTTGAAAATGCATTCTAACGTAATGTATTCAATGTTGTTTTTCGGCGGTTTTTGGCGTAACCAAGAATTGCTGTCTAATTTTATAATATACAAACAATTTGATATTAAGCTATTTGAGTAGATTATATTTTTAAAACGATATGTAGCATAATTATTTATAAATGACTGATGATAGCAATAAATAAATAAAAACTCTTTTAATTTTTGTTTCATATTAGTCCTATACTCTTTTGGCGAAACAGAATAAATATACTTTCCAAAAGATGTATATAATTTAAATACTGGAAATAATTTTTAAAAATTACTAATATTTTTTGACCTTTAAGAACAATTTTCTTAGAATAAAACAAACCTTTTTGATTGATATCGGCTTTTTTCTTAACAACGCAAAAATTGAAGAAGGCATGGTAGAAATCAATTTGGAAGGTCAAGGGCTGTGATATGAAGACCGATTGGAAGTAATCGATATATTTGGAAGCGTTTATTTGGTATAAAGTCATAAGTGCCGAACGCGAATTTTTTTTCACTTCTTGCGCTACAGCAAGATTACCATCATACCTGCACCCATGGTGACAACCCACATTTTTGGTCACCCTAATTTTAACGTAATAATACACCCTTTTAAAATATTTTCAGAGTCTTAAGATAAAGTTTAAAACATAATGTTTTAAGAAATTATGGAAGATTTGTTGTATTCCAATATGCTAGTATAATTATTCAGACATTTTTACACTTTACAATATTTAGTTTAAAATATCATATCAAGAAAATTATTAGAAGAAAGTTTGTGTTCGACATTTGTTTTATTTTTTATTCAAATCTTCACACATAGTGTTTGTCGTGCTTATTCATTATAAAAGGCTAGAAAATGAGACAAATAAAGATAAGGTAAATAAACTTATATAATCTCACAGCTGTTTACTGGGATTGGGCTTAGAATTTAGATTTTGCAGATCTTTGATGGAAAAACTGTTTATCAGATATAAAAAAAATTTTTATAGTAAGCATAAAATTTAACACTCATTTTTGGCTATATTAACTGAGTATTTTTCTCTACTTGCAAATATAATATCGTTCATCCCAAGTGAAATCAACTTTAACACAAAAATAAACTAAATTAATAGATTTACAACCGTTTAATTCGATTCTAAAGAGAATGTGTGTGTATGGCTTAAATATGGGCATAGCCATTGGTGCAGGATGGGGCTGGATTATCTCTCCCACAAATTTATAATCTCTTATATCTATGATTAAAGTTTCAATATATAATCCACTTTTTCTAAAATATTAGCATTTTTGCCCCCTCCCTCTAATTATTCTATCCTTATTATTTAGATAAATTTTGATAAGCAAAATTTATTAATCCTTTGTATGATTAAACATTTTCTTTCAAATACCTTGTAGTAATTTCCAAAATTAACCCGTAGTCGTATACGTTTTCGGGATCAAATGCCAGTAATTGCGAAGTTTCCAAGCACAGAGCCGTACACAAGTCTATCATTAGGTTGGGCTGAGGCAAGAGACCGTTGTGATGAGTCTGAGCCATTTTAGACCTATATTTGTATGGATTGAATTTGCGTAGTATGCACGACAGGCAATGAGAGGCCGCGCGACAGATGTCGTAATTGTTTTCTTTGCGCAAGGCATGGAATATGGCTTGTAGCACCACTTTTAAATTGATGTGACCACTGGGGGTTATATAGTTGACGCAACCCGGGATCTCTTGGTACACGTTATTCTGATACTATAAAATGACATAGCGTTTTAAAGGATTCTTTAACAAATAATTTTAGTTCGTGGGGGAGGGGTTTTTAAATTTTTTTCTTATTTTTTTTTGTTTTTTATGTTAAAGAGATTGACAAAATATCTAAAAATTAGCCAATTTGAAAATCCTATTATCCTCGATTGACTCCCGATAGGAAATTTTAAATAGCGAAAACTCTCATTTTGAGAAAAGAGAACGTTTTATTGTTGCCTCAAAATTTTTTAAATTTTTTCCCTTTTTCCTTCAACCATATTCCCCCGATGAAATTTTTCGATTTCAAAGATGAATTCCTGACAAAAAGAAAAATTTATCAGAATCAGAAAATTATTAATTAAAAATCACAAATTTTGCAATATGACTAAAGATTTATATACATAATGTAGCATCCATATGAGTTTGTCCAGCCATATTTAAATTTTACATTATATTTGGGCTGATTTAAAGAAGATGAGAATATAAAAGGTTAATATGGTATTAAAAAAATTGTAACACATTATAATGTTGACGTAGAGTCTCACTTTGTAATTGTCCTACATTTATTCTAACAATTAAAACTAAATTTTCTCGATAATAAATACCCGCTTTTAAAACTAACATAAATTTCCTCTATAAAATTCTTTTTCAGTTGTTACCACGGGCGTAGCCAGGTTATGGATTAAGGGGGTGGCGGTTAGCAAAAGTTAAATAATGCGGGAAAAAATTTGATGGTATTTTTTTTGCTTAATTATTTATAAATTTTTCCCCAACCCATAAAAAACTCTAAATTAATTAACAAAAACAGGACATGGGCTAGCCAGGATTTGGATTGGGGGGGGGGGGGGGTGAACAAAAAGTTTTGAGTGTAAACGACTTTAATTTTAAAATTATAAAATTCAAATTATATATTTGTTTTCATTGGGTATATAATAGCGATGGTTTTGTAAAAGAATAAGTGCGGCATTGCCCGCTAGTGCTATATAGAAAATACGTTTGTAAGATTTATGTACATAATATTGTGGATACACGACACTATTCACAAGGAGTTTAAGAGTCAATTTTCACGAAACCATATACACTTTCAAAAACTTTTATGAATATGCAAAGCCCACCATGAAAACAGCTTTTTATTTTCCCATTTAACTCTCCAGTACTTTGAAAATCTCACTAAAAGCAGACTTATGGAGTATATTAAACCCCATTTTTAAAATGATCATAACTTTAACACAATATAGAATTATTGGGGCAAAACACATAAAAGGAAATGTAGCTTTTGCTAAATTATTAAATATATAGGGTTTCTCACACCCCATAAGTAATTTTGAGTTTTAACTTTAAGATTCAAAATTAAATTCACAACATTTACAATTTTGCCTTTGCTTCAATCCTCACTTTAATAAGGTCCAGTTGTAACTTCGAATATTAAGCTTTTTTAACAATGAAAATTTTCATATTCATGAATACTTTTAAATTAACATTTTATATATCTAAATCTAAAAAAATAGAGCTTACTTGTTTTGCGAAAATAATTTCTAATGTCCATTTAAATTTAAATTTGATAGCAAATGAAATAAATGAATGACTACTCAAACACAACTATTAATCTCATATTAATATTTAATTTCAATAAAAGAATTTCAATTTATGTGTAAATTTGCAAATGAGTGTCTATATAAGTAAGTTAAGTTCAATTAGGGGGGGGGGCAAAACAAATTCTTTTTTATTTTTAAGGATGTTTGTCTTAAATTTATTTTACCATTTAGAGATGGGGGGGGGGGGCGGCCGCCCCCCTCCCCCCTTGCTACGCCCGTGGTTGTTTCCCCTTTTCAACTTGACAGCATTTAATGCCTGTGATAGGTGTAGATTAACATTTAAGGTTCAATTTTGTTATTAATAACACCTGTTTAGGCGAATTTAGAGTCCTGCAAATTGTTTTTCATTGGGTTTAGCTAAATTCAAGCTTGGTGTTATGCCTTAAACAAATTAAAAATTCGGAATCTAATTTTATCTCGTTGCATACAATAAAGTTAATTGATATTAATAAGTGAGAAAAACCATGAAAACTTTGATAAGAATTTTTAAAAATTAAATCATTTTGCAACGATTGAACCATCATATTTTTCAATTCAACATACTTTGCTTTGCAGTTAAAAAAATTATTTAAAATATATTTGAGAGGCCCGATCATTTTAGTAGAATCAAAGAAGCAGGAATCCTCTTGAGCCCGATTGGGGCTCAGAATAGATCCAAAATAAAATTGATTTTTTTTATAATTCTTACTTACTTAATACACTTGAAGAAGATAAAGAATACCCCATTTGGGAGTGCCGCAATTAACTTAAAAGTACACTCTAATTAGCGCCATCTATAGGAAATTTTAATTAGAGACTAATGGGACTATATATATTAGAGATGCACCGATACCACTATTTTGTGCCGATACCGATACCAGCCGATACTTAAGATTTTTTTGCCGATACCGATACCATGCCGATACTTATAATAAAAAAAATTTTATACTAAATGTCTAGTTTTTAAATGTTTCCTTAAATTTGAAGTGTTAAAGGAATGTTTGTCTTTGCCCCCACGACTTATTTTAGCTTTGCATAATTCACAGATTACAATTTTTTCATCTGCTGACACAACAAAATAACTCCATAGTGTATCTAAAGAATCCATCTAAGGCTTAATATATAATAATTTTTAAAATAAAATAATATTTACTTAAAAGCGCAGTCGGAACAGATGGTCAATGAGTTTATTATACTCCACATAGAAATATTTATAGCCAATCAAATGAAACAATTTTCAAAAAATTTGAAAAGTCCTCTATTTTATAATCGTAGGAGATACTATAAGTATTATTTTTTGAGTTTCATATTAAAAAAGGTATCGGCTTGGTAATTGCCGATACTAGCAAAGTATCGGGCCGATTCTTTTGGCAAGGTATCGGCGCCGATACCTTGCCGATACTTGGTATCGGTGCATCTCCAATATATATCCCAATTTTTTATCATGTGACTCAAAAATGATAACAGACATATAACGTTTTCGCTCTTATTAGAGCTCATCAGAATGCCATTATTAATTTTCTAGTCACATTCTAAGCGAGGTAAATATAAGGCCAAATTAGATCCAACCCATTCTCATGATGGTTAAGGAATAATTCCCAATGATAAAAGGATATAGGAATTGAATTTTCTGTTACTTATTAACACAAATAAAAATAAATTTTTAAAATAAATTCATTTATTTAGTTAAGCAAATTTAAGTATTAAGCCGCCGAATTACATAAATTTTATAAATTTTTGTTTGCGGGGCCTCCCCTCTTGCGTACGCCTCTGGTTCGAGGAAATATTATAATTTCATTATACCCATCTCCTTTTACATGAGTACCCGATAACTTATCCAATTAGTGGGTTGAAGATTAATAATTTTTAAAGGGTGAGGAGAGGAACGAAAAAAAAATTCAAGTTTCTAGAGAACAAAAGGGCTCTTAAAAAATTAGATAAATTTATTAAAGGAACTTATTTATTTATTTAAAAAACAAAATTTTAAGCTGGCCATCCGTTTAATCAAGTTGCTTTCCATAATAAAATTAATATTACCTTTATTTTACTGTCGCTCGCATAATGGCTAGGACCTTGGCTCCGATGCCGCCTTCTCGCTCCACCTTGTCGAAGGCTCCTCGCATTGGATCTCCATCTCCCATCAACATCATGATATTTTACTTTAAATAAATATTGTTAACGTAGTAATATTTTTACAAAATATTTTATGTCACATCAATGAAAAAAACGAATAACATATAAAAGTACTGTTTTCAATCGAATCCGTGTCATTATTGCCTAAATGGTTGTTATCGTCGATGTATTCATAACCATTATCATATCTACCGTCACCTAATAAATTAAATCCGTGTATAACTTTTGACCGCCGGGTCGATTATGATTGCTAAAAAATTGCTAAAAAGTTTTAATCAATTTAATAGAATTCAATAGTCACTTTTTATATAGAGTTTATTAATTGTATCTCATATTATCTAGACTTTAGATTTTGCTCTTATAATGATGGGAGTTTCTTTTCCTATCAAAAAGTGCAACGAAGAAACGAATTTTTGTTTGGACATCCCTTAAAATTAGGAAACTTCGTCAAAATACTTAATGGGAAATGTGATTATGCAATTTAGCACTGTGCCCAACGTTCCTATTTTGAATCTTTAGTTTATTTCAATTATATGTTGCACAATTCAAATCTGTGATTTGTTCTTATGTGATATATAAAAGGTATTATAAATAAAAGATTGTGTTGAAAAGCCATTACAAATGGTAAATTTTTACAACAATCCTTACTCCTTTTCCCACTTTTAGGAGATCGTCGGAGTTCTATAATGTCATCGTCATCTGCAATATCGTTAGAAAGTTTGCTTCCAATTAATTCGGCTTGAGCATCCGCTGTGGGCATAACATACCCACTTTTAGAGCCAGATGCCTTGCCTTGGCTGAAGCGTGAAATGTGCTTTAATGGAAAGCCCAAAGTTGAAGTGGGTCCCTTCTTCCCATCCGGATGATCTATTTCGTGGAGCCCATCTTTGGCTTTGGTATAATATTAAGTATAACAAATTTTTAAAAATGTTTGGCTATATCTTGGGAATAAGGAATATAGATAGTTATTGTTGCCAAAAAATCTAAAGCAATTATTGCAGTTTTTTTAATCTCTAGACTCTGAGTTTGGCTCTCGCAGTACTGTTTGGTTATTATTTCATTCGGCCAATTAAATCTAAATAATTACGATCTTATCAATGAATACCATTGATATATGAAAAATTTTACGATTGAATATAAAGATATTAATAAAAAAATGAAGAGTTTGATAAATTAGCCCAAAAAATAACTTCGCTTTTTTTCGCTTCGCGCGTCATCATAAAAAATTATGAATATACACGAGCTAGACTGCTTTAGCCATGAGACGGGCAAAATGTTTGTTAAAGGTTTAGGGAGAGACAAAATGCAGTTTTTTTGTTAAATCTTGAGCCTAATTTAATTAAAATTACAAACTTTAAGATAAAAGGGGGTAGCTGTATCCCTCTTGCCACGACTTGATAATTGAAGAAGGAAATTTGTAACTATTTTTGGGCTAAGAAAGAACGATTTTTTGTTTATTATAATAATGCAATATATGTTTTAATTATTAAAAATTTATGTTATACACCTAATTTAAGCATTTGAAGTAATTATAATAAACTTTTTTTTGCCTTACAGGTTGCTTACCTTTATCCCGTAACAAATTGGGTATATAGATGGAATGACGAGATGATATGGAACTTTCTCTTGGATCCTTTATTATTTTGGGCTCTGATTGATTAACCTAAATACATTTATAGGTTATTTAATATGAAAATTAATAATAAATGAAAAATTGTAAACCGTATAAATCTTTTTTTAAATTTGATATAAATCCGCCCCTCTTATTAATGATCAACTTAATTTTAGGTAGAATATCATAAAAAAATGTATGCTATATAAAATATTTAAAACGGTATGGTTTACTTTCAGATTTTTAGTTTTTCTCGATTTTCCAACAAATTTTTTGATGTCGCGAATGGGTTTGTCACCCTCAACTTGTTGGGTCGAATCTAAGGATGCGGCGCGCTCATCAAAAGGCGGTAAACTAGTTCTTCTCGGGGATTTGAAGGATTGAGAGTTGGGTCCATCAGGGAATTTCAGAGCTAAGCGCTGTTCATCAGTGGATTTTTTGCCTAATTTTTTAAACAGAAGCAAAAAAGACATAATTTTTCTCGATAGCAATGTCAAAAAAAGAGAAACAAAAATTTATTAAATTAATTATATTTTACTTTGTAAAAACAATGGTACTAGTTTCTTTATATTTATTATATATTTGCCAAAAAGCTATTCAGATGAAGTTTATTTATATTATAATATTTATTTAAAATTGTAAATCCTAAATCTCAAAAATTTATTCCATATCCACTCATTTTTAGACTTTCTGAACTGCAGAACTTATTTAGAATGAGCAACACGGTCCAGTTTAGATGCCTTTTTGTATTTATTACGAAGACTAAAGCTTTTAGATATTTGATGGTAAATTATCAAAACTTTACTTAAGATTAAACTACCTTGGAACACTGAACAAAAACTAAACATTATTAACGACCATTTTGTATTACTATTAAGGTTGTTAATGGACTTTCAAGAGTTATATGTTATAACCAATTGAACAATCAAGTATAAATTAAAAGATGACACAATTAATTCTAAAAAAGAGAAAGCTTTAAATTTGCAGAAATATCGGTTAGTCAAAAGCGATTACGGCAAAAAGTTAAATAAAAGCTCTAAAAGAAAATTAATATTAAGTAAATCTTTAATTTTATTAAAGGAAGGAAGGAATTATATTTTTTGGAGTCGCCTATAATCGTTATTGACACACTGTTGGTGGGGTTAAAAATATTGACTTGGACGGTAAAAGGGATATAGAGCATTTTTATTTTAATTAGTTGTAACTAAGTTTTTTAATTTTGACCTTTCAATCATCGTGCGCACAATATTTAAACATTAATATACTTACGTTAATTGTGTTCGTTATTTGAATTGATGGTTTTTATTTAATATGAATAATGATTCTTTAGCTCTAGTTTTTTAAGGGTCTGGGGCATTATAGAGCCCACCGTATTAATATCTAAACTCAATACCATCCAATTCATTAGATCCTGTTGCTAGTTGTTGTCTGGGTTCTCTATTTCTTGTCCCATCTTTTTCCTCCTTTTCGATCAAAGACTTCAAATATAGATTTCTCGGATCAGCCATACCCTGGTGGAATGACATAGATCTCCTCAGGGCAAACATTAAATGGCGTCGACGGAATTTGGAATAATCACTATCGCCCAGTTCATTCTTCAAATTTTGATAGATTTGGGAGAGGCGATTAGTTAAGTATTCTAAACCCCACAAGACCCCATCGTCGGCCCATTGGTACGTTAAAAGGCAATGTATTACACCTGTAAAATTCAATAAATCACAATTTAGGTTTATATGTACATGTGCATTGCCAGGAGGGAAAATCTAATAATTTTTTAAAGCTATGCTAAACCCATTTATATGTATCGTCAACAGTAGATTTATAATATGTATTTGGTAGCATACTAGTAAGTCCTTTATATTAGTGTATTGGTCTATTTAGTAATAAACTTATCCTTTGCCAGTCTTCCATGACCACAATTATTTATATATATTTAAAATCCAGCTTAATCTTTAGAACAAATCCGACCTCCAAAAGCTAATTTAAAATTCATTTACTAATATTAAGGCGTAACGAGACCTGCACAGACGATTTTGTCAATTTTTGGGGTTGATTCAGATAAAATTTTTATCTTGCGTCGGACGAAATTTGAATAACAATTATTTTCATTAGTGTAAATTACTGAAAACTTAAGGTGGGCTAAGGACTAACCGGATATCACAAAAAGTAAAAGGGGTGTGGATTGAAGTGGCAAAATTATGGAGCACGACTGTATTTTGGACAATTGGTGGTACTGGTAACTGCTTATAAAACAATTTTACTGAGCAACTAAGCGGACAACTTTCATCTCTAGACTTTAACTTATTTTATTATTAAGAGAACGGGTTAAATAAGTTCGTTGTTACTTTGAAACAAGTCATTATTGTTCGCCATTAAATTTATAAAACTTAAGCAATTTGTTCATAGAAGTTTTAGGTCAAAACTAAATAAAAATCATGAGTCCGACAAGTGTCTTTGAGTTTTTTAAGATATAAACTGGATTATAACACAAAATTTGTTAGTTTCCTACACTAAAGGGGTTTCACAAAAATAAATGCCAATGGCCATGCCTACCAATATCAAATATAGTTGCTTTTGAAGACTTGCAGACATTAAAAGGCAAGGCGGTTGAGTGGGCTTTACCAGACATACTTTCGTCTACTAAAGTTGTCGCCGAAGCCGGAGACAGAGCTATTCCATCTTTACTGGGTTCGGGTGCCCATAAATCCACAACATATGTTCCGGTTGAAGATTGACGTTTTGGATAACTTGTCGGGCCACTCAGTTTTTTCTTTGCTGTTCACATTAAAAATTTAGCTTGGACATTTACGATTATGTTTAGATGATAGTTTAATTTTAACGATAACTTATTAATTACATATTAATACGGCTTATCAATTAAAATTATAACATTCCAATTAATTAATACATGTGCCTCGATTTAAAATTTAAATTTCTGCATAAATACCAAAGATCAGAAAAGTTTAGCCCCGTCAGCGGGCAATTTTCATTAGATTTTTGGGCGGGCCCAGGCGAGAATTATAACAAGATTGAGGCAATATAGGCTTAATTAGATTCTTTATAAGGTGTATTATTATGTTTTCCTATATTAATTTGTTGCGTATCCTTTTGACTTCTATTTGATTTTATATTTAATAATATTAGTTATCCAATAAAATCGAGAAATAAATTGAATTTTTTTTGGAAAATGGAAGGGCAAATAGGACAGCTCTAAAGATTTGGGCATGGTCAGGCGGACACTTTGAAATTTAGTTATAAAATCGGATCGGCCATAGAAAATTAAGCAAAACTAACCTCTGATAAATATCTAACAGGGTAGAGGGGTTATAAATATCTAGGCAAATGAAAACAGCTCTCGACGAGATATTAATACCTTTAAACTTAAACGAAACAGTCTATCTAGTCTAGGGGTAGTATATTACCCGTTTCTTTAAGGTACTTTTGTGCACTATCCATAAGCCCTATGGAAACGGATTTGATCTTGTTGGAAACGCTTTTAGAAGGATCGGAGCTTGCTAGCATGACCTTAGATCTATCCGGAGGAGAGGATAAATCGTTGGAATTGAAGGAATCAGATGTGCTGGAGCCTTCTTGGGAAGACCCGTTATCACAAATGTCTTTCATGGAAACCAGCGGGACACCTAACTTGCCTACGCTACTTTGGGGACTTTTCGTGATCTGACTTATTTTAGAGTTTTCTCTTTGGTGTTTTCGCACTATCTACAAAAAATTTATCAATTATTTGCGTTTAACACTATGAAGAGCATTTAAAGGAGCGCTCAAAATTTATAAATTAATATAAGCAATAAAAATGTGCGTTTTAGTCTTAACATAAAAACGCATAAGAATTTAAAGACTTGAAAGAAAGTGATTGATTAAAAACGAATGAAGAATATAACTTTAAAGTTATTAATGTATTGAATAAATGTAAAACACATATCGTGAACTCAATATTTTATATTTTTCGAAATTATTTAAACTTTATTTAATACTAATTTAATTCTTTTGTGGCACCCCCATTATCCTAGAATACAAAGCTCCATGCCATGCCCATATTACCGAATAATTTATATTATATACTTATAAATAATGGGAGGAATTATGTAAAATTTATATACAAATGCCATGAGAGTTTGTGCTATCTATCAATAATTTTCGATTTAAAATGGAAGGTAAAGAATTAACTATTTTCACCTTGGGCGCAGTCACTAATATTTTAGTGAGAGAGGTTGTGCTGGGCGGAGGCTCAATTTGGAAACAACTCCCTTGACTTATAGAAGATACCGAACTAACATCGTCTACGGAGTCAATTCCGTCTCGATTGAATGGATCCTGAGACAAGGTTTCAGAATTCTCGTGCTCTTTAAAAACATAAGTTTATTACATTTAAAGTTGTGAATATTCCAAAATCAAAGTGAAAAAAAGATTTTTGGATTAAATAAGCGCAATATTTTTTTTCTACATGCTCTTATTCTATAATCGTAAAATAAGTTTTAAGTTTAAATTTAGTTTTTAGCTAAATATTTCTTAAGGTAAATTATATAAACATACCGACGAAAGTATTTTTGAGGTATTCTTCCATGAGGGTATCTAGAAATTTTTGTACGCACGGTTTAGCCAATATGGAAAGAGTATAAATATTAGGAAGATAATTGTCCCCAAATGGTTTCCAAACCTTAGCGCCGCTCTCTAACCTTATGTTTGACAAATCGAATGAAGCGATAGTCTTGAAGAGCGGGCAAAATAGTAATGCAAATAATTTGATATCTTCGAATGCGTAAATAATATCTAAAATTGAAGTTTCATCTCGCCGCGCAAAATTTCTAACAAATTCGGCCACGTCCACACACTCGCTAAAAGCGTCCAACAACATCCAATTTACAATGTAAAATAATTTGATTTCTTCGCTGCTAACAGGCATTTTAGGTGTTATGGGCTGCGTGACTTTCTTATGTTTGAGAACCGTAGCGCCGCAATGTAATAAGAAGGGGAACGCGGTTTTAATAAAATTCCATCGAGGGACGTCCCGAATGGATTGCGATAGCACAGGAGATAAGTCATCTAGTAGGTTTTGTACAAGTACCCTCTCCCATGTCTACAATATTACAAAATGAAAAAATTCTATATTTTTAATAAATGCTTTATTTAATACTTCTACGATGATTGTAATGGTTATTGCCCCAAAAATATTAATTAAACTTGGTGCTTGAAATGTAATGTGATGTGCAAAATTGCATATTTTAAAGAGGCTTTGCCATACTTGTTAAGATGTAAAAATAAATGTTTTTACAAAGTTAAAGCTTTCTTCGATTTAAGTCTTATTTTGGCGAATGAGGGTTGAGTTTAAATTTGCAACAAACTTTAGTTACACCATAGATAAATTCGAAAAATTATATACACCTCAAATTTTCCTTAAGGTAATATTAAGAATTATCTTAGATTTTCTGTTAATTTTTGAACAATCAAAACGATAACTAAGTTTATCACATATATTTTTGGAGAAACTTAAACATATTTATTTTCATTTTCATAAATATTATTTTCATTTTAAATAATGTTTTAGATAATAATATAAATAGGCATTAAGGTAGATTTTTTAGAATAATTACCGTTATGGAGGATTCTTTCAGCTTTTTCAATTTGGGACTAAAGAAGGAGCTAATATGTATTGATTAAAATAAAATAAATTAACATTTATAATCAGATTCAATAAAGGTAAATCCTAACGTAAATTCAGGATCTGTCGTTTAATTAGTTAAATTTAAATAAGCTATAAAATTAATTATATATAAATCGTATTTAAGGTGTAATTGTGAAATTTAACGGTTATATTTATATTAGTTCGCGTTGGATTAAAATATTTTACTTGGTTTGTCTCCATAAAAATAATCGCACCGTAACAGGAATTTTATTTTTATTAACCGTTTTTTTCCTATCCATGTCCTTTAGTTAATAAGTTTTTTGGGCTATAAAATTTCTCCAAAAACTCGAAATTTGTTGGAATATTATGAGATAAATTAACACTGCAGATAAATGCTATTGAAGTAATAAATAGCTAAGTGCCTCTTCCCATAACATACCAGATGGGCTGATGAAATTGATACACACTGGAGTACAAAGGCGAAGGAAATAATATTGATTAGCGTTGTTGTGATTGTATTGATTGGAAATCTCCTTTTTGCAGATTAAATTCCTAATCAAGATATTTTAAGCATATCAATGCATACATTAGCCCTAAATGTCTTTTTAAACTATTTGTGTCAATTTTGAATAAAAAAGGAAAAAAATAAGTTGAACCACCTTATAACCATGCCTCTACGTATGGTTCATATAGTTAATGGATCAATGGTGTGACCATTTTATTGATTTTCGATAAAGAGTATTCATTTAAAACCCTTAAAGGGATGAAAAGCATTATGTTGCTGATACTTCTATAAGATTAAAATATTATTTGAATTCTTTATATTTATTTGAACTAAACTAGAATTTAAAGAATTTTAGTTTTTGAAAATATAGGGTAGATAAATAATAATTTGTTTAAAAATAATAGAAAAAGGGTAGAAATAAAAATTTTAATTTCGAAGTATATGTCATAGCAAAAATATGATTTATAATCCTGAATAATTCAAATTACACGGTGTAATAATTTTTTTACTTTTTTTGTATGTCGAAAAGTTTTTAAATTATAGTTCAATATAATAAAATTAACATAGGTGTAGGAAGGGGGTGGCAAGGGAGGGCAACTGCCCCCCCCCTCTAAATCTAAAAATAACCTAAGTTTTTAATTGCTATGCAATTTATGGGCTCACTTTCCATTTTCCGAAGTCACGCACCGAACGTGTAACGCACCGTCATGTAGCGCACCGAACGTGTAACGCACCTAACGTGTAACGCACCGCATCTACACACGATTAACGCTTATTCCTCTCTAGATATGGGGTTCGATACCCGGAGAGGCAAAAAAAAAATTTTATTCAAATTAAATTAATATATTGTTCCTGTTAATACCATAGATAATATGACTTTTTGGCCGTCCGCTGGCTGCTGAGCTGACCAATGGAATAAAGTGACCATTGTTCAAAATGTGAATCGAAATCATTTTTTTCGTTTTTTTGACTCTTATGATTGTTTTGGTTACTACCATTGATAAAATGACATTTTAGTCGTCCGCTGGCTGCTGACCATTGGAAAAAATGACCATTGGCCAAAATCTTAAATCGAAATTTTTTTTCTTTTTTTTTTGGTTGAAATTAATAATTAACCTGTGACCCCCTTACAGGAGCCTATGCCTCTACTGATATGGGTCCCTGTGCCCCCCCCTCCCTTCAAAAGCCTATGCCTCTCCTGATGTGGGTTCGAATTCCGGAGAGGCCAAATTTTTTTTTTATTTTTCTTTATAAACTAATATATTGTTCTTGTTACTACCATTGCTAATATGACTTTTTGGCCGTCCGTTGGCTGCTGACCATTGGAATAAAATGACCATTGGCCAAAATGTGAATATAAATTATTTTTTTCGTTTTTTTTGACTATTATGATTGTTCTTGTTAATACCATTGATAATATAGCTTTTTGGCCGTCCGTTGGCTGCTGACCAATCAAAAAAAAGACCATTGGCCAAAATGTGAAGCGAAATTTTTTTCTCGTTTTTTTTGACTCTTATGTATTTATATCCACTTTTACCGTGTCCTGGCTGCTGACCAATATAAAAAATGACCATTGGCCAAAATGTGAAGCGAAAATTTTTTCTCGTTTTTTTTGACTCTTATGTATTTTTATCCACTTTTACCGTGTCCTGGCTGCTGACCAATGGAACAATTTAGCACCTGCAATATTTTGGGATATACTTACGATACCTGTGACATTTTTAGATGCGCGGTAGTAACAGGCAAAAGCGGAGCTATTGCATGTCGCTGCTCATTGTGACATTTTGTGATGCGTGGTTGTAACAGGCAATAGCGGAGCTATTGCATGTCGCTGCTAGTTTCGTCGTAAGCCTTTTTTTAAATTTTATTAATTGTTACTTTTTATTACTGTATTATTAATTGCTATGCAAATTTTAATTGATTTTAAGCCATCCTAGCAATTATCCCAATTTATATAATACCTATTCATTTTGCTTAGTTATTCTGGGTTTTATGTTACTTTCTTTGACGCCAAAATATTAGTACAGGGTTAACCTAAGTAAAAGATAAAACTTTATAGCTATAGATTGAGGTTTATTTAGCTTTTGCCAATTAATTTTTATTTTCTATGCAATCCCAACATAAATTGCATAGCAAATATGCTTTGTTTATACGTAGTATAAAAGAGTAATAGATGTGTATGAGGATGTTAAGCAAAGATAAGTAAAATAGTAATTAAAAAAATAATAAAAAATTAATAAAAAATAAAAAACAGGGACTGTCATTGGCTAAAAGGGGGGGGGGGCGTAGGCAGGGGGTCTGGTGGTGAAGCCCCCAGTTACGCCCGAATGGCGTATTTGTATAATTATGGGTAAAATTTCAAAAAAATATCATTTTGCCCATCCTTAAATCATTATTGCCTCCCTCTAAATTCCATCCTGCCTACGCCCATGATAATTAATATCATTTTAATAGTGATAATAATAATTGTTATGCCATATTTTAGAAATTAAATTGATTTCTCATATATTAATGTGATTTAATTGTTTGAAGCAAATGTTAGATTTTAAGTGAATAAAAAAGTAAAAGATTTCTTAACAAATTCAATCTAGGGGTTAATCAAAAATTAATTTAAGTCTCAGTATAAATATATTCTATGATGTTAATTATATTTTTGAAGCGCGGCTTTGAGTTGTATCTAACCATGTATACAATTTGATTGAAGGGGGTGGGGGAGGTAATTTGAGAGGACTGGTTAAAATGATAATTTTTTATGTATTTCATCGTATTTGTGTCAACTTCTTTAATAATTTTGGGAGGGGGAGGGGGAGGGAGTGTTAAAGCATGCGTCTAATTCTTATAATCCGTAAAATTTTTGTCAGTGATATTATATATGTATTATATATTTTAGACATTTGGTAATCTAATGCGAAAAACTTTTTTATGGGTTTGTGATGAGGGATTTTTTTTTGTTTGAAGACCTATGTTGTTTTAAAGCTTTAAAATAGCAAAATAAAGAGTTATAACAAACGAATTGAGGGGAGAGTTATCAGATAGGTTGAAAATATGTTTAGGGGAATTATACCGAGAAAAGGCCAAAATGTAGGTATCCTTGATTAGTTCATTAAAAGTGATTAATAAATTTGGCTATTATTAATTAATTTTGCAGACAGTTTTGTTGTAGTACATCACATCAAGGGTCGTTTTTTTACTAGCTTAAAACTGAAGCCTGGAAATATAGTTGACAAAATTATATTAATCTTATTATAAAAATTGTATGTTCACGATCACAAATTTAAGCTCTTCTAACATATATGTTAAATGGACATTGATGTTTCATTGAGATCATGGGCGTAGCCAAGGGGGACACGAAGATGCGGCTGCCCCCTTTAAAACCAAAAATCGGTTATAATTTATTAAAATCAGGACTAAGATTTCAAAAACTGATCATTTTGCCACTCCCTAAATCATTATTGCCCCCCCCCTCTAATGCTGGCTACACCCGATTCATTTATGAATAAAGTAATATTGAATTAGCTTAGAGCCTTGCACCAGCAACTTTGGTTCAACCTAATATGGTTAAAATTTAGGTCACAAATTTAATGCGATTATTCAGTTGTTTTGGGCAAAATTTAAAATTTATGAGCAAAGTTAAAATCAGACAACCAAAAATTAATTCTACATCGTTAGCATTTCATCTGTTAAGTGACAATATGATTGAAAATCTATAAAAAAAGGTGTATTTATTAAAGGTTTATTATGAGTATAACATATGGTATTAAAAAAACCACGACACTAGAATTTACCTAGTTGAATGACCTTCTAATAATGTCTATTCTAAAAAACAAAGATAAAAATTTGTCAAGTAATTTTTCTCCTTAGTGGAGTTGGAGTGTTGATCATGACCTGTAAATAGATTCTGCAATTGACCAAAGAGCAAATAACAAATAAATGTCTACAAAAATGCATTTGTCGATTAAAAGGTGTGCATCTGATTCTAACCCAAACCTTAACCTAAAACCCCGACCTATAACACTAACCCTAACGTTTTCGTCTCTGTAAACCCCTCTCAAGGAGCATCTTCGTTAAATATTTATAGGCATTCATAGATATTTGGTCAGTTAAACTTAGGTCGAATGCACCGATACGGTCAAATATATAGAGGGGGCAAGCTGTTACTACAGTAAAAATATCCTGTCTACTTACTTTGCTGGCCATTGCTCATTTATATTTATTATAAATTACTAGGCAAAGGACAAGGCTGGGCAGGGGGAATTTGACGAGTAATTCGAATTTAAGACACAACTCCAATATTAGGTATATACGGTATATATTTGGTGTACTTTTAAGAAGAGATGGCACTTCACAGCCGGTTGCTTTATCTGATTTTGCCCAGAAGTAAAAAATATGACTAAACATTTAATGTCTTAGGATTGTGTATTAACTACTCTTTATATAATCAATCGCACAAATTTATTGGACTAACTTATTATCATGTTTATGCCAAAGATCAAATGTACAGCCCTTTTAGATCATACCAAGCACCAATTTTAAATTCTCTAAGAACTCCTTTTTACACGAATTACCAATATAATGGATCAGATACATCTAAAAAAATAGCCAAACCTGACGAAGAGAAAGATGAGAATGATAAATCTTTATCAAAATGGGATAAGTTTAAGCTTATGGCAAAAAAATATTGGTATGTATTAATACCAGTACATGCTTTAACTACAGGCATATGGCTAGTCTCCTTCTGGTATGCTGCCAAATGGTAATTAAAATATACATATAGCTTATTAATTGCAACTCAGCGGTGTGGATGTTGTACCCCTTATGAAAAAGTTAGGCCTCCCAGATTCAATAATTGAACCTCTACAGAAGAGCGGTGCTAGTTATTATGCCATTGCCTATGCTATGTATAAACTGGTAACACCCATAAGATATGCTGTGACACTTGGGGGTAAATATATAACTAAGTCTGTTTCTACATTTTAACTTAGTTACCACTCTTGCAATCAAATATCTTAGAAAATATGGTTATATCAAACCTATGCCATCTAGACAGCAAATTAAGAATATTGTTAGAACACTTAGGGAAGAGAGGATTAAACGGAGAAAAAAGAAATCATTGCATTAATTTTTTGCGTCCTTATTGACATTGTTTAGTAGATAATTGTTTTTAATTTTTAGTGCATTTTATAGGCAATATTGTTATATATTATGTACAATAGTAGTATATAACATAACAAAGTAATTATATAGGCCAATATTAGATTGACCTTTTAAAGTTATTATTTTAATTGAATTCCTCACTTTCCATCTTATTAGGATAATATCAACACACCACTTTAATTTAATGTGGTAAAAATGGCTGGGTTTGGTTTGGTTGACCTTTGGTTTTAGCCACCTCTAGGCTTAGTCTAGAAACCAGACCAAAGTTGCCGTTGGTCTTTAACAGAACCCAGCCATTTTTAAAACACTACTTAAATTGTTTGTTAAAGATTTAAATATTAATTTTTGTACTTTTTTGAATGGAGCGGGTAAGATTATTAAATTGATCACTTTTTATCTCAAAATTCACAGGCTTGGTTGCTTAATAACACAAAAACAGTGGTGTAGGGGGGAATGGGAAATTCCTCCCCCCCCCCTCCTGTTTTTGATTAATAACTAAACAAAATGGGTTAAAATATAAAAGGTTGGTTACATTAAAGACTTTAAGACACTTAGAAAACCTTGAAACATAATATATACATCCAATTTTTTAATTAAATTTTTCATTTGTAAAATTTCCGAATATGGATGTGAATTTGCTATGAAAAAAAACTTGTTTGAACATTTATTCCCCGTGAAAACACAAGACCGCCCCGGGAAGTAGATAACTAGGCGATTATTATAATGTTCCTCATTCTATATAATATTTTAATCATTTTTCTAAAATTTTCGGCTAGAACTCATCACGGTTTGATAACTAAATTGCCTGCCAAGGCCAGCTAAAACCCTTTAATTGCCCAATTCACTAAAGCTGTTCGAACAGGGCCCAAAATGACGATTTTAAATTTCAAGAGTTAATTTTGTCTTATTTTCAAAAAATTTGATTTAATTCTTGAATTTTTATAAATAGAAAGGTGACAAAAAAATAGTAAACTATATAAAAAATCTCACTATGGTGCCCGCCCAGGCCTACTTAAAAGTCTCAATTTAGAACGGTAGCCTGCCCGACCCCTTAGCCCAGTGGGCCCAACAGCAAGCCCGGCTTGGTTGTCTAATTAATTTCAATTACAAATAAAATGGGGGAAAAAATTTTACCAGATTTTTCCCCCCCCCCCCTCTCGTGAAAATCCTGACTACACGCCTGCACAAAAACGATGTGTTACCTTATTAAAAAAATTAACAATATTGAAAGTGATTAAGGAATCAGTATATCTGAAAAATTATTTAGGAATGTAAATGTTGTAATTTTCGTTGAATAATAAAACAACCTTCTAACATTTATAGTTTCTTTGTAAAATAATTAGACATTGAGTTGGGACCAGGCAGGATTCAATAATCTGCAGTGCACTCAGTTTAGCTGATTTAGTTATGTGATCTAACTGGAATCTTTGTTGTGTGTTGATGTAGTTCGATGAAGATGACAAGTAGTCACGCTTTTTAATTATTTATTGATCGTGTTTTATATTTTTCATATATAAATTTTACCTAATAAAAATTTAAAAAAAAGTTTGATCTGATCCAAATCAGAAATTAATTCAGGCTTATTTGAATTTTTCGCAATTAGCAATCATTAGTACAAATGTTGTTTATATCTTACCGCTTCCATTTTTGAAATATAAAAAGGGTTTATTATGAAAAGCCACACCTAAATGTAATAAAGTGCTTGCTAGCAAATATGTTTAATTGTTAAAAATCTGGAAATTGGACAGTAATATAAAGTAAATATGTAAAGCATTAAAACCATGGGCGTAGCCAAGAGGGGGCAGGGAGGGGCGGTTGACCCCCTCTAAATCCAGAATTTTGGTGAAAATATTAAGATTATAACAAAAATTTCAAAAAATTATCATTTTACCCCTCCCAAAATCAATAGGATCGTTGGGCACAGTTGCTAAATTGCATATTCACATTTCCCAATAAGTATTTTAACTTAAGCTTCAGATTAGCGCAATTAAATCAATACCCCCTACGAAAATCCCTAATTTTAAGCGATGTCCAAATTCAATTGTCGCAATTTTTGATAGGAAAAGAACTTCCCATTCCCATCATGCCCACGGAGTAAAATCTAAAGTCTAGATATTATAAGGTCATGGGCGTAGCCGGGGGGGGGGGCCAGAAAATGTGTTGTTATGGCTAAAATTTCAAAAAATGTTCATTTTGCCCCTCCCTAAATCATTATTGCCTTGCCCCCCTCTAATTCCAATGCTGGCTACGCCCATGATTAAAACGAATGGCGTCATATAATTAAAACTAACTATTTTGATATAAAATCATCATAAAGATCTTTCAAAATTAGTCAAGGATATGCAAACGATTTAAAATTGTATTTGGCTGTATGAACATCAAATAGATTTTTAATAAAGATGGTAAGAAATGTAAAGACGGCGGAGAACTTCTTCCTAACTCCTTAAAAAAAGGCTAAAGCTTGTTTACCAAAAGTGCCCGAACACGAAGCGACCATTGGGATAAAAACGTTTGTTTCATAAGACTTTGTATTTGTTTTTTCTAATCATTGTTGTTCAGTGGCGTAACTAGCTTTTTTTATGGAAGGGGGGGGGGAGAGCGAGCGTAAATTTTACATCAGTGGGGAGAGTTCGATAGTGTTTTAACAAAAAATTTCATAGCCATTTGTCAAGCTTATTCAGCTATTGCTTTATTTATTTATTTTTCAAAATTCACTTGAACTCCTACCTTTTTAAGTCAATATCAATATTTTGTTCCTTAATCTTAAATCCTTCCTCTTTCGTTTCCCTTCGACTTACACATGATAGAAAATCATAGACCTGCAAGGGGCCACTTTAGGTCAATCAGCCAACCCGTTACAAATGTATAAATTCTGGGCCGGGTCCATCAAAATAATAAATTATAGACCCGCTCTATTTTTTTGCAAAGCTCGAGCCAGAGACCCTATAAAAACTTTAATTTTACATTTTAAAATTCGAGTATAATGTTTTTTGTTAATAAACCAATATATATGTTAATAATGTTATTAAAAATCATGGCCAAAATTATATTTATTTAAATATTAAATTAGCCTACTGTAATGTTTACAGATTTTCCTATGGTATGATTGAAGTCAACAACGGCTTTATATAGTCTCTAATTAATATTTATCAATTTTAAATGCGCGTTAAGATATTGATCAATGAATGAGTAACGAGAAGAATATAATTTAATTTTCATTGTAGAGTTAATAAACATTAAATAATTATAAATTAATATGAAACATTATAAAAATACACCTTTGTTTACATTTTACAATACACAAAAAAATCTATATTATTTTGAAACGGGCTCAGCGTTACTTATATCTGTTCACGGCCCAAGCCCGGTTTGTTATATTACGACCCGTCCCCGCTCCGTTGTTCACTTTAAAGCAAAAGCTTGCAGAACTTTGAACAAAATTCCTCGCAATAAAATATTTTTTTATTTATGAAAAGTCTTAATAGTTAAATAACAACGAAACTATGTAAGGCGTATAGTAGGTTTGTAAAAATCATTTAAAGCCTAAAATGGAATGGGTATTTTAAAAAAAAAGTAAGTTTTTATAAAATGATACCATTAGTAAAACTATATAACGTTTACGACTGTCTTCAAACTCGGGCCTTCGGCCCTCGTGGGAAGGAGGAGAAGGGAAGGGAAGAGGGGAAGGGAAGGGGGGACGACTCATCTGTACTTCGTATAAATGTATCATATTTGCTATGCAATTTATGGGCGAGAAAGGTGGGAAGGGGCGAGAATGCCTACAGGGGGGTATTAAATGCCTAATGATTAATTAATTATTTACACAAATTTTCCATTATAGGCAAAATGTAAGGCAAGGGTTAGGGTTAGATTTAGTGTTTGCATCTAGTTGCGTATTACATTAGTTTTTATGGCCTTTAGTGATTATGGGTCTAACAAACATTATATTATAAAACAACACAATGTTAAGAATTTGCAGAATTGTTGGGAGAAATTTTTTGTTGAATTTGAACAATTTTTAATTAAAAAAATCAAAAATTTGGCCAATGGTCACTTTTTCTCTATTGGTCAGTACCAACAGATACTCTATAAGTCAATGATAGCCAAAAAAAACGGAAAAAAAAATTTTGATGCTCACTTTGGCCAATGGTCATTTTTTTCCTTTGGTCAGCAGCCAGCACACGGTAAAAGTGGATATACATTCATAAGAGTAAAAAAAACGAAAAAAAAATTGTCGAATCACATTTTGGCCAATGGTCATTTTTTTCCATTGGTCAGCAGCCAGGACACGGTAAAAGCGGATATAAATTCATAATAGTCAAAAAAAACGAAAAAAAAGTTTTCGAATCACATTTTGGGCAATGGTCATTTTATTCCATTGGTCAGCAGCCAGCGGACGGCCAAAAAGTCATAATAGCAATGGTAGGAACAGGAACAATCATAATAGTCAAAAAAAACGAAAAAAATAATTTCGATTCACATTTTGGCCAATGGTCATTTTTTCCATCGGTCAGGAGCCAGCGGACGGCCAAAAAGTCATAATAGCAATGGTAGTAACAGGAACAATCATAATAGTCAAAAAAAAATAAAATAAACTCGGATTCACATTTTGGCCAATGGTCATTTTTTCATTGGTCAGCAGCCAACGGACGGCCAAAAAGTCTTATTATCAATGATAGTAACAAGAACAATCATAAGAGTCAAAAAAAACTCCGGGATTCTAACCCAAAAACTAGTTAAATTGCATAGCAATTAGAAGTAAACAACTTTTATTTATGTTTATTATATAACATTGGTCAGCAGCCAGCGGACGGCCAAAAAGTCATAATAGCAATGGTAGAAACAGGAACAATCATAATAGTCAAAAAAACGAAAAAAATAATTTCGATTCACATTTTGGCCAATGGTCATTTTTTTCATTGGTCAGCAGCCAGCGGACGGCCAAAAATCTTATTATCAATGATAGTAACAAGAACAATCAAATTGCATAGCAATTAAAAGTAAACAACTTTTATTTATGTTTATTATATTACTAGTTAAATTGCATAGCATTAAAAGTAAACAACTTTTATCTATGTTTATTATATAACAAAAACTAGTTAAATTGCATAGCAAATAAAAGTAAACAACTTTTATTTATGTTTATTATATAACTAGTTAAATTGCATAGCAATTAAAAGTAACCAACTTTTATTTATGTTTATATAATAGATAATTTAACAAATCTAATCTTATATATAACACACCGAGGGAGATAGAGATGAGGGGTGGGGCACCTCTTATGCATAGCAATTAAAAATAACACAGCGAGGGAGATAGAGATGAGGGGTGGGGCACCTCTTTCTCATGCATTAATTTAAAAAAGCGATAACCTAATATACCCAATGCAAATAGATAGGGAGGGTAACGGACAGACAACGGACGGATAGACAACGGACGGACGGACAACAAAAAACGAGCCCATAAATTGCATAGCAATTAAAATTGGTATTGCCCCAATCTTAAATAATATACCATACAAATTGGTATTGGGTTTTAGCTGTTGTTTGGAGCTTTTGAAAATAAGTTAAGCTTTAATTGCGCGCCTTTTTCATTTGCTTGTTAGATAGCAATAAGCCATTTAGCTCAATTAAAATATTTATTTAAAAAATAATAAAAATAATTATTAATTACGATATATTAAATAATTGCTTGGGGGCCAAAGGGGCCTGGTTTTTTCCCTTGGAGGGGGGGGGCCCGAAGGGGCTAGGATTTTGCTGATGGGGGTACCTTGGCCCCCCCTAGTTATACCACTGTTGTCGTTAGAAGATACAAATGGTCCATACAAGTGATTATCATATAAGAAGGCCATTGTTCCCAGAGGACTAAAGAAGACCCATCAGAGCGCTTACCTTTAAAGGGGGGGGGGGCGATGTGATAAAAAGAAAAATACTTAAGTAATGTAATAAGGTTCTCATATTCATGCTACACCAATTTCATTGCAACCCGATCATTTTTTCATAATAATTTAACCAAATTCCAATGAGATATTATATAAAGAATAATTTAGATTGTAAAATAGGGGGTTGGGCTAAAAGTTTGATAATAATATAATTTATGTTTCAATAATGCGCTGAGATATTTCCAAATTTATTTATTAAAACACCATGGTGATTGAATAAATTTAACCAACGTTGTAAAACATTATTTTAGAGTGTGTTTTAAAGTGAATTAACTCGTTATAATATAAAGCATAAATTCCACTTGTTCCAACACATAGGCTTACTTCAAATCCAAAGTTAAATTTTTTGAATATCATTTCGCCCCTTTTCCTTAATTTGAATCCTAGCGGCCCATGCCTTACAACTTCATTTATCGCCACAAATTACGGCACATTTTTTTTGGTCTACTCTCTTGTTAACTCTATATTTTTGTAAACTTTTTATCCACACTAGTAAACTTAAATGCTTCGTTTCGTTATACCTAATATTGTATCGGGACCGGGTCAAATTAGCAGAAAAAACAGCCAAATTGGTCAGAACTGATCAAGATTGGTCAGGAGGGTTAGGGTTAGTGTTTTAGGTTGGCGTTTTAGGTTAGGGTTAGGGTTTTTGCACATCAAATTCCCTCCCTATTTAAGATTTAATTCTAATATATTGATAATCTAAAAAAATATTTTTCTGCTATTTTTTCATCATTCTGTTATTTTGACCCCGATTCATTGTATCTATTCTCTATTATTTATAAGCAGTTTTCAAAACAACGTTACAGCAAAATTCAACCGTCATTTGCTATTTGTATGAGCTTTAGGCTAAATAAATGGTAATTGACCAGTCTTAGTGTTGAAGCTAACAAGTTTTAAAACAAACTTAATATATCTACGATGATTCATTTAAAGACATTCTTGGAAATCCTTTCAAAACTATGACCCTGCCGCCCCCACCTCCCCCTGGGTTATTTAACAAATGCCCTTTACCTCCACCCCTAACAAATGGTAACATTTTACCCCCTCCGCCAAAAATGGGTGTGACAGGGGTGCCTCCACCCCCAATGCTGGGTAAAGGACCACCAGGAATTTTACCCAATCCATCAGGTCCAATGCCTTTGTTTGATTATGAGTTTTATGATATATTCGGTCGCATGGAATTTTGAACAAGTCATCCCTAAATCATACCCAACTCAATTATAGTTAAGCTTATGATTTAAAAAGGATGTATTTTAAGGAATTTTTTTTTGGATACAATAGATTGATTAGGGCTATAAATACTGACCCCGTTTAAATTTTTCATAGAATTATTTAACGAGACGTTACCCGATACCAAGATTGGCTTAAACATTTTTTACGATGTAGTTGAAAATAATTGATAAAATAATTTTAATTGAATATAGGTCCTAAGAAGTCAGCCATTAAACCGATGAAAGAAATGAAGAGCCTTTTTTGGCAGAGGATCCAGGTACACGATAATACATACAAGGAATGGCTCAAGGTTTTGACCGAAAACAAAACCGAACCCCCATTAAAATCTACAATTTGGGACATTCTAACTGAAGAATTAACCGCAACGTTTAAATTACCATTCGACGAAAACAATTTTGTAGAATTCTTTTCTCAAACCAGTTCAACTAATCCTAGCGCAACTGGAAAATCATTTAATCCCAGAGGTAGTATTAGAGGTGGTGGTTCAAATAGATCTTCAGAAACATCCTTAACCAATTTTGACACGGATTTAGCTAAAATTTCTACCGTTTTAGAGGCCAGAAGATCTTTAGATCTCGGAGTCATGCTCAAAAGTTTTCGACTAGAAGCTAGTCAAATCGAATCCGCTATTTTAGGCGTAAATTACAAGGTTTTAGATATTGATAAAGTCAAAAAAATTTACGATTCTCGACCAACTAGCGACGAAGTTAAAGCTATTAAAACGTCGATTTCTGCCTTGGAAGGTTTTAAGGGAGATGTACTGGACCTTTTAGAAATCCCAGAAAAATACTGTTTGCTCCTCTCTAGAATACCTAATTTAGAGGAACGCTTGTGGTGCATGATGTTTCCATACCATTTTTCCGAAACTTACGATTGTCTGCATAAAAGTCTGAATCAACTATCTCTCGCTATAGGCGTAATATTTTTTGTGCAACATTTATATTATAATCTTCACAAAATTATCTTTGTAGGTTTATGCCTTAATAGTTATTTTGTAATTAACAAGTTTTACCGATACATATTCAATAACTTGATCAGGAGTTGGTTCTTTAAAATGTATTTTGTAATAAAAGAGAGAGGTGAAGCAGAGGTCAGATTTGTTTAAATTTTTTTGCCCGAACCCGGCCCGGTTTGATTTTATGATTAAATTGCCCGCCCGAACCCTTCTCAGTGTCCGCCCGGCCAGGCCCGAAGCGCAAGAGCTGCCCGAAATGCCCGCCCGGCCCGAAGCGCAAGAGCTGCCCGAAATGCCCGTCCTAAATATTACATGTGTTCATTAAGCCCGAATTTTTTATTTCATCCAAATTATTTCAGTGAGTATATATATATAAAAACATCTATTTTATTTTTTATAGTTATTATGTAAGAATAACAAATCATCGACAATTTCAGGAGATAGTCGAGTTCGTCTTTCTTCTATCTTCCTGCGATAGAAAAGCTTCTTTCGCTAGCCGCACTCGTCGCCGGGATGGCAAATAGTATTTTAGATAAACGTGCTAATTTGGGGTATAGAATGAAAATGAATATGAAAGCGTTTTTAAGAGAGTTGGATGTTTGTCTAGACTGCACGTGCACGCACATGCACGCACAGCACATGCGTTCGTGAGTTAGCAATAAAAAAAGGAAAGGACGTAAAAGTAATAGCAAAGTAAATATTCAACAAATTCATTAAAAATGCGATACTCTCAACAAGGGTTAAATAAAGGGTACAGACAGAGATCAGTATCAGAAGAATGCCCGGCCCTTAATAAAGCACACTAAAAAACTAGAATTTTAAATAGCATTTCGAATCAATCAAATTGTGTTGTGTTGAGCCCACGGGACCGAGAGGGATGAAAAATATGCATCTTTCATATTACTATAAGTGTGGTTTGATTAACACTTCAGAGGTTTGGTCAAAAATGTTAACACGGATGGTATTTGGGGTATTAATTACCCCGAACTAATAGCTATAACTTAGATATTTTATAATATTCATTTGTCAAAATTTGTTAATATGTTAATTTGTCTATTTGATCAAGTGGTTTTAATTTTATGCCTATAATTATAGAAAACGAATTTATTTTGCACAGCATTTTTAAACGGCTTGGGGTCATTATAACCCCACCCGACCTCTGAAGTGTTAAAGGTGAAGCTGTGTAAGGCAATTCAATCTAGCTAGAAATTTTCATAAATAATCCATTTTATATAAAAAGTCACACCCTACCCTAGCCCTACAATAATTTAATTATGCCCGAATTGCCCGAATCTTATCAAAGCGTGCCCGCCCGGGCCCGTTCGAAAAGTAAAACGTGCCCGCCCGGGCCCGTCCGAAAGGTAAAATTTCAGACAGTTGACCCCCGGCCCGTCAGGCCGGGCAACGGGCCGGGCCGGGCAATCTGGTCTCTGAGGTGAAGACCAAAAGATATGTAATTGTCTAAAGTAAAAAGATCTAAAGATGGTCTTAAATTATTGTACTGACTTAGACAAAATAATTTCAGGTCTTATTACAGCCCTAGGCTTAAACTGTAAATAATGTTTTTTCAAATGGTCGATTTTTAAATTAGTGTAGTTTATTTTGATCAAATGGGTTGCATTAAATGAATATATATAAAATAAATTTATTCAAAACTTTTGATTTTTACCTCTATCACATTATTAATATGTCCATTTTTATCCATGCAAAAATTTCGTAGCAATCTAATACGCACCTTTAAAATTGACAACTCTACCTTTAATGAGCATGTGAAGTATTCCATTGCAATGTTGAAACTTTTTAAAATTATGGCTAAAATTTTAAAAAGTGTTTTTGCCCCTCCCTAAATCATTATTGCCCCCTCCCCCTCTAATTACAATGCTGGCTACGCCCGTGATCATTTATCCTAAATTTTACTTAAGGAATAGTGTTTATATAAAGTAAAATTATCAGCAGCCTTTAAAATATTGATAAAGCTACAAGATCATGGGCGTAGCCAGCATTAGAGGGGGGCAATAATGATTTAGAGAGGGGCCAAATAAACATTTTTTGAAATTTTAGCCATGATTTTATTAATTTCAACAAATATTTTGAATTAAGAGGGGGGCAGCCACCCCTCCATGCCCCCCCCCGGCTACGCCCATGTACAAGATGATAAATTGAGAACTTAAATTAAACTTAGTGTATTTTGTTTAGGCGATATTGAACAACAAAACGATTCACCGTTTCGTGATGCTCCTACTTCAAGCTGGCAATTACATGAACGGGGGGAACAAGGTTAGAGGCCAAGCTGACGGTTTTTATTTGGACATTTTAACAACCTTACGAGGTGTCAAGGGTAAAAATAACGTAGTTAACTTGCTGCAATACATCGTTGGCATACAAATGAATGAATCAATCCATGCCACTCTCAAAGCTATAACAGCTGATTTGGTTCCTGAGGGTCAAGTGTCGAGTTTTAGTGTTCAAGACAACGTCCCCTACCCTTTACCAGATCCTTCCTTTTTAAGGGAAGTGTGTTGGACTAATTTCGATGATTTGCAAGAAAATGTAAAACTTCTCGACATTTCTCTACAAAGTATATAAATGGAAAATAGGTTTTTTGTGCATGTAAAGATAAATGGTGGCCCGTCAACTTGCCGAAAACCATCTTGCCGAATGGAATGTCCCAATGTTAAAAAATGTCCTTCAACAAATAAGCATATTAATCATTCAATTTTGGATTAAAGTTAAAATTTAGGTATTTTTTATAATAAAATTAATAATTATTAAAAAAGGTACTCAATTTAGGACCTTCTTTATGATAATGGAGAGATGTTCGTTAATGTCCCAGGGTGAATTCGGCAAGATGGTTTTCGGCGAGTTGATAGGGCACCAAGATAAATTTGGATTTTTAATAGCACACATTTACATTTGCCTATTTTAATTTTGACCTTTTTGTGCTATATTTTTACTATTTAAGGTTATATGATTTAATGGATGATTATAACTCATTTATTTTTGAACTATAGTCGATCAAATTTAACCATGTTTAATAATTTTGGCAATCATAGGAAAAGTTAAAAAAAACAATTCCAGATTTAAAGTATAAAATAATAACTAGAATGTAAATAACAAGTATGTATCAATTTATTTTAACACGCATTTTACCTCCCAGATTTTGCAATTTTTTAATTATTTTAATACAGCGTTCAAAGAAAAAATTACAAAAGTATCCGTTGAATCCTCGATTGAATACCTAAACCCATTCAAAGAAATTATGACAGAGATGCTTCATCAAGGTTACCATTAGCTTATAATTTAATTTTTCTATTAAAAAAACTTTTATAAGATCAGATTATATTTTTTAAAATATTCCTACCTATTGAATCTTAAATATAGCCGAACTTAAATTTGCGCAGCAAGTTGAAGATTTAAAACGATCCAAAATAGAGTAACGTTTAATTTATAAATTTGATACATATTTAACGGGAATAAATCATTTTCATTTAAAAATATAGATTTCGTAAGCTTGTAACATTTTATTGTTGGAAACCTGGTAAATTGGACGATTTAAATAAACCCTCCGAATTTTTTAAAATTTGGCAAACGTTTTGTCAAGATTATAAAGATATGTGGACAATTGAACAACAAAAAAGATTAAAGTATAAAAAATTTATTCAATGTTAATTTAATAATATAGTACACATATATCAAGTCAATTGTAATTGTCATACATAATTTTCTATGTTATATTTAAGAAAGATGAAAATTCAAGGAACGGCACAACAAAATCCTGTAATTAGGCGTCTTAGCATTAAACTGAAGGAAAAGTGAAATGCGTGGATGATAAAAATGATCAAAACTTTAATAAAATATGTGATGCTTCAATAAAATATTTTTTTAACACTATATATTTTTTATTGAAAACAAAGATTATATGGAAACTGGTCAAGAGAGCGCAATATCTTTTATATAATTTATATTTATATAAACCAGTAAAATTGTTATACTCAAAAAAAAATTTTAAAACTAGAGTTAGAGATATTCCCAATTTTGTAATATTTAAAATATGATTATTGCTATTTGTATCAAGCTAACCTATGGACTACTCGAAACATATTCTAACATGCAGTACATGTCGAGTTTAATCTTGGTAATCCTGAGTATCGCCTTTTTATTTGCTTTCTCCTAAGCTCAATTTATTGATAGGGGTGGTTGTCAGTCTATCTATTACGTCCTATCAATGTTAATTATGACGCCTACGATTTTCAGTTATCAATTCAAATTACTTCTCCTTTTTAAAAGCTCTAGTACTTATCAATTTCGTTGCTGTATCTAGGCTATTTTATTGGAGCTCTTAGGTAGTTTTGGTTTTTTTCTAATTCAGGCACTATCAAAGTTTCGGCAGTTTTAACTTTGCTCCGTTGCTTGTCATCCGACTATCTGACGAAATTCCATTAGTTTCCCCCTTTTTATGAATTAAAGAACTAACTCTTATCTTTCTTTCTTTTCCTGGTCGCTGATGCTCCATTTAATATCATGTGAACGCCCTCGGCTTTTGCCTTTTGCCCTAGTAACTTTTTAAACATTCACTTATGAGTAATTGGGTCTTAGAAAATGATGGTACAATCTCGATTTATGGATCTATCGTCCCAATGATTTAATATATATTAGCCTAGTGATTGTACAACTTATTAAGCCTTTAAAATTCAGATAATAGAAAAGCAATTTAAAATAATACAGAAACATTAAAAAAAGTTTTACTAAAAAATCAGAATGTTTACGAACTTACTTATCTTAATAATGCACTATTGCACCATCAAGAGTAAAATTCAAAGTTAATTCATCTAACATATTATGGAGTTAATAAATTAAAATGTCAATTCAGATATGAAATTTGTGCAATATAAGTACAAATTTTTAAAAAAGTTGACAAACAGCTACTAGGAAAAAGAGAAGCACTCATAGCTTTTACTCATGCGCGTACTTTCGCACACATTGAATTATAAGTTTTATAGTGCATTTGAACGTTTATCTTATATATAAAAATGAAACTGTATATATGTGTTTTTATATGCCGCCACCAATTTTGGAAAACTACCAGACCTATTTGGCTCAAAATTTCACAGATTATTCCTGACATTCCGGAGCATGTTTTAAGATTTGTTCGAGCCAAATCGGTCCAGTAGTTTTCGAATATTCGTACGCGTTGCACTGTATACGGAAATAGAACAATAGAAGTAGAACATATAGATATCAAATTTATTTTTACTTCACTAACCGCTTTATCATCATATATGCCCTAAAATTCCAATATAATTTAATACACCCGGGTAAATGGCAAAACAACGTTTGCCGGGTTCATCTAGTATATTATAATTCTACACCAAATATTATAATTCCATATAATTCATCATAAGCGTAGGCAGGATTGAAATTAGAGGAGGACAATAAAGAATTAGGGAGGGGCAAAATGATAATTATTCGTAATTTTAGGTATAATTTAAATTTTGAAAAAAAAATTAGATTTAGAGGGTGGCAGCCGCCCCTCCCTGCCTCCCCCTGGCTGCGCCCCTGTAATTCATTCTCTCGTTTATCTGCCACACATTCTTTTCTTATCAAAAAAGGTTTGTAATTAATGCATCTTTTAGATGGTTTGTTCTTCTGTTATCATTATGTTTATTTAAAATTTATGTTCACATTCTTCTCATTTTAATTGCGAACCTCTAATGGGTAAAAGGAATCCTTTTTGGCTTATATTAAAGATTAAAATTTATAATTACTACATAAACTATTTTTATTAAAGAGATATAAAATGTTTTTATTAATCCCATTTTAAAATCGAGCGGATGATCAACTATATAAGCTCAAATTGTGCATAGCAACACGGATGTGGCTTAGGCATGCTTTGCTCACTCACACGCTTGAGGTATAGATAGATAAGTATAACAATTTTTGTCATAATAGCTTTTATGTTTAGAGTTTAAATGATGATGATCCAAATCTTGTATGCAAAAACTTTAAGCGTCCATTTTTATATAATTAAATTAAAGAAGATTCATTGGTTGAGGAAGCTAGTTTCTGGCTTTCGCTTTCAATTGAAAAAAATTTTTTATATATCTAAACTATTTTATTTATTATATTATTTGCTTTTTTGTGTTTGAATCAACACCTATTTATATAGGCCAAAAAACACTTTCACGCCTGTGTAATTATGTAGTGTTAAATTGTGACCAATGTCACATCTAGGGAATTTACGTAAATTGACACAATTATTTTGACACTCATACATATAGAATAATTAGAACGGAATCGAAAGTTTTTTGAGCTACTATGTATCTAAAAATTATATTTATATGCCTATCGTCGTTATCCTTAATTCACTATACGTTATGTAAGTTAACACATGACATAGTTTTTAAAATTAAAATAGCTACGTTTTAGAAGAAAACAAAATAAATTTATAATTTAAAAGTTGATCCTGAAGGATAATTTTTATTAAATGGCAAAGTTTTAATGGTTTTTGATTATAAACCCGCTTTTTTGACCATTGGAATAAATACTTAGTGGTCCTAGATACAAATAAATTATAATTATAAGATTGACGCTTAAGTTCTCCTTTTTAAATAAATTTCTCTCGTATTTTAAATAGTCTTTGGTTATACTTTTCTGAGCTAATTATTAGTATTTAAATTGTTAATAAGCATTTTCACATTTAAAAATAAGGTTATCATTACCAGCCACATGATGAGTGGATTTCACCGTCAGACCAGAATTGTCCTTTACATTGGCTACCAACGGGGTATTCCTGTATTAAAGCCTTTTTGGGGAGACGTCAATTATTGAATTGGCACCAGGCGCGTAGCAAGTGCAAGAGCCTCGGCGGGACTCTAATTAAACTCGACACCAAGGCTAAGAAGGATGTCATTTGGGATTATTTAGGGTGGCCGCTTAAAGGTTAATTGTATGCAATCAATGTCAATTAATAACATAATATAATCGGTGGTTTCTGTATTTATTCACGTTTATTTAGATATAGTTATTAAAACATTAGCAAATACTACATTTAAGTGTCTTTAAGATTAATATTAGAAAACTTGAACTAAATAAATTTTATCGTACAAGATAGAATTGAAAGTTCCTTAAAAAGGGAACTAGTTCCAGTTTCAGTTCATTGTTCCTTCCTTTAAAACTAGTCCATTCACAAGTTCCTACTTATTTAGATGAGTTCCGATTTGTTCCTCTAAAAGCTATTTTTCAAAATTTTATAAATATATAAATGTAATGCGTTCATCAAAAGAAATTTTTTAATTTGCCTGTATTAATTGCTTTTTTAAAAAACTTTCTCTGTACTAATTAAATGTGGTCTTTGTTTAAATGTGTAGACATAATTATAATTAAATCATAAAAATATGCTTACCAGAGGTCTGAAATATTTTTTAGTCCAAATTCGGCAAGGCCCTTGTTTTACCTTTGCTCAATCCGACCTACCACTTGAACCTCTTCCCGTCCGGCTTTCTGAAAATGAAAAAATATACAAAATCTCAGATAAAAATGTTCATTCACTCAAATATATGATTATAATTAATTGCTATGCAATTTATTTTACAGTCAAAAGGAAAAAATAAGTCATATATTATATCGTGGAGTAGGGGAGACCGGGGCTATCTCGACCATAAAATTCCGATTTTCATAAACTTTTTTTAGAAAAATGTTCTTGTCCACAGTGTTTATCAAAGGGGGAAAAAAATTATAGCAACACAATTGATAGATTTTTCGTAATAAGGGTTCAAAAAAAAGACAACTCGTATAATTTCTAAAAATGACCGGGGTTAAAGCGTCCTTTAAAGGGGGCTATCGCGTCCTCTCTTATATTAAGTCCTAAAACTATAAAATATTTATTTGCATAAGCTTAAATTGCCAAAATATTAAATGTATATAGTCTTTTGCAACTTATAAAATTTAATATTATTATTTAAATGTGTTTTATCTATGATTTATATGTTAAAATTATGATATAGACTAAGTGCATGGCATAAATTGCAAAAATATAAGTTTATACAGCCTTTATAAAGCTTCAAATAAGAATTTTATTATAGGATATTTGTGTATTTTATGTTAAAATTTAAATTTTAAAAATACTAAAAAGTTTATAACCTATTAATATAAAGCTTTTTAAAATGATTTAAGAAAAGTGCCTTTCCCAAGATTTTTGTTTTAGAATCAATAATTTAAATGCTTTATTGATACCAAAATGTCATATAAAGTTGACAATTATCAAAAATGCAATTAAGATATACAATTATTGCAAATAAAGAAAATATCATGATTGCAACATGAGCCATGAATTTTCTAATATTCTTTTCTTAGCATTTGGCCACCTTTTCTTTGCCTTGGCTATTATGTGAGTATTGTTGATATTTGCTGTCTAATGGAGTCTTTCTAGCCAAAATAGGATGGGATAAAGTAATAATTCTCTTGATTATTGGAAGTTTGAGATACATTTAGATTAAATGATTCACTTGCATTGGAGGAATATAGGGTTTACACTTTCTTCATTATAATTTTGTAGGTTGAATGGCCAAATACCACATGATGTTAATCCTTTAAAGATAAACATATTAACTAGTGGTAATTACCTGTTTCATCACAGGGTAAGTATTATTGGTGGTTAATAGAGCCGCATAATTCTTAAAAAGGCATCAACACTTAGCATATTGAACCTTGTGGCCTTTGAAATTCTAGGTTTTTTTCGGTGGTAATTACGCACAAAAATTAATAATGAATGAGTGAAAAGGAAACTATAGCACCGGCCGCGATAGCCCCAGCGTAGTCATTGCACTTTAAGTTGTGCTTATATATTATTAAAATCATCAAAGGTATAAATTTATTACACATAAATATAATAAAAGAGTCAATACTTATTTAAGTTAGTAAAACAAGTAATTTTTGAATAATTGACAATATTCGAAAATTTAAAAAAGGACGTTTTAGCCCCGAAAAATCGTATTTTCTGCATAATTTTTTTGTAGCATAAGTTAACACAAATAATTTTTGTGTTCAAAATGTGCGATAATAAAGTACATTTAAGATTAAAATTTGAGGTCAAAATAAGCATAAATGACAAAATTAATTGAGAGGACGTGTATAGTCCCGGTAAAGGAATAGCCCGGTCTCCCCTAAACTGTACGTTTTATAGATTCTCGGAGCTTAAATTTTAATAAGTCTGTCTGAAGCCACTTGATAAGCCAAAATAAGTTTTATTCGGTTGACTTCAAAATCATATCTTGAAATATTAGCCGCTTCTTGCACGTCTTTATAAATATAACGTGTTAGGGACAATTATCTAATAAATGGCATCAGCAATATAGTATATATACTAATAAAGTTAGGCTAAAATAACTGTAATAAGGTAAGGTTTAAAATGGAAAAAAAGTGAACGGGGTTTTTAGAGTGGATTATGTCCAGTCCGACCAATAGTCGGGCATGCATACCTTCGAGACTTTAATATGTCTTCTATATTTGCTTTAGAAGATTTTGGCACAGAGACAGGCCTTAACTTTAGTTTGCCAAAGATTTGCATGTTAATTAAAATAATATTAAATTATAATGTTAATTATAACATGTAAAATCTCCATAATAAGCAAAAAATTAAACTTAGTCTTTTATTATAAATGATAGCATTATAAACTAGAAATTACTTGCACAATGCTGGATTGTAGTTATTAAAATTAAGTGGTATCAAATTTTTTAAAATTTTAATAATTAAATAATACAAATTTAATGAATATTGATTTCAATCAATTTATGCCTTTTTTGTCGTTATGAAATAATGACGTCGTCATTAACATACAACTTGTTGTAAAATTAATTGATATGTTGTGAATTGTTTTAATTTTAGAAGACATGTGTAATATAAGTTTTTAAAATGCTCTATTTCTTAAAAAGGGGATCTTTGGGGTCTTTATCATTTTCAAATCCCTCATTTTAAAAGTTTCCAACTCAACCCTTATCATAAATCAAGGTTGAGGACATACCATCCCCTCATGCCCTTTTAGACTTTGATTCAATAAACTTAAGTCAAAATCCAATTAGATAGTTATTAATTACATTATAATTAACCTAATCTATAAGCTTATAAATGATCTAAAAAATATACAAGTTCTTTTTTACTGAAAACATGAAAACGTAGCAAAGAATTATAACGTTATATAATTTTTAGGTAGCAAAACAGCTATATGGACGGGTGGAATGAAAAGGAGCATATCAAATTTACAACATCACAGCCATAATCAGTGGTATGAGTATGATCGACCATGGGAACCGCAGCCCATTTGTTTATTTATACATTTGAAGAGGGGGATAAGATTACACGAAGCTCATTGCAATATAGCCAAAAATTTTATTTGCGAAAAAAGGAGAAATTGGCCTATCCGATCAAATTATAATCATAAACATCATAATTATTGGTATGATTAAATAACAATAAACTAATAAAAATTTTGACTGTTATGAAAGTATTTTTTATGTAATGTATCTAAAGGGAATGACAAAAAGTAGCGTAATTACCAAATTAATTTTTTTTATTATATTTGGTGAAATTAGAAGAAATATCAAGACATTCTTAGTTATTATCTTCAACTAAACCTTTATAACTCAAATATGGCTTTTGATAAAAAATGGAAAAATGAAAGTCTCGATATTAAATATGTTAAAATTGAGACATCAATTGGCGCTAGACACTATAAGGCTTAATCCTAAAATTATTATTGGGCAAACGTTAGAATTTAGGGGAGCCTGGGGCTAGTCGTAGCCCGGGGTTACTATTATCTTTCCAATTATTTTTTAAAATAATAATGATATTAAATTAAAATTTAAACCATATGTGTATTTTTCCATCATGTGTAAGTAAAAAATTTTTCTTTAGAAAAAATAAAATTTAAAATTTTTATTGAAAAAAAAACGATTTTTCGGGGCTATTAGTAGCCTTGACAAATTTTTTTATTTTACACATAAAATTTTTTTGGCTGAATATTTTGGATTAATTTAAATTTTATCTTATAAAGGGAGATTTTTTATATAAAGACCGTCTAATGATTAAATTTTTATATGCAATATAACATCTTAAATTATTAATTGTTTATGAAATAGGGGTCGGGGCTAGTCGGAGAGGGGCTATTGCTAGCCATTTTTCATTGTGTCTTACAAATGGCAAGATTTAAAAAACAAAAAATTTTGTTTAATAATCTAACTTAGTGTTATTTGGATTAGAAATAGACTATGATTATACATTATAGAACGACTAAAAGTTTTTTTCCATTGCTAATTTGTCTTTTAAGTGTTCTTAAGTCAGATTGTCATCTTGACCCTTTTTTATTTGTTTTATATAAAATACAATCAAATTACATTTAAATTTTCTACATTTTTATAATGAAACAATTTTTTTATTGATTTGAGTTAGCATACACTAATAAGAAGTGAAAACGTCAGAGTTAATCTATCGGCTATGACTAGCCCCGGTCATTTATGAAACTTTTTGGATTTTTGTTTTTTTTTTAACTTAATTTGTGAGAAAACTATATTTCCTCCAAATTTTTTTCCTATAGTAAACAAAGACCTTAAAAATATATTCTGACAAAAAAATTGGAAAAATAATTGTAGTTTTTTTAAAACGCGATTTTATTTTTTATGGCTAAAGTAGCCCCGGTCTCCCCTAACTGCTAATACATGGCGTAGCCATTTGAAAGACGCTAAGAGGTGATTGTCGTCGGTAACTTTATCAAATGTACACATCTAAGTGACCTCACATCATGTTCACGAATATTAAGTTTAATCTGTGGTTTAAACCAACAGGTCAAGACTGGTATGATTTTGTAAAAATAAATTTTTGTTGTATATAAAATTTATAAAAAAAATGACTTTAATCCCAAAAGTGCTATAAAAATATTATACGATAATAACTCAATTGCTCCCTAATTCCTTAATTCATACCAACAGTTCAAAGACTCCTTTTCACAGCCTCTCCCAAAAAACTCGACCTTACCGACATCCGGGAAGCCATTCATTCCTTCCCAATTGACTCCGCACCAGGCCTTGACGGTCCTAGTTTATCTACAATACCTGATTAACCTTCAAACACTAGAATCTTACTTAACTCCATAACCTCCCTATGCAACTTAATTATCAACGGAAATTATTCCTATATTGCTCGGCGCTAAAATTATTGCTATAAAAAACTTGATAATTCGGTATGACCTATTGCTATCGGCAGCGGTCTCCGACAAACTCATTTGCAAGGTAATCAAACCTAATTTAAGCGATAAATTATTTCCCCATCAATTAGTTGGTGTTAAAGGCAGCTGTGAGGCGGCTCATCACTCTGCGAGAATTAGCTTACGATAAATTCCCTCCAATCACTGAAATTGGACTTTGCCAATGTCTTCAATAATATGAGAAACGGTGATAAACTCATTCCTTGATGAGTACCCAAAGTTCTCAAATTACATCTTTTTATGTTATGGTTGTAAACCAAGACTCAAGTTTGGGGACTTCCTAATTGAATGTGCTGAAGGTATCCAACAGGGTGACTTACTTGGTCCACCTTTGTTTTGCCTAGTGATTAAGAATTTAATCGAATCGCTCTCTAACCAATGCGCATTAACACTAAACGTCTGGTACCTTGATGATGGCACCATAAGCGGCCCTCCCGAATAAATTTTCAAGGCCATGCATTTAACATGTGGTTATGAAACCGCCTTAAATCTAAATCAAATATATCTAAATGCGAGATATTCCAATGTCTTGATACAGATTTTTTCCCCATTTTTAAACCCTTCATAAAAGTTGAAATGGAGAGTTCGGTCAAACCGCCTTATACGAGTCTATGCGTAATTATATATCCAATCTAATTTTAAAGATGAAACTTGTCCATACCTTCCCCAATCATCGTGCATTTTATATTAAAATACGCCCTTCGGGCGTAACTGGGGGCTTCGCCCCCAGACCCCCTTGGGGGCTTCGCCCCCAAACCCCCTGCTGGGGGCTCCGCCCCCAGCCGGAGAAGGGGGAGAAGGGGGAGAAGGGAAGGGGGGGGGTAGGGAAGATGGGACGACTCAGCTATTCTACGTATAAATGTAGCATATTTGCTATGCAATTTATGGGCGAGAAAGGTGTCAAGGGGCGAGAATGCCTTAAGGGGGTAGGATAATTGCTAGGGTTTCCCCCTTGGCTACTCCTACGCTAGTTACACAACATAAAACTCCATTTTTTTTGGCCAAAAAAATAAATGAAAATTCATTTTAATTTAAAACCTCAATTTTACTCGCCGTTTTATAACGTATGTTTTGTATGTGATAAAAATTTGAAGAGGAAAAAGAATAGTATTTTTATATTTGGCAAAAGCTGGCTATGTAACAAGGGATTGTTTTGTAAAATAAAATGTGAACATTACAATATTATTAAGGCAATCAAAAAATTAAACGGCGTTTAAGGATAAATTGCATAGCAATTAATATATAATGAATTATTTTTTTTTTACATAATTTTTTTTAACAGCAAATATTTCAAAAACTTGAAGTGTAAGGACTAGCTTTATAACCATTTTGGCATCTTTATTAAATCACTTAAATTATAAAATCTAAAAAAATTGTTAAATATAGGGGGTAGGATAAATGCTAGGGTTTCCTCCTTATCTAAGACAGCCAACCATATAATATATATTTTTAACCTTATAAAAGCATATATATTTTTTTATTGGGTTTATATATTTCATTTAATTAGATTGTGATTTCATAGAAAACCTAAAAAGTATAGTTAAAAAAATATATACCTTAATGTATAAATAATTATAAATAAATGAGTGAGTTTAAATATTATTTTTACTTTTAAACGTTTTGCCCCCCCCCAATCCAAAACCTGGCTACGCCCATGTATATAGATATCCTAGGGCTACTTAATTAACATTTAATTATCTTTAGATATTAGGCTTATTATCGACCTTGAAGGTACAAATAAACATCGGCATAGCCAGTGGGTGGCAAAGAGGGGCGGTTGCCCCCTCTAAATCCATAATTAATTTGAAATTTATTAAAACTATGACTAAAATGCCAATATTGTGAAATAATCTTCATCTCCTCCACTCCCGCTTCCTAGCGGTGGGCTGATAAGAGAGGAAGATAGGGGTAGGGGTTTAACCTTGGCATAGCGCCATTGAAAAAAAATCAATATAAAATGACGAAGGAATAATTTCCCCTTTCCCCTTTTAATTGCTATATAATAATATATAGTAATTTGTAAAATACGTAAGGTACATACTACTAAAAATAAAATAGATGCAACTAAATGCAAATTTTTAAAAAGTAATTATTAATGATGAAAATTAGTCCAATAATAAAATAAAATATAGTGCTTACAATTGACTAGTGGCCACAAGTGGTGTCAAATAATTCTGTTTTCAATGAAATGAGGGAAATTCATGTGGATTAATTGGAAACATAAAAGCTTGAAAACTATTTTTAACACTACCACTAAACCGATTATATTAATTTAAATATCAATATTCATTATTCGCTCTCTGGTTTTACCTTAAATATTAAAAGTTTTACAAAGCATAAAGGTGGCCTGCTAGTGAAATCAATTCTACAAATATACGAGATAGATAACTCTTTAACTTGTTTGCATGTTCCACATTCTTAGTTAATAGCTTAGTTATAACATTTTGCAACACAATAACCCTATAAGCTATTAGCTGGGAAATTAAAATTTTGTCTCGATTTAGACCTATCTTTAGGCGTCAACATAGCAATTAAAATGCTTACGACGAAACTATCAGCGACATGCAATAGCTCCGCTATTGCCTGTTACGACCGCGCATCTAAAAATGGCACAATTAGCAGCGATATGCAATAGCTCCGCTATTGCCTGTTACGACCGCACATCTAAAAATGATAAAATTTAAAAACTTACTTTTGGTTAATGTAAAATGTTATTAAATTGGGATAATTCCTATTGTGGCTTATAATAAAATTTTTGAAAATAAAATTGAAATATATAAAAATGCGTTAGATATTAAAAAATATGACTTTTAAAAATAAGATGTAATAATAATTAGATTTATTAATAAGATATCTAAAATAAAATAGTATAGATATTCAAAAATGGTATAAGTCATTTTTTTCATTGGTCAGCAGCCAGGACAGGGTAGAAGTGGTTATAAATTCATAATAGTCAAAAAAACGAAAAAATAATTTTTGATTTATAAGAGTCAAAACAAAAAAAGGAAAAAAAAATTTTCGATTCACATTTTGACCAATGGTCATTTTTTTTATTGGTCAGCACCCAACGGACGGCCAAAACATCTTATTATCAATGGTAGTAACAGGAACAATTTATTAATGTAAGAAAAAGTAATTATTCGAATTCCAAGCGGTTTTAGCAGTAAACAAGCCGAAATCATTCGGTGCGTGACCGAACAGCGTGACAAACAAATTGGAAAGTAAAACAAAAAACAAAAACAAAAAATTTTCGAATCACATTTTGGCCAATGGTCATTTTTTTCAATTGGTCAGTACCAACAGATGGTCTATAAATCAGTGTTAGCAAAAATGAGGAAAAAAAAAATTTCGATTCACATTTTGACCAATGGTCATTTTTTTCATTGGTCAGCACCCAACGGACGGCCAAAACGTCTTATTATCAATGGTAGTAACAGGAACAATCATAATAGTCGAAAAAAAAACAAAAAAATAATTTTCGAATCACATTTTGGCCAATGGTCATTTTTTTCCATTGGTCAGCAGCCAACGTACGGCCAAAAAGTCTTATTATCAATGGTAGTAACAAGAACAATCATAATAGTCGAAAAAAACGAAAAAATAAACTTGGATTCACATTTTGGCCAATAGTCATTTTTTTCCTGTGGTCAGTAGCCAGAGGACGGCCAAAAAGGCATATTAACAATGGTAGTAACGGGAACAATCATAAGAGGCAAAAAAAACCGGAAAAAAATCACATTTTGGCCAATGGTCATTTTTTCTATCGGACAGCAGTCAGCGGACGGCTAAAAAGTCATAATAGCAATGGTATTAACAGGAACAATCATATTAGTCAGAAAAAAGGGGGAAAAAAACCTGGATTCACATTTTGGCCAATGGTCATTTCATTCCATTGGTCAGCACCTAACGGACGGCCAAAAAGTCTTATTATCAATGGTAGTAACAATAACAATCATAATAGGCGAAAAAAACGGAAAAAATAAACTTGGATTCACATTTTGGCCAATGGTCATTTTTTCCATCGGTCAGCAGCCAACGGACGGCCAAAAAGTCATAATAGCAATGGTAGTAACAGGAACAATCATAATAGTCAAAAAAAACCCGGGATTCGAACCCAAAAACTGGTTAAATTAACAAAAATTAAAAGTAAACTAAAAAGACATTCGGTGCAAGATTCGGTGCAAGACATCCACGTTCGGTGCGCACGCCGAATAGCGTGACAAACAAATTGGAAAGTGAGCCCATAAATTGCATAGCAATTAATAAAAAATAGTTCAATGTCTCCTAAATTCAACACTGATTTTGTTCTCCTGCTTTTCTACTTTCTGATATCAAAAGCTACGATAGCTTTATGATAAGTTCTATGGAAGCAATCCTTAGTACTTCCTCGTGGCTCCAAGCCTCTTTACCTTCTAAAACAGGCGACTTAGGCATATGCCCAGCTGCCTCAATCTCATTGAATGTCTTCATCTCTTCCTGTAAATCAGCCCATGTTTTAATCGACAGATTAATTACACCAAGCTGGAACCCATCTTTTGTACTCGCTCTAGATGTCTGGTCTGCCAACGTAAATCCAGTGACCCCCTTCCCCTCAACCTCAAGACAAAAGGATTAGGAAGCCGGCCTCGTATCCCGCTTTGTTGATTAACTTTTATCGAGCGGCGACGCCCGTCAGCACTTTAATCTAAGATCTTTGGTTTTTGACGGATCGTAGGAATGGCTTTCTTGATTGAGATTGAATGACTCTGAGCTATCATACTCCATCGCCCTTAGTTTAGGAGTTTCCTATTCTAAAATATTTTTCTGCCTCAACTGCTCCCAGCAGGTAGACATCTACTCAAGGCACCCTTTACACTGCCTTTTTAATTAATTTAAATAAATGCTCTTATCCAAGCCGCTTTTATAAAAGCTAATACCCCGTCCATTTTAGAGCCGTCTGACTTATCGTTGGAAGGAAAGATGCGACCCAACGGCTTTATCCTGTTACCTTGGCAAAATGGTTAATCCCTTAAATGGGAATTCACTTGTATAGACTTTTTCGCCCCTTTCAACCAAAAGTACAATGCTCTGGCTCTCGCCAAAGCCCGTAAAACGGCTAAGTACCAGGCCTCTCCAACTTTCAAATATTTTTACCTCTTGTTGCCTCATGGTTCAGGACCTTTGGACCAGCCGCCATTAAACTTTTTAAAGAATCAGCAGGCACTGCCCGGTCTCTAAATATTCCTAAACTGTTTACTTAAACAAAAAATAGGTATTTTAATCGTAAAGTATAATTTTTTTTAAATACCTCGCCGGCCCTTTTAATGATACAAGCTACGCTTTCAATTTATTATTTATTTATTTTTATTTCTTACCCACTTTTATAGTGTTTCGATCTCGTCTCGTCTCGGTCTCGAAAACAAAATCTCGTCTCGTCTCGGGAGCGATTATGAAAATCTCGATCTCGTCTTGTCTCGGTCTAAAAAATCTCGGTCTCATCTCGTCTCGACGAGAATTTTCGTCTCGTCTCGACATTTAATAAAAATATAAACGGAATAAAAATTTCTCCTCTTTTATTAAAAATATTAAATAAGTGTTCAAAAATCCAAATGGCAAACTTTAATATGTTTGGAAAAACTCTAATACACAAACTTTTTAAAGATTTAGCGGGACACGACATCTTATTGACAATATAAAAATAAGAATTAACTCATAAAAATAACATTTTCTATAAAAAGTGCAGACTAAAAAAACTATGAATAAATTTGAAATATAGAAAATTAAATTTAATCGTTCTAGCAAATTATAAGATTTGTATCAAAACTGTGTCTGTCAACTATAAATGGACTTCGAAAATTATAAGTTCGCTTATAGTTAACTTAGTTGCATAATTGAGCAAATTGAGACTCTTTATTTACCCTTGCCAAAGATTCAAAGTAGACCTTAACATATTTAAGGCAAACGTTTAAGTCCATTGATATAACCAACATCAATTATAGCCCATAGTGTTTATTGCGTGTTTACTATAGCGTTATTAACCACAAAGTTCGAGTGACATTTAAAGATGTTATTTATTTACAGAATTGATAACTAGTTGCACAGATTAAAACGTTGTAAAAACAACAATAAAAACAGCATTATTATAGGATTAAGAACATAAAGTTTTAAACTTTAAATTAAAGAGTACGTATTAAAATGTATGACAAAAATCAACAATACTTAGGTAAATGATTGCCAAATTTTAAATTTTTTGCAAAATATATAATATTTACTACACTTATGAATTTTTTTAATTACACATCTATTCCATACATATTGATTTACACTTAATATACCTTAAATGTAAATCATGTAAATTAAAATACACAATAATTTACTAAAATCTAACGATCAATAAAAAGTCGAGATCTCGCCGAGAAAATCTCGTATTGTCTGGTCTCGACATCAAAATTCTCGTTCGATCTCGACTCCATTTTTTAATTTCTCGTCTCGTCTCGCGAGACCGAGATTTTTCTCGGTTTTTCCGCATCACTACACTTTTATATATTTTTCATTTTTATACTCTGCCTTTATAATGTTTTTGCATCAAATAAACAAAATTTTTGTCATAAAAAATTAAATTATCTTTTGTAAATACAATATGACGATCTTTCTCTCAAAATAAAATTATTTATTTAAATCAAGGCAAATTCATAAATGAAACTTCTAGAGCTCAGAGGTATACGCTTTATCTTTAAATCAAAAGGCTCGTGTTTCTTATCCCGCTTACGGTTATTATTTTATTATGATATAAAATATATGCTTCATTAACGCGTGTTAGTATATTCATTTTGCCTCGAGGTTTTTTTATACCGGTCGCTGCATAAAATCCTTGTTCTTTTGCTTTTTAGTCAGATAATTAATTAAACGAATATGGTTTCCATTTAATGAGTAACAATATGCTTTGCAAACCTTTTTAAATAGGTTATGACTATTACCATGCCGTATGCTTAAGCTACTTGTAGTAATCGCTCCCATTACATGTTCCCTCTGTTATGTCGATGCTCCATAATTCTTTTCATAACATGACCGTTTAAGTCTAACATATATTAACTTTTCCTCAAGTCGTCTTCTTTGTATCTCCTTCCAACGATTTAAAGTATTTTACCTTATTTGAGGATCATACATAAATCTGATGGTTAGAGGGCGTCAGCAATCTTCACCTAATCAACAAGTGGGAACATCTTGCGGCTCTCTCCATTTTGTCATTGAACAATTCAATAAGAAATGTACAGATCCTGTTAATACGATTTGGTATTCACTGTATAATACCATGTATCCTTCTCATAACCCCCCCCCCCCCCGCTTTAGCCATTTTATCTAGTCTCTTGTACGCAAGCGTTGACTATCTTTTTTTAGTAATTGTACTACCTAGGCTCTTTCGCATCAAAGCATGCTATTTGCGTGCTACCAGAACTTAAATCCTTAACCGCCTTATTTGAGTGTTAGACAGTAACCATAGTATATTTATCGCATTACACGGTCGATAGATTCACTGAAAAAGGTGATTGTTTTTAATCTTTTTTAGATTTACAAAGTGGGTATTACAGTTTTTTTCTCCACCCGACGTCGACCCTTCATTTTTGCACATAGACTTAGGCAGTCATTGATAATGTTTCGATGTCGGTAGAAATTTATTGCAAATTATACAGTTCCATTTACCTTGTAACCGGAGATAAAAGCGTTTAAAATTAGATTTTGTACTTATTTAATTGAGAGAATGGACGGGATTTCGAATAAACAACATGTGTGATTGGGCAGAGACATTGGACACTCATTCCTATCAATCTATGGGTAAGAATCTTAAAATTGCAAATTCTATCATTGTTTAAAATTTGGAAAATAAATTTTTTTTTCGATTTGATATGACAGAGTTGTTTTATATATCTACTAAAAGTGTGTATATTTTTATCGTCTATAACAAAATTATAATTGTTAATAAGCGTTTCTATAATTTTAAGAATTAAAATTAACAAGTTAGTTATACACCACGCATAATTTAAAAGAAATACTATGTCTTGTCACGAATAATTGGTGCTTATAAAATATCATGGGCGTATCCAAAGGAAGCAGGAAAACCCGGCTACCCCCTAATTTTGGCTAAAATTTAAAAAAATATTTATTTTACCTCTCTCTAAATTATTTTTACCCCCCCCCCCCCCCCCCTTAAGTGCACTGCTGTCTACGCCCATGTAAAAAATTATGTCATATATTGAACTTATACAAAATCCCACCTATAATTTAATCCTAAACCAAACATTGAATTCAACTCTAGTACCAATCACTTCTGAACCTTAAAAATGCAAACAATCATATTTATACTAAAATTAAATGGTATTTCTCCATGTGTACCATAGGTACCATATCGTTTTTGGGATCGAATGAACACAACCTGTTATGAAGCCTGATTTTCAAAAAACGGTTGTTGTCCAGCTAGGTTCAAATGTCCAAGACGCTGATTTAGAAAGGGTATTTTCAGATTTTGGACCACTGAAAAGATGCTATATACTTAAATCTAAAAGTTTTTTATATTTGATTTGCTCTTAATGTTTACTCAGGTAATAATAAGCCTAACATTGGATTTGCAACCTTTACTACACAGTAATTTAATAAGTATACCTTAATATACCTAAATAGTGAGGATGCTATTAACGCCATTAATACCATTAAAAGCATAAATAGTGAATGTGTTGAAGTAAAATTTTCTGAAAGAAAAACAGGAGTTTCAGGTTCATTAAAAAGATATATTATATGATTTCTTGTAGGCAATAAAGAGGCCCTAAAATTAGCAAAATGCAAAAAGTTTCGTTTAATTATTAGAAATTTGCCTTATGAAGTAAGTTTTAGGGAAAAACTATAATTTTTTTAGGTGACAACAGAAGAAATCAAAGATACTTTTCAAGCCTTTGGAAACCTAATTGAGATCAAAATGCCTTTGGGAGAATCAAAGAATGTTAATAAAGGATTTGCTTTTTTGCAATTCACTACACAAGAAGAAGCTTTGAATGCAATTAAAATGGCAAATGCTACAAAGATTAAAGGTAGTAGTTTCTATAAAAAAATTAAGCAACATTTTATATTCTATTTTCAGGAAGACAAATTGCTATAGATTGGGCAATCCCAAAAATCAAATATGATACTCAAACTAATCAACTTAAGATTGGAACTATTGATCAAAAAGAATGCAAATTGTATGACAATGTATTAAGTTCATTAGATGGAGTAAGAGAAACAAGAAAAAAGGATGAATTAAATAGCACAACAACAATAAAGCCAAAGAAGAAATTACCTGATATTATATCACTCAAGGAAACCAAACAATTTAATCATAAAAAAATTGATGAAACAAATCCCCACGATGTGGATGAGAATAAAACATTGTTTATTAGGTATTTAATCTAATTTCATTTATATATAACTAATATAGAAACATTCCACTTGATTGTGATTCAAGTGATCTCAGACCAATATTTCAAAAATTTGGAATTATTGAATATTTAAAGTTAAATTCATTTATTGGAGAAAAGCAACATAAAGGTAAAAAGGGAATTATTCTAAATTTAACTTATAAATAAATTCAGGCATGGGTTTTGTAAAATTTGCAAACCAAAATGATGCAAAAGCATGTTTGGAATCTTACGTAAACTTCAAAACAGCACAACCTAAAGTAGATAATTCACTTTTTGGGTCTGGAGGATTGAGAGATTTGAGCAGCAATCCATTTGAAATAGAAGGCCAAATGCTTAACATTTGTGTGGCAGTGAATAAAGAAAAGTTGGAGGGAATTATCAAGGACAGAAAAAGAAAATTTGCATCATTGCTTCATGATGAACCAGTTGAAATTGAACATGGAACTAATAAATTTAAAACTCTTGACAAACGCAATCTACATTTGTTAAAGGAAAGATGTAAGAAATATTTCAAATTTTTTACGACAATTTTAATAAATATTACCTTTTATATTACTTTGTTAAGCTCTTAAAAAATGCCAAAATCAGTATGGTCCTCTGCCCCAGGTTGACATCATCAAGCGCACAAAGCTAATGACAGCTAGTAAGAGAAAGCTTAAATTACTTCATTTCTTTGTATCACCCACCCGATTGACTGTTCATAATTTGCCTAAAAACGTGGACAAAATTCAGTTGAGGAAAATCTTTTTTGATGCATGCAAAGATCCCACAGCAAAAATCAAAGAAGTATTTGATAATAATTTGTGTGGTGATTAGTTTTATAACCTTATTAAATGTATATTTAATTAATTTAAAGACCTTCTAAAGTACATAAAATTTTATAAATTAATTACACCTCTCTTAGTAATTCTAATATTTGCAAAATTTTGTTTTGTAACCATTGAACCTTAACATCTTTCTCACGTATATCTTCTAGATAGTGATGGGAAAAGCTAAGGTCTGTCAACCTAATAGGTTAGGTTAGGCTTTGCAAAAAAACCTTTGAGGTCTTTTAAAAACGCTAACCTCTGCCTCGAGGTCATATGTCAATATCAACCTCAGAAAGGTTAATCTACTTTAAACCTCGATGCAGAGGTTAGCATTTCTAAAAGACCTTAGAGGTTTTCAACCTCTAACCCAGCCTAAGGTTGACCTGAGCTTAACTCACGCCTAACTTTTTGCCACCACTACTTCGAATGAATGATCTTTTTTGCTTGCCCCAGGCTCGTATCATGGTGAACAAGCAAGAATTGAATGGACAAGGTGTTCATCCTTCTTTGGGTTTTGGGTTCGTCGAATTCGAAAAACATGCCCATGCCTTAGCCGCTCTCAGGGTCATAGATAATAACCCAAACATCCTTCCACCCGACCCGAGGCATAAAGAAACCCGGAGACCGATCGTTCAATTTGCCGTGGAAAATATGCTGGCGCTCAAGCTTAAAAAGGCGCGTCAGGAAAAAGCTTTGGTAATTCCATAGACTAGACTAGATAGACTACTCATGCCATATGTTCCACTTGGTAAATTGTATGTCAAATTTTTCTCCATTTTGAAGACAACAACTGCTGTATTTCAACCATGTCATTTTGCGCTATATTAGTCGATTTAACTTCCTCACTAGTCGTCAATAACTTAATATTATCCAAATGGCGCTATATTATTAAACAAACTTCCATCACAGTTTTTACATTTTTAGTTTTTATATACTGTGTAAATGATATTTATTTTAAAATCCAATTCAATATTATTTTTATCTACTTTTTAAGATTATTTAATTTACAAAAATTACGTATATTTATATAATCACTACTTTTCCCTATTATCATTAAAATGGTGGAAAAAAGGGTACACATTTTGCGCGTTGATGAGCAATTTATCTAGTCGAGGTAATTCAAGCTAAGTTATCAAAATTCCATTATTGCGAGCAGTGGCGGCAGTGGGCCCGAAAGGCTGAGCGTGAGGAAGGGGGCTGAGGGAGTCGAAAGGGCCTAGAGGTCCTAAAGCAAGTCTTGATCTCTAGCAATCTCGGTTCCTACAACCTTCTCGGCCCCCCCTAGCTGCGTTACTTACTAATTGCATGTTGAAATATATGTGAAAATTCTTTTTTATGGACGACTAGAGCCCGGCCCGACATTTTTTGTTAATTTTGGTAACTTTGCCTTATAAGAATTAGTGATGGTGAAACGCTTAGCATTAGCGCGTAGAGTTGTTAAATTGCCAACTTTCTTCAACTCCAGCTACCATCTGCTCGAATTTCTGCTCGGCCCTCGAGCATTTTTATATGCTACTGTTCTGCCTAGTGCACCGAGCAGCGAGCACATATTGTGCTAACGCGCATATTAAGAAACTCAGTGTGCGTGCTCGTGTCTGGAGTTTGAAGCAAGTTAGCAATTTAAAAACTCTACCAGCGCGTGTAGCGCCTCCCATCTACATAGCATAGTCACTTGGAGGCGCTAGAGCTGTAGGACATAGTCACACGAGGGCGCTAGAGCTATAGGAGATAGTCACATAAGGTGTTAGGAGCTATAGCGTGGCGCTAACATTGTTATGATTTTTTATTGTTAAGTAGCATAATTAGATTAACTCCGTATAACACTGTATCTCACTTTTTTAATACGATATTTTTATTCAATCCTCCCCCCTTTACAAAATATTCGGAAATAAAAAAAACATGCCTAGTTCTTCATAATTTTTATAAAATTTTATAATACATTTACTTGAAAACTCTAACGTTTTATAATTGAATTTTTATCTTTAGAACTACGGTCTTTTAAAAGTATTCTCTACGAGGGACAAAAGATATATTCAATACGGTTTAATTTTTAAAAAAGCCTCAAATATAAATATTAAAATTATTTAATTAGAAATAACAGATCTACAAATCTGTTTTTAGATCGATTGAAATGAAAATAATATCAACTTTCTTGTATATATAAATCTATCGTCAGACCAGCCAAATTATGTTTATTTATATGCCTGCGTCTTTCGTAATTAATTTAGGTCACTTATTGATAGCCCTGAGCTTTTTAATTAAATTACCTTATAAACTTAGTTCAAACCACATGTGCGCATATGCTACTTAACAATAAAAAATCATAACAATGATAGCGCCTATAGCTCTAGCACCTGATGTGACTATCTCCTACAGCTCTAGCGCCCTCGTGTGACTATCTCCTACAGCTCTAGCGCCTCCACGTGACTATGTGCTATAACTGTAGCACCTCCACGCGACTATGTGCTATAGCTTTAGCGTCTATCAAACGCTAATTCACCATCACTAAGAATAAAGAGCGCTGTTGCGTCACTGATTGCAAACGAAAATTTTAAGAAGTCGAGTGTTGCTTGATGCTTTCAAAAATTATTTTGGTGATACCAACAAATAGAATTAAAGGAGAATTTGTATTAGAATTGCAGTTCCTTGTACAAAATGGTATGTTATAATCGTTGAAATCTAGTATTTGACCTCACTAATTTCTTTACCTACTTTTACATATAAAGATAAAATAGTGAGAGGATTTAAGGCACTTTATTGAGGGTTATTCTCTCAAAATTTTCACTTTAATTTTATTTAATTCCTCTTAAGTTTTTCAAATAATCTCACTATTTATATGGACTTAGATTACGCAAAAGAAACAAAAAGGTTTCGCGCTCGAGCAATATCCAACAAACGTCGATAAAACAAATAAAGATAAAGAATCTAAACCACCCGCACAAAAATCGCTGGATACCAGAGTTTCGAAAGCGTCTAAAAAACAAGGCTCTTCGTCTAAAGTTTCTAAAACTATCGATGAACAACCGAAGGCCAAAAATAAAAAGATAAAAGAGGTATGATTCTTTGAATAAAAATAGTCTTTATATGGGTTCAACGCCATGCTGAATTGTTGATAAATATCTTAGATTTGTCTTAGTCAGCCAAATAAAAATAGGTTGTTATGGTGTTTTTATGCTAAAACTATGGTTGGCTCTAGTTATTTGTGGCTAAATGCAATGGTTGAAATATTAAGATAGATGGAGAACAACACCATAATTTGTTGTTATCTTGGGTAAGATTTATAATTTCTGTAGTTGGGGAAAAAATTTCTCGGTTTAATTATAACTAAGCGAACACGGTCAAGTAGTTTGGCATCAATAATTTTAGGCTAAAATCGAAAATCATGTGTCTCGTTTGGAAATTAGCCTTATTTTAAACTTTGATTGTGTTGAATCATTTTTAAAGTCATTTAATGGAATGCCTTTAGGTCATAACTGAGAAAGCAAAGCTGAGTAATTGCGACCAAGAACTGGATGAAATGGAAGAAGCGCGTTTGCTTAAGAACGCCCGAAAAGTTCACGCTAAATTGTTTGCAGAAGTCGGTTCGCAATTTTTAGAATCTGACGACGATGAAAACGATTGAAACGCTAATTTTCCCTTATATTTTGAAGGTTGTATGTGTATTTGTCCAACTAAAGAAATCATGCGCTAAATGGGAATTTTTTGGTTTTATCATATGCAACCGTGACTTAAATGCTGATGATGGCCGTAGGAATATTTTTACATGAGACTATTCTTATAAATCTATCTATTTGAATCGAAAAAATACTTAATATTAATTCATTAAATTTAAAACAAGGACTTTTCGTGCTCTCGTACAATTGTAATAAAATGGAATATTTTTTTCCGCGATGCTTAATCCTGAATAATTTATTATCACCTAAACTTTGTTTTAAAATTGTTAACCTATAAACTATTGCATTGAACTAAAAACATTATCCTTGAATTTCTATATTACCTTATTTTTATATGACCGAATGATAGGGTGGCCTACTAAAAAGTTTTAACCAAAGCAAGCTTATTGTTATTATTTCAATGGTGTAAGAGGAGTTGCACAAAACTGGCATACTCAATGAGAGTCCTAGAATTATTCAAACTTTAATTTCTCAATCCTTGTATTAAGGCAAAAACAAATATGTTTAAAATGAACGTTTAAAATTATGAAAGCACATTTTCTAATTATACTAATTAATATCAATAACATTTATAAATTATATTAATATTTGATGCTAATCATACATGACAAAATACGTTGGGAGGGTTATAATGTTCTCAAATTGGTTGCTTGAATTAAATATTTGCCAAACTCTTTGCTTTAATGGCTTCGAAGGAACTTTATTTTCTGAAACTAATGGCTTATAATTTGGGTTTACCGCTTAAAATTCGTTATTTTATTTTAAATTCTATATCAACCGCATTTTGCCCGTCAATGCTAAACAAAACACTTACATTTAATTAGAGTGGGCCCAGCTTGCTTTTATATTTTGTTTACCAGCCTATTTCTTTTTTTATGACAATTATACTGGTGTGTTAATTGGGAATTCGATTAAGAATGCAAATTATAATTCACATCGTATTCACTGACAATTTTTTCCCTCTATCATTTGTTCGGTTGTGCCTATTATAATTTTGTTAAGTACTGCATAATATCCTATACTTTGTACTCATTTAAAATTTTTACATAAAACACGTGGCATTCAAAAATCTTACAATTTAAAAAAGGTCATAAAAACGAGTTTTACAAATGGATCAAGGCATCGTAAAATCTTAATACATCATAAATGAATTTGCAGGGTTGCGTATTTCGCGTTCGGGCGTCTTATTGCTATGACTGGCAAAATTAGAGAGCTTGGGATTAAAGTAATTTGGTAGAACGTCTTCCCCATTGTCCATGTCATCGTTTATTTCATCTTCCATGGAAGTTTCTAAAGTCTGTGGTGGAGCCATGTCAATTTTATCGTCGAAACTTCTTACTCTATCCCCTCCCTCCTGCACATTGTGGTTGTAGGTCTGATAGCTGGAATTAGGCTGGCACTGGGAGCAATGTCTTTTTAGCCTGGGTCGTTGTCGAGATTCCTTGCATTTTATGGCATACTTTAATTCTTCTCCCAATTGGGAACACATGGATTGCTGCATAATAACACCATAAAATAAAGTTGTGTTCTTAAAAGTTTAAATTTTGACCTAGAATTTTATTTACTAGCCACTCGTGTGATTTAGAGTTGTTAAATTGCTAACTTTCTCTAAACTCCAGACCCGAGCACGCACACTGAGTTGCTTAATATGCGCGTTAGCACTCGGTGCACTAGGCATAGGCAGAACAGTAGCCTATAAAAATGCTCGACGGTCGAGCAGATGGTACCTGGAGTTAAAGAAAGTTAGCAATTTAAAACTCTAGTGTGATTTATTAATCGCGAGGGATCAAAAAAAGAAATGGGAAGGAACATGTCGCGTTGTTTTAGCTGGCTAAATATGTTTAAAGAGTAATAGTTGAATTTCTTAGGCAGATCTATAGTTGATAACATATAGACAAGACGGTTAACAAAAACTTTTTGTAAATGTTACCTTAATCCGCAAATATGTATTTTGCGAAAAAAATGATAAAAAATCGATTTTAGATTTTAGCAATAAGTTAGGATACTAGATTCTAAAAAATTATTAAATAACTTAAAGAAGCCTATACTAGGTCATATTTAGGGCTAGTATACATCTATTTAACCTTCTAAAATAAAATTAATCATTTTAAAAGCAACAGATTGGTCTACTTTGTAACTATCCGCATTTTTTCTCGCCTTCCACACAAATTCAAGGATGCCCACAACGAACGAACAGGCTATACCACCCAGTAATACGACAAAAATACCCCCGACATTTTCTAAGCCTAATTCGCTGGCTTTGGATTCTTTAGAAACAGCGTCTCTGTGGCAAGTTACTCCGATATTTTTCCACCATTTGTTATACAGCAAAGTTATTTGGCCGTTTTCCTGCATTTCCAATATGGCCAAAGAAATCGGATCTCTGAATGGTGATCCTAAGAAAAATAAGTCAAAAACATTGTGTAAGCTGTGTACAAATGAATATTTTTAATTAAGAAGAGCGCCATTATATTTACATTATATTGAAAACTTTGCTCATAAAAATGAGAGCGATTATATTTATCCATTAGAACATAATAAAACTCAACCAAATCTTTGATTGATGGCATTATACCGATCAAACTGTTTAAAGGTTAGGCCAGTCTCTCTGGCTAGTCTATGGTTGTTCAGATTAGTGTTGTAAAAGCGGCTGGGGTTTGTTTGGTCGGTTTTTGGCTTTAGTCAGCTAAACATAAACAGACCAAAGTTTGATCAAAAAACCCTTGGACTGTTTATGTTTAATCGACTAAACCAAAAGCCGACCAAACAAAACCCAGCCGTTTTTGCAACATTAGTTCAGATTAGTATGTGTTAGCCAAAATTGGCATACCTAAAGGGGTACCGATGCCATAACCCTTGGAATCTAGGAGGCCACCTATTTGCGTAAGGTTACAATTGCGTTGTATTATGTAATCTATGGTAGTGGATTCCATAAAAAAGGCATAATTCCCATCTAGAACTCTCTTGACGCCCTCTTCTTGGGTTTGTGTAAACACTTGAGCTCCCCGATTCTCCATAAATCTCCACATCTTTTTGAATAAGGTCACTTTGGCGTTCTATTTGAAATCATAATGTTACAAGACAACTTATTACCATATCCATTGTCAATAGGGGTCATGTTGACAAAAATAATAGATCAATAGCTAGTTTAAAAAGTCATAGACTTTTGCTTTAAATTAAAACTTTGGGATGTAATTTATCGTTAATTTTTCATTTTAAGTCTTGTTTAGCTACCATTTTGGTCAAAAAGTCTTTTCTGGGATTTTAGTTTTAATCCTTATCAACGAGATAAAATTTTTTCCATTACTTCCCTAAGGCAGCAAAATCTATGAAACAGATTTTAATGCATAGGTTTTTTAAAGTAGGCGTAGACTTGAATTTAACCTTCACAGATTAGAAATAAACTATCCCCAGGACATAAAAAATTTTTTGAACATTTTTCGTAAATTTAAGAGAGTTTTAACAATGAAATTTAAACATTAATATATTACTCTAAAAAACGTAAAGGTAGAGCCGGATGCCAAGGTTCCGTAGCTGATAATGGTTTGTTCGGCCAGATCTTCCGCACTCTCTATAGGACTAACCATTTTTTCCACGGTCAAAAAAGCGGCCAAATTAGCCGTGTAAGATGAGATAAGGATGAGGGTAAAAAACCACCACACTCCACCCACTATTCTTGTTGAGGTGGCACTGGGACTTATATCACTCCCTTGTTGCATCAAAGTCCCCAATGTGAACCATAGACTGTTGGTTAAGGTAAATCTATTTTCCGTAATCGGAGGTTGATAGTTATATGGGAAGGGTCGAAAAGGAACGGAATTAGAAGGGTAGGAAATATCTTTGTTGCTCCATGTAGGTGCAGCAGGGGAGAGGTTCGAAGTGTTTTTGAGGTTTAATCGTAACGACTCTCGCTTAATTAAACCGTTGTGTGGCTTGGCTTTATGGTAGATATCGTTGATTAAAAAATCCACACGATCATACCCTTTAAGCGTATTATGGGCTCCGTAAAATCCATTATTATCCTCCACTAACGAAGGTAGGGCAGTTTTGCCGTTATCTTGTCTATGCCCGTTGTGTTGGTGCTTCCATTTTTGAGCCTCTAATTTTATATAACGTAAAACATTATATATAATTTAGAAAAATATACATTCCAAGCCGTTTAAATTCATGCCATGGCTTCGGGTAAGCTCTCTAGCCAATATTGAAGAGGGTCCCTAAATCTATAACATATTTCAAAAAACCTTATCAATTTTTCTTTATTAAAATTGTAAATAATTCGACATTACTCTGGGGTAGAGATACATAATAAAGTTTCAATAAGTTCTCATGCTTAACTAGTTACAATCATTGTTAAAAGGGCCAAGGGGACCCTACCTTTAAAACACAATAATTTTTAACAGCAACCATTTTTATTGATTGTTAAATGGGCGTAGCCAGCTTTGAAATTAGAGGGGGGCAATAATGATTAAAGGATGTTTAGGGAGGGGCAAAATGAACATTTTTTGAAATTTTAGCCATAATTTCAATGAATTTCAACAATTTTTTGGATTTAGAGGGGGGCAGCCGCCCCTCCCTGCCCCCCCCCCCCCTTGGCTACGCCCATGAATGCTACTGACCTATTGATTAATTATTATAAATTAAATATTTTTAACCTGCTAATTTTGGACTCTTTATCGTTTTTTCCGACTTCTTTTCTGCGGGATCAAGGGCTGTGGCCGAAGCTAATTGATCGTAACAAAGGTAATGTGTAACACAACAAGGTGGATGTGTATTGACCCATTCATATGGGCTGAATCGGGCGAGAGTAAATAACAGGATGGAAATGCCAAAAAAGGCGGCAACCACGTAAAGCCATATTTCGATGGAGAGGGGATTTAGGAATGAGAATAGGCCTGGTTTAGATTTTTCCGGTAGCTTGAAGAGTATACTAATACCCAGAGACATGAAAGGTTTAGTGAAGTCTACAACTTGTTCCCGTAACCAATTTATAGTCAGCGGAGCTACCGATAGGTCTGCTCGCTGTGTTAAAAATTAAAAAAATATATATATAACCAGTCTTTAGTCTTTGATAGATAAATATATTTAAATGGAAAAAAGGTTTCATAATAATCAAGTTATAACAAAGTATAAGAACAAACATTCAAATGTTTAAATTTGATAATGCATGATTATAAAATATTGGCATTCAACCTAGCCGATTCCGTTGAAACATCGCTGCGCTGTAAAATGGATTGATATTTGAACACCCAATATCATTTTACATATTTTAGGCACATATAAAACTTATTTTCTTTCAATATAGATGTTTCAAATAACCGATAAAATTTTAAATCAGGAGAAATTTATTTCCCCAGAGACCCCTAATATAAAAAAATTTTAATTTAGAAACGCAAAGTAGGAATAATATAAGGTCATAAAGGCGAAAGCAAATTAAAAGGTTAAATTTTTAAAAACTTATAAATCCTAAATTTAAAAACATTTGAAATTTTTTTATTGTCATGTGCTTTTAATCCAGGGACGGGATGTGGGCCTTATGAAACAAACCCTATTTTTCTAATATAACTTTATTTAATTAATTTAAATTTAGGCTTAATAGTACACAAGGAAAATAATTTGTTGATTACGTTATCCATTAGTTCCCTAATCATTCCGGTCCATTCTCCATCAGCATCAGGGGCGCCGTAGGTGCCATCTGGAACGAGGATTATTTTATACTTAAATCCAAGCTTTTTGCCCAACTTGTTGAGCATGTCCATGCAAAAACCTTCGAAATGATCGTTCTCCGTAGCACAGCTATTGTCATTGTGGCATTTGCTATACATTACATAAGGACGCTCCTAAGAAATATCAGATATAGCATATATAAACTAGAGGTGCGCGCGGATCAAGTGCACACCTCTAATATAAACTAAACTCTAAACAGACTATATAAAATTTAAATCTTATGCCATTTTTAGTTAAATATATTAACCTTTACATTTGGTTCATATTTTCTTACACGAAATTTTAAAATTGTCCCTCTTACCATTATTTTAATAATGTTTATTTACAAAATAAATGTGACATTTAGTTGGTTGAATTATTGATTTATTTATAGTAAAGAAAATATCAAATCTTTTTCTCATATTTCTTGACAATGCGTAAGCAGTAATATATTAATATTAGCAATAAAAATGATATCTTTTTAATTTTTAATCTTAATAGTTAAAAAAATAACTCTACAATGTTTATTATGTTTTAAGATTAATTATTATATTAGATATTGGCTTACTAATATGGTCGTAACGATAAGTGGTCGCTAAAAACATAAAGAATATATATAGTTGTTACAATATATAACAATATAAAATTAGTGAACTTTATAATACTAAAATTGAAGTTATGATGAGACTCTTATTGGAAGCATATTTTGCCATGTATTTTGAGTCTTCCTGTTTAGGTATTACGCTTAATCCTCCCGTAGGTGTCCAGTATCCTACCTTTTCAATAGTGTACAATAAGAATTAAATAATCATTTTGGCCCAATCGATAAAATATTTATAATTGTTGGGACTAATTTAAATTAATAACCGAACCCATAATTTTTTTGAAAAAAATTTGAGATTGAACTCGTACATTCATTTATATAACATTTTATTTTCATTTTTAGACCAAGTTTTTTAAATGTAGGCTACACAAATAAAAAATGAAATTTTTAATTTGCTAGTAGTTATTATGAGTTCTTTTTGAATAAAAAGCATTTACTCATTTTGGAAATAAATTTGCTTCAATAATTAATTAATACCTTATAGAGCCCTTTAAAGTCTAGTTCCAGAAGATCTAAATTGAAGTAGGATCTAGCGCCGTTTTTGAATTTTATCGGTCCCGTAAGTCCCGTCATTTCTACCTAAATATATAATGCAATTATCAGATTTACAGAAAAAACCATTTTAATGACTATTTCAAATATTTTATAAAAGTACTGTTATCCACGGGCGTAGCCAGGTTTTGGATTGGGGGGGGGGGTGTATTGAAAGAATTTTTTGTCATTTAGGGGGGGGGGGGCCTCCTGCCCCCTGGCTACGCCCATGCTGTTACCCTAACACTCGATTAAGTTTTAATGCAATGAGTTTTTTACAAGTATGCGCATTATAACTTTATATCTATACATTATAATTTATACCACCAGAATTATAGAAATTAGCTATCATGGCTACATTTGAAGTTTAATTTTTATAAAAATTAAAATGTTAAAACGAAATTTTGGATTAAAGGAAGAAAAAAAAATTTTGACACTGTTGAATACAAGTAATAAATTGGCAAAAGGATCAGGATCAATATTGCAAATTGTACTGAATTTAGGTAATTGAATAAACTGGTCCCATAGCCTGTGGGCTGTTCGTGTTTGCATGAAATGTTGGGAGCTTTTATGGTCATACTCCTATCGGCTAATTGTAAGCCATGGGCCAAAACCCATATTGAATCGTACATCATAGCTGCTTCAGTCTATTTTATATTTTAAAATTCAAAAAATATATAATAGAGCTAACCCAAAGTTATATTATAATTTTAAGAAGATATTTGTTATCTATTATGTATTGCTGATATGGATTATTATTTATTTTAATATATAAGCTAATAAATTCGTAAATTTTTAAATTAAATAAAAATTATTTACATAAATTTCTTTATCTTTTAGAGGGTAGTTTTTGGAAAATCGGTCAAATAAAACTTGATGTTCGTATTTCTTTTCCAGCAATTTCATATTGGGGTCGTAAAAAACTTTGAAACCATTCATGTATACACCATTATACTTGTAATCTTCTAAATCTAACGTTTCGATATCCTATGTAATAATCCATAGTCATAAAAAGTCTACTATTTTATTGTTTGTTTTTGCAACGTTTCTTATATTAACATTGTACTTATTATTACCCTAAAGTCAATCTGTTTAATAGTAATTATTCTCATAATCCTACAAGTATCAATAAATTGGTTAAATAAAGTTAATAGCATCTAGTCTAGAATAAAACAAAATAATTTAATGGGTTTATTATCCTAACGTAACTGCTTGTATAAGTTTCTAAATGATTTTTCGCATAGATAAATTGATGATTTAAAATTTATAAAAAAAATATATTAAATATGTTACCAGGTTTGTTAAAAGGTAGTGGTAATTTTCGTTCATCATTTCAAGTTGCAATCCCTATAATAGTAATCAATTAAAAATGTAAATTATTTTTTTATGTAAGTCGAATTTAAAAATCTTAGCCCAATCTTATATGTAATGTAATAAATAAAAATCTGCATCGGCTAATTTGGTGTAATCATAATACAACCACAAACTATTTAGCTTTGTATTTTAATTTTGTCAAAACAATTTGAATTTATCTATCATTTTTATATATGATTCCAAAGTTCTTTCAAATATAATACTAACAAATAAATTGAGAATATTGAAAAGTATCAAATGAATACACTGGGTAAAATTTGATGATTGTTAGATATATTAAATAACCAAGCAAAAATCAATTAAAATTTAATTAAATTTAGGGAGTGTCCCAAAACTTTGTTCTGTCACTTACATTACAGCACGCGAGAAAAAATTGATTAACAAAGAATCTAGTAGTGTCCTCGTATACGTCCTTAGAGATTTTGCTTACTAACCGGTCCCCCCTTCCCCTAAAAATGACATTACACATTTATTTTGTCGCGGTTTTTTATAATTAAATTTTTTATATATTTTTTGCAGAGAGATAATTGAATCGAGATAAAATGTATCACATACCCTACCCGTTAACTATATTTTCGTGACATAAAATCTATTATTTTTCTGTCTGTTTCGAAAAATAAATACTTATTATTTCATTTGTTTTAGTAATTAATGATATAGGTGACATTAAAAGAAAAATTTATAAAACAAATTTAATGAAAAAACTCATAAAGTTTGCGTTTAATTTAAGGCCTATGTATATATGTATATATTTATGTGAGATGATGTATATCAGAAGTCTTGGGCGTACGCAGGGGGGGGGGCGGCTCCCCCCCCCTAATTTTATAAAAAAAATTCCAATACAAAAACCCTTAAGAATTAAAAAAAATTATGTTTTGCCCCCCCCCTAATTTTGCTCTGCCCCACCCTCATTAGGCTCTGCCCCACCCTAATTAGGCTCTGCCCCCCCCTCCGGATAGTTGGAGAGTCGAGACCTTTTTTTTTTTTGCTCTCAGGAAAATTTGAGAGGAAAATTTTTGGATTTGGATAGTCGAGACCTTTTTTTTTTTTTGCTCTCAGAAAATTTTTTTTTAATTTGCCCCCCCCCCCCCCTAATTCAAAACCTGCGTACGCCCATGTCAGAAGTATAATATGGGCATAAGTTTCCAGCAACTTTTTTTAAATATTTCCATCTTGACCATAAATTGTTTACAATATTTACTATGAAACGTATAAAATGAATTATTACTTGCCATAAAAAGTAATAAGACTACGACCCCTTCTTATATTGTGCCTTATTTTGAATTCTAATTAATTTTTTTTTTATAAATTACCGTCTTTAAAATGGATTGAGTAAATTTAGGAGTTCCGTCGATGATGATTTTATTCCAGCCCATTTGTTTAAGCATTTTCATGATCCTTATGCGAGATTTTGGTGTAATATTAATCACTCTCACCTTCATAGTTTCTGAAGGTGGTTCTTTTATAATACTCTGAAGATGTATTAGAGCTAATGAAAAGATAATAACTTTATTAACTCATATTTTTTATGTTTAATAATATTTTTTATTATTATCTATATTTCTATTTTTTCAATAAAAATCATATTATTCTTTGTTGCCATAAAGTGTAATAGATTCAAATATTTTTGGCAATTAAATTTTAATCATTTCGCTGGCGTGATGCAACTTCATAAAAACGTAATAAATATCGCCGTTAAAAAATCCAATGCAACTTCGTTTATTTATTGTACAACCGATCATAGCATTTCTAAAGTTATTGGTTTTAACTACTTATTATTTTTAAAATTAAAACACATATATTGGTTTTAGGGCTATCAATTTCAAAGTCAATAAATTATAAATCAAGGAAGTAATTAACTTAGGCTTATTAAGGAAAGTCAGATAAGGGTAGCTAAAATCTCAAAATACTGAAATTGAGTCCCATCATTTATTAAATCCTTGCCCCGCCCATAATTTTAGGTCTTAATAAAATAATTGAATTATTTTTATCTCTATAATTGCGACCGTTCTTGGCAGTCTGGGCCAACGCTAAGTCATAATTTACCCTTAAAAACTGGGCAAGAAAAAACGTGAAAAGTTTCCAGATAGAAGTTAAGTATAGCTCTAACTAACGCAATTTTAATCCATTAATCAATGTCAGGAGACTTTAGCCTTTTCCCCATTATTCGCATACATTTTTTAAATTATTTTTCCGATTCTACAACAATTACATTTCATATTTTATGTTTATAGATTATTTCAAATTTAATCTACTGCTAGCGATGAAATTTAGAAAAGCAGCAAATATTGACCCTACCCGTGTAGTGCTGGTAGAGTATAATTACATCATGCCATTTCCAATGCTTGATGGCGTCCAAAAAAGCCTGACTTAATATCCCGCTTTGAGGGTAGACGTTAAGGGATATGGGCGACGCTTTGGAGTCACTGTGATCCCAAATGGCTTGAATGTGGGGCACCTCTAAGGATTCACAGACTGATTTAACGTGTGACAACAACATCAAATCTTGCGGACCGATTATTGCCATGGACCCACGTTTAAATTCTTCACACACTGACCGTGCCAATAAATTAAAATATTAAATGCAATTAAATTTTATAGGTACCAATCAATCAATACGCGTTGGGTAAACATTTGAATATCATGATGAGATATTAATATTTACAAATAGTTATATACCGATTTTTAATTGGATAAACTAAAACCTCGGGTTTATAGCGCCTTATTATTGTTTCATTTGAGGGTTCATCCTGTTGGAATTATATGGGAAAAGGGATAAGTAATGTGGATATTTAATAAATTTTGTTAGCTCAAAAACTAAAATTTAAGCAGATTTTTTTATATAAATTATAGCCAATCTTAAATAGTTAATCACTAGTTCAAAAATTGCTGATAACGACTTTTCTATTTTATATCCAGTCTTGTGTTTTATATTTAATTGATTGATGTTACTAATTTTTGATACACTAGAAAAATGGGTAAGATATCATTCGCCAGAACAATCTTCTATTATTTCCTAAGGTTTAATTATAAATTTAAATAGAATATAATTGTTCAAATCGGGTAATAATCATAATTTCTAGCTTTTGAAATATGTTGGAATTAAACATAGAGTTAATTTAATACCTTTATATATAGTAATAAATAGCAGCTAAGAACCATTTATGGTGTTATATATAAGCTTCATTAAAATTCAATTTATTAAAAATGGCACATACACTTAGACGATCATTTCTAAAGCTCATCTAATTAAATCGTCACTAGCCGTCTAAAACATAAAGAATTCACAATTCATATATTAAAAAGAATTATAAACTTAATAAACAAAAATTTGGCATTTTGGGAAGGATATTAGTTATATTTTTAAACCTTGACCATAAGATGCGTAACTCTTCCAACTTTTAAGATTAAATTCTTGGTAAACTAGTTTAGACTGTGGCAAAATGTCTTCGTTCGTATTAATGGATTCAATGGCAGCTTTGACAAACAACTCTAGCAGTTTATTGTCGTTCGTATAATCATAGAATACACCTAATTATAAGAAATAAAAAACCATTATTATTGACAATTTTCAGAAAATTAATAAACTAATTGTTTCTTTATAAAAAATTAGACCTATTGACCTCATTAAATAAATTATTACTAATGACGCCTTACTACACTACATAATTTATAGTTTGCACAAGTAGGTAAAGGTTTAAGTTATGGCATTTCATTAACTGTACGGGTTTAAAGGGGATTCTAAATAAAAAGCTAATGTCATTTTTTTATGCACAATGTCGCAGTGAGACATAAATAACTTAAGATTATATGTATATAACTGATTTATTTAAGGATGATTTATACCATAAATCATATGCTACGTGAATCACTTATTAATATTGCATTCATGTTGAAAGTTAATTTTCTTGTTATTGATTAATCAACACATTTGATGAAGAGCGGAGAGAATACATTTAGTAGATTTAATATTCAATCTAATTTTATGAAGTAACTAAATTAATTTGGAGACACTCTGCAGCTATTCACAACTCAACGTTCGTTTGTCGGTTCGATCAAATTTGCATTAATTTTCATTAATGAGATAACATGGCTTGCTACACATAGTTGCATAAATTAATAATCAGGTTCAGGTGTGGTTTAAAATATTTATAGAATACGGCGAACAAAATTATAGTGTTTTAGACAATATAGGATTAACAAATTAGATATTTGGGATAGTTAATCAAATATAGCAAAAGTTGATGTTATATAGGGGGAAAATTTACGTTGAGTTGTGTTTAACTAGCTTAAAAAATAATTGGATTTATTTTTATTTATATATGTACAAAGTTCTCGGGTATCTTTAAAAAAAGACTTTGATTAGTACAGCAGTTTATCATTAATTTACACTTAAAACCTTCACAATCCTTTATACCCTATAAGAATCTTTCACTTATATCTTAGGGTTTGTAAAAAAAACGTTAGAATTATCGCCGCTATTTGAGCGGGGACATTTTCTGCTGATTGATTAGTTATTTTTTTGAGATTTGAGGAAAGATGTCACTCTATAAAAATCTATATGATATAATCCTTAGAAAAGTAGAAAATAGTATTTCATTACTATTAAATATTTTAGGTACAAAATTCTAATATTATAGTAAAATACAAAGTTGTTACCTATGCGAATAACGTTCGGTAAGGAATAAGACCATTTGATATATAGATATATATGCATGATAATTCCAACGCGTTCATGGAACTTCATAGAATCTCCAATTCTTTCAGGCTATTGAAGAATAATGCTGGCCTCCACAAATTGTGTTTGGATTAATTGAGCAATTTAGTCCCGGTAATATATTAGTTCTGAGTTTCCAAAAATTTAATTCCATTATTTTCCCCCGTCAAAGATCATTAATTGTATATGGAAACAGAGGATGTATATGGCACTGTTCTCTCATAATAGAAGACTTCAATCTATATTAATAGCATTATGACATCAAATTACTATTTCTATTAAATTTATTTAGCTCCAATTATTAAATCGCTTCGCAACACTGTTACGCGCACAATTATAACCTATCGTTAAATGAAAAAGTACACTCCTTTAGCTATATAATATAGGTTGGAACTAATACAAAAAGCGACATAACATAAACATTGTAAATTAAATTACGTCGAGTTTATATCTTGATGTTTACCTAAATTTCTTTTGAGTGTTCATAGTAATAGAAAAGAATGTCCTTTAAGCTCTTTGCAAACTAATATCCAATATTTATTGTTAATTAAGCCTTTATTATTATTATTTAGTCAGTACTTAATAAAAGCATATTAATCTAGCAGATTACAGACAGTAATGAGATTATATGCATCATTTGCATTATCATTCGAATATAATATGTTTAATGTGCTTGCTAAATCAATTTTTTAGATCATGATTTATTCAAATATTGTGGTAGTATAATTTAATATTATTAAGTTGTTTGAATTACAAATAGCATGAGGATGCACTCCGATTATATCGTTGATCATTTTTAAATTGATTTTATGCTTTAAGGGTAAATTACAAATATCAGGCGGTCTTTTTATACATTTTTCAAAATAGATTTATTGAATATATAGCACAAAGTAAAACATAAATCTCATTATTATATTAAAGTTTTTCTGTCCTCCATGTAAAAATAATTCGATGATCTTCTCCTAATAAAAAAGCCGCCGTTTGTAGTGGGAAGGAGTTACATAATTGAATTACGCTTATCGATAATTTGCAACGAAGGTCTGAGCAGTAGGGCGCCTTTAATGCAATTATTCTAAATCGTTGTATCAAATGGCTAACATGACTACTTAATACATAAATTATGTTAAATTTTCAGTTTTATCTCTTGACTTATGAATTATGTGTGTGTGTCTGAGCTAAACTTATATTATTTTGAATTTATGATTTAAATTTAAAGGAAAATTTATTATTAATATAGCGAGTAAAGGTTTAATGGAAGGAACTAGTTTTGCAAATTGATTTTGACCTATAGGTATATAATCGGGGTTATTGGCCAAGGAAAGCATGCATTATTTGTATTGGTAAAATTGAATCTATGCCCTCACTCTAATTGAGATATATTAGGTCTTATTAGGAAAAAGTTCGCTAGAGCATCAATTAGATTCCATGATCCCAGGGGTATTAGTTGTGGTGCTGCATTGTATTACAAAGACATCTTGTTTCAGATGTTGCCTTAGAGTATAAAATTATTGTTAAACAGAGACTAATGTGTTTACAAAATTTTGATATAGAGAATTTTATGCTTTCTAATCTAAGTTCATTCCTTTAATATGTATTAATTTAATTACCCAAGTTAAAAAATTGGTATGAAGTTGAGTTTTAAAAAACCAAATCAATTGCATCACAAATCATGTACTTTCATGAAATTGAACTGAATAAATTGAAAAAGAAATGTTAATGCTAATTTATTGACAAAATGGAGTGAATAAATATGACTAAAGGACTTAAGTATGTCGCAAGTCAAACTAATTTGAATTGTCATTCACTGAGAAGTCGGAAGATATGTGCATATATTAGACCTTGTCGTGGAAAAAATATATTGTGCTTTTATTTGGATCCACATTTGCATTAAGCTAAAATAAATATACCGTATAAATAAATATTATGCTGATCAACTACTATTTCAAGAATACCAGGTCCACACATTTATTATATAAATTTCTATAATAAATAAGCTAATAATATTTTTTCCAATTTTGATTTTACATAAAATAATTTTGTTCATAATAATTTTCATATATTAAAGTGGTTAATGCATGTTTGCTATTATCGAGCTGTTAGGTTTAAACAAACACCGCTCGTGTCTATTGTTAAGGCCAGCTTGCCCTTAAAACTAAATTCTATCGGTAATAAGCTGTCTAAGTTTAAAGAATAAGCCAAAAAAGCAACATCTCCAGAATTAATTTTGAAATTTCTGAAAAATTTTAAAACTTCAATTATTATTTTAGCCCGCAAGTAAATACAATATATGGGGTTGGGGAGGTTGGGTGATTCATTCCACCCTTGACCAGGGTCTTGTAATAAGAGAGCCAATATTTTAGAAAGAGTTAGATGCCTTTTTAAGTTAAGTATACATGCGTCCCCTTTTTTAAAATTATGTATTGTAAATAGTGACACCCCCATTTATTTAAAAAAGACAATGATCCAATAGTGGCTGTCATCTGTAAGCTTTACAAATAATTTATAGGGTCCCTAGTAAATGACAATATTCAATCAATCATAATTATGAAAAATTTGAACTATTTAATCCAAAAATTTCTTTCGATGTTTTGCGAAATAAATAACTATATAAGCTGATTATAAAATACGCTCGGAAATAACATTGTTGGATTTCCTCTAAATATTTAAATATCATTACACTTTATATATTATAATTTTTAACTTAGCAATTTATATGAAATAAACTTATCGTTTACCTTATATTGACAGGAATAAACTTTAAAGTAAACAATTGGAATCAATTTACGAAATCCGGAGGAATTGGGGATATATTTGGTGGTGGTGCGCAATCTATTATAGGTCAAATTCGAGAGCAATATTTTTTTGATCAGCGGTAGTCGGCCGCTATGAAAAAATTAGTTTAACATCATATGTAGATAGAATGCTAATCCCCCGAGATTCAAACGATTGCTACGTATAAACAGTTTAAATTCTTTTCAATTCAATATCTATTCAGAAATCCCAATATAATTGGAAACATCAGAAAGTCATACAATGTTGGGAAATATTTTGCCAGCGCGTCTATTACTAATAAAAATTTATTATTGGTATTGCTTTGAGAAATTAATAAAGAGCCAAAAGCGATTTAAATGTCTTGATTTATAATAATAATTTCAAGACGTCTAAGTAGTATCATTTAATATGTCTCTTGGGGGTTTTGGGCTATTAACTAGGTTCAAATATTAGCAGTTCAGTACCAAAGTTAAGTGAAAAATGGTATTCACAATTATTACATGGCACAAAAAATACTTTTTAGCTCATTAGTTGAAAGTGATTTCAATTTGTGTCCATATACTTTTGATTTTTGATAGATTTAGTTGCATTTTAGTTTATTATAAAATAAACGACAAAATTAATATATTCATTAGCATGGGCGTAACCAAGGGGGAGGGCAGGGAGGGGCGGCTGCCCCCCTCTAAATCCAAAAATTTGTTTAAATTCATTAAATTATGGCTAAAATTTCAAAAAATGTTCATTTTGCCCCTCCCTAAACATCCTTAACTCATTATTGCTCCCCTCTAATTCCAAAGCTGGCTACGCCCATGTTGATTAGTCTCCTAAACTTTACAAGACGGAAAACCTGAATAGTGTTGGACTGGTCATCATACTAAAGACAATAAACAAGTTTTGCGTTGTTCTAATTAAAGATCCTAACCTTTTTAAACAATGTTTTGAAGTCGTTTTATATTGGATGCAAAAGATAAAATATTTGTTGCACAAATACTAATCGGTTTGCTAAACAAAATCCTGAAACAAAAAATAATGATTTTTACTTAGTGGAATTAGTGAATTTAGGCATAATTTTTGTCGAGCAAAGAAAATGCAATACTTTTCTTTAATTTTTCAAAAATGTGATAAAATACGTGGAAGGGATGGTACCGACAGCTTGAAAACATTTAATCTAGCTATTAATCAGGATCATAAAATCAATCATTAAGCCACGAAGAGGACTGTTATCAGTTTATAAGAGATGATAGGCTAGTTGACGACCATGGAACTGGAGACGATGTGTGTTTTTTATATCAGGGATTTAATGTCGCGAATGCAAAAATGCAAAATTTGCGATAATCCACGTGAGAGAGAGAGGGCACTTGTAATGTGTGAATATTGGGAGATAATTTAGTTGACACTCCTGTTAACGGTTTAGTAGACAATTCCGTCTAACCTCATGTTAGTTATTATTGTAACTATTATCTCTATCTCTCCAAAGGCACACACCATAAAGTCTCTCTTTTGCGATTTAATTCCATAATCCCCCCCCCGTTCAATCTTGATAAAAGCGGTAGGATTTCTAGGGGGCAGGGAAGAATTCAATGTGTTGCTAGTAGATTAAAATGAGAGTTATATTGAAATAATCCTTTGCTGCCGTTTAGATATACACAAACACACAGATTTTAAGGTCGAGAAGGAAGATTCTTGACTAGGTTCATTCCATAATCCCTTAGGTGCTCAACTATTAGTTTTTGTTATTTTAGGCGAAATGGCTTGGTGGAAAGGGTTTGGAAAAATGTTGCCCTTGAATTGCCACATTAAAGCATACCCCCCATTTCTAGGTTAATTAAAAGTTCGGGATTAATCTAAAAACATGATGATATTAATCGATTTTAGACGGGTTGTTTGATTGAATATAAAGACGAAGGATGATCTTGTATTAAAATTGTTTATGTTATGTAATTTAACAAAAAAATGCGATTTTGATACAATCATACTATAACAATTAATGTAGCATAAAATTATAAATATCAACAATAAATGCTTAACTTGGCAACCAAAGGTGAATGAATTAAGGGTTCGAGTATGTGACATGTTAGATATAAACTTTTTTTATATGTAGATTTTTAATAAATTTATACACATATTTAATCTAATTCACATCATTGATGTTATGCCTTATTTTTATAAATTTATAATATTTATTAGGTTGTCATAATTTATGTCTATAGAAATACTAGTACAAAACCAAAATAGGATATTAATATCATTAATTATATTCAATAATTTTGGGTCCAATCGGGCCCATTCTGTTAAAAATGGATTTAAAATATTTTAAATCAGAGTTTTAAATAATCAGTTAGACCCTTTGAGAAAAAATTTTATTCAACATTTTATTTCAGTATTTATAAAATCTATCATATGATATAGTTTGTAAAATAACATGGGATATTTATCAGATAAATTACTAATGCAAATTTCCAATTTTTGACAAAATTCTTGAAAAAATGGGTGGGTTTTATTGACTTTTTTAGATTTTGAAGTGGTTTCAGTGATCGAATGCAAAGTTAATAAGTTATTTTCTTCACTCCCAATTAGTATATTTTTATCGGTATAATTGTAAACAAAAGTATATATTAAAAATTCAAGGCAAAAAACTATATAAAAAATGTTGTAAAATAAAATAGGGGGAGGCAGGATTGATTTTAACGCAAGCTTTTTATCTTTCATAGTAGAGTATTTAAATTTTATTTGTAGTTCTTGGAGCGATCTCAAATGGTCGCAATCGTCTTTTAAATGTGTCAATAGCTGATTCAGTGCGTCAAACGTGATTTCCATATCTTCAGGATCATCCATTGAATCATGTCGTGCCAGATATACCAATAGTCTAGCTTTCATAATTTGTTCCAGAGACTATATAAAGTCATGAAATTTTGATGAGATTTCTTAACGTTATAAAAATTATTTAATTTATGAAATGGGTTAGAAAGTCTTACATTAATTTCTGAAGAATTTTCATGCAAGCCTCGACAAAGAGCTGGGATTGTTTCGCCTTTTAGATTCCTCATTTGCCTGCACAGAACCGCGTTTTCGCTTGTTAAATCATATTGGGATGCTATAAAGTGTTGCGATGCATAGCCCTGATCTTCACTCTCATTTAACGAGGCATAACAAGCATTTTTAATTGACCTTCCGTAAAGATCAACTACTTTAACCAATTTAAATAGCCAAGACCATTTGAGAGAATCAGCTGGTAAATTTTGTTTTTCACGTAAATTTTCAAATTTATAAATCGGTGAATTGAGGGTTAAATTGAGTGTTTCGCACATAAATTGCCAAGCAGTTAGTACGTTTGACCAAAGATTTTCCCTGAGACGAGAGCTTAAGTCGTGATTGAGTGGTAGGCATTGAATTATGTAATCGACCCTCATGATTTGTTCAGCTAGATAATTAACCGTTATACAACGAGGTACTATATCCCAATTGCAAGAATCAATTGAAGAATGATCCTTATAAATGGCTATTTCGCTTTCTATTTTGTGGGGCGTTTGAAATATGGGATACAGCCTATCTTCACGCACTTGAACGCCTTTAAATTTAAAAAAAAATCAAGTTTTAATCATTTTAAACTATTTCAATCTTTCTATTTAAATAAAAAAATGTGTCTGAAGAGGTGTACTTGCTTAACTAGATGATTTAGTTAAATGCGAAATAAGAAGGCAAAACCCAATTTGTTTAGCCTTTCAGCACTTATTAGTTTAATTTAATTTGGAAGGAAGGTTGATTAAAATAATATTTTTATTAGCGGCTTAGTTAAAGGATTAAATCTTAGATAAAATATTATTTCCATATTTAAATATAATTAGTTGTAAATAGTCCTAAATTTTTAAGATTTCAATATATATGTATAATTAGTGAAGATATAAATATTAAATAAAAAGATTTAATCGGTAAAAATGATGTCATATATTTGGGGTTACAGAGCTTCAATAAGAATTTTCTAATTTATATTAGCATAGAGGTTACCTTGTAAAATTATGTTAGTTTGTTGACATAAACTGTTTGTTTTGTAAAATGCCAATTCCATTTGCAAATCATTGCATCTTTTTTTAGTAGTTGAAATATCCTGGCATATATTAACAGTTAGTGACTTTACAAAATCGAATGCAGTAATGTGGCACGGCTTGATCCGCAAAAGAGCGAAAGCCAGCGCAAGTTTCATTTTTAATATATAAATATCTGTTTCATCTCCCATTAATACCTTGCCGAAAAAGGCATTGCCTATACGAATTTTGATTACATCAAATATAGTTTACTTTGTTTTGATTAAGTTGACTTCTAGAATTAATTTGAATGATTTCTGAATATTAGCTGTTCTTAGATCCTTTATTAAACTAAATAATTTATCAATAATAAAAATGTTATAGGATAAATGATTTTTAAAATATGATATCCACATATGTTTAATAATACTTGATATAGTTTTGAGGATTCCAAAATAGCAGACGATATATTACTTAAAATCAAATAATTTACATTTGGATTAAAATTTGATTGATGATGACGTAAAGTCATTTCTAATTTATGTTAAATTCTTTGCGCCAGACGTTGTAAAATTATTAATATGAGCTTTACAAGAAGGAAGGGTTGATCTTTATTAATTGAAATAATACTATCTTATAAATTGGGTTATTATTATTAATACTATTAAGGCCATGGGCTTAGCCAGGGGATGGTAGGAAGGGGCGGCTGCCCCCCTTTAAATCCCAAAATCTTTCAAAATTAAATAAAAATATGGCTAAAGTTTTAAAAAAATATTATTTTGCCCCTCCCTAAATCATTATTGACCCTCTAAATATAATCCTGGCTACGCCTATGATTAAGGCACTAATGAAGATTTAAGGTATAATGTATCTAAATTCAGATAAGTAAAGACTATCAAATAGACCCGACCCGAAAGGTGAAGGAGAGGGGGAGAGGGTTAGTAACCCTTTCCACCCTCCCCCCCCCCCCCCATAATCCCACCCTCTCCTCCCCCACTAGCAAATTTTAAAATTATTTCCTGGAAGAACTTTATGATAGGGTTAGTGTTGGGTAGAAACTAATAATTAAGTTAGCTTAGTTATAAAAATTTATTTTTCCCCTATTTTATTAAACTTTTTTGACATGAAGCTAATTTATACTTATATATACAACGTTTTGAGAAAAAAAAACATCAAAAATTTTTAGATTAACTTTTGGTCTATAGAGAGAAAGGATATTAATAAAATTTATCCGATTTTAACAGGATTAAAAATAAATAATCTTAAAATGTGCTTAGAAATTTCATATAACTTTTTTCATTAAAAATGAAAGTATTAATTTAACAAAAGATGAATATACTAGATCTAAACTCAACAAATACAAAGTAGTTACGGTAAATTTAGTATTTTTAGTCTATTTATTTACTTAGATAATTATGACATAGCCAAATATATTAACCTACCATAGATCAACTTCATTTTTAGAATATTATTGGTGTTCTGAGTTTATAAGACCCTACACTTAAAGTCGTCTTATTTTAAAAGTATATTTGATTGCGATTTGATTCGAACGTTTTTTTAAAATATACATTAATATAGGCCTTAAAACAATATTTGAGTTCATAACTTATAATTTTATCAAGGTAAGTTAAAAAAAGTAAAAAAAATCACCCATTATTTTGTCGTGTATCTTTTAACATCTATATAATGAAAAGGTATATGATTTAAAATAATTAATATAATATTAATACAAGCGCAAAACTATAAAAAAGGATTTTATGATGATGAGCCCCCTAATATTATTTTTTTTTTTGGCCAAATTTGTCTTTATTACATTTAAGTTAATCGCTATGAATATTAGGAAGGGAGATTTAGATTACTGTACTTATATTATCTCAATTAAGCTTAAAAAATCTATTTAAATCATTATATTTAATTACCTTGCTATAATAAGTTAGGATAATGAATTGTGATATATTCTCTTCAATTTTTAATTTACTTTTACATATGTATTAATGAGTTTAAAGATTAGAAGGGACCTTTTAAAGACATGATAAAAATTTATTTGTAAAGTTTTTCCTCTAAAAAATTTATATTTGTCCATAAAGTATTCTTCAATTTTACAAACTTTAAACATATATAATATATTTTTGTCCGTCGAATGTGAATAAACAAATATTTTATAAAACACCATAATTTAACATTAAAGAATAATTGTAGAATGAAATGCCATAATATTCAAAATTATTTTCTGACATAAGCCAAAAATTGTTATATTTAAAACTTTATTAAAATCGCATAAACTTGCAGAGTTGTTCCAAGGGCATAATTAGGGGGAGACCAGGAGGGGCAGCTGCCCCCCCCATCTTAAACTGGAAAATTATAGAATTAAATTATGGTTAAAATTTAACTAAATCATCATGTCCCTGCCTAAATCATTATTTCCAATGTGGTTGTTCTATGGTCAAGCTAAACAAAATTTGCTATTCCTATACTCAATACTTTATGTTTAATAGGGGCTCAAAAATGTTATGGGTTATATAGACCTAAACCAATGGAGGTTTAAAACAACTAAATATAGTTCTCAAATTCGTAAATTACTTCTCAAATTCGTAAATTACTTTACAAGCCAAATAAGATTACACAATCTTTCTAGATATGGATCAGGCTAGGCTATCTTAAATTTCAATACCAATGGTTCATACAATGGTTCTAGTTGGTGTATTTAGAAAATTTAGGTAGGAGTAGGAGCAAATCATTTAACACTAAATTATAATTTTAATCGTGCAACCGATGTATTAAACCCACTTAAAAATATTTATGGCAATTAATAACACCTTTTCCCATCAAAAGTGTTTGTATTATTAAAAAAAAGTTAATCTGAAAATTAAAACCTCCGACCCCTTTAAGTAAACTGCGCCCTGAAAACTATATTATTTAAGCTTTTTATGTTCAATATTTCTCTGCAAAACAGCTCTAGGAAAAACAATCATCATAAAAAGATGTTACAAAATACAATGAATACATATTTGAGCCACATTATCCAAGCTAGTTGTAAAGAGCCTTATATTTTATCAGAACCAGACTCTTATGATTCTGCCAAATATTTGCGAGTATTTTTCATCAGTATTTATGCACCTTTAGGTGCAGACATAATCTGACATCCCAAATATGGCCCGAAGTCACGTATGATATTAATTAAGATTTATTAATGAGAATTGGACATTAATCTTAATTTAAAATTTTGGGCCGTATTAGATTATATTCAATGATCGTCATAAATGATCACTAATATCCAAATTAGAAAGCCCACTTAGTGAAAAATAGGGTTTCCCTAAAGCCAATACTGGACAATCTCAATTGTAAATAATGTAAGGATTATTTGAAGCTAATAAAATATTAGGTTGTTATAATAAAATATTAATTTAAAGAAGATACGCAATAAATATCAAGTATGGTGGGTGAGATTACGTTTGTGTTAATAAATAAAAAATTTGCGTATATACACACAATAAGACTGGTAAAAAAATAAATAACCCATTAAAAGGTGTTTTAAGCTAATTTTATAGTAAATGGTCAAAATACTTTTCTAAAACTAGATTTGATTTGATACTTATAGGCAAATTGAGGTCTGTGTCTATTAACACCTAATTCAAACTATCATCAATGGTTGACATTGTATTCGTGATGATGTAATCAATATTTAACAAAGAGAGAGCATGAATATGCTAATAGGGCTGATAGTAATTACACTTTGATAGCAAGTCATGCCTTGTGTGGGTGGTGCTATGTTTTGTCCTATTAATGCAAAACTTATGCAAAATAGATTAATTTATCACATTGTAGTTGGTAGTTAAGCAGTAGGCAGTGTTATATTAAACAATGTTGGTCGGTCGAGTGATATTAATAATTTGCAAATTATTTTGTCCAGGCCGTTCCATAACTTAAAACTTTACTATTAGTTCGATGGCAAATTGGTAAACTGAAAAATATTATAAGTCATTTGACAAAAACAGTAGGACTATCGAATAGAATGTGGGAGGGGGAAGTTTATTGAACTTTGCTTGCGATGCACACCGAACTGATCAAGAGTCATATATTGCATCAAAAAAAAGAAAATAATTTGATAGAAACCTCTTACCACACCATTCATGCATAAACATGTAATGTGAATATTCATAAAAGCAATTTAAAATTGTGCCCTATGCAAAACACGTTGAATTTACATAATGCTTTTTATCCTAATATTTTGCCGCAAAATTATTGGCTGTGTCAAAATCGTTAATGACAAAAAGTACGGACTAGAACTAAATGAAAGAGCTCTTCTCTTATTTATTAACCGAACTGACACCGTCGCCTTTTTTAATGAGAAAACGCTCTTTGTTATTGAGAGACTCTGTAGAGATTATTAGTTGATATTTTTACGAAACATCATAAAATCATAAATTAACTATGTATTTAAAACAATATACATACAACATCTTAACTTGTGCAACAATTTTTTATAAATAATTTTATTTAGGTTAACTCAAATTCACTTATTTTTTGTAAAATAAAGTGTTTTGATCTCGGTCTCGAAAGCGAAATCTCCTCTTGGAAGCGATTATAAAAATCTCGATCCAGTCTCGGTCTAGGAAAATTTTGGTCCCGTCTCGTCTCGCCATTTTTGGAAAAAACTTTTACGTAAAATTTTTTCTATTTTAGTAAAATTATTAAAAAAGTGTTAAAATATTAATTTATTATATTTTAGCATAGAACATAATTATTTGGAAATAAATTACTATCGTTTTATTCAAAAAAATATCCAAACCATTGTATTTTTGAAAAACTTTAATTCAAAATTTTGAAAGATTTAGCGCGACACGCCATCTCACTGACAACATAAGGATATGAACTAATTTTTAAAGATAACGTTTTCTTTGGAAAATGCAAATTAAAAAGGTATAAATAAATTTGAAGCATAGTACGAAAGGACCGCTTTTTGTTTAATATATAAAATAGCATAATGCATTAAATTTAGAATTTAATTGTGGTGTTATTTGACACTTTCTAGATTTCAGTTTAGACCTGCACTCTTGTGAGTGTTTTGGTATCGTTTCAATTGACAAAAGTTCATTTGTAAAAATCTCTAAATCTCTAAACTCCCGTTCTTTAAAAAAATCGCTTCTGTGCAAAATCTAACATAGTCAAAATCTAATATAGACAATAATTGCTTATGCGCATGCTAGTTTAATAACTTTTTTATGTTTTTAACTCCACAAAATCTAATACAGGCAATAATTGCTTATGCGCATGCGCAGTTATAAGTGTGACTTAAAACCCTCTGCGTTTGGTAAGTTTTCCAATATTATTATCATTTATTATGTAAATTTCACTTCTGTGCAAAATGTATATAGGCAAAATGTAATATAGGCAAGGGTTAGGGTTAGATTTAGATATAGGGTTAGGGTTAGATTTAGATATTTAGAGATTTTTACAAATGAACTTTTGTCAATTGAACCAGATTCGAGTGTTTTATAGCTGAAACATATATCTAATAAATATACTAACTAACTGCTAGATTAAAGACCTTATTAAATTTTAAAATTCTAGCAAATTATTATATCAAATTCACTGTATCTGTCAAATATAAATAGACTTATCAAATTTATAAGTTCATCTATATTTGACTTAGTTATAAATTTGGGTATTATGAGACCTCTTATTAACCCTGGCTAAAGCCTCAAAGTTGACCTAAACATATTTAAGACAAAAGTTTAAGCCCATTGATATTACCTAGAGGTCTGCATGGGCCGACATTTTAGTACAGGCGCGGCCCATACCCGCACAAATATTATTTTTTTGGCCCGCACCCGGCCCGCAAAAAAAAGCCAAAAATTGCGCCGCATCAGGCCCGAGTAAAAACAAGTCTACGTTGTTTCAAAAATCATTTACTTGTATAAAAAACCCTTTTGTATTGTTTCAAAAAATAACTTAGCTAGAGCATATAAAATCGGTTTTAATTAAAAATTATAATTTAATATTGTCATTAAAAATAAAAGACAATCTATTCTATCAGGCAATAATTTCGTTCTTCTCTGTTCTATAAAGCGACTGGCCTTCAATGTACGTTCACTCGTAGCACTGGTGGCTGGAATTGACAAAAACTGAATAGCTAATTTTGTTAAGTTTGTGGTGTTCTTTCCATCATAAAATCACACCTAGCTGAGCATCTTCAGGTTTTAGATTTAATTTAAGATATGAATGGAGATATCCATATCTGCCTCACCAATAGATAATTGTTTAGTGTTGCACACCTGAGCTGGAATGCTCATAGGTGGACGACTTATGCAGAAAGAGCCAGGATCTTCTTGCATGAATTTCTTTACTAATTCTGTTACTGTAGTTTTTACGCAGTTTCTTTCATCTTCGGGTAGCATTTTTAACGTGCGAAACTTAGGAGCAAGAAAGGTTGATATTTTATTATAAATATGGATCATCATTACGCGTAGAAAATGGAAACAAGTCTGGGATGCATTTTAATGATGTATAAAAGGGTAAATCTTGTCATATCCGCTTCTAACTCAATTCTTGACTTTCCATAAGGTGAAAGCTTATTAATTAATAACATAATATTTTTTTAAAATGTCTGCAAGTTTTTCCATTAAATCTTTGCCAGATAAAAAACTAATTATTTTATCATCAACTCATGCAAACTTTTTAACATAATGTTTTTGAGTTTCACCAGATTTTTGTTCGGAAAAATAAATTTTTTATCATCAAGCTAATAAGTGCATTTTTTTGTTTCTATATTATAAATATAGTATAGAATTCAAATTTTTTCACTTATCAAAGCCCAAGCCCGGCCCGCACTTTTTTATGGCTTTATTTTAGGGGGTCGGCCGATGCAGACCTCTATATTACCATCATCAATTATAGCCCATAAAGTTTATTGCATATTTACACTATAGCGTTATAAACGACATATTGTTATTTACAAAATTGATAACTAGTTGGACATATTAAAAAGTTGTTAAAACAACAATAAAAGCAGCATTATTATAGGATCAAGAACATACGGTTTAAACTTTAAATCAAGGTGCACGTATTTTTTACGATAAAAATCTTTATAATCAAATTTGTAATCTAAATAATTACCTTCCAATTCTAACTAACTTTGCCATTAAATAGTTATTTATTTAGTCAGTATAAGTTCGTGTATATTCATTTTATATTGCACAATTACCAGAAATATAAAAATTATAGTAAATTCGAATGCACCTCTCAAGCCATGTTTATAATATAAATATGAAAGGCAATGCATATGACAAAACAATGCATTCACATAAAGTCTTATTAAGGTTCAAAAATTTGGGAGGTATATTATTAGTTGAAGGATGAAAAATTCTAGAAAAACTCAAGATTTAATCTATTAGGGTATCATCGAATACTCATTTGTACTTTTGAAATCGTTAGGCTAGGGCTCAAAAAATCTCGAGCCACCTTAGCTTAATTGATTACCAATTTAATTACCGCATCATGCAGGTTGAAAAACTGCGAAATTCAATCAAAACTTATTCAAAGTCTAAAGTGATAAAAATGTTATTAAATTATTCACATATCCTAAGGGCCATCATACTTAGGTAAATGAACTGTAATTGCCAAATTTTAAACTTTTTGACACTTAAGTGTTATTTTAATATCAAATATATTCCTATCATATTGATTTATATTTAATACCTTACATGCAAATAAAAATACGCAATAATTTACTAAAATCTAATATTCTATAAAAAGTCGAGATCTCGCCGAAAAAATCTCGTATCGTCTCGTCTCGACATCAAAATTTTTGTCTGGATCTCGGGTCAGTTTTTTTAATTCTCGTCTCGTCTCGGTTTTTAAAGGCGAGACGAGAAAAGCCCAAGAATTTTTTCGGGTTTTTTGCATAATTATAAAATATCTATATTTGTCAATTAATAAAACTTGTCTATTATATGAATCTAATTAATATAAATGAATAGTTGGTAAAATTGGAAAGAAGACTATTGCCCGGTAATGGCGGGAGAAGTGAATGTTAAAAATCATCAAAAGGCTTATGTCCTTGGTTGAGATTGTATTTGATTTTACCATGGGATAGACTGCTCAACTCCTGTATATTTACGCATCTTATGTGTTGCGAAAAATTCAAAAAAGAATTTGAATTATAGATGGCTCTATAAAACTTAATCTTAATTAATATGAACACTTTTTTATTTCATGCTCTAATATTTAGTTTGAAAAGGCTTAGGCAAGTAACATCTATTTGTAAAGGAATAACCAACAACAATATTAACATTTTTTTACAATCTATAAAGAGAATAGAAAGTTGTCAAAAGGGGTCGATAGTCTATGCCTAACAGCCTTCGGGACATTTGTTTTTTATATAAGTTTCTTGGAAAACATATATATTTTACATCACACAAGATGCTAGGTTATCAAAAATCCGGCCCCTTGTCTACAGCACCCTTCAAAAAATTTAGTCTACTCGGAAATCAGTGAAATGTTATGAATAAGTCTGATAAGAGGATGTCAGATTTGAGTTTATCAATAATTTAAAAATGATATTGAATAAATAAGAGTAGCGATAGTTGTTACGGTTTTTATTCTTTTTCCAAATTTAGGACCAAAACACAATTTATTATTATTAGGCATTTATAATATATGGTGTAAAATTTGAAAAACCATACTAATTTGTCTTAGGACTAGGATGTAAGCCTATTAATTGCTCGGGAATTTACGGTTTAATAAGTATTTAATAGCTCATTGGGATGAAGATTTATTTTAACACAATATTACTTATTTGTTAACAGAAAATTAACATTTATAATATATATATTGAATGATATTCATTAATAAATATGCAACGTATGCAAATGAGAGCCTATAACATATGAAGTTTTATGAAGATATTTGTGAAAAAAACTGATAGAGAAAGATCTGAAAATTAAAAGTACACCGGTGTGATTTAATGATGTTAAAGGCCTTATCTCTAGGGCGAGAGATTGTATATGAAGAAGATGTTCTTGAACTGTTGGTGAAGATATGCTGAGACCAATAGCTAAACTAGTGTGTGTATTACTGTATATCTACAATGACAAACAAAACTTAGAATATTTTAATCGAAAACAAAGAAAAAATTAGGTGCTATTTCGAAATGGTATAAATTTGGATACTGATGTGTGTTTTATACTTTTTATGAAGGCAGATTTTAGGGCGCCCCTAAACGTAGTATGACTAAAAATGCAATGTTAGGGAAAGGGAGAACAAATGACAGCAAATAAAGTTGGGGTTTTACAGAGATGATATGGGCATTTTTAAATAACATGATAACCATATATGAAAGTATGGAATGGTGGTAAATGATAATAGGAGTTGTTCAAAGTTAGGGCAATTTAGGTAGCCAGCGGGTAAAAGCTCTTCCACTTTTTCATGTTTTAGATGGTAGATAGACTTTTCTGGGTATACGATGCTTTCTCCTATTTAAAATAACGATATATTATGAGTATGTGCAATATTAGGGGAAAACACGAGTGTTTGGGGTGCAGTAGTCAAAATATCGCCTAAAACAATCATCAACATATCCATAAATTAAATCTTCCTCAGTCAAAGTATTTGTAATAAAAGGGGCAACATTATGAATATTTTAACAAAGATAGTATAAAAAGTAATTATGGGGAGGCATATGTCACTTAAGTTCTTCTTAAACAAATTATTCCTTTGGATAATTATGAAGTAATGCTTGGACCTCAATAAAAGAAATTATACAACCTGTAAAAAATTAAAATCGAAAAACCAAAACTTGAACCCAAATTCACTAACACCACGGCACGGATATTAAAAACTCGTTAACCATAGGTTAGTTAAACCTAGTTTAATCATACCTCTCCGTTGTCAGAAATCAGGGAAGTCACCACATAACTTCCAGTACCAAAATCGGTGTAAGCCACAATCTCGCTTGGGGGTCTGTTTTGACCATTGCTATTTTTCGACCATACCTAAACGAAGGGATTATGATTAATTTTAAAGCGCGTTAGTGTGTTCGCCAATTAACATATGTAATAATGTGCAGAAAAGTTTAGCCGATTATAGACAAGACTTTGAATATAATTTTAAGATAAGATTTCTTCACCTTTCTTTTATCAACCTAGCTATTGATTTATATTTTTATACTAAGAACACTTTAAAGAATAGGAGATATTGTAAAATGTAAAACTCGTAAAACTTAATAAATAATCTTACCTTAAGATTTCTACCGGATTTCAAAACGGTGTTGTTGGGGATCGTGTACACTATATCTGAAGCGTCATCTACCCGGCGTTTGATTTGCCATCCGCCTAAGTTTTGATCCTTTATAACAAATCAATTTTAACTCATTTTTATGTAGAGCCAGTCTATGTGACATCAATAAAGTTCTATAAGATTCTAACAATAAAGTTTTATAAGATTTTAACAACCATCTTATGTGGAAAACCTCTTTGAAAGGTTGGCTAAATAAAAATTGATAGCAAAAGGTCGTTTAATTGGCCTCATTTATATTCAAGTTCCAACAACAAGAAGGTCTATTGTTTTAAAAAGTTACTCGGGCCATTTTGATCAAATATAAAGTGTACCTTAAGGCGGGAAGTGTTTTCCAAAAGAATAAATTTTCCTTCAGGATCGATTTCGGCAAAAGCTACGTTCCCTTTGGCACTGCGTTGCACATTGGTCTTGGTAGTGCTTTCTTTCTGCACCATTCGACTACTGTAATATCGTTCTCCACCTCCGCTAGCTTTATTGACACATTTTTTCAAAATAATATATTTAAATGCATCAATTTTAAACAAGTAACTTTATATAACTAAGGTGTGGCGTAAGATTTGCATTGGAATTGTTAATACAACCACTTAATATATTAGCTGATATTGATTGCATGGTGATGAAGTGATAAAAAGAAAAAGAACGCCATTATTCATGAACGTAGCCAGGGGGAGGCAGGGAGGGGCGGCTGCCCCCTCTGAATCCAAAAAAATGTTAAAATTTAATACAATTATGGCTAAAATATCAAAAAATGATCATTTTGCCCCTCCCTAAATCATTAATGCCCCTCTCTAATTCAAATGCTGGTACGCCCATGCCAGTGCTTCGGACCACAGGTTATCAATTTTTAAATTAACTTGCTTATGTTTTTATGTTGATGAGCGCTTTCCTTAAATTTTTAAAATGGGCTTCAACTTATTAAAAAGAGTCTACAATCATAAAATATTATTGATTATATTAATTTTAATTAAAAAATTACCGTATCGTTGTCCAGAAGATCTGCCCGACATAGAGTCAAAGTTAACTTCGTCGATGATCTGTTGAACAGCAGCCATTTTATCGGTGGCTTCACGAATCCTAAAAATAATAAATTTTCAGATAATTATTAAGTATATTAATCAATTTTTTAATGTTTACATTAAGCTATTGCCATGCATGTGTGTACAATTTTAACGTCATAGAGCCGTTAACACAAACACTTAAAACTTATGTAAATATAAGAAACCATAAAGTTCGCTATATTGCTAGAAAGCTTATATTGGTTGTCTCAAAAATGCAAGTCCTTCTATTTGCAATTCAGCATTTTTTGCAAGCAACAATAAACTTTGCTTGCAATATAGAGAATTTTTTTAAGGGAAGCGCTAAATCAGCGATTTTTACATTTATTATTTGCAATGTAAAATTTTTGCCACAAACACGAGTTAAGAAGCTACGTGGCCACTGTAGCTAACAATTGATACTACCTGGATTGTTCGGATATCATTGCGCTCGCAATGGCTATATCTATGGGTCTATGTATAAAGTTATACCATTTTAAATTATTTTTTGATTTTTTGATTAAGCCTGCGAACTAAGTACAAACAAAACATTATTTTTTTTTAAATTCCTATGCATCCGAATATAACCCAATAAACAAAATTTATTTGCAAATTAATTAAATAAAAAATCATAAATTATTAATAGCCCTTTTTAAAAAAATGATAAATTAGGATGGTTCAAGGGTTACGAAACATTTAAAAGGTAGCGACATTAGTCATACCGAGAAAAAGTTTGGCTCTAAAAGTTACATTATATAATTGATGATGTCGGCATTGAAAAGGTTTATCCTAAACTTCCTCTAGGCATATTTATAAGCGATTAAATATAATAGGCGGAGGCCAAGGTTGTTGTCGTATTTAAAAAGGCAAGGTAAAAGTATTGACTGCAACTGTGCGTTAATGATAAATTTGAGCTTATAAAAAAAACTAAAAAACACGTTAAGGTACAGAATAGTTATCAAAGAGATATAAAGTTAATATATTCCAGGACAACCTTGAATATTGGACAGGTTTATGTAGGCTCACATTACATTTGCCTTTTAATGGTCAAGCAAGTAGTTATAACAATGGCCTTGAAGTTGTAGTTTATGCAAGCTTTTTATAATAACTGCCGCTAAAGGCAAAATTATCAAATTTATAGTTTGATAATAAAAAAATAAATTATAAGCTTTTGCCTAATACAAATACTTGGACTATTGAGATAAACACCTATTATGTGTATAATTAAAATCTCAAATTTGTATGCATATCATAATACATACCCTAGAAGTGATATTAAAGAATTAAAGGGTCTACTTTGATCTTAATTTGTATACGTATTTATTTAAATAAATACGTATACTTAACCTTATAAAAATATATAAATAAATAATCTTCATTCAGCATACCTAGTTTCTTCCTCTTCCAACAAGCGCCTGTAAACTTGGATTTCGCGTTCCAGAGATAATTTGTGATCGAGCATCTCTCTCAATTCTTCCATTTGGCTTTCCAACTTGGCTCTCATCTCTTCCAACGACCTGTCCCGAGACATCAATATATCTCTATGGTGCTGGCTGTCGCTTTGGAACAATGTCTCCAACTCTTTCAATCGTTCAGACAGGTGACCATTCTATTAATTTGGAAAAAAATGTTATTTTTTATTATTGTCATGGGCGTAGTTAGGGAGGGGCAGAGAGGGGCGGCTGCTTCCCTTAAAATTAGAAATTCCTAAAAATTTAACATAATTATGATTTAAATTTTAAATGGTTTTCATTTCGCCCCTCCCTAAAGCATTATTGACCCCCCCCCCCCCCATCTAGTTGCAATCCTATCTGGGCCCATGATTATAGTTAATTACATTCCGTAAATGTTATATTCAAGTTTCCTGTTTTATATAAAGTTTTATTTACTTGAAAAAGTATCAATCTAATTAAGTAGCATATTCGAATCCTTTTGATTTATATAATCCTACTTTATATGAAATTAAATATAATGATAAATATAACCTAATCAAAACCCAAAAAATCATAAGTTTAAAACTGCTGATCTTTATAGCACTTAAAAATTACAGAGCGTAAAACAACTGCAGAAGAGAAAACAGATATATTCTTTTTTTCGTTCAACATATTTTCATAGTTAAAATTTTTTGCTAGATACCTCGGTTCTAAGAGTCAAAAGCTCTTTATTCATTTCCATAACTTTATCTCTGGCCTTTCGTGAATCCTCTTTGGCCGTCAACTCTTCTTGAGCCTTACGGTTGGTCATAGTCATCATTTCTTGAATCTATGTGAATAATTGTGTTAATAAAAACTTGAACTTTTTACTTAAAAATAGATTTACCTTAGTTTGGTAGTAAGTGTCTGTATCGGGCCTTTGCCTGGCCATATTTTCGTATTCAATTCTAATCTCTTTGAGTGCGTCGGATAATTCGTTGTGGAAAATATTTCTGTATTGATCGGTATCGTCTTTCAAAAATTTGTCCAACAATTCTTTTAATTCCTGAATGCGTGAAAAAGGATTTAATTTCAATTTAGATTTCACTTTTCAAATTGATTTAAAAAATATTTAACGTTTAATTTTAAGGCCTTCATATTTACATAAATTAATAAAATTTAGATAAAAAACTCTTTTGAGCCTTATTTAAACACTTTTAAACGATCCTCATATATAAAATACTATTAAGAAAATTGTTAAAATCATTGATTGGAAGGTTTATACTTGTTGATGAACTTGGTTTTGGAAGTCAAGCTCGTCTTCCAAAGTTTGGATCTTAACCTCCAAATCGGCTCTAAGCATTCTTTCTTCGTCAGTGTTCTAATAATTTTGAAATTAATTAGCAAATAATTTCAAAATAGAGTTTTTTACCATTTGAACATTGCCCAATTTCACTTGGAGTTGATGAATTTCTTTCTTGTACCTAAGCAACTCGCATTCAATCGCCTCTAATTTTTTGGTCAAGGCATCCATTTGACCCATCTTCATTGCCAATTCAACCTCAATTTGGACCAAATGGTTTTTATCAGTTTCACGCAATCTAAAAACTTCCTCATACCTTTAAACAAATTTGGAAATACATTATATATATGCAATTTATTTGAGGAATAACAAAAACTAAATTAATTTATATATTCATTTGCACGCCAAAAAATGATTGACTTAAAGTTTTACTAGGTTCGTCCTGGAGATTTTATGCTTGTCTGATCCTATTATTACACTTTTTAATGATCCAAGTATAATGGGACATTGTACAGTGACGCTTCATTAAACTCTTGAGCCGTCATTGTAAAAATGTGCATGCAATGTCATATTCTTCCCCGACTTAATAAAAAGGGGGGACCATACTTAAATTTATTCGAGCGAAGGTAATTTAAAATGAGAACCTACACCATATTAAGTTGTAGGCATCATGGGCGTACGCAGGTTTTGAATTAGAGGGGGGCAGATTAAAAAAAAAAAAAAAAATTTTCTAAAATTTTCCTGAGAGCAAAAAAAAAAAGGTCTCGACTATTCGGAGGGGGGGGGGGGAGCCAGGGAGCCACATTAGGGTGGGGCAGAGCCTAATGAGGGTGGGGCAGAGCAAAATTAGGGGGGGGGGCAAAACAAATTTTTTTTAATTCTTGAGGGTTTTTGTATTCAAAAAAATCTTATTTTTAAAATCCCTGCCCCCCCCCCTGCGTACGCCCATGTGTAGGCTGATATTTCATAAACTACGAACATTAACTTATGGTTTAAGTGTTAGAAATTAAGTAGACCTATGTTAGATTAAATATATTAACTTATTATAAATAATATAGAAATTAACTAAAATTAATAGATTGGACTTTTAAGCATTTAAGTTCAAAAAAATGTTTAAATTTTAATTATGTATAAGTAGAAGTTTATAGGGTATTTATAGAAAAAAATAAAAGTGGAGAGTAGTAAAGATATTTAGCAAAACTGTTTAAATTAAATTGGTAGACTATTGTAGATCACTTGGACAAATTTTAATTACCATGCAATTTATGTTCAAACCAAGTAAGATCAAAACTAATAAAAGAAGGGCGGGGGAAAAGGAAGGAGAGCGCTTATATGGTCATTAAAATTTCCCGATATGTAGTCGGGTTCGGGAAACTTATAATGACTTTGAGAATTATAATGACTTTTTGGAAAAAGGGTGGGAAGATAAAGTATTGATTTTGTAAAATTTTACCCCAAAAAAGCACCAAAAACGCGAGGTGAATGTAAATAACGGGTCGAACGTCGGCCTGCAAAACTGTTAGCGAGTTAAGAAGGGGGCTTTCACATACGACGTTCGATCGATATAACAAATTTAGATACATTACAAATCCGATGTCAACTACCGCTAAAAGTTGGTCCAATAACGCATTAAATTTTTAAACTAACACTCTAGTAGTTACTATCGCAGACTTATTGTAAACTTAAATATAATCAATATAATGGCTTTGAGAGTGCGATTGGGTTAAATTAAGGAAATTAAACAGCATTTGCAGTTTACAGTGAGGCGCCTACAGAATTTTAAAATCTAATTTACATTTCATCGATGCCTATGCGCCTTCACTGAGGTATGTGAACTCTAGTAATTTTTTTTTGAAAAAAACGGTATTTTGTCCCATACTCCGGTGACAACTTCATATGTCGCGATTTGGAATGTTTTTTTGCAATTTTTAAGTTATAACGTGGAGTACAAACAAGGAAAATGTTTTAAGAATTTTTTTTAAAATCAATGAGTTTTATAAGGATTTTATTCCAGAGATGGGGTGGTTTTGGAAACCTAGCTTTTCCTTATTATTGGTATATTCAAAACATCCTATATTCTTTAAAAAGTTAGATAACTTTTGAGTAAAAGCCATTTAATAAATTTGTGGTAACTTCATGAAAATATCATTGTAAAAATTATGAGCAAAACAGGTATTTTTAAAATCATTATTCCAAAGAGGCGGACCCGATTTCTTGAGGATTAAAAAATTATTTTAATGGAAATGATATATATTTTAGCCAGATTGTATTAATTTTTTCTTGGATCTAAGAAAGAGAAGCTGCCAATCTTTAGTAGAGCTAAGTCTTACAAAATCAGGTTAGTAGAAGACTGTCTGTCATTGTTTAGCTGTCCTATGTCTGGTGTTATGTAAAAAAAGTGGGTGCCCTATCATCTCGCCGAATTTAATGTCCCACAGTTAAAAAATGTCCCCCAATCAACCAATCACAAAATGTCCCGAGGTGATTCGGCGAGATGGTTTTCGGCAAGTTGACGGGCCACCAAAAAAGTGCTCTCAGTGTACTGACTGTCAGTCTCGTCTTGTGTAGGTAGTGTGTGTATTTAGCAGGAAAAAGGAAAGGGGGGGGGGGGGGGGGTGGCTAGGATTTGTAATCATATCGTCATTAAATCGGTCATCCAACTTTAAGCAGTGTGGGTGGGTGGGGGGGGGGGGGGTGGGGGTAAAGAGTTGTGGCAAGGAAAAACGGAACATAAGGCGTCGCCTGATTAAAAGTGTGCTCAAAAAAGAGAACTCGAGGAGGGAAAATTATGTAACACCTAGGAGGCGCTCACTTTTGGCAGTAGGATGCAAAATGTGAAAAAAAATTTAATTAAAATATAGTGCGGAAATTAGTAATGGGGTTAATGGCATTCATTTGTGCACTTTATTTTTAATAAAGATTTTAAATAAAACGTATAAAATGTGCAAATTTTGGATATGATTTTTCAACAAAATCTTATTTTTACAAAATCACGAGCGGGGAAAAACGTCATAATTAAAACTGTACACAAATGTTTAGTATATAAAGGTACATTTTAAAGTCATTACTTTAGCTAATAAAAATGCACTAAGCTTTTATTTCAAATACAACGGTGAAATTCATTAAAGCTTTTGTTGTACGATTATTTATACAATTTCTTGACAAACTCAACTAACAAACAATGTCATGCTCATGTCTCGATCAATGTTCATTTTACAGCAATTTATGTCACAATTGTGTGAGACTAGACCATAAAAACTGGATTCGATTTATACGGCAATGCCGTTATGACTCATTGGTATTCGTGCAGAAAAACATACAAAACGTTCAGTGAAATTATTATTGTTGCTATAGCCAACGCAATATGGGCAGCATTTATGCATAAATTATGGGCCGAAGGAAAAAAATAAAAATCGCCTGAAGAGAAACAGTGAGAAGTATGTGTCATTGGATCCCGCGACATTAACCATATAGTACATAATAAGGTCACATTATTTTTAATACATTGTTGTTTTTGTCCAAAAAGGTCCGGTACCTTATTATAATTTCTCGGAAAAGTGTCTGCTTCGACAAAGTCAATTTATTTTGAGCAAAAATGATAACATTTAATATACTTAAGACAATACAATTGACACAAAGCATTAAATCAGAAATTTCAAAATATTTATAAGCAAGAGTTAAAAAATCTCCTTTTCGATAAATTTTAACAGCAATTTTATAAATTTTAACCATAATAACGCAATTTTTTTTATTTCGGTGGTACCATTTTTCCGAAATTTACCCCATCTTCTAAAAAACCTTTATTTGCATTTAAACAAATATTTAAATGACAATTATAATAGAGTTATGGTTTAAATATTAAATGCTATAGAATTTATCTTTTTAGACACCAAAATCGGTTAAAATTAATTTCGCACAAAATGCGACACAATAGTTAAAACAGTTATCCCCCCCCCCCCACAATTTAAAACTTAATATAGACGATGAGGGAATATATAGTCATACATATTTTGGAATCGGGACATATTTTCCTTAAGGGCACAAAAATCATCCCGACAACTTATAACTAAAATTGAGAGGTACGGGGAAACCAAAATGTTTGCCATTTCGACAACCCTTTGGGCGTGGGAACTAAAAGAAAATGAAAGTTGGAAAGGGAAGGTGATAAAAATGTATTGCATTTGACTGAGATAACATTGTATCTTAGTCAAATGCAAAAGAAACAGATTACGATAACGTTGACAGACAGACTTACAGCAAATAGGGTTTAGTTTGACTTCTATCTCAGCATAAATCGGTTAAAATAGTTAGGAGAAGTTTTATACAATTTTATAACTTATTGAATTCGCAAAACTAACTTTAATAAACTGTATTGTCAATATTGTCACAAAATTTGTAGAGAAAAAGTCATAAATTTTCAACTTAATAAATAATTCGCCTCTTTTTAAAAGATAGAATAAAAGAGTTTTTCTGAAAAAAAACTGCAAAATTATAGTAAAAAATAATATCTAAAAAATTTAGGCTCATTTAAGTCGAAATTGAGGCAAATAAAAGTAGCGGTAAGGCTTATTTTGGTGATGAACATTGCTCGATATTATGCACGCAGCGAGACTCACCCCTGTTTGACAGGTAACTGCGAGGCGAGTATATTATATGCAAAAGATCGAGGTCAAGCTTATAAAGCTGAAAGCGCGTGTTTTAATATACATCCATCAATCTATATGTAAATCAAGCCTTAAATTTGTGAGCGATAAATTGAAAATACTCCGAACTCACCACGGTCACATGTGGCCGGCCTTGGGGATGTTTATATTTAAATCAGGAATATAATAAGATAAATCCAAAATTTAAAATAATTGGTCAGGAAATGTATCGAAGTACCTTCCTCTTTTAAATTTGTCTAAACTAAATTATGTCCTTGACGGATGATTCTTCTAATTCAATGCGAAAAAACAAAGGCTGTAGGTTTTGCTAAATAACATCTAGTCCAAAACCAAATGTCATTCCCAAATTGTCCTTTTATCGTTGTAATGGAACGTGTATAGCTTACAAAATGGCAAAATATTATTGTCACCTTGTCATTTTACCTTAATTTTTAGTCAAATTGTCACCTTGTCATTTTACCTTAATTTTTAGTCAAATATGACTAAAAATTTATATAATAGTCGATTAGTTTATTCTTAATTAATTAACTATCATGGCCACTTTGTATCAAATTTCCGTTGGTGCGTTTAAAAAAACAAGCTAAAAAAAACATTTCCTCTTTCAAACATTTTCATTACCAAACTATTTACCCATCTCCCCAATCAAATCAAGAACTTGTCTCATCACGCCGAAAAAATATTTCAAATTATAGTTTCAAAAGTTATAAATTTTTTATTTAATAGAATAACGACTAAGAAATCAAGATTATACAGCCTAACAATAAATTTCAGTCGAATATTCCCATAAAAAAACTTAACTTAAATTTATTCGGTCAACCACACCTAGTTGTTAATAAGTTGCGCGGATATGGCGAATAAACCAAAAACAATTATGTTATGTCACGTACAATTTATAAAAAATATTAATAATATCAACGTGAGTGAGATGATGGAACGGAGATAAAATACTAAATTTCACCTTGAAAACGCATTATATTGTTGCATTGTTTAAATGATTCAGTGAGGATTTGGACACTAATAAACAATGCACCATTCTTATTTAAAGACGATACCGAAGCATTAATTAAATTATTATATATAAAAACCACTTAATGTCGTATGGTATTTTTAATTAATACGTTAAAAATACCGCATATTTTTCATTTATATTGCCCAACACCAAATATTGCTTTAAGCAACAAAAAATTAGTTTACTACTCTTTTAAGGTGTGCTGATCAACTTTAGCAATATAATTTTAGCGAATAAATGGCTTTATTAACTTTTAAACAGCAATTATTTAATTTTTAATAAAGTAAGGGAAAAATGAGAATTAATTACTTGCTCTTCCAATCGTTCAAGTTATCTTCGAGCTTGTTACGTTTGTCATCTAGCCTCTCGCGCTCCCGGTTATTTTCTTCGGTCACTTTGCGGGCTTGATTGAGCTCGGCTTCAAACATGCCCCGCAAAACGCTACTAATTTTCTCTAATTTTTCCCTGTACAACCCGATATCGGCCGCTAGCTTCTTATTTTGCGCCTCCAAAAAACGCACATTTTCGATGTAATGGGCCAGGCGGTCGTTTAAATCCTGTAATTCACGTTTCTCACGTTCCCGAGAAGCAATCACTGTGGCGGTGGTTGTGTCCCCACTATCAGTGTGGACCGTGGTAGATCCCAAAGGGTTAAAACGGCGAGGGCTCATCATCCTACCAGCAGCCCCAAACCCAGCAGATCCGAATCCTGCAGCCCCACCACCTGAACTACGATAGCTCGTGGTAGTTCGGCTATAACCTCCACCGGACCCACCATAGCCGCCGGTCGGAGATCCGGCTCGGACCACAACAGCCCGGCGCGGGGTTATGCTAGATCTGTAGGTTCGAGTCTCCTCGATGGTGCTACTGCTACTCTTAGTTTTGCTCGAAGACATTGCACTCGTCGGTGAACGCTGATTAAATTAGAAGGGAAAAAATGCATTAGGCTCTAGCATTGATTATAAGAAATTAGCTAGAAGGACCAAGATTCTAATTTAAATTATGCTTTGGTCAAACTCAACTCATTAACATTTTAGAAAGAACTTGAGGTTTGAGGTGTTATTCAAAAGCCTGTAATAGACGTAAAGCCATTATTTCATTTCATTTTATTACTTTTTTAATTGCTATGCAATTTATGGGTTATACTACTACTTGATTAAGGTTACTAACTAAAAAAATTGAATTTGCATGATCAAAATCTTTCAAGTCGAGCATGTTAATTTAGTTTTTACAACGAGATAATATAACAAAACTAAGTAAAAAAAACCGCCTGCCATTCCTAAACTACCCGTTTTACGTTCGATTCATCATTTCGAGCCCAGAACAGAAGAGTGACCGTAAAACCTTGGGGTGTGGGGTTAACTGCTAATTTATCCAAAATAATATTGCTTAATTTTGAACCCATTTTGGAACTAAAATAATGTCAAAAGATTTCTTACACATTTGAATAATCAACTTTTAGACGCTGTCAAACTGTGAAATCTGTTATTATATTTTAATGAATATTTTTTTATGAGGTGGGCATATTATAAATGATTAAATCCAATTTACCATTTGCAATTTTTAAATAAGCAGCGATTAATGTTCGAAAAAAATCGAAATATATAGGTTAACATCTACGATAAAAAAATTAAGAAAAAGAATTCATTTAAATAAAGAATGAGAATATTACCTAAAATTTAGATCTGTTTAATCTATTTATAAAAATGCTTTGTAATCTGCCAAATAGCAGCGTTCTACTTTGCTCAGGTGTTGCGGGCCTACCTAAATATAGACTTCCTCAAAATGTCAGGTTGTTAGACAAAAAAATCGACTAGCTTGAACAGACTTTTTGAAATTTCATTTTTATAGTAAAAGTATTAAAGTCCTCCTTTTTATTTCCTTGTAGGGCTGATTCATAAATAATTCTTTAGCTCAAATACAAAAAATTTCATATTCGTCTGAAAAAAAATCACTTTGCAGTGTGCGCGAGAACGATTTTAAACAAAATACGCCTTTTTAGTCAATTTTCTGGTAAGTTTTTATAATTAAAATTTCAAATTCCTTTATAAATGTAGTATTGCATTTGAAATTTTATACAAATAATTTTATTATAGTCCAAAATAGGGGGAAGGGAGAATTTTTAACTTGTTTTAAACATAATTACGTAATCGTTAAATAAATAATAATCAAATTGCTAATTGTTAAAACCTTAAACTTTTTTTTAACTTAAATTAAAACCCACTTAAAAAACCAACTTAAATAAGTAATTTACCTAGACTAAAACACTAGTTAAATTAGATATGACTAAAACATAGTTCGAAGGCAAATAAGACTCATTCCACACAGCAATGTTCAGCCTGCTTATTTGAATAGATTAGTCCTTAAGATGGGTTGTAAACCAAACGGCACCTATTTACCTTAAAACCTTAAAGCTGAAAATGCCAACAAAACTGCTAATATTTTTGATTAAATTAAAAAAATAAAAGTTTACATTTGATTAAATTTGTAGAAGCATATTTTTACTCTATAATTTAGTGTCGATTTTAAAAATTTAATATAAATATAGTGATAAAAAACGTAAACTTACTTGAATGTTAGGAGAAGGGGAAAATATGTTTATGAAGGGTGTTCGTGGAAATTAGTTACCAAGGGTCGATGCTATTGATTGGTTATTGATTGCGACTGCAATAAATCGGTTAGGTAAATATAATGTAGCTTGTGAAGCAGAGAGTTGAGATGCAAAAAAAAATTATGACGATGTGTAATAAAAAATTTCTACTTTTAAAGTTGAAGAATAAGATAGCCAAAAAAGTGGTCGTAAGGTGTAGCCACTCCGAGTGGATTTTATGTATCGCCTTAACTACTTTATTATTATATTTATCCGAAAACCACTGTAACGCCTTATTATTTATTTGTGTTTATCGATCTCGGTGACTGTTCGGTAATCGTTCGTTAAATAACGAATGGAGTATGGTATACAAGGATAAGTAACTTATTTTTCGAATAAATTGTGTATAGTGTATAGCGTATTTCGCGTGGAAGGCAAGCAAAATTTGGCTAAGGTATGTTTTGTGCTTAGGTAGGTGTATGATGGAGATGAACTACCTATCTAATAAATTATATTATACGACTTGTCCCGGTGGGGGGTGAAGCTCAAAACACCTGAGTGTAACCTAAAACGGGAGGGGGAGTCAACTTTTTATTTACATAAAGGCGGTAGTAAATAGCTTGATAGGAGAAGGCGGGGGCGGGCCTGGATGAATGCGGTTTTTGGCAACGACCGGTAAACAAGCACATATATTAATAATGTTCGTTATTATTATTGTTATTCTTTATAGCTACTATACCGCCTATAGCCTTCGGTCAAAACATCAGCTAGTGGGTGAGCCTCCCCTCCCCGTTATTTTAAGGCGACCGCAAAAACGCCTTTTTTGGAGGTTGTTTGTGTGTGGGAGGCGGGGGGAGGGGAGGCACGGCTGGCACGTTAATAAATATCGATAAAAGCATTTTTTTTTGAAGGACAAGTAATCCTCCTCCCGTCCCTTTATATAACGACATTATCTACAATACGGTAATATTTTAAGGTTTTTTAAATAATTAAGGTATTTATTTAAAAAATTTAATCATTTTTACACGAAATGGGAAGTTTGAATCGTGAGAAATACTAAAACTATTTGGTATTTGCCTGCCTTGAACATTTTACAATTTTCCAGTTTACCAGCGCCATAAAAGCATCTTTCTGGTGGCTGGGAACCCGTCCTTGGATGCCTAAAAAAATCTGTCATATTTTGACGTTTTTTATCTTTCCATAATTTAGAGCGAAATGGTTTGTTTATTACAAAATTTGGCTTGTGAAGTATACTGATGAATTGTATAATGATGACTCATAATAAAATTAATAAATACCTGAGTTATGATGCATAAGATAACTCTCGTATGTACCTCTCGTTAAAGATGGGATTTTATATTGGTTTAATAATTTTGGCTGAGAAATATTTTCTCGAGGCACTTTTGAACAATTTTTGATTGGTCAAGTGCATGAGCGTAGCCAAGGGGGGGGGGGCAGGGAGAAGCGGCTGCCCCCCTCTAAATCCAAATTTTTTTCAAAATTTATCAAAATTATGGCTAAAATTGCAAAAAATGATCATTTTGCCCCTCCCTAAATCATTATTGCCCCCCTCTAATCCAAATGCTGGCTACGCCCATGGTCAAGTGACTTATTTTATTATGTTGAGGTATATACCGCCTTATATATCAAAATGTATTGACGAGTGGATCTATAAAATTATTTTTAAGAAAAACTTATATAATTTTAAATGAGTGTGAGGTTATGTTGGAGCGTTGCTACGTATTTAATTTTATTTTTAAATTTCAACTATAAATTGGAAATTATAGAGGTAAATTTATATACCTGTGAAATGGCTAATAATATTATAACACCAACTTTTTGTATGAAATTTGCCTGGATTCGTAACTCAAATTCCTATAAATGCATATCAGATGTTTACTTTGTTGTATAGTTATTGTCCGACTAATAACTTCGTCGGCAAGTTTATGCCATGCTTTTAACGGGATAAAAATTTAATATAAAAGGAAATAACAACTTAGGTTAGATTATGTTTGAAAAAATCTTTTAATACTATTACCTCCCACGCTTAACAAAGATTTTTATGAGTTAGAAAAAAATGTAAAATAAACGTTTGGAGTAAATAAATTATTTCGTTGACCACAATTCTCATGGGATCGGGGTCTATTGCATTCCGTCTGCGTCTGACAATATTATTCGGTAATGACAGTATATCCATATAAAACGAAAACACGCTCTATCTGATTTAACGTGCAAATAAAGTTGACAACCGCAAGGCGGTACCAAAATGTGAAATAACTAAAATAAAATTTTTGTCAAAAAATCAATATTTGGCTCAAATCTAAAATTCAATCGATGCACATTACATATCAGATGTTAGTTAGCAAATAAGGCATGGGCGTAGCCAGGGGGGAGCAGGAAAAAAAAATTTCAATACAAAAACCTTAAAGAATTAAAAAAAATTATGTTTTGCTCCCCCCTAATTTTGCTCTGCCCCACCTTTGCTCTGCTCCCCCCTAATGCCCCCCCCCTCTGGATAGTCGAGACTTTTTTTTGCTCTCAGGAAAATTTAGAGGACAATTTTTAGATTTGGATAGTCGAGACCTTTTTTTTTTGCTCGCTCCCCCCTAATCCGAAAGCTGGCTACGCCCATGAAATAAGGTCTTGAATTTTTTAACAGACACTATATAGCAACGATCAGCTAAGTCCATGCCAGCCTGACTGTCGTGATTTTAGATTGTTGGGCGGGCTCGGGAGGGCACCATAATAAAAATCGGTCTTTCGAGCTTATGAGTTTTTTATATAGTTTAGAATTTTATTTCGTGTATTTTTTCGCCACTTTTTTCTTTGATTGTAATTTTTATTAATCGTACTTCTTTTAAAAATAACGAGAATTCTAATTTAAAATGTTTCGCGAATATATTTCTGCTAAAAATTTAAAATCATCATTTCGGGCAGGGCAGTTCGGGCAGCTTTAATGATTTGGGCATGGCCAAGCGGACACTTAGAAGAGGTGGTCCGGCAGCATTTTAATTATATAATTCTACTTTAAATAAAACTGAACTCTGCCAAAATGGGTATGTAGATATGTGTAGCACAAAAACTTAAGAATAGATAAGTTTTTAAAATAAAATGTAGTAATTAATTTATTTAATTTTATTTGGGCCATTTAAAAGAAAGGTGATTCCTGTCTTATTGGAAAGTATTTTTTACCATACCTAGGTTATTGTAAAGTCAATTGTTAAATATGTAATGGCGTTTTCATTTAAAATTCGATTTTAGTTTTTAAATAAGTTTGTTTGACTGAATAAATCTATCAAAAAAAGAATAAATCAATATGTATATATAACTTGAACTGTTTAAACTTTTGTATACAAAGAATAATGTGTACCGAATACAAAAACTTTATTAAATACAATGATGCTATTATAATTTGGGTGAAAAATCCCTATCTAAATTTATGATATAATTATGCTTGAACTTTCCACAAGCTTTAATGCCTTTGCGGTTTTCCACTTTGTGTGCCCGCTAAATTGTTATTCTAAACGCTAAACCTGACTAAGTTTTTACTTATAATAATATGTATACTCCCCTCCCTCTTCTCTAAATTCCCTTTTCAAATTACTTTATACCCTGCTAGGGATGTGACTTTTCAAAATATCTCAAATGACCCCCCCCCCCCCCCCTATTCCCCTTAACATATAATTGCCGATGATTTTTTAAGAGCGCCTCCCATCTTTTCAACTCTTCCAATTGGATCGATATTTTATATAATACGTGTCCAAAATATCAATTTTCCCAAACTGCTCTCATGCCTACCAACCTAGCATGCGACATGCGAGAGACCTAGCGTAACCTTATTTATGATGAATTAGACATAATTATAACATAGAGTATCTAGTAAAATTTGGAATGGCTTTTGTAACTTTTTAATATCAATTTTATTTTTTTATCATAAGTGATGGTAGAAAGAGAGGGGAGGGGGGGAGTAGGGTTTACAAGTGGCACCTTTAGGTGGAATAGCGCTTATGTTGTAGTGCCGGACATTTTATTTTATTATTTTATTTTGACAATATTACTTTGCAGCAGTGAGGGGATAAGTACTGTGAGTAATGTAATGTAATAACTTTGTTGAGCGTCTCTATTCCAGTCATTTTTCGCCAAAATAAGTATTGTAGTACCTTTTAATGACTACTCGCTGTCGCGGCTGTATAGTGATGGCATTTTTTGCATAATAGCCCCGGGCCTTAGCCTCGTAAAAATTAAAGTTTTATATCAAAATGGCTGCTACTTTTTTACACTGTAGAGTTGAGATAGAGGATTTTACTTAAATACACAAAGGACGACGCATTTGAACATAGCTTTAAAATGCAAACTAGCTAAAATGGTGAATTATTATTATATCTTTATAAAGGCAACAATATTGTAGTGAAATAGCCAAGGTTTTACCTGTAATTTCTTTTGGTCCTTGAATTTTGTTACTAAAAGTCCACAAACTTCTTTAAATTATGAAAAAAACATCACGTTTACTCTATCACAAAACATCAAACGATCAAACTAGCTTTATTAAAACATAAATTATGTGCGAAATATGGCACTCTTCTAGGCCACCATTTATTAAATGTTTTACAGAATTAAGGCGAATTAAATAATAAAGAAGTCAATAAAATTTTTTAATTACTTAGTTTAATTAGCCTTAAATGGTGTAAACTGTTAAGTTTAATTAAAACTTTAATTTATGCTCAACCCAAAATGGCCAAATTAAGTAATTTCTGTACGTTTATTTAATAAACTGTGTTAACTAATTAAAAAATTTGCATTTAAAAGATTTCAAATTAATAATGTTAATGAATCGTTATTTAATCGCATCTATCCATTCTATGTTAAAACAAAAAAAAGCTGAAAATTCAGTGTTAAGACATTGGATCTTTTAATAAATAATACAACTACACGTTTAAACATATGTGTTCAAATAAATTCCAAAATCCACGAATAATCGTTAAGGCACCCTACTCATAATCAGCCAGACTGTTCGTTTAATCAAGCCAAATTAATAGATTAATTTTATAATGTTCTTAAGATATGTATTTTATTAATCAAGAGCATAGTTAAATCATTCTTTACATGGGCGTAGCCAGCTTTGGAATTAGAGGGGGGCAATAATGATTTAAGGATGTTTAGGGAGGGGCAAAATGAACATTTTTTGAAATTTAGCTATAATTTTAATAAATTTTAACAATTTTTTTGGATTTAGAGGGGGGCAGCCGCTCCTCCCTGCCCCCCCCCTTGGCTAAGCCCATGATTCTTTATGTAGTATAAAAAATGATAATTAAAATATTTAGTGCCTAAAGCAGTATATTAAAGTCTTTAAATCCAAACTCTAATGTTCATCAATAAAATTAGGTAGTTAGCGTATGAATTAATAGTTCAGCGTATTTTTTCGCGATATCCAAGAACTAGGCAATATTACATAATTAATAATGGGTGCGATTAAGTTAAGCCACTGTATTTTAAAAGCCATGTGTTTAATTAATATATAGTTAAAATATAAATAATTTGTATTTAAAACGGTTTACCAGTATGCATATTTTTTGATCACTTGCACATAGCGTATAATAGATAGGCGTGTATTTAAGAAGCAATTTTCGAAGCATTGGATAACAATATTGAAAAGAGTACAAATCAAATATTAATCAATAAATCCCTTTTTAATTTAAACAAATTCACAAAAAATTTTATTCACCTCTTTTAATTAACCTGAATAAAATAAAAATCCGGTTATCATGCTTATGGATCGGACCTCGTGAAATGCATATAAAAAATATTCTTCAACATACATTAATCAATTATAAACCCATACCAAGGATACTTTAAAATTAAAACTTCAATAAATATAAATGTTCAAAAATTTTCTTTTATTTTTAACACCTTTCCTTCACCATCTAGAAAGTCACAGTAGTTTGGTCAAAGTTAGAAACAAAAACAGTCCCTTTTACCACCATCGATCTAATAAATAACTGGCATCGTCAAATATCTATTAAAAATCTAATGAAAATTTATACATTTATTTTTGGCCAGTGTTATCACAAATTTAATTAATTTTTGGTCATCAAAGACAAAACAAGCAGCCAATTTTCAGTAAAAAATAATCGATTTGTTTATACAATAAATTACAACTCCACAATCAATCTGTAAAAGATTTCCCTCCGATTCCCCTTTAATTAACCAACCACACAACCACTAGTTAAGGCAATCAGTCAAGTGTAAAATTGATCTCTGACCTTGGACATTGTTCAACCTTGGATTATTTAGCCTCTGTGTTAGAAGCGATACAAAGTAAGTATTAAATTTGATTCTGCAGTGTTGTTATCGACCATATCTATGGAGAGCTTTAGTATAATTAAAATTAAATAATTTATTGCTTTATTGTGACATTTATAATATATATGGAATGCTTGTGACTTTGCTATTCATTAACTTTTTTAAATGCAAAATTCAGAGTAAAACCTTTATTTACTAAGTTTGTTACCATATAAATGTATAATTAATTATATATGTGGGGGCGTCGTAGCCTAGTGAATAGGCTCTGTCTTTGAAGCTAGAGCTCTCAAGTTCAATCCCGCTTTTGGCACTTTTTTTAAGATTTAAAAATATCTCACATCGTCTACACAGCTGTTAGGCCTGGATATTCGAGTGTCACCCGTCATTCAAATCAACTATATAAAAGTTCATTCCGAAGGTAATAAAAAGGCGTCTAAATGACGCCCATGGCAGGCGCCCGTATCATGTGAGAAGTCAACGAGGGTCACTACATCTTAAGCAAACGTGTATAATTAAAGAAACTAGTTTTCCTAAGACAAGATTAAAAGTGAGCTCGCTTATTTAAACGATAACTGCAAAATGCCTAGAAGTTGCTCCTCGGCAAGCGACGGGTTGATATGGCATGCTTACATGAAATAAATGGAAGGATTATAAGCAAGGATGATTGGTACAAGTTAAAAACTTTATTAAATGGCTTAGAAAAACATAAATTGGCATGCTTTACACCTGGAAGACAAAATCATTGGAGTACAAAGAAAAAGGGAGCGACTTATGATGTTAAAACTTTGCATAAAAGATCAAATGATTAATGTAGTGTCCGGTTATGCTCCGCAGACAAATTGCACAGACGAAATGAAAATTTTCTGTAAGAACTATACGAAACGCTTCGTATGATACCTAGAGCCTCCATAACTATAATTGGAGCTGATATAAATGCTCACATTGGCAAAACAAGAGAAGGTTTCGAACGGTACCATGGCGGAAATGGATATGGGGCGAGAAACGATAAAGGCGAATAAATATTGAAAACAGCTGTTGCATATGATTTGTCCATCACATTTCTTCAAAAAGAATGTAAATCACCTAATAACATACAAAAGTGGAAATCATCTTCGCAATCAATTTCCTCCTAATATCAAGAAAGGAAGTAGAAAATTTGTGAGGTTATACCAGGTGAGGCTGCTGCAATCCAACACAGACTGGTTGTGATGATCTCCAAGGAGGCGATGACACCAAAGCTGAAGATACACAATGGGAGAATCTAATGATTTCGGCTACCATATTTGAAAGTCGTTTACACAAATTACACGCTCTACAAATGTTGACTTTGTGATTTCATCCCGCAATCAGACCAATAATTCTGATAGAAAAATTTTCTCCTAATGTTAACATGTTTTTAGTTTTTTTTACCAAAGCTTCGAGCTTTTTAGATAAACGAGGTTGAAGGCGCAAAACATGTCCATTTTAACCTTTATTGAAGCTATATTGTCACGGCATTTTTAATTTAAACTAAAATATATTAATTTTTTATTGCAGATTAAGTGTCATCTATGGGTCCATTATCTTAGTTTTTTTTGTTTCACCTCATAAAATTTATTCGCGTTTACGTGAACTCCTTAACCCTTATCAAGATTCGTCCCACTATGTCTAGAAAACGGATTAAGTACATACTGCGTACGCGATGTTTACTAACACATACCTCTCTCCCTTCTTCTACTCTCCTCCCTTTCTCCTCCACTTCGGCCCCATTCCTAGGTGCTTGACTGGATATGGGGGGGGGGATGGAAGGGAAAAATTGATGTGTTAGTAAACATCGTGTAATATGTCTTTCCTCAATTGCCATTTTTTCGAAGTTTAGCTTTTTACCCTTTCTCACCTTCATTGAGTGACTTGCTATTTTTATCCCGCGATAGTTATTGCACTCTTGTTAACCTCCCTTCAATCTATAATTGGTATAACATAGCTTTCCCTTTACTCATTAGGTATCATACAACTTGCAAGGATTTTGTTGAACAGCTTTGCAAGTAAATGTCAAAAGCCCTAGGATTTGAAAGCTTACATACATAGGTATATTATCAGGTCCCACCGCTACCCATATTCATCTTTTTAAGCACCTTGTCAACCTCTTCTGCTCTTATTTCTAACTCTGGATCATATACATAGTTATAGCTTTCGCAATGGTTCGAAAACCCATTTTCACTGTTTAATAATTCTTCCCAGAGGTCTACGATTCGATGATTTAAAGTTAGCGTGTTGCGCCTTCCTAGTTTTTATAGTTTTTATGTTTATCACATCCTTTGCGTTTCTTGCAAATTTTAGATTATTCTTAAATATTTAATTTGGCGTTAAAATTTTTAGATATATCTGTTTTAGCCGTGGCCACACACCGTTTTGCTTCATTTTAGCCTTCACATATGCCAATCTTGTTTCTTCATTATGTAGTTTGACGTGAAATTGTGGCTTTCTTTTCAACGTGACTAGGAGTTGCACGTCTTCATTATACCACCTCGTCTCTTTATCTTTCTGTATACCTGGTTCCTCTAGATTTTGCTACTGATCATACCGAGTTAGCTATGTTAGTCCACATACAGCAAGCATTCTGATGATCGCCTATATGCACCCGTTTAATTACACAGGTCTACAAATAACTATTCTTTAATCTAAATTATAATTCCGAAAGAGAATTTCTTTCCAAAACTTCGAGTTTTTCAGATAAACTAGGTTGAAGGTGCAAAAAATGCAAATTTTAACCTCTATATTTAAATTTATTCGCGTTTACATGAACCCCTTCCCCTTATTAAAATTCGTCCCACTAAGACTTTTTTTTGGCCAAATCTTTAATACTCTTAATCTATAAATTAAACTTTCATCAGTTAAGAATGTATTTTGCAAAAAAAAGCCTAATAAATCGCTTAGTAGTGTTTTACTTAAAAATTTAAACTCATTACATGTGTATTTCCTTTTATGTCATAATTCTTTATAAATTTACGAAATAGTTTTTATAGTTTCTATTTAATAAAACTTTAGTGCCTTAGATGTAAAGGTTTGAATTATTACTATAACGTCTTGCAGTGATGAATGAAAAAAAGTCAATTTAGGAAGACCCATCACCATTGGGAGTGTATTCCGCCGTTTAATTTCTAAAATAATTTGCAAACGAATCAAACCCTCATTGGCCAATACTCTTTCACCTCATCAATTAGGCTTTGGTGTGAAGGGTGGATGTGAGGCTGCAAGCCATGCAGGTCGTATCACAATACAAAACCTTCATCCCGAACACTGTTTAGTGAAACTGGATTTCTCAAATGCCTTCAATCAGCTTAATAGAAACGTTTTTATGGAAAATTTTTTAGAAGAGTTTCCCCAATACGCAAATTATATCTTAGAAAGTTGCGGATCACCATCCCTTTTAAATTTTGGCTCCTTTTTTATTAAATCTGCTGAGGGCCTTCAACAAGGTGATCCCCTTGGGCCACCATTATTTTGTTGCGGGATAAAGAAACTTATTAACCAAATTAAGGACCAGTGCGACCTATCATTACATGTATGGTACCTAGATGATGCGACTTTGGCGGGCAGCTATGATCAGGTCGCCAAAGCCATAATCATTATCAAAGACTATTGTGTACCTTTAAATCTATCGCTCAACGATGGCAAATGCGAAATTTTACAACCACCTACTTTCGACCAATATTCGATTTTTAAACCTTATTCCACCGTAGCTAAGGAAAAACTTTCTATGCTCGGTTCACCCATAGGCGGATCTCCGTGCTTGCAGGACTTTTTAAATAAACATTTAGCTTTGTTGGCCTCAAAAATGGAACTTTTAAAATTGTTACCAATACATCACGCTTTTTTTATGATAAAAAACTTTTTTAATATCTCCAAGATTCAGCATTGTTTTAGATCAGCCGCTGCTTTTTTACATACTGACATTCTTAAATTATACGAATCCACAATTAAAAATCTCCTAGAAAAAATTTTAAACTTATCTTTTAATGATACTAGCTGGTTACAAGCCACACTTCCAACTAAATTTGGAGGATTAGGAATAAGGTCCCCTTTGACCATTAGCCTAGTAGCCTTCCTCTCGTCTTTCAATCTAGTTAAAGATCTCGTTTTTAAATTGGCCACCCATACGGAAGATTTTTTAACGCAAACTGCTTTAACATCATGGCTTGAAAATGTAATGCCAGGAGCCATTCCAGATTCAGTCAAACAACGAGATTGGGATGCCAGTATAGTGTCACGCTCCGTCGCTTACCTACTTTCGAGTTATGACGCCGTACAGCATTTCAATCTCAGGTCACTAACGACTGACTCTGGTCACGAATGGCTGGAATGCATTCCAAGCAAGTTCTCTAGGCTCTTACTCTCAAACCCCGAAATTACTTACGCGATCGCCTTGAGACTGAGGATCCCAATTTGCAAGCAATTGACTCGTAAAAATTGTAATAAACAAATTGATGTTTGGGCCCACCACCCCTTACATTGTAAACTTAACAAATTCCGTTTCATTCGCCATCAAAAGATCAACCTTTTGATTCAAACCGCTTTACTAAAAGCCGGCTTCCCTTCTATTCTCGTACCATCTGAACCCACTCTTGAGAGTAGAATGCGCCCCGATGGAACATCCACAATTCCATGGGAGGATGGTAAGTTCCTATCTTGGGACTTTACCTGCATCGACGTATTTGCACCCTCTAACAATAACGCTGACCCATTAGCTCTAGCGGAAGCACGCAAAACTCATAAATACCGTGATATAATTCCTTCTAAAATTTTTATCCCTATCGTGGCTTCTTGTTCTGCCACTTTTGGCAAACAGGCATTAGCCTTCTTTAAATTGATGGGAAAGAGATCCTTCGAAGGAAAATACTCAGCAAGTTTTCTTTTACGCCAAAAAATAGGAATTTTAATAGCCAAATACAATTATGAGGCATTTTCCAACACCTGGCCTCTGGCCCTCGATGAAGATGACGAGTAGTCACGCTTTTTATTTATTTATTGATCGTGTTTTATATTTTTCATATATTAAAAATTTTTAACAAAAAAAAAAAATATTTTATTCCAATTGCTGCATTAAAAGTCGCTTCCTTCATGAGCATTTATTTTATAAAATTTTGTTATAAAATGTTCAATCAAACTTAATTGTAATTTCATTAAATGGCATACGAAAATTATTTTGCATTCCCTATTTTACGAACTATCCCACTTTCAATAATTTAACCAGATTAATCTTTCAAGAATATTCTAAGTTATTTCTTAATAATTTTATTACTTTTAAATATTTTCTATTACCCTCACAGTAATATACTCCTTTCTCATTTTTTAATTATCCATAGACAAAGCTTTACGTGAGCGCATGATACAAAAGTTTTAAAACACTTCTTAATATTTCATAATTAAATTTACGACATGACCTATGGGCGTTGTAGGGAGGGGCAAAACAATTATTTTGAAATTTTAGCCATAATTTTATGAAATTCCAACAAATTTTTGAATTTGGAGGGAAGAAGCAGCTCCTACTGCCCCCCCTGGCTACACCCATGAAATGACCTGTAATTAGTTTAACTAATCACAATTTTTATCCGCATTGCTATTGTGAAAGATTAAAATTCGAAATACTAATTTAATTATTTATATTGATGATGGTTTAACTCTAACCCCTTCTGCTCCTTTTTATTTTTAGAGTAAGAAAAATTCTACAAACTTTTGCAAAAAGTGATCTAATTTGCTTGTATACAAAGTGTTTTTAATTTCAAGTAAATATGTACAATTGATCATATAAGGGTAAATATTTTATTTTTTGCTTAGATAAAGTTATTTATAACAATGTGTCCATATATTTATGGTCGTAGCCAGGGAAAGGTAGGGAGAGACGGCTGGGCCTCTTTAAATCCAAAAAATCTTTAAAATTTTGAAATTTATGGCTAAATTGCAAAAACTTAATATTTTGCCTCTCCTAAAATCATTACTGCCCCCCGTTAATTACACTCGTGGCACATAAACTAGTCATTGAAGGGTAAAGTATCGAGCAGTAGTACCTATATAGCTTTTGAAAAACCTTACCCAAAGCTTATTTAACCTGCTAAAAGAGAATTTATAATAAAACTTTTGTTCGGCCATAATAAATTGATTGATATAAAACGACATTACAATAATTGAGCATGGGCTATAAAATTGTTTAACCTATTTATTTTAAATTTTTTGTTTTTTATAAATCTTTTAATATGAAGTTTTTAGGAGCCCATGAATCTTCTTTGTTTAAATAACAATGAGTAATTTTTGAGAACTAATTTAATATAGTTAAGGCTATAATCCTAACTATACATTTATCTATATAACCACATAATATTAAGCTCTAAACTTTCTAGTTAATTAATTTTTTATCAATATATTATGTTATCTATAGAACACTAGTGACGTTTTATTTTTCAATATTAAAAATATTTTCTAAAATATTGTTGTGTTTGGATCACGCTTTAAATATTTTGAAAATGCCTATGTTAAAAATTTTAAACCCTAATTCGGAAATTGCTAAATCTTCGAGGGCTTTAGCAGTTAATATCACTGCTGCTAAAGGCCTTTTGGAGGTTATGAAAAGCAACCTCGGACCAAAAGGGACTTTAAAAATGTACTCGATGAAATAGTTTATAAACTAATAATTTTTAGGTTAGTATCAGGAGCCGGAGATATAAAGTTAACCAAAGATGGAAATGTCCTTCTGAATGAGATGGTAATGATTTATTATTCATATTTCAAAGGCTTATTAGCAAATCAAACATCCAACAGCATCTTTAATTGCCAAAGCTGCCACAGCGCAGGATGATATTACAGGTGATGGCACTACATCTATAGTACTTTTGGTTGGTGAGATGCTAAAGGAAGCAGAAAAATACATTACAGAAGTATATTTTAGGTTTCAAACTTTATTTGCTTTTATTTAGGGTTTGCATCCAACTATAATAACTGATGGATTTGAAATTGGGAAAAACAAAGCTTTAGAGGCAAGTTTCAAAAATAATTGTTGTAAAGCTCATATTAGGTGTTGGAAAAGATGAAATACAAAAAAGAAATAACAAAAGAGATTTTAACAAATGTTGCTCACACAGCTTTAAGGACAAAATTGAATGCTGAATTAGCAGACTTGATGACCAATGTTAGAATTGCTTAATTAAGTTGAATATCTAGTATAATTTTTAGATTGTGGTTGAAGCTGTTTCATGTATTAAAAATTCAAATGGGGTTATAGATTTGCATCACATTGAAATTGTGGAAATGAAACATAAAACTGAGACTGATACGGTGTATGTTTTTAAACTAAATTATTAATGTTTTTTAGTTTGATTAAAGGATTAGTCCTTGATCATGGTGCAAGACATCCTAACATGAATAAACGTGTTAACAATGCCTACATTTTGATATGCAATGTGAATTTAGAATATGAAAAAACGTAAGCTTATATGTATATTGATCTTTTTCTGTTTAGTTGACTACTGATATAAGGCTCTCATTTTGGTAAATTTAACACATTTAAATTGTTTCTTATTTTGTATCATAATTAAACAAATTAATATTTTTAACTATTTAGTTTAGTATTTAAATGAATATGTATAACATTATAAGAATATATTATGTTAAATTTAAACTGGTATATTTACTTACATTAAAGGTCTGAATTAAATAATTATGTAATCACATTTTTTGAAGCTAAATAAATATTAATTATATTTTTATCTCAAAATGTTAAAAAGATTATTTTGTGTTCACATATTTTAGAGAAGTTAATTCAGCTTTTAACTACAAAACTGCTGTAGAACGTGAAAGCATGGCCAAAGCTGAAAGAAAATTTGTTGATGATAGGGTGGAAAAAATTATACAGCTGAAAAAACAAGTGTGTGGTGATAGTGGAGACAGCAAAAAAGGATTTGTGGTCATTAACCAAAAGGTTTCCTTTTATTTTTCTTTATTATTACATTGAGATTCCCTCTCACTTTTAATAATGTTTTGATGAGATTGTGTAAAGTCAACTAAAGCCAAAATTAAATTAGCCTTCAGAAACTAAAAATATTTGTTGTAAACATTTGGGTTTGTTTTAAATTTATTGAAAAATACACGAGTGAATATATAAGTAAAAATTGTGGCATTAGAACCTTTTTTTATTTTTGGGAATATTATCTACACATCTAGTTGGGCTAAAAATGGTTGAAATCTTTATAGTCTGCATTAATATGACGATTTTAAACCTTTAAATGTTGTAACGTAAAACCTACTACATTTTGAAAATCACCATTTATGTTTTAAAGCATTTTTAACTTTTTTGTCACGTCAACCATTGGAAAATTTAGCAACTTAATATTTAAATTCCCTACTTTAATGTATTCATAGGGTATAGATCCTCTGGCATTGGATATGTTAGCCAAGGAGGGAATAGTAGCCCTGAGACGTGCTAAAAGGAGAAACATGGAAAGGTATTGTTTAAAAAAAGGCATATGTACTAATAGCTCCTTAGATTGGTTTTAGCTTGTGGCGGCAAAGCTATCAATAGTTTGGAAGACCTCTCTCCCGATTGCCTTGGCTATGCAGGACTTGTATACGAACACGTTCTGGTATAAACTATTATAAATATCAGTTTAACCTTAATTATATATTTCTACACAAATAACTAAAATACCTATGATGGGCGTAGCCAGCATTGGAATTAGAAGGGGGGATAATGATTTAGGGAGGGGTAAAATTATCATTTTATGAAATTTGGGTCATAATTTTAATAAAAACAATTTTTTAGATTTAGAGGGGGCAGCCCCCCCCCCCTGGATAAGCCCTGATACCTATTGATAGTCATAACATTGTTTAAAACTACTTATTTGTATGGTCATGGTTGTTTACCAAAATTATTTCTTGTTATAAATATTTGAAAAAGCATGTCGATAAATTGATGTGTCACACACTTTGACAAATGATGTAGGTAGTGTTTAACTAGCGCGTCTTACTAGACCTACGCTGTTTAAGGGAATAAACACACTTAGTACCATCACCATTAAAAGAGTCTACTGGTGTAAGGTCTCTTTTTAGTGTTTTCCTTCCCTATGGTCTTAAACCCTATAAAATTACTATGGGGTGCATGTGCCCTTTTTTTATTCGCACAGCGTTGTTATACATCTCGACAATATCACCAAGTTAAGCATATATCTATCTCATGACACATTCGAGTATTTGACGAAAGAATATATTGGTCGGTTTGCACCAGACTCACGTTGAAAGATTTTAAAAACGAGACTAGCACTTATGATATGGCTATTTTATGCACGCCATAATATCACTCCAGCAGACCCCTAGGCGCACCCGTTGCAACACTTGTTTGAGTCACAAATTTAGAAATTCAAGACCATTTGTATTCTTGAAGAATTAGTAGGCCAAGATTTTTTTTCAAAATAAATGTTTAAGTTTACCCCATTTACCTCGATTCCTATTTAATTTTAAGGTCTGATTTATTGTTGATAGGGTGAAGACAAGTTTACATTCATAGAGGAGTGCAAAGATCCCAAATCGGTCACCATCCTCATCAAGGGTCCCGCTAAATACATGATTGTCCAGATGAAAGATGCCATTAAAGATGGCTTAAGAGCCGTGAAAAATGCCTTGGAAGATGGTTAGAATAATTTATGTTTATTTTATTTTTAGATAGTATGTATATTTACTTAAGGAAGAAGTTATGTTCTTAGATTTTTACTAGTATTTTCGGTTTGAATTTTAAGAATATGAGGAATGTAGCAAATTGCCCAATCCTCCTATAATTTGTATATTATTTTTACAGATCCTGGATAAATGGATTAAAATTTGTTGGGTCATAATTACCCCATCCATGACTTTACCCAGGCTCATAGTTTTAATATTGGTTAATTCCTAAACATTGCCTTAAATAGGTGCGATAAACAGATACGAAGACCATCTTTTGGAACCCTTTTTGTGCTTTTTTTACTGTTTGCATTTCTTCGAGTTTTGTGGACACCAAGCTGCTTTTCATTGCTTCTACCGTTTAAATTCATGCTGTCACCTAATTTAAGCAGCTTTAAAAAAACGTGGAACGCTATTAATATAAGTAAATTTTTTTGTTATTGTAAATTAGTTGATTCTCGCATAAAGTGTAAACTTTTATTTTGCTTGACATAGGCGTAGTACCCGGGGCGGGCGCTTTCTACATCGCAGCCTTTCAAGCCTTAAAAAATTTGAAGGATTTGCGGGGCAAAGTTAAGTTGGGAGTTAAGGCTTACGCGGACGCCCTGCTAGTTATCCCAATCACGCTTGCCACTAATTCGGGATTCGATCAACAGGATGCCATATTGAAATTAGAGGAGGAGAGCGAAAAAACCAAGCAATACGTTGGTCTCGATTTGGACACCGGTCTCTCTCTCTCACATTTTTGCTAACAGATTAAATTTTTAAGATGAGGGGAGAGTTATATATAGCCGCGTGTTATGAGATATGGTAATACTTAATCATAGAGCTGCTTTTTCTCAGATAAATCTATACAGCGTAGTTTTATTAAAATGGTGACGGTATATTTTACATATTAATTCAGTAATAGGCCGTTATAGTTGATACGTATCTTTTTTTGAATTTTAACCTAATATAGTTTTTTTTGCTTAAAAGTGGTCCAAAGTATCACTTGTTGAATTATTCATAATTTAGCTATTACAATTTTTTAAACTTAATTATATGAGTTATATTTTAAAAGTGTATTAAACTCACTTAACTGCATATTTTGCTGATTTCTTTTAAATATAACTAATATTACGGCGATGTTTGCTTTTTTAAATAAACTTCTTTTGGGAACGGTTATATTCGACTAGTTGATAAAAATAATGAAAGGTAGTTCTCTGAAAAAACAAGTCAATTGCATTGTGAATGGATTAAATCAAGAAGGAAGATTCAAGCAATATCAATTGACTCATGTAGACTGAAATTTTTTTAGCCTAATTTATACTTTTTTTAGTTTATGATGTGCAACAATTTATACTTTTTTGCTAATTCGCTGACTTCTTGGGTGCCATCTTTGTGATCCAATTTATTATTGACTTTAATGTATAAATGGAAGGACATACTTGTGCCTTTGCCTATTAAATTAAAACCCTTCGTTTTGACGCTACTATCTACTATGTGTAATATCTTTATTTTGATAAAAATATATAGGGGAACCGATAATACCGGCCGATATCGGTGTGTGGGACAATTACAACGTTATAAAGCTAAGCATTCACTCCAGGTAAAAGCCTAGCCTCGTATGTCTCTCAATTTTGCAGCTTTGATGTTTAAATGGTTTTTTCTTTATTAAAATTGACCATAATCACTGCTTGATCTTGAAATGTGTGACGTTTTTGACCAAAACCTTCAACATACAAGCTTTTAGTAAAAAAGGGAATGCCATTTTATTATAATTTGCTTCTATTATAAATTTTGTATACTTCTCTCATAACTCATAAATTTATTCGGACACTTGTTGGATTTTGCAGGAAACTGGTTTTAAAATTAGTCTTATAATGGGAAGATCTGTGCTATCTGAAGTGATTTATTTATAAAATCTGTTTTAACACTAGTTTGGCCAAGCGATTTGAAGCAGAACGCGCATTTTAACCATTACCTTTATTTCTATTTTATGCAATTACATAAAGTAGTTTTAATAGTTAATAAAGGTATTGAATTAATCATAATATTATTCTCATTATTTACAGCACAATTATTGCCAGTAACATTTTGTTGGTTGATGAAATGATGGCTGCAGGCATTTCGACTCTCAAGAAATGAAGCAAAAATTTTAGTGAATAAAAATCTCTCTTAGCACTTTGCTTCTTATTACGCTTATGTACATTGATTTTATGATTATAATGGCGATGTCGTTTAGCTAACACCATTTTATATTCGTTGTCCATATTATCCTTTTTTTGCACATCAAAAATAAAATTTAGTTAATTCGATACAGTTTATTTTTTAAAATCACAGTCATATTTGTGATTATATGAAAGACGAATCGTTTAGTCATTAATCTTTTTCTTTATATATCATTAAAACATATGATTTCATCAACTGGGCTTTGTTTCATAATAATATTATAGCAATAATATAAAACCGATATAATTGTGTAGATAATGATATAGCTATTGGCAGGTAGATGCCTTTAGATTTTCTAAAATTATTTGATCACGAATGCCTACTAAACAAGGGACCCTAGGTATGAACATTTTTGGCTTCGAATTGCATGGCACCCACATCGGTATTCAATCCACACGGCCGTCCTCTATTTTCGGTATTCATGGTACTTATTAGTGTGAGCACTATCTTGTAATTTTTAATTGATTAAGGAAACAATTTTAAAATACATTCTAATCATTAGTTTAATGCATCTTTTTGATTTGCACCGTGACTTTCTCCTCCTAATAGAGTTCGACTATATTTATTAAGATCCTTGTTAGTTCTAACTCTCATATGTTCCTTGAAACATTCTTTTCACCTTACCATCACTTCATTTGACAAGGCTTAGACCTCCCCACGTTATCGACAATTTAAGGATCCAGAAGTTAAATTTATCATTTCCCTTATCTTGGCCAAACTGTACTTTAATTGTCGCCCTCTTTATCATCTAGTTAGCCAGCAATTTTGATGTAATTAGCATTCTTTGCTAATGCAATGGCCTTCTTCGCAACTGTTTGGCTTCTTGATATAACTGATAATCCTTAGATTTTTTCGATTTAGGCGGCCATTTACGTAAAGTTTTCTTTTAATAAACTCCCTATTCCATTGATGTTCACTATAGCTCCTTATTCAAAGCCTTGCTTCGTTAATCATGTCCTCAAACCTGTGTTTCGTCTTTTCAAGTTTGCGTGCAGCCTCTCCCATTCCTAGTTATAGTTAACGTTCCCCTTCATTAACATGGTGCTCACTAGTGTAGAGGCTTTTTGGCGGTATTTACCGCCTGTCAACGTTTCCTTTGGCATTTCGTATTTAATTCGAGGTGGATATGTTTTTTTTCCTTCGATGAGCATACTCATCATTTAATATTCAAAACGGGTGGAAAATGTTGCTAGGCGATTTCTTCCACTATTATTCCCTTAATCATTTCGCCTTATAAGTAGATAGCCAGTTTGACTAAAATGTTTTCCACTATGTAACATTATTATCTTCTCGTTCTTGAGATTTTATAATGATAAATCCGGGCATTCCGCTTATTAAAAATTAAATAAATCTGTCTCACCATATAATGTAGAATCTAATTATATTATGCTCATCAACAAAAAATACTAAAAGCAATGAAAGTTTATAATAGCTGCTCGAGGAACTTGGATCCTCTGTTTGATTCGGTTATATCTATGTCGACTGTCCCTCTTATAAAATTTTAGGAATGCAGTCCATCTAAAGTTTCTTTAATATTTGATGTTTTTAAGACTGTTTTGCCGCATACTATAATACTTTCAGATTTTATAAATATTACATTTATGATAATAATTATAAAAAAAGTATTTCTAATATAAGTTTAAAACACATTATCTAGTTTAATTTAAAACACATGCAAGTCAAATATCAAAAAACTCCTGTAATAAATTTCCATTTAAAATATATAATTACTATCTTATGAAAATTAAGCTTACGATAAATTAGCAGCTCAAAATTGGAAAATTACGCTACATAAATGACAAATAATATTAATAGTTATTATTTTTTATTTGCTTAAAATTGTAATCGATATTATGCTACTCATTTTACGGGTCATTAATTTTAATCGATCACATATTTTGATGATATATTGGCGGGGGTTTGACAAATTTTCTCACGCGCCCCAAGTCTTTTCTATCATGGACTATGAATAATAAAACTCTTTGACAAAATATTACGAGCTAAACTATGTATTGCTTGAATTAAACTATAAAAGATTCGACTTTTATTATGAAACTTAATTGAAACACTCTAAAAACATAGAGGGTTAACAGTAACAGGTGCCTAAATCAATTGCAACTACTTAAATTTTGTTACCTAGTCTTCATTCATTCTTGCTCCTAATTTACTTAAAATAAACAAGGAAATAATTTTTTAATAGACAATTAAAATCAAATAAAGAAGGGTATATCAGTATTTAAGGGCGTAGCCAGGTTTTGAATTAGGGGGGGGGGGCAAAACCTAAATTTTTTTTAACTTATAAGGGTTTTGCTTTAAAAAAAATTTCGTCATTTAGGGGGGCCCCTGGCTACGCCCATGTTAGTATTGGCTATTTAACATTTCATCGAGTTATTATTAATGGATCGATCACATAAGATTAGTCTTAAATGCGGAATCGATTTTATTATATTGACAAGATAATGCAGAATTTTTTGTAATTGGTACAAAGAAAACCGATACCTTTTTATAAATCATTTTCTAAGTTAAAGCATTTATATGCCTTTCAGGCGCTGGATTAGCAAACAGATAAAGGGACAAAACTCTAAAATATTTTCTTTTTATTTTTAAGCATCTTTATTACAATGTTTGACATCGATCTATTGGTTAGTATCGAACTAAAATAAGCACTAAGCTAGGAAAGTGGCTGACAAGATGTACAAATATTCATTAAATAAAATTAAATTATTTTTATAATGTAAGTCGAGCATTAGGATAGAGACTTTCAGAAGTATGGATAATTAAGAAAAAAGGATTTTAAAATGATTTTATTTTCATCTATCAACAAATTTGATTTACTCACAATGTTATAAACGTTATACTAATTTAAATGTGACTTGCGTTATGATTACTACCTTAGTTATTTTGTTAATTTTTATTTAAATATTTAGAGGAAATAATAACGTCCGTTTATTGTAAATTAAAACTTAAATTTCGATCTATCGCTCTACGAATCTATGAAAAAATATTTAGGACATGTTCTATTTTCCTTCAATTATTTTTAATAATTATAAAAACCATTTGGCTGTGTATATTATCAATTTATGTTTTCCTTTATAGCATTTACAATTTTTAAATTTCATTATAATGTAGTATATGCTTGAAATAAATTATAAAGGCGCTCTGTAAAAGCATTGCTCTGCGACACATTTTGGTCATACCACGGCTAGACATATGATATATTTGAATTTTTGACTTTATTTTGACTTTTCAAAAGTCAGTACAGTCCCCTCAATATTGCAATTCAAGCATGGATGCCACTTGCTTTGTGTCCTTTCAATTGCTAATATATACTTTGAACGAGAATTCCCTTGAGTCTTCATGATCGTGAAATTGAATTACACATATCAAATTAGCTATCAATATTAACCTTGTGCCTGAAGCCCAAGTTATGTCAATTCACCCCTTTTTGGTCATCAGTATATTTTAATGTCAAATTTTGTAGTTACGCCGAGTTCATACCACTCTAACAGCATTTACATATATATTTATATTACACATTATAAATTTTTTACTATAGGTTCAGTAATAAAATAGCTTAATAATTTTGATGTCTTAAAGTCCAATTACAGTAAAAATAACGTAAAACATTATACTATTTGGGCTTAAAATTCAAATTCCGATACTATATAGACAATTAAACGGTTTTTAAACTAAATTTTTTAAGCATTTATGTAGTATGCATTTAAATCATTGCTTTAGGCTTTGGGATAGTGGATGTGTGTCTCATTTGTGGAAAGAGATCCCTTGTAATTGAAATTGACAAATTTTATGAAGAGATTGCCTAGTCAGCTTACCTATTCCTAAAATTCACTTATTAAAGTACGAAAACTTTTATAACTCCATAGGCGTAGCCAGGGAGGGGGGCAGGGGGCGGCCCCCCCCCTAATGACAAAAAAAATATCAATACAAAAAATCATTAAAAATTGAAAAATTTATGCTTTGCTCCCCCCCCCCATCCAAACTTAAAAAACTTGCGTCCCCCCCCCTTCCAAAACCTAGCTACGCCCATTAATGGCTCTTATATATAACAAAAAAATATGTGATGCAGTAGATAAATATGTAATCCAATTTTTTTGATTTAATAAATTCCAACTGAAAAAATTCTTATTAAGATTTGCAATAGATAACATTCAAGTGACCAAATTGAAGTTAGCTTGTGCTCTAATCATCATGTTAAGGTTATGATACTACAAAATAATATTTTTGTGCTTGTTATAAGTTAAAAAAAATGCCAAAATTATATATCTAAAATTAGTAAATATTAAGGCAGCCAGAGAGTTAGACTGACCCCAAATATATTTTCCATTTAAATCTATATCTAATAAAAAATTGTTGCTAACTTTCTTGATTCAAAATAAGCCGCTTTAATTGGAAGGAATGGTTTGAATCCGCATATTAAACTGGCACATGTTTTTGATGTACAAAATATCAGCAATAATAAATAAAATTTCAATCATTTAAATATTTTTTAAGTTCCGCGTTATTCAACAAAGGAGGGTTTTGCAAAAAAAACACATTATTATGATAATTGAAATAAATTGAAAGCAAGAGATTTTCTAAGATAGAATTTAAAATGCTAAGGCAAGATAAGGAAAAACAAAGTGCTATTATTTAAAAGAATTTAATAATTGTCTATATTTCCCCAAACAATTCGATTTAATCATTAATAATTTTTAGTCAATAAAATTTTGCTTTTTTGAAAAGGCTAGAAGGAAGATTTGAAAAGCGTTTAGCATTTATCTTATTCAAGTTTTTGAAAGAAAGCAAACAGTACATTACATATGGGTAAGATTTACCTATAAAAGCTGAAATTTAATTCACTGAATAAAATATAATTTATATTTGGGGCCATATACCAAAGCTACGGAGAAAACCCTAAAATTGTCGAGATTTAACATATAATATGACATAGAAAGAGAGCTTAACCCGACAGGTACCACTAACGGTTCGGCCGAACCAATTTCAATGAAATTTTTTTTGGGGCATCTCGATATGCTCTTATTAGATAAACAAAAAAAAAATTTCGGAAAAATAGCTTACTTTTGGAAATAAAGGGGTGTCACCTAAAAGTTACACTGGTAGACACAAATATAGGGAAATTTAACCGGATAGCTACCACTAAGGGTTCGGCTGAACCAATTTTTATGAAATTTTTTTTCGGGGCACCTCGATATGTTTTTATTAGATAAACAAAAAAAATTTCTGGAAAAATAACTTACTTCCGGAAATAAAGGTGTGTTAACGAGAGATATATAAGCATAATTGTAAATTTTATTATATAACGAAATATGCGCAAAACATTTAGTTATTATGAAACGATAACCAACAATGCATGTGAAGTCCAACATTGCAATAAGAACATAATATTCTAGTCGCTTTTTTACAAACAACGCAGCGCCGTTGAGTACAATGCTGTCGTTGATGATTGTCTACGACGTTTCTAATTTTTGTCAATCTAGAATTCAACGTTCTTTTCGGAAGTTGGCCGTATTTTTTAAAATAATTTTGGACGATTTCCCGTTTGAAGTTACAAAGTGTCATGTTTCCTTTGTTCATGCAATACAGTTGCCAAGCATTTTGACACGCTGTATCTAATCCAAACGCAAATAATGGAAAATACCATTTCCTGCCCCTGTAAGATATTCTAGTCGCATCGACGTTCTGATCCAAGCGATCAACGCCGCCCATGAATTTATTATACATTTTCACCATAAATGGGCATTGAACTGATATCTTTTTCCTTGATTTTTGAACTGTTGCAATTCTTGCTATATTAGTTATGGGCGTGACACCATGACAATTAGAAAGCATTGTCACTATGTTATTATCGTTCCAACTTAGTGCCATGATGTTAGGTGTATTCTTCTTTGAAATAAACCCTCTTTCCTTTTTTTTCATGGTCTTTATATCAATCAAGGGACATTTGATACGATTTACTCGTACTGTCCCAGTAGCTCCAATATTCATATGTGAAAGACATTTCAATAACTTGGAGCTGGTAAAATAATTATCGAAATATATATTATACGGGGCGAAATCGGGAGGGAGTTTTTCTACAAGGTCTAATATTACAGCTCCTCCTAATCCAAAATCCTTTTGCTTGGTCATCAAATATGAGGCTCCTTGGTAAGGCTGCATATTAATTAGGTAGCCGGTTTTAGTGGCCGCACACCACATTTTAAAGCCAAATCTAAAAGGCTTGCCTTTTATAAATTGCTTTGCAATGTGGTGTCCATAATAAGGGACCATAGATTCATCCATAGCAATGTGGGAGGAATTGCAATATTTAAAATTGGTTTTAAACCTATCATTCAAAATATCTAGAAAACCGCGTATCTTGGAAAATTTGTCTGATGGGAACAATTTCGAGTTATCTGACAGATGGAGATATTTAGTTATCTCTTGAAACCGATTTCTGCGCATACCATTGGATACCATTTTGTTAAATGAATCGGCCTGAAGTTCCCAAAACATTTTGATATTTTTTGGGGACAAGTAACCAGTTAAAAAAAGGATTGAAATGTAGATTTTAATTCGCTAATCGTTAAATTTAGATCATGGTTGTGTTGTCTTGCATATAAATTACTCATATTTACAACAAGTGTAATAACATCATTTGAGATAAACTGTTCTAAATAGTCTTCAGGATGCTCTAAAACGATGGGGTTAAATATACGATTTTCATCAGAGTCCCCACAACCCCGTGGCCTAAATATGACGTCATTATCGGTCCATTTACCGTCTATATCTTGAAAGTTATCGAGCTCATTTGACCTAACCACCTCAATACAAGAATTAAGCATAGATCGTGGCAAATGTTGCAGATCAAAGTCCATTTCATCCCCACTTTCCATATCCGTGTCCCCTTCGTCTTGAGGCGGAAAAATCAGTACTTCGTCAATATTTTCATTCGGTGTGTCCAATTCCTCTATAATGTCTATCAAAGTTCTAACGCAAAATAATAAAACTAATAATAGTACATAATATTTAAAAAGGGGACTTATGTCTCAAATTCTATTATAAATCACTTTTAACTTTTTAAAACGACAGATAGAATCCGAATGAATAACAAAAATCGCATGAAATTTATCAATTGAGTTCGACCTCCTTATTCTCATACTTATTTGTGGTGATAGGATGTGTAAATATATATATAAATATTGTTTTTTGCATATTTTCTACTAAAAAATTAGCAAAAATTTGAAAATGAAAATTTACCTAGACTAATTTTTATTTCCTATAGGTGTAAAATTTGCGATATTCTTGACTTTCCTAGCCCCACCCCTTATAAACCATTAAGGTTTACGAGAAAAAGACAAAAATATATATAAAAGATCCATACAAAGATATGCTCGGCAAACTAGCTCTGCCCAGTGTAACCTTTAGGTTATGTTCAACTTTAAGGCAAAATTTAAAGGCTTTAAAGTACTCAAATAAATTCAAAATTACTATCAAAATGTTGGAAAAATTATAGAGATTATAAATATGCAAATTAAATTGCAAAAACTTACAGTTGAGTATCCATAAATATTGAATTTAAGAAGGGAGGTAGAAAATGCAGATTTTGCGATTTTTGAATGAGAATAATTCACGAATGAAGGAAGAAGGAGTTATGAAATTATATCAGCTGATTTATCGCATTTCGTTCTTTCAAATTTAATTTAAAAAATGTTTTTATCTTCTGTAGTTTTTAAGAAATGTGGTTTTAAAGTTGCGTCACCTAAAAGTTACACTGGTACCTGTCGGGTTAATGGTAATATATGTATGTCAAAAAATTTGAATTAAAAATATTTAATTCAAGTTTATCTGTTTATTTTTGAATAAGTTCTGTTGACATATTAATTATACTTTTAGTATAAGATAAAATTAATAATTTTAAAGCATAGAGCTGTTCCTCCTTTATGTTCATAAAATTAGTGAATTCCTCTTAATAGCATTTGCAAAAAAATTTAAATAATATCAAATATCTAACTATAAATTATATCCTTTACTCCCATCCATATTTTAATTTATAAGCCTCAATATAATTTTTAGTTTTGTTCAACAGCCTATTTACCTACGCCCATGGGCGTAGCCAGCTTAGAATTAGATAGGAGCAATAATTATTCAAGGAGGGGCAAGATCAAGGGCGTAGCCAGGTTTAGGATTAGGGGGAGGCAAAAAGTTCAAAAGTCCAATTAGGGGGGGGGCGAAACCCTATTTTTTCCAATTTTTACAAAAATTTACATTGAAAAAAAAAGAAAAATTCTCATTTAGGGGGGGGGGGGGGCGGCCGCCCCCCCCCTGCCTACGCCCATGCCTACGCCTTCTTATATCTAAATGCTTGAATAGCGTTTAAACTATTTTTTAATGCATTCTTTTAAAATCTGCATATGTCATATTATCGAGTATTTTAAAATAGTTTACCAAATTAATTTACATATTTTTGCATTTGTCAAGCAGCTGATAATTGGCATGGGCGTGGCCAAGGGAAGAGAGCAGGGAGGGGCGGCTGCCCTCCTAAATCCAAAAATTATTGGAAATATATTGAAATTATGGCTAAAATTTCAAAAAAAGATCATTTTGCTCCTCCCTAAATCAATATTGCCCCCCTCTAAATCCAATGCTGGATACGCCCATAGTCATTATCATAAGACAACAATAACGGCATACACCTGCAAGCAAAGGGGTTAGTAGAACATCTATTTTAAACCAAAAAAGTTTATTATGGCAATTTTTAGCGGAACCTTATATTGAATAATTTGTTGAAGACAATGCGTCATAAAAGGATCCGTGTTGACTTCATCCTATTTTTTGGCAAAACTATCATCAAGGATGACCTAACTTGTTCCAGCCCTTAATTCCTATCAGGTGTCTTCATTAAGTCAATCTGAACGAGGTTCAAAACTCGACATATATAAAGGGGATTTGACGTATAACAACATGGGGAGCCTCCGTTTTTCGCCTCCCGTTAATCAAATTAAGTTATATATTAGTTTAGGTAGCTCGCTACGGTATACATGGGCGTAGCCAGCATAAGAATCGGAGGGGGGATAATAAAGCTTTAAGGAGGGGCAAATTGAACATTTTGCTAAATAGCCCTAATTTCAATAAATTTCAACAAATTTTTGGTTTAGAGGGGGCAGCCGTACCCTCTCTGCCCCCCTGGCTATGCCCATGGCGGTATACCTGCTCGCCTAAACTCATTTAAAAACTGCATTAAGGCCAAGCCTAAAAAACAAAAATTGTGTTTTTTTAAATATCAGCTGGTTCTAAAAGTAGGAGTTTCATTTTTAACTCAAATGAGGATTTTTAAAGTCATCGAGCCCAATACTTTTTTTAATTGGAATTATTAGAAACACTGCCCCAACCACCTTGGCTGAAAGTAGTTCTCCCAGCTTAGAGAATCAAACGCGTTTGATCTAGTGATGGTGAAACGCTTAACACTAGCGCGTCTAGCGCCTCCCCCCTACATAGCATAGTCGCTTGGATGAGCTAGATAGTCACTTGGAGGCGCTAAAGTTATAGCACATAGTCACTTGGAGGCGCTAGAGCTATAGCACATGGCCACATAAGGCGCTAGAGCTACAGCACATAGTCACTTAGAGGCGCTAGAGCTATAGCGCGGCGCTATAATTGTTTGATCCAAGGCCGAATACCCAGTAATTAGAAACATTATTTTTAATAAAATATAACAAAATTTATATTCGATATGGTTGTTATTAGATTATGTTTTGAACAATTAATCACAATCGCTGCTACATTCATTTGCTTATTAATTTAACTAATTTCATTAAACTGGTTCCTTATTATTTGTAATCAAGCATTAAGACCTAGCATTTTCCTGACTCTTATATACAAACTTCAAATTATTTAAATCTTAAGCTTAAACTCGGTTCGACCTAAAATGGTCCTTATTAATTACTAGGGCTTGAACTTGAGTTTGTATATTTTACATATAAAGCACCATGATGACATAAATCGTAATTTTTATTTTTTTCAAACTTAGAGAAGAATATAAATGGGCGAATATTTGTCCATATGCTTCATTTTTCTGGTTGTTTTATCGTTAAATTTGGAATTAAATATTTTGATTTAAAAGCAATTGAACTGAGATTTGCATTGTGAGTGTAAAGATGTAAGAGATCATTTCATAAGCGTAGCCAGGTTTTGGATTGGGGGGGGGGGGGGCAAAACGTTTAAAAGTTAAATTTGAGGGGGGCAAAACATAATTTTTTTTAATTTTTTAAAGTTTTTGCATTGAAAATGTTTTTTCTCGTAATTTAGGGGGAGGGGGGGCGGCTCCTCTCCCATGGCTAGGTCCATGGATCATTTTTCATCTTATAATTTAAAATTTGAAATTTTATTTAACTTGCTTAAACTAACCTCAAAAAATAGTTTCGCGAATTAGACTTATAAAAGTACAAATATGCAACAACATTTAGGTATAGCCTCAAATAAATTTTTATTTTCCAATTCAGGAAAAAATTATATTGTATCTGTCCTATTAATATGTATTTTTGATAATGAAATCCAACAGGTGTTATTTAAAACACCCGACAATAAGGGTATTGTATTAAAAGCGTTAGATTGAGTGATTGTTGGTGATCGTAGGCATAAATGTTAAGATTTAGATCTTTATATCCATAATTGTTTCAATTTTTCATCTTTCAAAATCAGTACTATACTATTTTTAAACATATCAAAATTGGAACAATTGAAAATAATACCATAATTGTTAAACAGTTGGATAATATATTTAAAGAATCAAACCAAAAAGAAATAGGCAAGACGTTAGTCCAAATAGAGGTCTCACTTGACTTTTGGCGATACATAGTTTGAGAAGAACATAAGTATATATTTGCTGCTATAATTTCGAAATTCAAATATTAAATTCTAGGGGTTTATTTGTCAAAAAAGATAAAATTTTATGAGAATATATATGTTTTAGCGTTTTATGCACTTGATTATTCAAAAATATAAAAAGTAAAATATTACGTTAAAAATCGTATTACTAAGGTTTGGCCTTTCAAAATTGCGCTTTTTTAAAATAACATGAAATTTTTGCTAAATTTAAAATTTGATAGCATCGATGTGGAATTACAAGACTGCAGGGTCAAATAGACGCACATCACAATTTATCATCCTTGTTGCAAGTTGACTAATTTTGCGTTAAACGGGGTATGAAAGGGACAATTAAGAAAGTGAAATTGTATGAATAAATTTATTTTACCACGCCATGTCAATAAATTAATGAGCCATGTTAAAAATGACAACCCCGTTTATATACATATACCGATTCTTTAGTCGTCCATCATATACAGTAGTAGCTAACATTGTTACGGCGGCTTGGATATAATAAAATACTAGGGGTTTCAAGTTAATATAAAATTCTTGGCTTACATTATTGAGTCGATTTAAAATGATAAGAAAAAATTAAGAAAATTTGGCAAAATATTAAAGTTTGTATATATTATGAATAAAATTTCTGTCAAAAAGATAAACAAATGCAACTACAATATTTTATATGGCAAAAAACACGGGTAAGATAATTGCTACTACTTTTTCGATGATTAGAAATTAAAGACTAAGATTAATCCCTTAATATGGTTTAATATTAAATTAGCACCATCTTTAACCACAGATTTATCTTCAAACTTTTTAAATTAAGATAAGAGCTAACATTCATAAGACTTCTTTCAAGATTAGAGTTAAATGGGAAAACGCTGAGGGATGGTAGATTCACCAAAGGTTTAGATCTTAAAAAAATTAGCTTTTTAGTTTAAGGGACTAAAATTTTTCTAGAAAAATCTCCTTCTTCAAAGGTTTATAAATGTATAATATATTGTGTTGTTTTAGGGGAAATATGTAGTTAAAGGGAGCAGCTCAATATTTTGACGGGTGAGATACGCTTAGCAAACCACATGTATTTGCGTAAAGTTTATTCCCTATACACAACAGCATAACACTGAGAATTTAGAATCTTTCAAAATGTAAGGTTTCTTTTTGGTTTGGAATATGTTCGTTATTCCACAAATATGAAGTTGGAGGAATGAAAGTGAAAATAATTAATTTTGTGCCATTTTTTGGAGGGAGCCAGGCAATTTTTTAGCTCGAACCAGGGTGTGAGGTTAGTCTAAATTAACATATGTTTTATACATTTTGGCATCCATAACATCATCTTTTAACATCACTTCTATACCATAATATATATTAGGGGTTCTTACATGTATTACATTAGAGGGGATCGAAATTGATGAAGGGATAAAGTACTTAATAATAAACCCCTTCTGAATTACTTGCAGGACCACCACCATATACCTAAGTCGCAGTTTAATGATCCTCTAGGTAACGTGCAGTTTTGAAATAAATACAAATATACCCTAGTCTGTAAAAATAGCTAAACGTCTTCAACTAAAGATTTTATTTAACACGGTTGTTTGTTCAAGTTTTATATTTAATAAGAATAATAATTTAATAAATTTGTGTAGACTTTGTTCAAGTTAAGGATTTGAATGGCAAATTTTGACGCATAGTGGATTAGGATGGTGTCCCTTGTCCTATATACATAATTTGATCCGCCCTCCCTCCAATAAACTAATTCCAGCATCGATTAGTGCTTTATAATTTATTGTGATGGTAGCCCTCTTATTCTGACCCAAAAATAAATATACATTGGTCAAATGCTCATAAAATATTACAAATATTATATTTGTTTTATATGCCAAAGTATAAATACGGAATTAATTGTCGTAAATAACCCTTTGAGCTAACATCCTTTATTCTGCCATTCCCCATTCCCTATTCCCTATTCAGTTTGAAATATCGTAAGTTTTATTAATTGTTAAAGCATATTTTATTACCGCAATATTGTATTTATATGATATGTATATACTCGTATGTGAGAGTTTTACTCGAGAGATCAAAGAAGAGGAGTAATAAAAGTCATAAAAAATTTCTATCCCTCCAGAGCAATTAAATTAAATTAAATCATATTATATTATTCTTTTTAGTAATTATGGCACATCCGAAAATCGTTAAAAGTTTATTTTTTACTTATCGACCCATATAAAAGTTTTGAAGAAACAGTTTCAGAATTGCTAATTGCTATAAATCAACCTGAATGTTTTGCTAGATAACTTCCCAGATAAGATTAAAATATGTGACAGCATCCGGTAAATTATTAAGAGCCACAAGACATTTTTATAAATTTATAATTAATAATATTATGAACATTTTTGATTTAAGATAAAAAATCCTAATTTATAAATTGGTAATTTTGGCATCTTTCTGACGTTTTAATTAGTATAAAAGATAAGATACGAAATATAAATGTTCTCAAAAGACCTGTGACCTTTTTTGTTTGTCAAAAGAAGCAACAATTATAACCTTATTGCGAGATTTGTTTTCGATTATGTGATAAAGATTGTGTTAATAAACCGTTTTTAATATAACTTAAAAACAAGCATTCCAAAGCCTTTTTTACATTACAACAGTTTTTAATTGCTTTTTTTAGATTTAATAATTTTTTACAAATATGTATGGCCTTAAACCACAACAAAATAATTTTTTCATATTTATTTTGTTTGTAATTTGCATAGTTAATTTAATAGGCCTATCGAAACTTTTATTAAGTATATCAGAAAGACTGCTAGAGTTTTAAATTTTGTTTTATAATTAGGTTTACAAACTAAATAACTCAATTTTGCACAAATCTAAAGCCCTCTTTTAAATATATAGCAAATGTAATATATATATATATATTATAAACATAGCTTTAATTTGAAATTATTCCAACCTATAAATACTCAAAAATATAAAACACTTTTTGAATCGGGTGTTATATCATTACTAAAAAAATGTTTTATGCTTTATTAATAATCTTTCCAGAATTTGATTTGAATGGATGATTAAATTTACTGTTTGAATAATAAGAAATTTTTTCTGTAGATAATGAGAAGATTGATTATTGAATTTAAAAACATGCACCATTTCGCATTTTATAATTACTTTTAACTATAATATTATCTTTTAATGATACAAGAAAAATATAAAAGAATCGAAAGAGGCAAATTATGAAAACATTAATAATCATTTAAAACAACCTTAGTTTGTAGCCCCAATCAATTCCAAAACATAACAAATAATGTTTGTCCCACCGTCGTTTAGTATATATATATAAAATAGGGATAAAAAGCGTTATAAATTTTGAAATTTACATCTCGACAGTAATAGTGTATATACATGAAATGACATTCAAACACATTCCCTCCTATATTGTAATTATTGGAAGTTATAAGTTTTTAATAATATATTAATGATAACTAGAATATAAAAAATACCATTTAAGCTGATGAGGAAAACTAGAGCTTAAACAATAGTAACGTAACGGGCATGTTTATGAGGGCTCAAACTAATATTTCTTTAATTGCGCCTAGAGCCAGTCCGAGGCTTAGGCTAACAAATGACTAAAACCTTTAACTCATTTACACTAGCGGGCTCGTGCTGCCTCTAGGGCTCTGGATGGACTGGAGAATTGCTATAAGGTTTACATAAATTTAAAACCAAAAAGGGTCTATAATTACGTTATAATTTAATTGCGAAAGAAGATGTTATTCCTTAGATCTTTGTCAATCTTTGACATGCACGGGCGTAGCCAAAGGGGGGGGGGGGCAGGGAGGGGCGGTTTCCCCCTCTAAATCCAGAAATTTGTTAAAATTTATTAAAGGCTAAAATTTCAAAAAATGATCATTTCGCCACTCTCTAAATCATCATTGCCCCCATCTAATCCCAATGCTGGCTACGCCCATGCCGACATGTATTAAATGCAAAATTTTAACGTCTGTTTTAAAGTCAATAAGTCTCCAATGGAAAGATTTAATAAACAGCTGGATAGTTGTTAACATTTAAATACCAAGCATCGAAAACTTTCCTTATAGGTGGCAAAAGAAATTTTTCAGTGTCCAACCTGATTCAGATCTAGATCCAGATCAAGCCATCTAGGCTTCGATGTGACGGATTTTTATAAAAGGCTTTTCTGGTTTCTACATTTAATAAAACTATTTCTTTTAATGTACCTAAAATCCAGCTGTTGATTTTCTCACCATTCTATAGCTAAGAGTCATCGGGAGAGATTCACAAACAAATCAATTTAAAGTCAAACTGTCATCCTTAGTGCGACAATTGTTTAACGTCTAGGTTTAATGACTGCACTAGGAATTGTTGTAACTAATTATTATGAAAAGAATGTTTTTTGACTTTTTTTAATGGGGTAACTATGTAGAGATGGTAACAGTAACTTTTAATTTCTTCACTTTTTTGTCAACTAAATGATAAAAAATTACCAAGGTATTTTTAATTAATATAGGTAAAGAAAAATGTATGGTTAAAAAATAAGGTTTCATGTTTATAAAAGCGCAAAATATTCATATAACCTACCCTTAAAATAATTTGTTTTTAATCTTATAAAAGCATTATAGGCAGTCTTCCTTCCTAAAAACAACGTATTTAACATTATAAAAGTTTATTCTTAAAAAAAAAGCTAAGACGGGACAAGACGTAACCTACAGCGATTCGTAACTAACCAATAGAATTAATAATAAAAATTTAAAACTTTGACTTCACCAAAGGAAAGGCATAAGTATAGTTTAATATTACCTTGGAAGCTTCGTGTAGACATAATTAATCATAAGTATGGGTATTAATTGCTAATAATAAATTTGTTGTTAAATAGAATTTAAAAGATTTAAATAAGGATCGTGGATGATCCCCAACTTATGTCATTATTGAATGTTGAGATTTGCAAATATATTAATTTAAAAAAGGGGGTGGGGGTCAAATATCGTTTTGACTAATCACAATGTATATTGTAAAGCAGTTCCAAGCTGCTTAACATAAATTTTTTCCTAAATTACAATATACCTGATAATAGACATAAGTACCTGAGTTAAATTATGAACACTTTATATAAAAATATACAATATAAGTTATGCTAGTTTTTTATTTTGCTCCGCTCTTAAATTAGAGTTAATCTTACATATTAATTGTTTTTAATAAACATATTAAAATATTTGCTAATTTTAGATTAAATAAGTGTGGATAATATTATTATTTATTTGTCTTGTCAGTTAGTGATAAATGACTTAATAGTTTTATAAAGACAGTTATGAGTTTTTGTGGGCTCGGTATTGTATCAGTCTCCCCAATCCCATGAGGTAAATTGACTTTAAGAAAATAATTACCGTCCGTCGCCAGTTAATAATATAATAGCCTGTAAAAGACCATTCAAAAACGGTGAAACTTGACTTTACTATGATTTTATGAACGTCAAAGTTTTCTTATTAGATTTTGTAAGCAGACTTTGTTTAAAAATGATCCATTTTTTCTTTATAGAAATGTCATTATATGCATTTTCTATTTAAAGGATGTCGTTATTATTAGATTACTAGATTTAAGAATTATTTTAAGATGATTGAATTTTAAGAGAGTATGAAGGTATAAATTTTGGGGCAGCTTACTAAATTACGGACATTTGATTATCATTTTTATGCATCTTTACTAGTTTAACTATATACAATGAACATATCCATAGTAGGTGATTACATGGGCGTAGTCAAGGGGGGCAGAAATCTAAAAATTTGTTGAAATTTATTAAAATTATGGCTGAAATTTCAAAAAATGATCCTTTTGCCCCTCCCTAAATCATTATCGTCCCCCTCTAATCCCAATGCTGGCTACGCCCATGGGTGATTTCAACCAAATAAAATTGTAAGATCTTAATTGGGAAATTAATAATCAAAATAAAAACAAAGTAGATTTGGCAAATAGACTATATCATCCCCATTTCACGTGGTTTTAAGGTTTACTAAAGCTCCACTTACACCTTATAAACTTCATAATGTATATATTTGTATGTTTAGTCGGAATTTTTTTAATCCCCTCTCTTCCCTCATTAAACCATTTTCCAATGATTTGTCCGCAACGCCATGCCAGTGTTTGTTTAACAGCAAATGTCGCCAGCCGCACGCGACAAGTTGTCGGTATTTTTTGAACTTGCCTCCTTTCAGCTTAAGTAAGAGGACAGACAAAGACAACTTAACGACTCCTTTTTCATTGGTAATGAGCTCTGGTGGCTCCATTAATTTGATACGTCATTCGTGGCTTTACAAAACATATTTTAGGGCTAACAATACTCTTTTACAAAGCCCCCTCCCCGTACAATATAATAGTTCTTGACTTACTTGACTTTAGGTTACAAGTCCATTTATTGTGTCTTCTTTTGTTTTATTTTATAATTAGGGAGCTTAAAGAATATTAGTTTTCACTATTTAATAGAGTTTATCCTAGCTAGAAAGTAAGGTGTGCAACAACTTTTTCGTTCATAGATGCTTGAGTTAGCATCAATATAGTTTTAAAGATGCCTCATGTCATATCAAATAAGTTTTCCTATTCAAAAACTAAAATTTCGTAACAATTTATAATAACTCGTTCAAATTTTTCACGATCAATCCATTACCTCTAATATATAAACTGAGTAATAGCTTCATGTTTAATAATTGAAATTCAATAATAAATCTCTGATTTTAGAATGTCTTGATAATTTTGTGTATTTTTGATCGCCCCTTTGCTAATTTAGCAAATGTACTCTAAATGCTTTTTATCTATTTTGCAATCATTTGAGACACCCATGGGCATAGCCACGGGGCTAGCGCCCCCCCCCCTAAAAAAAATTAAGTTTCCCCATTCCTAATCCAAAACCTGGCAACGCCCATGGAGACACTCATTATCTAGAAAATGAATATGATGACAAACTGAGCTGGAATAAATCCGTTGTCATTGTTATGACTTAATCTTATAAGTACCGCATTATTCCCGTCGTCATAATATAATGCGTTGAGTCAAGCAAACGCTTAGTATGAATTAAGGGTAGTATACATAGAGTACAAACACTTGGAGTTGGTCAATGTACATTAATAGTTTAGGTTATAAAATGTCGTAGTCGCTAAATGGAAGTCATTTATTTATGACTTTCACTTTGTCCTTACAACTTCAATTGTCGAGGACTTTATATTTCACGGAGTAAATATTTGGGTAACTCGCGTCGATTATTATAAAGTTATGAATCGCTTACGAAAGTGGATTAGACACTTTTATCACATACTTGTTATAAATTGTGGGGGTGCTATTTTTATTTTATGTGTTTTCGCACTTAAGTCATCGTTAGTAGTAATTATTATTTATTTTGTTGTCACTTATCTACCTTAATGTCCCCATATTTACGCCTTTAAAATAGACAGTAATAAGTATTTAATATAAGTATTAGAGTTAGGCTTATTTTGCTAGCTTTATAAGTAAATTTGGATAAGTTCGATTCAAAAAATTATATATTGTATCGGCTTTTAATGAAATATATTTACATATCTATAGTAGTGGCGGACGAGAGATTAGCCACTATTAGTCAGCATGGACAGCTGTTATCCTTAATCCAATTTTTTATATTTAAGACATTTACGGTTGAAAATTTTACAAAATCATCAATTGATTCCTCTCTAAATATTACCGATTTATTTACCAACTTTAAATTAAAATGTTTGAGTAACTTTGCTACTTGAAGCTAACTTTTAAATATTCTTAGTTTTTAAAGGAAATTTCACAGTCCATGCTAAGTCTAGAAAAACCGTATTGACCCCAAAATAAACTTTAATCCCAGCTCAGCTTATATAAGTTTAAAGATTAATTAGCGATAAAAAGTATGTTGAGCCCATCGTGAAGAGTGTGCATGTTTTCAATACAATGTTCATTGGGACTGAGGTTGTATTGTTAATTAATTAGATACACAATACATGCATGGAGATTTATTAGATATCATCAAGAAACAAGGCAACGGTCGTCACCCAGCAGGTGGGATTTTATGAAAGGGTCTCTCCACCCCACTTTAAACTATATTATTGTTTAATTAATTCAAAGGGTATATCGTTGTCCCAGTTAAAAACACTATTTTTGCTTATTTTATATCTACAAATGTGTTATATATAGCTTCAAAAAGTATTTTTAACATATTTAAAACTATATAACTGACTACAATATATATTTGTGATAATTGTGTGAATATACACCTAAACAGAGATTTGTTATACCTAAAATCTTGATGTATTTCGAAATAATTAGATTTTAATTGAGTTTTAAAATAAAGCAACAATTCCAATGTTAATTGATTCGACTTTTATGATTTGGAATAGTTTGTTTTTTTATACATATCAATATTAAATAGCTTGATCACATATACATGTTTAATAACATTATATATTTTTCTATATATATTTTAAATTTCTCTGAAATTTTTAATCTAAACAACAAAATAAAGCCCATCATGTCATAGATTCTCTTTTAATTGGACCTCTTTAACTGTATATTTATAAATCACACATTCTTTGTTATCCTCCTCGCCTAAATGCAGTTACATCAGAGGGATTAACGGTTTATTAAGCCGAATCCCCGGGTCATTTAACACAATTTTTCTCACAATATCACGCAGCAACGCGATCTGGCTTAAAATTATCCCTCTGTCTTATGCCATCTCCCTCCCTACACTCCCCTATTATAATTTGACCAAAAAATTATTGGCAGACTCAAGGGGTAGGGGATGCAAGAAAGAAGCTATTAGTCTTTTCACGCTTGATTTGAGCATTAGAAATTTGGTAGAAGGGAGAGCATCTTCATGGGGTTGAGTCTATCATTTGTTACACTTATCGTAATTAGACTTTTGAATTAACATTCGCTCGTTTGGGCTAGAGAGCACAAACCGCTGAGTTTTCCTTTTCATCTAAACAAATGATAAGCTTTTCGTTAAATGTTTTAAGCATTTCGTATAAAGGTCATCCAGGGTAGTTGAAAGCTTAAATTGTCGACGGTTGACAGATAGCAAGGTCGCGCTTCAAAAAATATTCACGAAAACCGGGGGGAAAAAGTTATTTTCCACTAATTGCATCTTGTTTTATGTGTAATCAAACGGTCACGATGGGAAATGATTCAGCCTTTTAAAAAAATGACTATGATTCTATACCAATAGAGGATTTAATTTTGATTTTGTAGGAACAAAATAAGATTTTAAAGAAATTTAACGTTAAATCAAATGCGATCTCATGTTTCAGTTGTTAGGTGGGGTGGGGAAAGGGAGGTGTCAACTTTTGTCTATTACAAAATGAATGACTGTAGCCTTTAACGAATGAAATTAACGCAAGTTATTATTTAATGAAAAGACAATCAAAACATATGTATAATGCATGGGACGTGTGAGATGAGTTGTATCATGGAAGAATAAAGAATTTTATCCTCTCCTTTCGGGATTTATAATTAATTTTTTTGTGTTTTTCATCTCGTTCTCCCCTCTACCCCCCGTTTCAGAACGGTTTATTTATCCTATTAACAACATTTTCCTTACTTAAACGTTTACACGCACACATAAAAATTAATTAATTTTTGCTTGACTCAACTCACATAGGAATACTATGACAATCCCTACCCTCTTCTTATCTGGTCAAATCTTATCCGCGACTCAATTGTTTTAGCCTGTCGCTAGGCCACGCATATTAGCTCCTAAATTTGAAGCGTAATAAACCACAACCAAACTGTGCGCTAATTAATTCGAAAGAAGAACGTCATACAGAAATAATTGTGCGCTATGTATGATAAGTTGCACATCATTATTGTAATCTTTTCGATATAACTAATATAATAATCGAATTCTCATCCGTCAATCTAAATTCGTTCCAATGATCTTATTACTACTATGCCAAGAAATTATGATGTTCCGATTTATCGATCTTCGAAATGACACTAGACGCATGGCAATCATCATTATAACACTCTCGAATTGATAGGCACAATCCTCACTTCATTTCGACCAAATAATACAGACTTATTTTGACGTATATTTTCAACCAATTTAGACATGCATACTACTTAGCATTTTTAACTTAAAAATTTTTTATATTAAATTATATGACACACGTGATTTAGGCGACCATTAAAGAGAACTGTAATTTGAAAAGTATGGCCAGACACCTACCTCATCACATCCAGTCCACCACTTTGCCATGATCCAACCCCAATCTCACAATTACAATTACAACTTTAATTACAACTACAACACTAATATGTGGTGCCCTACTCCCGGGTATTATGCCCCTAATCCGGGCGCAATTGCCCATCCCTCAGCCCACGTTATAAATGGTCATCATTTCGCAAAAACGCCATACGACAGAGATCCTTCGATCACTGGTTCCTTACTAATTTCAACGGATCAGCACGATAATCCCTACAGTCATTATCCGCATCATCTTGGCCAAACCCCGACTTATCCCGCTCCAACGCATGGGTTTTTGTACGAAGGGGCTGGCAGTTTGGCTCATATCAATCTACTCGAACCCGAAAGCCATCACCAATCCAATATAGCCGCGGCATCAGGCCCATTTTATGGGCATCCCAATCCAACAGCCCCCCATTACCATCACCCCCTATTAATGACGCGACACTCTAATCCCATTCTATATCAAGAGGGTAGCCCCTTAAAGGAGCCAGGGTTAAGTCAAGGGAACCAAGAGAGCTGGTCCAATCAGTTATACCAACCGAGAACTTCGGGAAACATGAACGGACCATCTTTCTTTTTAGGTGATGAAGGGAAGAAAGTCCATGCTTTTCCCTTTCCACCCACGCCTCCCAAAGATGCCCAAATTTGTTCGGGAATTTCATCCGCAATCAGCCAGTCCATAAGTCCCCACAATCAATCTAAACGAAACGGGCCAAAATCACCCTCGACACTAAGGTTCCACGGTTCATCATTGGATTCCGTCAAAACTTCAAATAAAATAGCAAAAAATATAAGTCCCTTTAATAACGAAATTAGTAAAAGTGCGTCGAAAACTTCCAAATTCAAGGATAAAAAAACAAACTCGGTAGGGAGTAATGTGAAAGAAAAGAGAATGCTAGTTAAAGGCAACATTTCATTATCTCCCAATAGGGTAGGATCGACAGTTTGGCCATCTAGCCTACCTTCATCTTTCGAGCAGCCTTCGGTCAATTATATGGATTGCCACGGGCAAAGCACGCTCTTTAGACCGATTGAAACGGGCAGAACGTCCGCCAATTTTTACAATTTTTACCATAATCACAATGGTAGAAATGAAGCTATTTCGCCCTATGCCTCCGATATTAAAGTGGATGGGAGCCCAAGGCTGGGACAAACCCATTTACCAGTTTCAACTTTAGCTGGAACCGAGGATAACCCGCTTGCCAATGATTACCGTTATTCCATGTACCTTAATCAGGATAATAAAACGGACGGGATGACTTTAGAAGATGATTTAGGACCCACTCTCAGGCTGATTGATTCATTGCAGCAGCACGCCTCTCAAACGGCCACAACCTTTGCCTTAAAAAGCTCCCTTAAACCCCGAACAAAAAGTCGATCTAGTTCAGGTGCTTTTCCCTAAATACTTGATTAAATACACAATATTTTGCTAATATATAACAAAAATGTGTGATACCTTTAGATAGCATAAATATATTAATAATTTTGAATCGTAAACAAATAGCTACAGATTTCCTTTTAGTTGGTAGGGTACGTTAATGTTGAGCCAATCAATTAAAGCAAAATAAACTAAGTTAATATAGCGTCAAAAGGTAAAAAAAATAATTATTGCATCTATAAAATAACCGAATAATAAGATTTTAGTTGTTTTTTGGTCCATCAACTACCGCAAGAATTCTAACCTTTTTAGAGTTTATTGCATGAAAGACATTAGGACTCATTGTTTGAATTGCCGTTATGACGTACAACATAAAAAGATATTTTTAAATATAGTAAATAAGATTTGTAAATAATTTTAAATATTTCCCATAGAAGGACGAGAATGTGTCAATTGTGGAGCCACATCGACCCCGTTGTGGCGAAGGGATGGGACTGGTCACTACCTGTGTAACGCGTGTGGTTTGTACCATAAAATGAATGGATCGAGTAGACCCTTAATAAAACCCAAGAGGAGAATGGTCAAAATGGTGAGTTTAAAGTTATCCTGATTGCCCTAATGTTACCTAGTCCTATTAATGTTAATTCAAGAATTGTTTGAAGGTTAAAATATGAGATGAAAAGTTTCGAATATCGTTAATGTCCATTTAAATACTTCGAGCTATTTTATTGATAAACTATATTTATGAGTACTATGGATACTAAACCAAGCATAGGCGTTTTCAGAATTAAGACAGCCATTAGAACTTATTACTAATCTTTCCGTTAAAGAATTCAATAATATATCATAAACTTAGAAGAATCTTTAAAACATATGCTGAACAATTAATTACTATTGATAAAACTAATGTAATAAAAAGTATAGAAATAATTTTATTGCGATGACTTAGTCGACTTCAAGAAGAACCGGAACAAGCTGTGCAAATTGCCAAACAGGAACAACAACTCTATGGAGACGTAACAATAACGGAGATCCCGTGTGCAACGCTTGTGGCCTCTATTTCAAATTACATTCGGTAAATTACTATTTACTTTTTAGCCTAACTCTTTACTAAATTAAAATTAACATATTTTTAAAACATCGTTAAAACAGTAATGAATTAATATTTAAGGTTAATTGGAAGGTGTTTTTTGCATTTATATTAAGATACTTAAAGTTCAAGAGAATATCCTAAAAAAATGTAATTGTCTATCTCTCCAATTTTATTGCTTTTTATGTAAACCCTTAAATAGGCAATCATTAGCTTAAGGTCGAAAGTCATATTAGTAAATTGAATACTTTTATAACATATTAATGCCCAAAGGAAAGATATGTTTTTGTGCGTAGCAAGCATAATTTGCTATTAACATAAATTTCAAATCTAAGGGCTCTCCCGTGGGAAATTAGTTGTCAAAAATTTAATCGAATATAAAGTAATATTGCTGAGCAAAAATCGTCTAACTTTATTTTGATAAAGCCTAGTAAATCACTAAAGGTGTGGGTCAAAGTTCTCCGGTGTAGATTTATTGATTTAATTTGGCATCCACTTGATTTGCACAGCACCCGGCTCTAGTAAAATGACAAATTGTCAGTTGTCAACAAATATAATATGAGATAAATTAAATTGTCCTATTATTTGCGCCAAATAATGACATTTTGAATTTTCTGGCTTTACTAAGCAATTCATGTTTGAACTATATTAGTGTTAATTTATAATTTTAAGTGAAACACTAAAAAATAGAATTTATCGAGGTCAATTAAACACAATAATCTAAGGACATTCCCTCTTACGTCTAATAATTTTTAAGTGAAGGGTGTGTCACTAACAGATACTTGGAATTAAGGAGTAGATCTTAATTTTTTATTGTCATCTTTGGAAAAAATGTGAACATATAAGAGACGAACTAGGAGGCGTCGCTATGGTGGCAAAGCCATTGAAGTTTGTAGTTAGTTAATTCAAACTTTGCCTGCCCTCCTCCCTTCTTGTAAATAGTAGATCGCCTTTTCCTTTGCCCCGTTATTATAATATTGTGCTACTTGGATTTTATATATAATGGGTCGGTATTTTAATTAAGAGACTCCCCCCCCCCCTCCATTATACTATTACAGTTATACGTTTTTACACGAGTAGCATTTGTCTTCTTTACATCAAAAAGTCAAGTGTCCAACGCTTGACATTTCGAGAGACAATTTTACATGTGTCGGACAAGGGCATAAGGTTGGCGACACTCGGACGGGAGAGATTGCCATTTAGATTTTTATGAAAGAAATTAATATCTCCCTCAATCAGCCTCATCCATCTATCTCCTCTATATAATGAGGCTAAGGTGGTAAGGGCAGGGTTAATATTAAAGGAATTTATTATTATTGAACGACTGGCTGAGAGTCTATTGGAAGGATCAAATTTCAAGGGATAATAATTAAATATTGAATTCTATATTAATTGAGAATCAAAAAGGATTAATTGGTAAAGTATACATTTAATAAGTGCACGTGAAAAAAATAGGTAGAAAATACTTTTAAAACGTCTCATTTATAAATGGATGGAAGTTTTATTTATACATTGAAGATGGATTTAAAGAGCCAGCGAGTTAAAATCAAACGTCATTATCACGTTATCAATCAACCCAACCATTTAAACTGTTAACAATTTCTATTAATTTGCAATTTGACTACCGTCTACAATTATTAATTTTAACAGCAAAAAATTTGATTTTGGGAGCTGTGCATCTAACGCCGTTGTTTTGGAGAAAATAGAGAAATAAGCAATATAACAACAATTGAATACTTCCCTTTTTAGCTTTATTGACTACGTTCTTCTCCCCTGTGTATTATTAACCAATTTACCCCTCTCGTCAACTTTCACGCACGCATGTGTTACTTCAGTTATGAAGGTAAATAGCGAGAAAAATTGCCCCTTGTCCATGATTGATGTACGATGTGATGGGTGTGATTGACTCTCGACGACGTGTCGTGTTATGTTATCTGGCAACCCTTATGTCATTTACAAATAATTGCTTGTCACTTTAGTCAATGAGGATTGTTTAGAGCAAAGTGTATACCTTAAAATCGATAATATATTGATTGATTGGAAATTTTAGCTGTTTTTATAAATATCTGTATGCAAACTCTTAATTACCTTGTCATTAAAAACAGTTGGAAAATGCAAGGTTCCAGTTAAAAAGATGCATGCTGGAAAGGGGCTTAGTGCGATATTTAAACATGGGCGCCACCAAATTAAATTTTTATGGCCAATAAAAAGAATCATATGCTTTATTAATCAAAAAAATGTGTCATTGAGCTAGTTTTTTAGATAAGATATCTGTGCAGATTTATTATTGAGCTTTGATATATTTATATATGGACTTACCTAAAAAACCAAACGCATTCATGAATAGGCAAAAGATTACTGAGTAAATCGTTAATTCTAACAAGATTTATAATTTACATACATAGAACAATGCCATCCGTTTAGTTTAAACCAGGCGCGTAGTTAAGGGGGCGAAAACCGGGACTTTTCCTTCCCCTTGGCCAAAATTTAATATTTTTTGTTAATAATAACTAATTTAAATGGGTTTAATTATTAAATAAAAGCGATAGTAAATGCTCTAATTGCTGAAGAGAAGAGATTTTTCCAAAGCTGGTTACATAGCGCCTTGAAGTTTCGCATATATTGTAGGCGAAGTGTATTTTTATTATATTATAAATAAAAGTGTCGAAATTTTTTTTTAAATTTTTCTTCCCTTTTGAGAAAATTCTGGCTACACGCCTGGTTTAAACGTGTATTAATTATTAAAAGTCAGTGTATTTTGTTTTGTTTACAATTTACATTAATATAACGATAATTATTAAAAATGACAGGAGTGACATAATGTTAAAAATGACAACAGGAAAGTAAAATTCATCATCAAAACCGATCTAAAAGCTTATTATCTATGTATAAATCCATCTTTGGACTTAACTTACATTTTATAGTTAAACGATTTAGTAAATAGTCACCGCCTTATTCATTAATATCTAATGGTGGGTGTAACCAGGATAAGAATTCGAGGTGATAATTCATATATATTATAACCATAATTTTAATACTATCGAAAATTTTTGGATTTAGGGGTGGGGGGGGGGCGGTCAACCACCCTTTTGTGATATAACATTTGATACATTTACACTTAAATACATTTATTGGAGTAAAATTCTCTTTTTTATATTAAACAATCAATGCTTGTACCGCAGCTTGCTAAACCTAATTTGTTCCATAATTTAGTAGACTAATAACAAAGTAAATAACTTTGATAGAAAAGTTTGGCTCTTTTATTATAAAAACTAGAAACCTCCCGCCAAAATCTCACCTTGTACTAGAGGTTTAACTAACATTTACATTACTGTCCGATCTTTATGCTAGACTCATTGTCTATCTCTCATGGAAGTTAACGTTACAAATACCCAAACCTCCATCGAACATGTTTACTTTAAAATCAATATTGACAAAAGCAGATCATCGCTACACCTCCACCTTCCTTCCCTTTAGATTTTAAATTATCATCATTCAAACAAAACCAGCAAAATTCCTCACAGAAAAAAGTTTCTAAAGGTTGCGCACACATATACACATATAATCAGTTTGACAATAGATTTCATGTTTAAAACTCGTGACCGATCTATGTCCTATAACTTAGACAATGAGTCCCCCCCTCCCCAAATCCTACCTATATTTTGTTGATATATAGCAAAAAATATTCACAGAAGAATCTTGGAATAACAGAGCCAGTGTTAACGGCTTGCACGCCATTTGTTCCTTTAAAACAATCCAAAAGAACGGTATAAATAGCATGCTTCGTCCTCCTTGCTAGGTGTAGGGCATCTTATCACTTAGCCCATATCTCGAGCTCTCTACACTTACACGATTTTGTAAAAACCACGCATTTTTGCGGAGTATAAATATCACGCTAAATATAAGGGCATTTGTAGGAGGGAGGAATGAACAAAAACGGAGATCCGGAATATATATGTTATTACCGCACTTTTGATATTAAGGTTGCATGCCGTGACACAATAACTCATTTCTCAAGGCTTACCTTATTTTAATCGATTTTAATTTAATTAAAAATTGCATTATCAATCTTTTTGCAAATTATGTTATGTGGCTACAAATATGCACAAATAAACAGTTTATTGTCACAAACTTAGGATTAAATTTGAGTATAAACGAATTAAAGCCTAAATAAAACGACGGGTTTAGGAAGGTTATAATTAAATAAGTGAACAAGAATTTGTAAGGATCCGAGAAAAATCACGATTTTTTTAAAATTTTGTATTAATTCCATAAACTATTTAGAATTATTTTGGATTTACAATTTCTTTTCCATTCCCGTACTTTTGACGCTCTCATTTTCGCTATGCTGTCGGATCTATCATGAAAGCGTAAATGTAACTCGATCGAAACAATTTTGTTTGTTTTTATTCATTTGGCCGCATTTTTATAGCTTAACGGTGTGACACTTTTATCTAGTTAACGAAAACTGACAACTCTCTCATTTGCCGTTCATAATATAATTGAGATAAAAAATTGAAGAATAGATTTTAAACTTATAAAATTTACAAAGGTGAAATAATATGTTTATAATCCACCTACAAAATTTTTTGCATCAAATTAATAATAAATTAACTGATTAAAACTCATAACAGGTTAGGCTCATGGGTGTAGCCAGGGTCCCCCCCCCCCTCCTAAATGACAAACAAAAAAGTTTTTTTTTAAATACAAAAACCCTTAATAATTAAAAAATGTTTTGCCCCCCCCCTTTAATTGGACTTAAAACATTTTCGCCCCCCCCCTAATCCAAAACTTGGCTACGCCCATGGTTAGGCAAAAAACTTTTTGATCACTCTCAATCTTCAATTAGTGACAAGAGTATAACATTAAAGCAATTTTATTAATTTTAATTTTAACCTTACCTTAATAGTGTCGGTTACAAAATTAACAATTTGAGGCCAAAAGTACTTCGTCGTTGGGAAAACGTAAACGCTAAACTTATAAAATAAGCTTACATTTTAAAAATTCTTAAATTTATTCTACCGTGATATATAGTGGTAATGGAATATATTATTTCATAACTTTTAACAAAAAAATAATAGAAAATATAAATGCTAATAGCAAAATTTTGTTAATTTATTTGTTTAATTCGCAGATTAATAGACCGTTAACCATGAAAAAGGATGGTATCCAAACTCGAAATCGCAAAACATCAGGCACCCTAAATAACGTTTCAACCACAAATCCTAAACATTTACTGCTTACAACAGCACAAGACATGGTCGGTTGTAATGCTGATAATCTAAACGAGCTAAACACATCAAATTTTCAAGCCACCCAAACGAGACAAAATCTTAATGGCAATCACAATGGTGACCTACAACACAATTACAACACAGGCAATTCTCCTACCCCCAAACAATTTTCACCGCCCACCTTAGAGGAAGGGAGGGGATCTGAAGACTTAAGTTATGACCCCACACAATTTTCCCAAAACTCTCCCACCCAATCTTCGCCCACTTCTAATGGTCGTGGTCCTATAACTTGTTACCAAACCAACAATCATCAATGGGTAAATCCCTACGCAGGATCAGTTCAGGGGTTCAGACTCAACGATTTAGCCAATAACGCGGGTCAAGATTATGGTCGTCACTCCAATGACTCAAGCCCGTTCAATTTAACTAATCCTACCAGCTGCTTAGACCACCGACTGGGAATTACTGTGCCAGATGGCATGACGAACGAAAGTTGCTTAGATACGGGAGGAGGAAGTTCTTACCTTAACGTAGCTTCAAATTGGTTCCTGGCATCTAACATAGCTCCCGTTGGGGTCTCGGGACTAAGCGAATCATTTTACTAGACTTCTTTACTGCTTTGAAACTAGGTAGCGGTCTATATTGCCTAAAGAATTGTATAAAAAAACTAAAGGAAGGCCTGAAATTCGATCGTTGTTTTAAAGATGAAACGTCTATGATTAAAACGAATTTCCAAAATTTAACGATCAAATTTACTTATAAAAACTATATATAAAGTTGTTGAGCGTAAATGTCATTGTATGTAATGCCTATATACATAAATAATATATCGATTCGATTCAATAAATTTCAATTAAAACTTATTTTTTAATTCGTATAAAAAACAATTAGTAATTATATAGTGAAAGAGGTTAATGGCTTGTTCGATAGATTAAATATAATTTATTTCATTAAAACAGTAGATAAAATTATATTTATTTCGGTGATAAAAGTATTGCTTATTTAAGTGCTTTTAGATTTTGGTTAAAAATGCAAAAATTTATATATAAGAGGACCAAAATTTTCCAGTCGGATTTGAACATCTCTTAGACCACGCACCAAGACATATTTAATGGTTGATTAAAACTAAATATTAAGGGTTTAATCGGAAGGTCCACGCGGAAATTTTATCCAATCTAGAACCATGTATGTAGTCAGAGGAAGGCAGGGAAAAGCGAATCCAAAAAATCTTAAAATCATATAATTATGATTAAAATCTTAAATAATATTTCGCCCCTCCCTAAATTATTACGGTTCCACTCTAATTCAAACTCTGGCTATGATTATGGCTGGAACTATTAGGAGTTATTTTTCCTTAGAGTAAAGTCTCAATAAATGTTCCATAATTCGCGACAAAATCCGATGTGCATTTAATGGAAAACTTTGCAAAAAAGAGGTAAAAACTTAATAAGATTTGCAGGCTCTACGTATTTTCTAAGGGATTTTGACTATATAACTTAATCCAAAATTCATTATCATAAAATCAAATACTATTCCTAATAAAATACTGTTTCATTGTGAGCAGGGGCGTAGCCAGGATTTTCTCAAGGGGGTAGAAATTTTCCAATTTTTTAAAAACATTTTTATTTCAATAAATTATTTATAAGGCGGAGCCCCCGAGGAGATGGGGGTCTGGGGACGAAGCCCCCAGCTACGCCCGAAGGGCTTATTTTTCTATTTACTAATATAATATTATTAACTAGATGAACCCGGCAAACGTTGTTTTGCCATTTACCCGGGTGTATTAAATTATGTTGGAATTTAAGGGCATATATGATGATAAAGCGGTTATTGAAGTAAAAATAAAGTTTGATGTCTATATGTTCTACTTCTATTGTTCTATTTCCGTATACAGTGCAAGGCGTACGAATACTCGAAAACTACTGGACCGATTTGCATTTGGCTCGAACAATCTTAAAACATGCTCCGGAGTGTCAGGAATAAACTGTGAAATTTTGAGTCAAATCGGATTGGTAGTTTTCCAAAAAAGTTGAGAATCAGGCGCTAAACTGTTCTCGAAAACTATTGGACCGATTTGGCCTAAACAAATCTTAAAACATGCTCCGGAGTGTCAGGAATAAACTATGAAATTTTGAGCCAAATCGGTCTGGTATTTTTCAAAATTGGTGGCGGCATACACACATAGTTTCATTTTTATATATAAGACTAGATGAACCCGGCAAACGTTGTTTTGCCATTTATTTTTGCATTTTGCAGTATCACTTTTTAAGTGTTTCTAATGGCTGTAGACTTACACTTTATGAATAATTGACTAAAAACATAAAATATTCATAACGCAGTACAGATATAACCCACATAATTTATGGTAAAGTTTAGCATAAGCCTTAAAGAAATGTCACTGAGTTTTAAATGTAATTTAAGTTTCTTCTACAAAATAAACGCATAACCATGACATAAAATACTTTGTAGAATCTAATGTTTATATTCCTCTGGTTCATTCATATGGTAACGGGTCTGACCTGATTTAATATGAAAGAAAATTTTTATGCAGCCATAAAACATTTAAGCTTCATATATTATAATTATACTGCATAGCATATGACGTCTTTATTAATTGCCAAAACGTATAAAACAACGTATAAAACAAAAAAACGTGACCCTTCGAAAACTACTGGCCCGATTTGACTCAAACAAATCTTAAAACATGCTCCGGAGGATGGGGAATAAACTCTAAAATTTTGAGCCAAATCGGTCTGGTAGTTATCCAAATTTGGTTTTATTAAGTGCCAAAACGTATAAAACAACGTATAAAACAAAAAAACGTGACCCCTCGAAAACTACTGAACCGATTTGGCTCGAACAAATCTTAAAACATGCTCCGGAGTATGGGGAATAAACTGTGAAACTTTGAGCCAAATCGGTCTGGTAGTTTTTCAAATTTGGTTTTATTAAGTGCCAAAACGTATAAAACAAATTAATTTTTGGCCAAGGGGGTAAACTATCCGTTTTTCTACCCCCTTGTCTACGCCCCTGATTGTGAGTAAACAATTTTAATGATATCTTTTTGATAATTTTTTAAAACAAGACTTAATAAATCATATTGGAAGCTTATTTATTTGATACTTTAAAGTAAACATTGACGTTGTACATATATTCAATAGGATAAATATAAAAAGAAACATAGCTTAGATTATTTTTACAATAATACCAAGACCTCTTTTAATTTATTTTTAAATTTAAAAATTTAGACCTTTAATTAGATAACAGCTTATGTTATAAAATATCTATAAACATATGCTCCATGTTTTATTTCTAATTATGAAACTTATCTTTTTAATCGATTCATAAAAGTCAGCTCTAGTTGCGCTATCTTGATATGATGTCACATAAAACATTATACACTATCATTTAGCTTTTGGTCATCCAATTATACAGAAAAGGCCAATTAATTAACTTGTGTTCATTAATCGGCCCCGTTCCTTCCTTTTTCTACAGACAACAAATCACATGGCACGAGATAATCATTTAACTTAACCATGCCCATCTAAAGGCTCCTCAGGGAATATTGTTGGTAATTAATTAATGTTATGGAATCATTTTTAGAATTAATTTTAAATTGTGCAGTAATTATTTGATAGAAATAGATATGGAACGCTAGTTCTAATTAACTTTAAGTTCCTACATGCTATATGAACGCATACAGTTACTCATTTACTTTCTATCTTTTTAATTAAGGATGCCCATAATTTAGACCTTTGCAAGATTTATTGTTAGTTATTTTCCAAATCTATTCCCATGGGTCTTTATTCACCTTAGCAAGGAGTGATTAATAAAAATGATGAAATCATATGGTCACTAAAAGTGAAGGTTATTGAAAAGTGTGCATTTTTAATAGATTGAGACATGTCCATCTTATAACGCTTACTGTCCTATTATGTTTGATGGCCATATCTAGAAGATATGCCTATACGATTTTTCTTTACAAAGCTATATTTAAAATAGAGATAGCCCATGCCATAAATAAAATCCATTATCACTCTTAGGTAGCGCACAATCTTAGAAAACTAAGAGCAAAACTTTTCGCACGTTTTTCGGTTTATATTTTTTGCACCGACAAGAAATTTTTATTAGTAAGACGTAATGTTGCATAAAGTTTACAAAAAATATTGAGGTTTCATCATGTACAGAATAATTAATAAACCTTATTTATTACTATCGCATATTCTCACACCAAACCTATGCACGTGTTGCTTTTAACACGCCCAAAATCGCTTTATCGCCTCAAATATAATAACAATCATCTATTACTCTTCTTTCTTCCTCACAGGCCAACAATGTTATGTAATTTAAGAGGGCGAGAAGTGGGAGCAATTTACTAGTTGGGAAGCGATGAAAAATGGGACAATTTCATCCATTGTGTGCGTCCGACCTAACGTCAAAACTGTAAATTATAAGCTGTTGTGGCGTAACAATTGTAAACCTAATCTCGACATGAGCTCTCTTATCTCGATTGACCAGTCCAATCAAGCGACAATCCAATAAAATCACAATCACGACCTCTGCTACCCAACTCCTTCAATTTCTATTTAGAAATAGGAGGTGTGAACGGTGCAAATGGACTTTGGAATAGCCTTAAAAACATATTAATTGCGATATAAGACAAAGTAAATTTGTTATCCTATAAGACAGATAAATTTTTTTATAGATGCCATTGAGTAATTGCTTTAAACCCTAAAACATCTTAAAAGTGGTGATAATTAGAATTAAATCTTAAAGCCCACATAAAAGGCCCGAACTTATTGGGGGTTACATGATAAAAGAAATAGATGATCGTTGTCATATTTTAGGGCAAAAAAGTGTGATTACTATGGCAGATAAAGCATATCTTATTAGAGATCTATCCGAATTAATACGCATATTGATGTGATGAAATGATTATAAGTTAAATACCAACCATATGAATCGACAACTACTATAAAATGAACCATTTATTAATAAAATAATACTAACCTATTAGTAAAGCTTCATTTTTTGGAACTTAACTATACAAATTTGCACTACTAGAAACAATAGCTTTATTATTGTCGTCTATCTATAAATTTTTGATCAAGCCATTCACTTTAATCGATGGTTGATATAATAGGTTCTTCTTATCTACAATTCATCAGATTGGATGATTATCGAAGATCTAAGGGCGATAAGCGATACAAATTATTTAATAAACCCTTTTTTGCTTATCAATCTATTATGAGTTACTTATTATAAATCAGAAATTTGAAAGACTTGTAAAATTTCTTTGTATGGAGGGCTAAATATTTGTACCGATAAATATATATATAGGGCGAGGCAAGTTTATTTGATTAGTGTTCTTAATGATTCTGATATATATTAATTGAGTTATATATGAAAATTCGCCAACATTCAATATTATTTAAATTGCGACAAATATCTGCAATGCATTTATATTCAAACTTAGAAAATAAGCTACGCTACTTTTCAAATATTAATTTAGTGTCTATAAATTGAGACTTCAGTGTCAATAAGATTTTTGCGTTGACTCAGGCGCGCAGCCAGGTTCACGAGGGGGGGGATCTAGCAAAAAAAAATTTACAACGCATTTTGTCAAAAATTAATTTAGATGTATATATTATGTTTCTAAATTTTTATAAGTGTCTTAAAGTCTTTGATGTAACTAAACTATAATATTTTACGTTTCTGTTCAAGCTAAAAGCTGTTCATTTCATAAGCTAATATAAATGCTTGATGTCTTGTGGGGTGAGGGTTGTTAGGGCAAGGGTTCTCAATTTTGCTTGGCTTTTGAAATGATCAGCTTTTAGTTTGAATAAGAATCTTATTTTAACACATTTAATTTAGTTATTAATCAAAAAACAGGGCCCCCTCATTTACGCCACTGCGTTGACTTCTTAAATAATAATTTACAATATAATGAAACTTATTCGGATACAAAAAGCATATTTAATTCGGTCATTTACTTTTAACGAAGAAATTGTTTTAAAGATTTGTGTAAAGGTATAGTGGACTGAACAAAAAAACTAATAAATGTTCTTAATAATAGTCCTTTAATGTTATAATATTAATATGGTTTAACACGAATTACAAGTGATTTAGTAAACAGCGCGAAGAAAATTGGTAATTAGGGTTATTAAATATTAACGATTTTTTCGTTACAACACCTAATTCTGGTTCATAGCTAGTTTCTTCGGTAGCTCTATAGACAAGGCAAAATCCAATTTAAATTCATTCATGCGGAAGATTTGCTAATTATTCACAAGGATTGAAATGATCAACAGGCATTACCCCCCCCCCCCCCCCCCATCCCAGTAATTAATAGAGGCGCGATAGCTAATAATGCTTAACACTGTCTTTCCCTTTTAAAAACCCCCCAAAGCGCAATTGGTGCAAGGGAGACCCTAAATATTTCATTGCTTATGTACAATAACTTAGGGGCCAAAATGCATTTGAGTAATGTAATAAAAACAAATCGAATTTGCATATCTAAGAGATAAAATGAGGGGGGGGGGGTGACAAAGCGGGAAGGGGGAGGTTAAAAGCCGCCTTTTTGTAATTAAAAATATAAATGATGGACCGTCATTAAAGACCATTTAGGTTTCCCTTTTAGAGTTAATCCTGTTTGTCAAGCGAGTCACAGAATCATCTTATCCTCGTGGTAGTGACAATAGTGTTACATGACAAATACATTTTTTGTAGAGCAAACTCAAGTTTAATAAATTATTCAAATTCGATTAAAACAAGAAAAATGAGTTTATAGATTAAAACCTAAGTTATGCTCATATTAGTTCAATTAATCTTACTAGAGGCAATATAAATTATTTATAAATAATCCATGTAAAAGTCTTGAATATTTTTTTAATCAAAAAAAATTTTGAACCTTAATTCTAGATTTCAGTAATTTATTGACTAAGGCCTCATTATTTATTATTTTATAATGTCATGAATTAGTTTAACAAACTATTGTAATTTAAAGGCTTTTATTTTGGGCATATGAGCCTTATTATGCAAATGAAGGCACAACTTTTTAACCGGAATGTGAAGACAGTATTTTACCCAATCTAAGAATCGCTTAGTTAACTTTATACCAATATTAAAGGAAACGTCGGCAGCGGTAAATACCACCGGGAAGCTGTGCACTAATGAGCACCATGAAATTGGAACAGAATGTATAAATGGGAGTGCTGATATAGAGAGTGGCATAAGTGAAAAACTCGAAGGATTATCAAGTATCAGGAAGTTAAAGAGAATCATGAAGGGGTCAACAGGCTTTTGTGCACATTAGTCAATATGAGAGAAAATAAAAGGAGCAATGCGGTACTTTAAGTAGTCATAAAAGAAATGGATCAAACCTTATTCAAGTCAAAGAAAGTGATGGAAACAGGCGCGTAGCCAGGATTTTCTTCCGGGGGGGGAGAAATTTCCAAATTTTTTTTGTAACATTATTATTTCAACATCAAAAAAAATAAACATTAAATATTTTTTTTCGGGGGGGGGGGGGAATTTCCCGCCCCCCCCCCGGCTAGGCCACTGAATGGAAAGGTTGAAAGGATATTTCAATTTATGAATGTTGCGAATGACAAAAAAATATTTTCCCGATATAGAACTAAATACAACTATAGTCGCATTCTTTTAGGATTATAAAGTTGAGGAACAATTGAAAAAATTGTAGAAAAATAATGGACCAGACGGAGGATAGATTATAGCCAACTGAGGAAGGAGTCACGTCTATGACGAGCCTAATTAACAACAAATTGGCATTCCAATCAATAGAAAGTAATCATTATTAAACCCTTATAGTGGACCCTCAAAAATATGGCAAGACGTTTCAAGCTAACTTGCCACCGCTTTAAATTTACGAAAAATTTTAATAATGCTTCGATTTGTCACAGGCAAATGCAGAATGGGCTCGATTTTCGAACGAGATGAATGATGTTTGTTATGGCAGAACATAATATATACATAAGGTCTTTATCGACTTGGAATATGATTATGACACAGTGCCTCGCGATTTAATATGGTGGTGCTTGTGAAGACGAATTTACTGACGCAAATGTACCGCTAATACATTTTAATTTTCACTTTCCTGCCTAAAAATCACAGTGTTTACGTATGTCCATAGACTAGATAGATTGTTCATACCATATGTTCTTTCTTCTTTATCAGTTATTCGGTCCCACAGTCGTGGGGTTCATTTTGATTCGTTTCTTCCATCTTGACCGAGTGAGTGCCATGTCTTGAGTAATCTCTTTAGTTTTTAAAACTTAATCGACTTGCCCTTTCCACGTGACACGGGGTCGTCCTCTTCGTCTCTTTCCCGGTACCTCCTTGTCCAGTACTTTTCGATTTACGTCATCCGTGTCGCTTCTTAGTATATGCCCATACCACCTTAGCCGATTTTCGATAATCATGTCCGCCATAGGTTAAATACCCATTTTTGTCATGAGAAAGTCATTCGTCATATGGTCGAGCTTAGTATACCCTAAGCTCCACCGTATCATTCTCATCTCTGTGGCTTGTAATAGCTTTCCTTCCGTGGTGTTTAATGCCCATGTTTCATCTCCATAAAGTAACACCGGTCTTACGATGGATTTGTAAGCTTTGCTCTTCAACCAGATTGGCATTTTCCAGTCGCACATTACACCGGATATACTTCGCCATTTAAGCCATCTTTTTTGGATGAGGGCATTGACTTCCGTTGCGCAACCTCCCTCTAGATGTATTGTATTTAACCAATATGTCTTTCTTTATTTATATACTTCGCTTATTTATGTAACCTTGTTTCGTGAAAATAAACTTTTTAACCAAAAAAAAAAAAAAAAAAAAAAAAAAAAAATCACAGTGTTTACGTATGTCCATAGACTAGATAGATTGTTCATACCATATGTTCTTTCTTCTTTATCAGTTATTCGGTCCCACAGTCGTGGGGTTCATTTTGATTCGTTTCTTCCATCTTGACCGAGTGAGTGCCATGTCTTGAGTAATCTCTTTAGTTTTTAAAACTTAATCGACTTGCCCTTTCCACGTGACACGGGGTCGTCCTCTTCGTCTCTTTCCCGGTACCTCCTTGTCCAGTACTTTTCGATTTACGTCATCCGTGTCGCTTCTTAGTATATGCCCATACCACCTTAGCCGATTTTCGATAATCATGTCCGCCATAGGTTAAATACCCATTTTTGTCATGAGAAAGTCATTCGTCATATGGTCGAGCTTAGTATACCCTAAGCTCCACCGTATCATTCTCATCTCTGTGGCTTGTAATAGCTTTCCTTCCGTGGTGTTTAATGCCCATGTTTCATCCCATAAAGTAACACCGGTCTTACGATGGATTTGTAAGCTTTGCTCTTCAACCAGATTGGCATTTTCCAGTCGCACATTACACCGGATATACTTCGCCATTTAAGCCATCTTTTTTGGATGAGGGCATTGACTTCCGTTGCGCAACCTCCCTCTAGATGTAGCATCGAGCCGAGGTATGTAAACCTGTCTACTTTTGGGTACTTTAGAGGGTCATCCAGCGATGTGCTGCTTGTACCGTTCATTTCCATGTATACCTTTTTTCGATCGTTAACCTTTAACCCATATCCAGCTAAGCGCTTTGAACACTTTTCGGTTTCTTCGAATACTTTCTCCCTTGTTTCCTCGCATAGAACTATATCATCGGCATATAGCATGCACCATGGCGATGGCTTCTGAATGTCCCTCGTTATCGTGTCTATAATTATATTAAATAAAAAGGGACTTAAAGCAGATCCTTGATGTAATCCAATTTTAACCCGAAAAGATTTAGAATTTCCAACTGTCGTCCTAACGCAAGGGTTTGAGGCTTTATAAATATTTTTAATAAGCCGTATATATGCGTCAGGGATATTTTGTTTTCTCATGCACCACCATATTAAATCGCGGGGGATCGTGTCATAAGCTTTCTTCAAGTTGATAAAGACTATATGTAGGGCTTTTCTCTTTTCACCATATTTATCCATCATTTGTCTTAGTGCGAAGATTGGGTCGCTTGTGGATTTGCGGCCGCAAATCCGAATTGGTTAGTAGATATTTCCATCTCGTTTTTCAGCCTTATTACTAAAATTCTTTCCATAAGCTTCAAGGAGTGGCAAGTTAGCTTGAGACCTCTGTAATTGCCACAGTTTTGAGGGTCTCCTGTGCCTTTAAATAAGGGTATAATCGTGCTTGCTCTCCATTGATTAGGAATTCGCTCTTCTACCAATATCTTGTTAAGGAGGTTCGTCATAATGGTAACTCCTTCTTCACGACATCCGAGCTGGGCCATTTGCTTTTCATTTTTTCATCTTGTTCATTTGTGTCCTAACTTCATCCTCCTGAAAGAGTTCGGCTATACTTATGTTTGGCGCAATTTTGGGAGGAGAATCTTCAATATTCATAAGTTTCTTAAAATATCCTTTCCACCTTTCTATCACTTCCTTCGGCTTGAATAAGGTTTGACCTTCTCGTTTTTGACTATTTTAAGAACTCCGACATCGCGACTTATTTTCTCCCTTATCTTTGCCAATTTGTACATAAGACAATCGCCCCCGTTATAATCCAGTTTTTTACCATCTCGGTGTACGCGGCAGTCTTTGCTATTGCTACGGCCATTTTTGCGGCCCTCTTTGCGTCCCAATATTGTTGATAATCATCCGACTATTTTGATTTATGCCACCGTCTATATAAATTCTTCTTTCTTTTGATGAAATTTCTAACCGATTGATCCCCCCACCATAGTTCCCTATTCAAAGCTGCCTCCTTTGGTTTGTCCTATAAAACGAATCGCTGTAGCCCTTAGATAGCGTCTCCCAATAGTCGTCTACGTCCCTTTGCAACTTCCTTGCACCTAAGAGTGAGTTTTGATGGTATTTTTCGTTCGTCGACGTATAGGCTTTCGCATTAAATTCGAGATTCATAAACCTTTCTTCTGTCGGGAAATACTCTTCTGGCAAGATCAATAACAAGAGGACGAGGTTGCCTGGCGATTTCTTCTCCCGGTATTACTTTGCAATCCTTGATACCCCATAAGTCCTTTCGCCGTATAAGCAAATAGTCAATTTGACTGAAATGCTTCCCACTTCTATAGGCGTTTTTGAAAATAGGTGTTAAAGATCGCCATGTCATATGCTTGGGTTGGAGTAGTTTTTTCCCTTCTTTGTTCTTCAGACCATGCTAGCCTCCACGATTGCTTTTATACCCGAGGATATCTTTCCCTAAGTGAGCGTTGAAATTCGCCCCAATAATTAGCCTTTCTTCCTGTCCAACTCCTTGTATTTCTTTTTCCAATGAATACAAGAATATGTCTTTCTTTGATTCCATACACCCAATTTGGGGAGCATACGCGCACATAACGGTTAGGAGTCCACCTTGATCTGCAATCTTCACCCACATTAGTCTGTCGGAACAACGCTTGACTTCCACCACCTTATCCTTGAACGATTCGCTTAGAACGATACCGACCCCGTTTCTACGATTTGGTGACACACTGTAGAATAGTTTGTTTCCAAGCTTTGGTTCCGTTCCACCCTTCTTTATGGCATTTGTGCGACCTCGATGCTCTTCCCCGTCCCACATTCCAGCACGTCATTCGCATTATTTCCACAACTAATTTCCTTAATCGACTTCGTTGTGAGTTGGGCAGTATGCCTAGTAAATTTTTTACATTACACGGGCGGGGTATGCAATGCGCGTCGTTTGTGGAGGACGCCCTAGCTTTATCTTGTAAAATCTTGTTTGAACCCATATTGAGTTTGTATTTGTTTTTAATAGCCGGTTTCCGACCTGACGCCAACCCTCCACTTTTTGCACACGAATTTGGAACCGTCGTAGGAAGTGTGTTATAAGTTCCATATGGGAAATTGTGTGTCAAACTTTCCTCCATTTTGAAGACAACAACTGGTGTGTTTCAACCATGTTATTTTGCGTTATAACAAGGGGGGGTCGAAACAATCGAAGGTTTAATTAGGGAGGGGGGCAAAACATAATTTTTTTCAATTTTTAAGGCTTTTTGCATTGAGGGCGGCCCCCCCTGGCTACGCCCATGGTCAATTACCTTACTCACTAGTTTATAAATATGAACCAAATTCAATAAATTATTATGCAAAAATAGATAACGATATTATTAAACAAACTTTCACCACAGTTTTACATTTTTAATTTTTATGTATTGTGTAAAAATTTTTATAGCATGCTGTTTTTGATATCTACCCAATTCAATATCTTTTTTATTTAACCCTTCAAAATATCTATATAATCACTGCCTTACCATGTTATCATTAAAATAGCGGGAAAAATGGTACATATTTTGTGCGTTGATGAGCAGTCTATCTAGTCTATGCGTATGTCACAAAAATGCTTAAATATGCTGAATAACATTCACTAGCCTCTTCGATTTTATCTTAGCCATTACTTATCTCTTCTACCTTAAGGGTCTCTTTATATTTGTACCAGTCGCCTTTGTTAGCAGCATATGTCCCTCAGTATGCCATTTACATTATGAATGCTTTAAAATGGTTTTAGTGACGAGATGTTAGATATGGCTTTTGTACGTTATTCAAAATTCATCGCTTTCGAAGAGGGCACTGATACTGACTGAGAAAAGAAGGAGTAAATTCTAAAAATTATAGAAGGGCAAATGATTTACAACGCCAGAATTAAAAGAAAGCAAACATTAAAGCCTTATTTTTACCAAAATATAAACAATAGATGTTTGAAGCGATGCTAGTGCACCATTTTAGTTAAAGGCGAATGAACTAAATACGTTAGGCCAGGCTCGGGCCAAAAATTATAATTGGGTCGACCCAGGCCCGAGGCATAGTTTAGCTAAGAGAGTTTACCAAGTATTTAACATACCGCAAACCCGTACTTGGACGTTCGTGAAGAGTGATAGTTTTTTATAAATAGGATTTCGATATTTATAAATATCCTATGGAATTAGTGAATTGCATATAAATTTAAACTGCTATAGTATTTAAACAACTATCTAGAATTAAATGATTTCTTACACAAACCTATAAGAGGCGTAAAACTATGTTAAAAATCTGGTATGCGTTCATTTTTTTATGTCAAACTTATAATGATTTTAAGAATGGGGTCGCTATACCCCACAATCACAACCCTGCTCAGGATTGAGATTTTTACAGGTATCCTTGAGGGTTATATCTTAATATAGCTATATTAATTGCTATGCAATTTATAGGCTCGCTTTTTTATTATATTATATCTATCTGGTACTAAATATAGACAAAGTAGCTTTAATAAAAATGAAATTTCATAAAGGATTTGAAGATGCTGAATTATGTTTAAACAATAGACTTTGTGTGTGAGTATTTTTGTAAGAGTTATTGCTGGCTGTGAACCTAATATAGGGATAGTAAGGAATAGTAATCAGAGGTGGGTGGGCAGGACGTTAAATGCTCTCATGGAGTGCAGTATGTATTTGTAAGCTTGAATAGGAGGAAACAAGGCATACAAACCAGAGACCCGATTTGCCCGGCCCGGCCCGCTATCTGCCCAACCCACGGGCCGGGCCGTGCAACTGTCGTAAATTTTGACTTTCGGGCGGGCCCGGGCGGGCACCGTTACAAGATTCGGGCAATTCGGGCTCAATTTTGTTTTTAAAATAATGTTTTATATTGCTTTTGTCTATATTTTGTCACTTTTTAATTTTATTTCATAATGTTTGTTAGTCCTAGCTCTCATTCAAAGAAAAAATCAAAAATTAAGATATTTAAAAAAAATATAACTATATTGGTGCTAAAAATTTTAAAAAACACCATTTCGGGCCGGGCAGCTCTGATAGTTCGGGCATTGTCGGGCGGACAAATAGAAGAGTTCGGGCGGGCTAGGGTGGGCAGATTTATTATAAAATCGGGCCGGGCCGGGTTCGGGCAGAAAAATTCTTACAAATCTGACCTCTGATACAAACAGATAGGGGGGGGGGGGGGGCTCGGGACTTGATCATGAAAAGATTTTACCAAACACGGTCCCCCTTCCATTCCCAAATTGTATTGCAAAAATATTCATATTATGGTAAGTAATTTTTTTTCTATTTTTATATTCTAAGTTGATTGTTATCTATGTGGTAAAGTGCATCCTTTTGCATTGTTTTACTTAATATTCATCCATAATAGCATTAAAAGATATATTGAAGTAAAAAGGTAATTCTGTTTTATAAAATTGTACCCATACACTAATTTATTTATTATATTTAATTTCCGCGACAAAAACAATCCACGCGCGCAATAATTGAATTTTCCATTTTTTGAAGGTTACATTTTTCCCGATAATATTCACTACTCAAAAAGGACGAAAAAATCTTTGAAAATGAAAGTAAAAATAATAATCGCTAAATCAGAATAATAAAAAACGATAAAGCAGGGTAATTAAAGTCGTATCTATTTTTATCATAAAGATACTACAATAGTGACTCATAATAAACAGGAACGTGTATAAGTGTATGTTTGTGTGGGGGGGGGAACGAATATATAAAATATGGGATACACACAAGGGGGTGAGGCGTAAGGGGTGTAGGACACCACACCTTCCCCTTTATCGAGATGACCACGGCTTAACAATTATTTAACTATATGTCGAGGGGCCATTTATTTTATCTATTTTAAACAAAGTCCAACCAAACCATAGGTATACAAACAACAGATTTTCAAACATTTCCTGAAATTTAGCCCAAAAATATAATTAATCGTCTGACATCTACTGCCAGCTTCTGGCCTTTGCCCTCGGAACTGATTCATGGACGATTGATTTAATCGATGATATCCCGCACTGTGAATCAGTTATAAAATGGGGTACTTCATGGCTAATGGATTTGGCGTCCAGCTCTGTAAAGCATCACTGAGCAACAGCCTCAATCAAAATTATAATTAATTTATACTAAATTATCCCAAAAGCTTTTATTTTATACCTATACTGTAAATTGCCGTTTTTTAAATTTTCATTTCGCGCGCCGCCCCTTCCTAATCTTATAAAAGCAAATCATGCACAGACCGCCAAAATAGTGACAGAAATCGCGATGAGGGGTTGAATATAGGTTAGCAACATGTAATAAGAGGTTGCGAATACCATAAGTCTAACATAACTATAACTTGGTTATTTTAAAATTTATTTATCAAACTCAATAAGCGCAGTATTTGCTTTAAAGAGCTATTTAATTAATGGTTTTAATTAAAAATTCTAATTAGCACCACCCTCCAAAATTTTTAACAACCGAGGTTCGAGTAGAGACCTGTAATATTTTTAGGATTGCCCCCAAAACATGTTATCTAAGACTGAAATATTATTCAGATTTCAAGGTTTTTTCATAGACATCTTTGCAACATTATGCCTTTAAAGACGAGTATTTTTTAAAAGTAAGCATTACCCCATACCCAACCAAAATTACCTGATAAACAAAAATTTGAGGATTAGCCGTTGGAACAAAACACTTGGTCCATTTTCTTACACGTTCATCATAGATTTGCAACCTGAATTCTAACTTAAAGAATATTCCACAATTAGGTCTTTAGAATCCATTCTAAGAAAAAATGTTGATAGACGAAAAAGAAAGCAAAAAGAAGAGCTGCTAAAGTTACTTTTCTACAGAAACTAGTTAGGTTATAGTTACTTTCAAAAAATTTGCAACTAATTACGTTTACACTTATATTTTTTCAAAAGTAACTAAATACAAAGTTATTTGCCTACAGGAACTAGTTACATTTAAGGTTAATTAATTAAATTTTTCCGCGATTTAATGTAACAATGTTTATAAATGTAATTTATTCAAATTGTTGTATAAAAATAAATGCCGGAATCATTATAACTGCCCGAACTGCAGTGATTAAGTTGTATATTCAAAAAAATGGATTTAATTCTTGCTTTTTTTGAGGGAATAAATATTAAAGAAAGTGTCAAAATAATACAAAACACAAAATCTCATTGAGCACGAATCTTGTAAGAATAAATTTACACGGGCAAGAGAGGTCCAGACTTTTCTGATCTGGTTGACTTAGATCGCCTTGCTTCAAATAAATCAAATTTTGAGAATTCACAGTGATATAGTTTGCTAAATACACTTATTATTCACCCTCTAAAAATTCAATAACTTTGGATATGGGTTCCTATGCCGTTATATTAAAAACAATCATATTCATAAAAATTTAACATTTAAGAATCCTTCTTAAATTTAATTCATCACATAGCGAATCAAATTGTAACGACTTTTCGAAGATATAATTCAAATTCCTTTGAACGAGTCAAACATACTAGTCCATCTAGTGTGTACATTACATAATAATTAAGACCTTATAATAAGTTCAAAGGCATGGGTATATCGGCTCAGGAAGTTCCACGAGTTTTGGCACTTAGTTCTTGATGGCATATAAGCAATTCTAAAATCTTATATTTTTGAAATCTTTTTATTTACTTAATGTATGACAGTCGCATCTGATTATTAAATTTGTAAAAAGTAACTGTAACTTAAATTAACACTTAGTATAATACAGTCGAAAGTTCTTAATCGCAAATCGGATTATCGCGACAATCTTTTAATTGCGATTCACAAACATTTTCGAGTCCTTAAATCAACCAGATAATTATATAAAATATCGTTTTATTGCGAAGCGTATGAAATGAATATTTAATATAATGTACATATACTTTTATTTCCATCGTTTAATCGCGAAATATCGGTTAATCGCGAAAAAAATTTAGGCCCAAGGCTACGGTTTTGACTGTAATGTAGCAAACTATAGTTACAGCCCTGCAAAATGGCTTCGGCCCAAGCCTTACACTTTTTATTCAATTTTGCCCGAGCACGAATTTTTTTTTCTACTCAGGCCTGATCCTACTGTTTTGAAATGTAAATTTATAAAAAAAAATATATTCATAAACACACCCGCACTTTACATTCAACATAAAAATATTTTGTCTCTTTTGAATAGCCTACAACAGGAATTAATTCATAAGAATTATTTTAGCTAGATTTTGCCACTCGCCGGACTGACCAATCAGGCCCGACCCGAGTCCGATTAATTTTAATATTTGGCCCGCGACGACGGCCTGGTGCAGGACTCTCGTTACAGTTCTCTTTCAATTAAAGTAACTAATAACAACTACTATTTTTGTAAAAAGGAACTAGTTACTTAACAGCTCTACAAAAAATAAATATCAAAATATTTAGTACTTCTAACTAGCAAAATTAATAATGTAACAAAACTTTTTTTAAACTGAAGAAAGGAATCCGAACCCGGCTTATATTACAAATATTATGAGGCCCGGGATTTTAAATCCTGATAAGAGAGAACCTGGCCCCGTGGCTCACCAGCCGGTTTAAACTCGTTTAGAAGGGAACCTTAAGATTAGGGCAAAATGATATATTTAATCTTTTGTGTTTGCATGGATGGTTTTCGCTTTACATTAGTTTTTTCTTTGAAAATAATTATTTATCGCAGTTCCTATTTGTGGTATTCGCCACCTGGCCTATTTTTAATTTAGTTTTATTTCTATTTCACTGATATGTCTAATTTACTCGCTTCTATCTCCATATGTATATTCCTCGTTAGAAATTATTATTATGTGTCATTCATAAATTATCACTTACGTTTTTTCTTTTCCTTATAATTTAATATAAAATTATCATCCTTAATCCGGATTTCGTAAGGAATTATTGTATTATTTAATATTCAGAAATATTTAAATTCGAATATTATTTGTTAATAAACGGAAGTAATATTGGTTAATATTTGCGGAATTAATAATGGAAATGATGAAGTAATATTGAAATTGATCGGTTAATTAACAGATATTATATTCAGATATAATACTATTAAAACAGGAAAAAATTTAGCGGTGTTAAATTGGTCGATTATGGTAATTATTTTATACACAATAGCTATATAAATTAATTTTTTTGAGACAAGGATTAGGATCACATTTTTATTTATAAAGGCTTAGGAAGTCTCTATATTTCAAAGAACCTCCCGCGTCTTTCACATATTATGTTCCTTATTTAACGATATATAGCCCGTTTTAACTATCCACATAATATCAAAAAATCATCGACGAAATGTTTCTATTAAGATATCTGCAATATTATGGACATTACATAGGTTTTTATTTGATGGAGTTCGGACAGGGGATTTTATCCAAAAAATAGTCAAGTCAAGTAAGGTTTGAGCAGGAAAATATAATTTATAAAATGGACGCATCGGCGTACTAAGGGGAAGCAGGAGAAGAGAAGGGCACCTCCCCCTTAATCAAAAATTAAGTTTAAAACTTTAAATATCGTATATCGCACCCATCCATAGATATTTATAAAATTTCTTTCAACCTTCCCCGGTTTGTTTAAATCATGGCTAGGCCCATGAATGGCTCCAAAATACGTTATTTTCAGTGGCCATTTTATGGGCTTAGATGACATAAAATTTGTTATGAAAAATGTACACGAAACTGTGCCTCCAAGGAGTAACAAAATTTAAAAATAACCTAAATAAACGCACAAATTTTGGATCGAGTTAAATTCTCCTACACAAGGTACATGAAATGAAAGGCGAGTAAAAAATTCAGAAAAACATTATAAAGTGTACTCAATTAAAACTCTACTTATAGCATTAAAGAAACTCATTTTTAATGTTGACTATAAAAAAGGATGCTGCATTAAAAATCACCCCTAGAGCAGACTACTTTTTAAAATAGTATACACATAACTAGAGTTGTTAAGTAACTCGTTACATGTAACTAGTTTCTTTTCTTCGAAAAAGTAACTGTAATCAGTAACTTTTTACTTCAGAGGAACTGTAACCGTAGTTAGTTACATTAATTCAGTAACTATTGACGTAAAGTTGCAGTTACTTTTTATAACATATAAAAGTCAAATTAAATTTACTAATAGTTACACGTCTAGTTTGTTTAAATATCTAAATACTATTATAAATAGATAAACCATCCTTTTAGAAAAAAAATTAACCACAAGAATCAAAATTTATTTTTAAATTTTTGCTAAATTTAAATCTGAATTATGTTCTAAAAAAATATATGACAATTTTCCTAAATTGAAAAACATTTTAATAAATTCAATGTAACTCTACCATCCAGCGCCCCTCGAGCCTATTTAGTCTTTGTAAACTAATTTTTAGGGAAAAGCAGGCAAGCTTAATAGACGACAATATATAATACAACGTTTTATTGAAATTGAATCATCTTATATTACCCTGTGATTTTTATTCTAATATGTGAATAAAGTATATTAATTTTTTTTTAATTTAACAGGGTAACTTTTAATGTAACTAGTGACTTAACTAGTTACTGTAGAATAAGTAACTTTAACAGCTCTAACATAACTAATATTTTTACCATCTATATCCATATATTTAGGCTATGGTGAGAAACACATATTCCTAGAACCTATAGCAGAGAATAACTTAAAATTTCAAATGTATGCAAAAAATTACTGTTCATTCAATAAAACAAATTATAAGAAAGGGTTTTAGAACAAAATACATCTAAATGATATGTGTATAATGGTCATGAGCTTTCCTATTGTTCATCTTTAAAATTAATCCTAGATTATTGCCAGGTCCACATTCATATGTCATTGGAAAGTTTGTGTTTTGAGGTCTTTCATAAATAACATGTATTGTTTGTTCCCATTTAACAGGTTTTATTAATTGCTGGCATAAGAGTTTTTTAATTTGCTGACTATTTTTATATCTATGGCTTGTGACATTAGAAAAGACTGAAATAAGAGGCTCCTAAAACAATCATAATTAAGTCAGCAAAAATATTGATTATAAAAAATATGTAAAATGACCAAAAAACATATGTTATATAACACACCTGAATATCATCAATTAAATCTAATGCATCAGCTAAGGGTTGATATGCTGGTTGCATAAGCTTGGAATGATAGGCACCATTTACAGGTAAATATTTTGTTCTTAGTATATTATAATCCTTATAATTAGTTTCTATAAATTTAAGGGCCTTATTAATAGGCATACATGTTATTATAAACACACTTCAAGGTTTCCAGCAATGACCTTGCATTCAGGATATAAATAATTGGCTATGGAACACACAGGATATTTTATTCCTCTTTCTAAACAATGTTGTATTGCCACTTTACATGCCTCATTTAGTCTATATTAAATAATATATTCAAGCATACATAAAATATAAACTTAGTGGATGGATTGGAGAAAACAGTCATCATACCACTTTTAACATTTTCTGATACTTTTTGCATTTCAGTGCTCCTAATTTTTAGCAATTTAATCCCTTGTTCAAAACTGATGGCACCACTAAAAACCAAAGCACTATACTCTCCTAAACTAAACCCTGCTGTAGCTATACAATTTTCAATAGCCTAAAGGTCTAATAAATTCACTAATTTTTTACTTCAGGATTTGTTTGATGTAACTTTTCTATCACCGCTAGAGATGTAACAAAGATAGCTGGCTGACAATATAAAGTACTATCTAATTCTGATTTTGGGCCATTTTCACATATATTTAGTAAATTATAGCCTAATATTTGACTTGCAAGTTCAAACATTTCAGGAACATTTTTGACTCCCTTTAAATTTTTTGCCATTCCAATGTATTGACTGCCTTGGCCAGGGAATAATATAACAGAAGTTTTTTGAGGATCAATTGTAGGTCTGAATGAATATTTTGATTGATCTCGTTCTTTGGCCGTATTTATAAAATTTCGATGATTAGGTTCTTGTTCAACTAATGCAGCATTCAATTCTTCTCTTATATCTACTTTTGGTATGATGGCTTTCGAGAAATTATCTTTAAATACCCAATTAAATTTTTGAATCAATTTAGGCCTTGCGATTACATTTAAACTTTTAAAAATCATCTTTTACTTAATATAGCTTTAATTGGGTACAATGACAAATACGTCCTATGTATTTTAAATAACTTTCCAACGTGGCCTTATGCGCCATTTGGAGTGAGAAGGGGCCCAACCTGAGATTGCACTTGCTAAGCTCTTGGGCGTCTTCGCGGCAATCATATATACATACAAATTATAACTTTGGTGCCCTTGCCCTATCAACTCGCCGAAAACCATCGTGCCGAATTAACCCTGGTACATTAACGAACATCTATCCATTATCATGGAGAAGGCCCTAAATTGAGTACCTTTTATAAACTTTATTAATTTTTTATAAAAAATATCTAAATTTTAACTTTAATCCGAAATTGATATCATTAATATGCTTATTTGTTGGGGGACATTTTTTAACATTGGGACATTCAATTAGGCAAGATGTTTTTCGGCGAGTTGACGGGCACCAATAACTTTGACTACTTTATAGAAATATTGTTAACATTTATAAATCTAATTCCACTGATTGAAGTGGCTAAGCAAGGTGGCGGGTTTCGGGTTAGAACACCCTCTCCCTCCAATTGACAAGATAAATTTTTTCAGGATTATATGGGAAAAGTCAATGATATTAATAGAATCTTTGTTAGTGATGCACTGATAGACATACGTAATTACCTTAACCTCTTTTGTTTTTAAAGGAAAAATTACTAATTTAAAGAATATATATACATAACTTGTTTATAATTAAGAGAAATTCAATATTTTTCTAAAATTATCTCAACTTCTTGAGATTCTCATATGAACCAAGTTTTAGTAATAAAGTTATTAACCCAAGCACCAGTGCAACCTTGTTTCAATAATGATGTTACCAAAAAAATATTTTACCTTATCATTTATTTAAATAACTAGTGGATCTCAAATGTTTTTATTTTTCAATAAGGTTGAAAATTAACAAAAATAGATTTTTTTTGTTAAATAAAGTTAATCCTGCATAACATAGTGTTTCCAATTACATTTGACATATGGTTTTATGCAGCTATATTTTTATTAGTGCAAGTTAAAGGACGCGATGCTGGTTGCAAGAAATAACAACCAGTTTGAGAGTGATGATTTTTTAACAAGATTATTAATAAAAATTTTCAATATATATAAATAATTTTTTATTGTCAACAAATTTCAAAACAGCATAATTTTAAACTGGTGAACCAATTAAACCTAAAAGCGCATGCATATTTTTGTTCAATTAATGGCCGCGGTTGGCATATTCAGAAAAATTGAAAGGAGCTCTTTGCAAATTGTTTTCTGTGAAGAAAGACCACGGGCAAAATTGGTCTTAAATTTAACTACTAATGTTTATTCTAAGTATAAACTTAATACTGAAGATATTATTAATGCATTTTTTATCATATCGTTGATATTGAATGTATTTGTATTTAATTAACATTGTTTAATTGAATATTGGACACACAAAAAAATGCCCCACCTAGAGACCTGCATGGACCAAATTTAAGGGTTATGCCCGGCCCATACCCACACGAATTATTATTTTCGACCCCTAACCAAGCACGCAACCTAAAAATTGCGCCGCATCAGGCCCTCACTATTAAAAACTAGTCGACGTTGTCTAAAATTATTTATTTGTATAAAAAATATTGTTTATAGAGTAACTAAGCTAGAGTATATAAAATCGGTTTTAATCAAGAATTATAACATAATAGTTTCGTTTTAAAATAAAAGGGCATCTATTTTAGGGGAAAATGCGGTTCTTCTCTTTTTTATAAGACGACTTGCCTAACTGGGTGCGTTTAAAAGTGGCGCTGGTGACCAGAATTGGCAAAGATTTAATAGCTCATTTTGTTTAATTGGGTAGCATAGGTTGATAATCCTTCGACCATTAAATCACATAAACTGAACAACCCCAAGCTTAAAATTTTATAGGCGTCAACTTCCTTAGATCTTTCCAAATTGGAATATTAGCTTCAGCAGGTTCTAACCTACATATGATTTTTTTGAGTTGCACACCTGAACTGGATTGTTTATCAGTCAGAGTTGTATAAGTGATAATCGGATAAACGGTCATGTTTTTAAATGAAAAGTAACCGCAATTTTTTATACACATATAAAATTTACGCCAATACCGCTCATAAATGAAAATTGTTAATCTATAAAATTGGGGAAGTTGTTAAATTTCTAATATAATTGTATCATTTTTATATTTTTTTAGGTGGTTAAGTGAAAAATGAAGAAATCTGATTTACTATAATGAAATGCAAATAATTAAAAATTAGCCCAGGATTAATCCAATCTACCGTATATGGAAATAAAGACAAGTTACATATAGATGCAGCAAATAGTCTACCTCTTAATAAAAATAATACAATAAAGTAATCCTATTGATATATATTTACATTATATAAATATAGCTTGGCACAATACATAAACAGGCGCGTAGCCCCCCCCCCCCCCCCTTGGCCAAAATGTGAAATCTTTTTGATTAATAAATTAAATGGGTTATTTATTATTGTTTAGTTGCATAAAAGACTCTAAGCAGGGGTTTGTCCCGAACCCGAACCCCTGAACCCGAACCGGGTAAAACCCGATGTTTTACAAAACCCGAACCCAAACCCAAACCCATTTTTAAAAATACCCTTAAAACCCGAACCCGAACCCGATAAATACAAAAAGGGGTCGGGTTCGGGTTTTTAATTCAAAAATATATTGTGAGTGGAATTGAATATCTCAGTTTTCTCTATCATGAGAATGTAACGAAAGGAAGAAAACCATATGATTTTAATTTCAATATTTCTATGTTTTCGGCATTTTTCATTCATTAATCAATACAAATTATCTCAAAAATTATTTGTAAGTATTATATATATAATTGATATATATTAGACTATAATTTATATAATAATTGTAAAATACTTTAAATATATGTACTTTAACATTTAATATAAAGAAATATCAGATGTTTTATTATAATTTTAAATTTGTTTCTCACTTGTTTGTAAAATTTACTGAGGTCTAATTATTATACAATGTTTAAATAAGAATAGGACATATATTTTATTATTCTCTTTTAGAGTCTAAAAATGGTGAAGAAAAATAACCCCATTAAACAATTGGCATGTGAATTTAATTAGGGGCTATTTAAAAATTAAGTTAACTATTCAATAATTTTTTGAAGGTAAAAATGTATTATTAGTATAATAAAATTTCTTGAACCCGAACCTGTACCCGAACCGGGTTTCAAAATTTATGCCAAACCCGAACACGAACCCGAACCCAATTTTAAAATTTATGCCAAACCCGAACACGAACCCGATTTTATTTTGGGCGGGTTCAAACCCCTGTCTAAGACGTTTCTAAAACCCTGGAAACATGATATATACATTTAATTTTTTTATTTAATTTTTGACAAAATATATTGTAAAATTTCAGAATATGATTGTGAAAATTGCTATGACAAAAAATATAGTCGAACATTTATTTCCCATGAAAACACCACGCCACAAGTAGATAACTAAGCGAATATTATAATATTACTAGTTTTATCATTTATCATATTTGCCTAAACCTTTCTGCTAGAACTCATCACGGTTTGATAACAAATTGCCTGTCAAGGCGGCCAAAATCCTTTAATTGCCGAATTTACTAATGCTGTCCGAACAGCTGGGCCCAAAATGACAATTTTAAATTTCAAGAATTAATTTTGTCTTATTTTAGAAAATTTGTAATTTAGTTCCAGAATTTTTATAAACAGAAAGGTGACAAAAAAATAGTAAACTATATAAAAAATGTCATTATGGTGTCCGCCCAAACCTACTTGAAAATTTACGAGGTTGCCTGCCCGACTCCTTGGCCGAGTGGGCCCAGCAGCGGGTTTGACTTTTTGGTTGTTTAATTTTAATTTTTAATTACATAAAATGTCAAAAAAATTTTTTGCCAGCTTTCCCCTAACCCTTGAGAAAATCCTGGCTACGTACCTGTACATATGAACAAGCCTTACGTAAATATTTTCAAAGGTATAGGAAATGTGTGATTTGAACCTGTAGGATACTTCGACGAGTTGAATGTATCGAATAGTCAATGAACAGCTGAGATATTTACGAGAAAGAATTAAAAACAGCCAGAATATTCCAGAAACCATTATTCAAATATAAATAGCATCAATCACTCCATTAGAATTATTATACCATTGATATGATATGGAAGATTTATTCATCTAAAGTATCATTCATTTATCATCAGATGATTACTAATTCGCTCAGCTCCTTAATGATGCTACAATCCATTACTCTGCTCCAACATTTCATCTTCACATCAACTTATTCTTTTATTGTTATCGTTTATCTTACATCATTTATTTCCATCGCGTGAATAAAATATATTCTCATTCTTTTTTCAATATTGGTGACCCCATGAACACAAACCCAGTCCAAGATCCCTCCACGAACACAAACCCAGTCTAAGATCCCCCATGAACAGAGATCCAGTCCAAGTCACATCCAGCCTTCAGCCCAACACTAAAACTGATTTCCAAACGTTTCGTCTGGCCTGAAATGAATAAAAATGTACGAGATTGGACGAAATATTGTGTTCCATGTCAAAGATGCAAGTTTAATAGACACATCATCACAGTCCTAGCCACTTTCGCAGAACCGGACGCAAGATTCAGTCATGTACACCTAGACCTCGTCGGCCCATTACCGCCATCTAATGGAAACATTTACATTTTTGCCGCCGTCGATAGTTTCACCCGGTGGCCCGTTGCAATCCCAATCAACGATGCATCAGCTGAAATCGTGGCCCGAACATTTTTGACGCAATGGATAGCCAACTTTGGAGTACCCACTACCTTGACCACAACCGAGGGCCGCAATTTCAACCAGCCCTGGTTAAACATTTATCTTTTTTATTAGGATGCCATCATATAACCACTACAGCTTATAATCCACAAGCCAATGGGATGTTAGAGCGATTTCATCGATAGCTAAAAAGTTCGATTACCGCAAAAGGAGGCACTACCAATTGGTCTGATCGAATTCCTCTTGTACTTCTAGGGATCTGAAGCACCATCAAGGAAGACTTATCCTGTTCAAGCGCCGAACTGGTATTTGAGACTGCCAGGGGACTTTTTGCAACCTTCAAATTGCAAGATAAACGCCGCTGATTACATCCAACGACTTCGACAGCATTTTGATATCGTTTCACACCCCCCAGACCATCGATTATTAAGCAACAGATTACCGACAATTTGGTTACAGCCACCTACATATTTGTAAGAACTGACCGGCTTCGGAAAGCCTTGGTTCCTCCGTACGAAGGTCCTTACAAGGTAATCGAAACATTCTAAAATTTTGTCATAGACCACAACGGAAAAAAGACACTGTTTCGATCGATCGTTTGAAACCAGCCTTCCTTGAACCGAAATCCGATAGCACGAATTCCCCAAATCCAAGACAACCTACTTTAAGCGAACCTACAATACACAGATGTTTTCACTCCTTCCAAAGCAAACAATTCTTCTCCTCCACCAACCAAACCTACTCCTACACCAATCACCACCAAGTCTGGCCGTACCGGTCCAAGAAATTTTTCAATTTTATGTTACGCTCCGCGTCTAGGAAGGGGATTATTTGTAGGATACTTCGGCGAGTTGACAGTGAATAGTCAATGAACAGCTGAGATATTCTACGAGAAAGAATTAAAAAAGCCAGAATATAAACCACCATTATTCAAATATAAATAACTAGTGTTTCGATCTCGTCTCGTCTCGGTCTCGAATACAAAATCTCGTCTCGTCTCGGGAGCGATTAGGAAAATCTCGATCTCGTCTCGTCTCGGTCTAGAAAAATCTCGGTCTCGTCTCGTCTCGACGAGAATTCTCGTCTCGTCTCGACTTTTAAAAAAAAATATATACGGAATAAAAATTTCTCCTATTTTATTAAAAATATAAATAAGTGTTCAAAAATCCAAATGGCAAATTTTATATTTTTGGAAAAACTTTAATACACAAACTTTTTAAAGATTTAGCGGGACACGACATCTCATTGACAATATAAAGATATGAATTAACTCATAAAGATAACATTTTCTATAAAAAGTGCAGACTAAAAAAACTATAAATAAATTTGAAATATAAAAGATTAAATTTTATTGTTCTAGCAAATTATAATATTTGCATCAAATTCACTGTGTCTGTCAACTATAAATGGACTTCGAAAATTATAAGTTCGCTTATAGTTGATATAGTTGCATAAGTGAGCAAAATGAGACCCTTTATTAACCTTTGCTAATGATTCAAAGTAGACCTTAACATATTTAAGGCAAACGTTTAAGTCCATTAATATAACCATCATCAGTTATAGCCCATAGTGTTTATTGCATGTTTATGCGAGTGACATTTAATGATGTTATTATTATTTATAGAATTGATAACTAGTTGCAGAAATTAAAACGTTGTAAAACAACAATAAAAGCAGCATTTTTATAGAATTAAGAACATAAGGTTTTAAACTTTAAATTAAAGAGTACGTATTTAAATGTATGACAAAAATCAACCATACTTAGGTAAATGATTGCCAAATTTTATTTTTTTTGCAAAAATATATAATATTTACTACACTTGTGAATTTTTTTAATATTAAATATATTCCATACATATTGATTTACACTTAATACCTTAAATGTAAATTAAAATACACAATAATTTACTAAAATCTAACGATCAATAAAAAGTCGAGATCTCGCCGAGAAAATCTCGTATCGTCTCGTCTCGACATCAAAATTCTCGTCTCGATCTCGACTCCATTTTTCAAATTCTCGTCTCGTCTCGTCTCGGTTTTTCGAGACGAGACGAGACGAGACCGAGATTTTTCTCGGTTTTTCCGCATCACTATAAATAACATCAATCACTCTATTAGAATTATTATACCATTCATGTAATATGATAGATTTATTCTTCTAAAGGATCATTCATTTATCATCAGAGGATTACTAAATCGCTCAGCTCCAATGATGCTATAGTCCATTACTCTGCTCCAACATTTTATCTTCACATCAACTTATTCCCTTATTGTTCTCGTTTTTCTTACATCAATTATTTTTATCGCGTGAATAAAATATCTTCCCATACTTTTTTCAATAAACCTTTACTTTTATCCAAAGCAAAAAAACTTTTCAAGGAATTTTAATGAAGGTAATTTTTTGTAGATATCAATAGTCTTTTACCTTAAAAAATAGCTATGTAATTTAATTAATAGTTATTTTAAATGTTGAATTATATCTAAATTGTTTGTAAACAAATTTAAATAATTAAACAAACTCTTAGGAATTTCATATTCTAGTTGGATCTAAAGGTTTCTTACTATGAAAAACATCAATTATACCACAAACAATAAAATGGGTGATGCTGAATTTGTGACAGCTTCAGGAGTGAAAACATTTCGGTGATTCTACTGATGCTGATAGGGGTAATAGGTAATGTTACATTTTTATTTAAAAATTTTCCCAGAATTTGCTGGTGACGAGGGCGATGAATTAATTTGGTTCAGAAAATACCAAGCAAAGAAGAACACATATGGGATTTTTTACATCAGCCAAATATGCCCACCATGTTCTAAAAGGTCAAAAAAAATTCCGAGAGTTTTAATAGTTTATAAATACACTATAGGACCGTGAAAACCTTCAAACAATTCTTAAACAAATAAATGAATATACTTAAATACGGTAAAATATTTCATTTATATTCATGTATCAATTGAAATTATATTAAGTTGAAGGTGTCTAAATTTTTTATAACTATTGAATTCAAACAATATGGCGCTTAAATCAAGTCAGTCTTTCAATTATACTCAACAAATTAATAGGTAAAATTTTAGTTTAATAAATTTGAATTCCTCCGGACAAAACATCTTCTTGTGGTAGATTGGTCTCACTTAGTGGTGAGAAAAAGTTAGGCGTGAGTCACGCCCAGGGCAACATTAGGCTAGGTTAGCGGTTCCTTGAAAACCTCTAAGGTCTTTTAGAAACGCTAACATTTGCCTCGAGGTTAGAGGTCAAAATTAACCTTAAACCTCGAGGTCAATTAGAAGCTTATAGATTAGGTTAGAGCGCAAAATTAACCTAAACGCTTAGGTTAATAAATATAGAGCTAGCCTAAAGCTTTAAGTTAATATAATTCACCTAAGGTCAATATTTTTTTATATACTGTATAATTTCAACTAAACTACGGTCTTTTAGCACTTTGTCTGTTAATTTTGATCATGTATTATATTTAATCGAAATTTTAATATTTATTCCATTTAAAATTAAGGCAAATTCAACTAAAAATATAATATAATTTTAATTTATTTTAATTCTTTAATTTTTAATAAAAAATTGCGATTTGGGTTTTTATAACATACCTACCTCTATCGAGTGTTTTATTTTTGATTGCCGCCATTTTGTAACATATTCCTTTTGTGTGCAATGTAGCGTGACTGATAGTGGTTTTATTTCACAACAAATTATATGAAATACTTAGCAAACAACGACGCTAAAAATACGTAGCAATTTGAATAAAATACTTAGCAAATTAATAAAATATTTAGCAACGACGCTAAAAATACTTAGCAATTTGAATAAATAACTAGCAAACAATTTGTTGTGAAATAGAATCACTATCAGTCACGCTACATTGCACACAAAAGGAATATGTTACAAAATGATGGTAATTAAAAATAAAACACGCGATAGAGGTAGGTATGTAAAAAGCCAAATCGCCATTTTTTTATTAAAAATTAAAAAATTAAAATAAAATTATATTATATTTTTAGTTGAATTTGCCTTAATTATAATTGGAATAAATAAAATTCGATTAAATATTATATCTGATCTAAATTAACAGACAAAGTGCTAAAAGACCGTAGTTAAATTGAAATTTTACAGTATATAAAAAAAAACAATATTGACCTTAGGTGAATTAAATTAACCTAAAGGTTTAGTTTAGGCTAGCTCTATATTTATTGACCTAAGCGTTTAGGTTAATTTTGCGCTCTAACCTAAGTAAGCTTCTAATTGACCTCGAGGTTTAAGGTTAAAGACCTTTAACCTCGAGGTTAAAGTTAGCGTTTCTAAAAGACCTCAAGTTTTTTGAAAAGCCTAACCTATTAGGTTAGGTCGAGATAACCTGAGGTTTTCCCTTCATTAGTCTCACTTATTGATCTACCACATCTATTTAATGGGTCACTACTTCTTTTCTTGCCAAGTCTATAGCTTCAGCTATCTTAAGGATATGTCTTTTCTTCAGAGGTGATTGCTTCAGGCCATCTAGTTCTTACTTCAATAGTTCAATTTCAAAGGCCATTTTGTATGCTATGTAGAAATTGATCTCTAGGTCTTTCGTCTAGTTGGATGAAGATGCATTATTTTGCTATGGTTTTCGATTTTGTGGCATTTTCCTGTACGAATTAATCATGTTTTATGCAACGTGTAAACATTAACCTATTTTGGCCAATGGTTATTTTTTTCCATTGGTCAGTAGCCAGGACGCGGTTAAAAAGTCATATTATCAAGGGTATTAGTGCTTTTGGCACACACTATAACCATTGACATAGACTGTCACATCCTCAGATAAATGTGGCCACCAATTGCTATTTATGATAAATTATATTTAATTTGCTAACAATTAAACTAATACTTTTCACTGATCTTGGCCCTTGTGCAATTGATGCCAAGATGTGATCCTAACAGTGGCGTAAATGAGGGGGGGGGGGGGGGAACGGGAAACCCTCCCCCCCCCCCTCGAAAAAAAATTTAGATCTAAAGTTTATATTTTATAGTTGTGCAACCTAACTGACCAAGTAAGACACTTATTAATTAAATTTCCCACTCCAGATGAAATTCTTGAGAGGTTATCGATAGGAAAAAGAAAATACAAAATTATTTTAAAATAACTTTCTTTTTTTAATTTTAATGTTGAAATAAAAATGCTATAAAAAAGGGCCAATCCATTTAATTTATTTTTTGACATAATATTTCTTATATGAAAGCTAATAGGTAAAGAAGAGTTGTGATGTTGGGCAAAGATTACAATATTTTATAATCTGATAGGGCGTCCAAGGGATTCTTTGAACGAAATCCTTCTATAATTTATTTTCATTCGCGTTTCTGGCAAAACAATCAATAAATTCGGAGGAAATATTATTTGGAAATTTGTCAAAACTTGTTTCTTGTCCAAAAACCGTTCATTTTCTTTGCATATCGAGGTTTCTTAAGTTCAAAATCATACAACTTTGCCTTAGGTTCGACCACTATTACTAAAGTTTCTGCTAACTGTCTGACTCTGAAGATCTAGGTCCTTTTTTTGCGATTGCTTGCATAATATATTCAGATTGTCGTAGAAAAGTGAGCAAAGTTGCAGCTTCTGTTGCAACATCGTAATCATACCAGCTTGCTTCAATTTCTCATTATTTGGTTTATCTTTCATTCTGCATTTAATGTTACAAAATGCGAAATTTTTACTAGCGATACAAGTAATATTCACCCCTCCTTTTTATCTTTTTTACGCCTTGAGAAAAATAAGGTTTTTATCGTTAAGATCTCCAATAGGCGGTTCAGAATCCCTAAGAAGTTACCTTGACGATAATCTTAGTAACTTAAAATGCAAAAATGAGATTTTTCAGCTCATGCCTGCTCATCACGCTTTTTATATTTTAAAAAACTATTTTAATATCGCAAAAACTTTATTTTGTTTTCGCTCCACAAGCGCTTTTATGCACACACAAATTTTACATAATTTTGAAATCCACATCAAATCCGTCGTAATACTCTTACCTTATCATTTAATACTAATACATGGCTACAGGCCACTTTACCTACAAAATTGGGAGGCTTGAGAATTCGCTCACCCTGCTCTTTATCAATAGCCTCACTTATATCCTCCCAACTTTCTTCAAAATCCATTGTGGTAAAATTAATTCGATACCCCTCCGATAAAACATTCGTCAAGGCCCTATCCCTCTGGAACCTTAATGTTATTCCAAAAACCTCCTATCCACAAACATCAATTCAAAAGGATTGGGATGCTTGTTTGGTTTCGCGCTCCGTTGCTCATCTATTAACGAGCAGCGATACCAAACAACATTCCAACCTTCGGTCATTTGTGTTTGATAAATCTGGCCACGAATGGCTTGAGGCTTACCCCAGTAAGTATTCAAACATGATGTTGGAGGATTCCGAGCTAACTTACAGTATAGCTCTACGCCTTGGTATCACATACACCAAACCATATGCCTGTAGGAATTACGACCTGCCAATTGACGAAGAAGCCTGTCAACCATTACATTGCACGTTGAGCAAATACAGACACGTGCGGCACCCAAAAATCAACTCCATCATCCAGTCGGCCCTTAAAAAAGCTAAAATTGCCTCCATTCTTGAGCCGTCAGACCTTCTCATGAGGGTCAAATGCGCCCTGACGGCTCCTCACTTGTGCCTTGGGAAAACGGTCTGTTCTTAAAATGAGGCTTTACATGCATTGATTTCAGGGTTTCTTTCAGGGGGGAGCCCAGGGGGGGGGGGGGGGTATTACCCCCCGGGCAATTTTAAATACCCCCCCCCCCCCCCCCCGGGAGTTTTGATTGAAGCATGAACTCAAGTTCCATCATGAAGTCATAAATTATATTAATAGGCTAAAATTGAAATTCAATAAATTATTTTAATTTGTCAATAAAAAAATATAAAATTGGCGAAAATAAATTTTTTTTACAAATTAGGTGGAAATCATTCATAGACATCATTTTTTAACATCTGTGAACCCTAATTTACAATCTTTAAAGTTACAAATTATCTTTAATTAAAAAATATCAATAGGTAAAAAACATAAATAAATGCTTTTAGAACTATTAAATCACTATCTTACTTATAAATTTAAAAAGAATTATATTATTAATAGATTCTATTGTTTGTTTTTTATTAATATAATATGCTTATTTTGAATTGCAGATGTCTGGTAAATATAAAAGTACTCTTTTACACTACTTTAGTAAAAAGGAAAAGCCTAATAAAAAAGATGGTAAATATGATTTAATTTGGAATAATTTTAATAATGTATGGGTATTTGTTTTTATATAAAATAAGACATGAATATGTTTGTTTGTAATAGGTAAAGGTGGGACTCAATTAAAAAAACTTTTGTTTTATCCCTTACTATGGGAAATTATGGTAATTACCTTTAAGCATTGGATATGTTAAATATATATAAGTTAAAGGCAGATATTATTCTGCTTCCAGCAGTGAAATTCACATGAACTTTGAAAGAGGCAAGAAAGATTATGGTTTTAATATAGAAGTATTATATTTATTTTCATGTTAGGTCAATATAAAAATTGTAACTCTGCTGGTGTGGGGAAAACTGTCTCTTCTTTTTCTTAAGATAAAAATGCTGGTAATTAAAATTATGCAAGTTGTTTTTATTTTATTAATATATATTGATAAAGATGAGTGTATTGGCAGCTCTACTAATTGCTCAGTCTCTGAAAGTGAAAAACATGGGCAAAATTTAAAACTTAAACCATCATATAAATTTATGATTTCATGGACATCTAAATACAAATGGCTAAATTTTGATGAAGCCTTAGGTGGGGCTTTATGCTCTGTCTGTTTTCTTTACAACATACTTTCTTAAAAGAACACTTGCCCGTAAATATTACATGTATTTATTTAATGATTATGCGTGTATGCATCTTTTTATATATCGCTTATATCACCAATAAAAATCAGTAATTATTATACAAATGGTTTAGCAATTAAAACCCCCCCCCCCGGAGCATTTTTTCTGAAAGAAACCCTGTGTTTGCCCCTTCAAATCTTAATTATGACCCAATGGCTCTCGCCGAGGGGCGCAAAGTAACCAAATACAAGGCCCTTTTAAACTCAAGTATTCTTATCCCATATTTTCATCTTGTTCCGGTGTAATATCCATTTCCACGACGCTCAAAAGAATCGACATGCCAATCAAAAATTTTTCTTAAATTTATTTCTATGGGCTAACACAAACGTCAATCAACAGATGTTTTTAGTTAATAATTTATTAAATTCACAAAAAATATTAATTATAATTCAATCATGGTTTACAAGCTTAATTAAAATTTATCATATTTTTAATTAAAATTTTTCATATTTAGCACTCTGCATTTACTTCTTTTGATATGTGTTTTGGAGCTTGAGCTGATGATCATTGATCTATGTTTATAAATCCCTTTAAATGTAATTTTGGTAAAGCATATAACCTGAGCTGATATAATTTATAAAGTCAATATTGTATTTGGTACATTTAATAACCTTGAGTGAGTATTTAATACATTGAGCTTTAGCTAATGATCATTATATCTGATCTATGTTTAAGCTTATCCTTTTAAATGTAATTTTGTAAAGCTAATTGATAAACTCAATATTGTATTTGGTACATTAATAATAACCTAAGGGATATCTGAAGTATTTAAATACATTGAGCTTGAGCTAATGATCATTATATCTAATCTATGTTTATAAGCCTATCCTTTTAAATGTAATTGTGGTAAAGCTAATTGATAAACTCAATATTGTTTTTGGTACAATTATAATAACCTTAGGGATATTTGAGTTAGTACTTGAATACATTGAGCTTGAGCTAATGTTATATCTAATCTAGTTTTATAAGCCTATCCTATTAATATTTTTATTGTCTCTAAGCTTAAAACTAAGGTAAAGTTTATAACTTAGACTAATTCTATAAAGTAAAAGATTTTATAATAATTCAAATGATTATGTGCATTTTTATACAAAATTAGAGATGTTAAATGGAATAAAATACATATGCTTGAGCTTGACTAAACTGATATTCATAATTTTCTTGATCTAACCTAAATTTAGGAAATACATGTTAAAAAGATTTGATAATATACTTAAATGGCTAAATTGATAGTTTGTTAGTGATTCTCTAAATTTTTATTTATAATTTAGATAATTATGCATAGTAATTACTTGAAATATTTTGAAAGTCTTGTGTCGTCATTTTAGTGTCTTCAAAAAAACATGTTTTTGTGCCAAAACTAACCTGTTGTGCTTTTGGGAAGATCACGTGATATGGCATATAACTCGTTATTATGCCATATTAACCAATAGGAATGTTCAATTGAGCGTCGTCGTTTTTTAAATGTCGACGTTTCAGATCATTACACCGGTATAATGATCTGAAAAAACGTCGACCATTTTTAATATCTAATTATTATAATAAACATGTTAAATAAACTCTATAATTCATGGGCGCCGCCGCCCCCCCCCCCCCCCCCTAACGCGAAAAAAAATATTTTTCAATGCAAAAACCATTAAAAATTTAAAAAACCATGTCATAATTTATACTTTGATATTTTTCAATTTAGTATTTATTAAATGTATGAATGACGTGATTTCTAATGGGATAAAATTTAAGCTCAAATGCATGTTTTTTCGAAATTTGTAACTAATCATGTTAAGGAAATCACGTGAAAGTACTTTTTTATGTTTTCAACGAATGAGGAGGCGTGATTGACGTTTACGCGATCTCAAACGCAACATAATCTCATACGTTACACATTGCACGCACAACAACAGCACACATCGTGTTGATGATGATGGCGATAACAATTAGCTAATAACACCCCCTTAGCATGTATTTTAGAGATCTGCACGGGCAGGCCCGGCCCGCGGACAGGACTAAAAGCCCGTCCCCCGGGCGGGTACGGACGGGATTTTTATTACAAAAATTTCAACGGGCCGGGCCCGGACGGGCTTAACAATTAATGTAACGGGCTCGGACGGGCCTTTTAATGGGATTGAAGGGGCCTGACATTTAATAAACGGGCTTGAACGGGCCAGAGATTATATAAACGGTCATGGACTGTAAAATTTCTTAAAAGTCAGACAATTATATAAATATATGATTTTTATTAAATATATAAATTATTAATTACTCTATTGTTTTAACCTCTAATTTTTGTATATCCTGTAACATTCATTCCTTTTTCAAGCGCTAAATTGACTCTAAAACATTTTTATTCTATTTGCTATAGATTTTCGTTTACATAATTTAAGATTATGCATCGTATATTCTTTTATAATTAAGTTCAATTACTTAGTTACAAAGAACCAAAATTAGAATTTTTGTTTTTAATTTTATCACAAATTTACTGGTATAATTTTAGGGCCATATAATTTAATAAATATTTTTGTTCTAATCTAAACTCAGGTGTATTAACTGATATAAATAAATCAAATCAATGTAAACTGCTCATTGAAAATTGAATATTCTCATGTAATTTTATTAAAGTATTTTAATTTAATTGTAATATTCTAACTTCTTAGGTATATTAACTTAAATTAATCAAATAAAAATAAATTATTGAAAGTGGAATATTCTCATGTAATTTTTTTAAGTAATTTAATGGTACTACTATATTGACATTTTTAAGGTGAATTAACTTGAGAAATAAATTGATGATTTATTATTTTAACATGATAATTATTGATGTTTTTTATAAATATGTCAAAAAATAAAATTTATGAAATTTTTGATGGGGCAGGGCGGTTCTTTAAAAAAATTTGAACGGATTATGGCGGACATGACCGTTTCGAATCGGGTACGAACCGGCCTCAAAATAATACGGACGGGCCTGAAGTGTTGAAAAAAAGTTAGGGGCGGGCTCGGACGGGCCTTGAAGTTTTGAAAACGGGTACGGGCGGGCCGACCTTCTAAAAACGGCCCGTTGCAGATCTCTAATGTATCTAATGGTCCATCTGGTCTCTATGAAAAAATAATAGACTAGCTATTGGTCGGTATTCAACACACACTCACTGAATGTCTTCACCAGAAAAGGAGACTAACAGTGTGGGTGTGGCTCTTTTTCTTAAGACAACAATACCCCCTCAGCACACCCTAGGGCGCGCTATCTAGCGCGCCCGTCACAACACTACCTATAACCCAAAATAATTTAAATAAACATATTTTGAGTTGAGGCCACGTTTAATTAGGGCTAATATTATAAGAGGCTATATCTTACAACCAGAATTATTGATTGAAAATAAACAATTTCATATAAAATCATTAACTTTACTCATCATATTTTATTAGATATTCCTCCATAGAAGAATCAATGTTAAAGCAATTCATATAAGTATAATGAACAGGGATGAATACTTGTGTGTGATAATTTTTAATTTGTTTCAAAAAGGTGTATGATATTTTTATTTATGTGCATTAGAAGCACTTGTGAAATTTCTTCCTATCCCATGACAATTTCAAAGTGCATTCAAGTATAAAATGAGCACTCTGATCTAAAAATCTAAGCTTTTGCAATAATATCAATGTTGGAATTTGATAGTTATTAGACACCAATTTTTCTATTGTTAATATTAAAGATCTCTTTCTATATAAAATAACACAAGGTCTAAATCAAAAAATAAATTTGGGTTAATGACACATTCTGATCTTTTAAAACCATAAACAACTCCGTTAACTTTTTATTAACTATGGACAATATACTAGTGTGAAAAATTCCAAAGCTTATATTTCTAATTATAATGAACAAAAATGATTGCTCATTATTTAATAATAAAATAGATCTAAGTGAACTTTGAAACTATAACTACTACCAAATCTACATAATAAAACAACTATGGAATTCAGTTGTTAAGAAAAAACATTTAAATTTTTCAGATTGTAAGCTATTATACATGCTATTATCAAAGAGGACACATATAATCTATTGCCTTATATATCAAATAAGAAAAGCTATCAAGACTTAGTAAAACTCAATTAAAAATAAATGAGAATAATCATTAAGATAATAAAATGTAATAATTTATATACAGATATATCATACAAGAGTGTGACAAAAAAAGAATGTGATATGAAATTTACACAAAGACCTTATTTCTTTCCAGATTTCTTTATTCCGCCTCCAGCTAGATAAAGAGTTTAATTAATTTCTAAAATAAATACCTAGTGGTCCTTTTTGAGAAGCTTTTTCAGCAGCTTGTTTCATTAATTTCTCTTCTTGTTTTTGTTTTTCTTTGAACGCCTTATCATTCTAAATTTTTAATTAATAATAGTGCATATGGTTTTACATCATCAAGCTCGTTCTCCTTTTTCTTTGGCTGTTTAAGAGGTTTCTTTTTTCCACCTTCTTTATTGGCGGGCATCGCGAATGTAGGATTTTTTAAAGCAGCTGATGAAGTTTTTTTATCGGTTCAATTCAAAATATATTTTATTTCTCAACTAGCCCCAAGTTATTAAATATTAAAAGTAAAATGAAATATAATGTTAAATATTGCTTGTTTTAAATATATAAAGTTAATTTATTCTCTAATTTAAGCCTACTTTATTCAAACTAAAGGAACTTTATTAATATCAAAAGATATAATATAATCATATAATCGATCACTACGCAGTTTATATACCATGCTATCGAGGTTAATATGCATAACTCGTACGGTAGTTGGGGGCTATTCAAATTATAATGATGGTGAATAGAAAGGCGGAGTATGAATAGGGTGTATTCAAATCGAGTAAGAAGGAGTGTGAATAAGTGATATCCAAATCATTTAGGTAATCCTATTTCCCTACAGGTGTACATAACTATTTAGTATCTGTGCTGCAAGTAAAGTAAATTTATTTGCATTATGTCGAGCCTCTATTCCATTTTCTAAATCTCAAACACTCTTTTTTATATTGTGATTATCAACTTAGTTTTGTTTACCTAAGGATTATGTATTATCTAATCCAGTTTTTATAATAATAAATCATAATTATTTTTCCAAATTTAAGACCCAAATAAAGATGCAAAGAATTATCGGTGATTATATTTATATCATTTATTGTAATCAGCTTGTAGAATTGTTATTTTTCTTAATAAGGCTATTTAATCCACAGATATTTTATATGAGGGAACCTCCTTAATTAATTCCAAAGCTTTATCATACTATCCATAATATCTTATTAGTTTCTTATAAAGCAAATTTTGGTTGAATAAAAAGTAGGGCCATGCTATATGAATTTTTTCGCAGAGCCGATCAGAGCCCAAGCCAGAAATTCTTTTTTATACTCGCACAACATTTTTTTAATTTACACTTTTACGTTTTTAAAGGTTAAAAATTAATAAGATTTATTTTATAAATATTAGTGCTTAATGTTCTAAGTATGATATATATAAAAAATTTATTGAAAAAAATTTTGTTTTATGAAGAGCGGCTGGTTTTTGAAAGTGATAATATGTATGCTGTACTTAGATATCTATTTCTAAAGTTCGATTTAAATTAAATCACTGGGTTTGCTCGGACTAGGACCTGAGGTCAGGCTGGCTCATAAGGCTGGGTCTGAGTTTAAGATCTAATTAATTTATAATTTTTTCTTTAGCACAGCCAGAAATTTTTATTGGCTGGGTAGACGTAGGATGACCAGTGCAAGGCCTTGAAGGCATAGACTACCTAGACTGCCCATGTTATATGTTCCATATGGCAAATTGTGTGTGAAATTTGCCTCCATTTTGAATAACACTACCGTCCTATGTCACATAATGGCGTTTTGCGCTGTACCGTTTTGTTCGAACAGGAGAGGTAAAGAAAAAAGGTTTTGATTCCATAAATAAGTAAGATACTACAAAATATATGATATTTTTAAAAATTTATTATTAACACATTTCATAAAAATTAAAAATGTAAAAACTGTAATGATATTCTGTCTAATGTAAAAAGATTGGAGATTCTCATAGAAAAGCAAAGATATGTGTTTTCCTTTATTTTTTTAATTATATTTATGGCTTGTGGGCCAAATGTTGTAAGGAAGTTTTCACATTGGGACAAAAGATTGTTATTTAAGAAGTTTCGAATATTTTGAGTTAAAGGGCCGAGGATGGAAGGATCTCATCCTTTGGAAAATGGTGATGGATTAATTTCATTACCGCAACATGGCGTAGGTTCTAGTTTTATGGTGATTGCCATTAAATTTGACAACTTTAATTTATTACACAAGTGTGCTGGCAACTATATGTCACCCTAGTCTATTTATGGTGATTGCCATTAAATTTGACAACTTTAATTTATTACACAAGTGTTCTGGGCAACTATATGTCAACCTACTATGCAGTGGCGTAGCTAGCCTTTTTGCCTTGGGGGGGGGGCTGAGCTGGTCAAATAGGGGGGGGGGGGACAGAAAAATTTTCCTACCCACACCTTTAAGAATAAATAATATGTTTTGCCCCCCCCCCCAATCCAAAACCTAAATACGACCATAAGTCAAATGCAATTAAAAAAATTTTATTTCATAAACATTGGACAAACTTAAAATTCCGCTACTACTTTGTGTATTTTTTCTATTTATATCACACTAATATGTCCCCTCATGTTTATAGGGCATAAAATTAATAAAATGTATTCATAAATAAAACAAAGTGATGTAGTTAAAACAATGTAGAAAATTTCACATGGTATAATAAGTTTGTAAGGGTAAAAGTGGAACGGGGATGTTGACAAGAAATCGTTGACATTTTAAAAAATAATGCAAATAGTAAAAAACTATATAACAAAGTTTTTATAAAAATTATTGCCACAACGCAAAGAATCTTGGCCATATATATAACAAATTTTAATTTTACATATGCAATATTGGCAGCATTTTCAGGCAGCATTTAAATCAGGAAAACAATGAGAACATTTAAAAGCCTTTTTTAGGTTAGATCCTCAAAAGGCGTAATTATAACATAAGTTATAAAAAATTAATTATGAAATTAAGATTAGTATTTAGAAGTTATTGCCCCTTGATATTATAGATATATTTGCACAACCCCCCCCCCTACACCACCTAAAAATTAAAAAGAACTAATAAATTTAACGGCTAAATGAACCTAAAAATATTCTGTCACAATTAAATGAATCAAAATTTTATTTGATAATTTTAGATGAAATTAGAGATGTGAGATGCACAGAACAACTTAGCGTCCAAAGACAAACATAATGAATTTTTTTAGGAGTTTTATCCCTTGAAAGTTTTGATGCGTTAACAATTGTCTAGAAAATTCCGGAATTGGTTATTAATATTAATTTATCAAACTTATGATGGGATATCACTAAAAAAGGGGAAAAAATGGTGTACAAACAATTTTTTGGAAAACTATTGGCTTTATATGTGCATGTGGTACATAAAAATATGCAAGATATGTTAAACAATAAGCATGTGAGATAAACAATTAAATTGAAACTAGGATGGAATTTTCGTAAATTAAATAATATATTAATATATTTTGAAAGTGTTAAAAAGCTTAAAACAAGTTTAAAAGCCCAGATAATTTTAAATATTAAAATTAGTCTGTCTTTTAATAGTAGTTCATTACGCCTTTTACTCGATGTTGCAAACGAATTTATAATATCATCCGGGGGAATAACATTTATAAAGTCATGTTCTAAGCTCAATAAAGCTAAGGAAGATAACCTATCTTGTTTAATTGTGGAACGAAGATAAATTTTAATCCGTTTTAGCAGTGAGAACGATCTTTCGCATGAACCTGAAGTTATTGGGATAGTTAAAATTATTTTAAGCAAAATATTACAATTTGGAAACACTACTGAGGGCAAAATTTTAATAAGTGAAAAATCATTGCATTTTATTTTATTTGAAGATAAAGAGTTATAATGTTTTACAAAAAATGTTGCCATATTTATTTCGCCGTCTTCCAGTTTTAATTCATAATGGTTAATTATTTCTGATAAAAGAGATTTATCGCAAAAGGATGAAGGGTTTAAACCTTCTAAGGACTTAAATAAATTACAATTAATTTCCGAAAATCTTATGTTTAATTCTGCTATTATTCTATCAATGATAGGATAATATAAATCAATTTTAAAATCAATTAATGAATTAGTAGATTCAAAAGAGTAAAATGTGTCATATTTTTTGGTTTTTTAATACGTTTAGAAGGTAATAAATCAGAAATTGCAGCTAAATCTTTTGCCTTATTATAAAGAATTTGATAGTGGTCCTCATTTCTAATATCATTTAAAGTTAATATTAGGCTATTAACCGTTGTAATTGCATTTATTAAACAAATATTTGGGCTTTGAAACTCGTTAATTAAAACTTTTATTCAGAAACAATAAAAATAATCTTTATATTGTTTCTTAATTAAGATAAAAACAAATGGTGGAAGGGCCCCGGGGGCCCACGATTTTTCCCTTGGGGGGGCCCATGGGGCCCGGTTTTTGCTCTTGGGGGGGCCCGGGCCCCCTGGCCCCCCCCCCTAGCTACGCCACTGCTACTATGGCCTAAAGAATTGCGAAAATTGTTATCAGATTAAAGTAGACCCAGGTTGTGGCTATAAAGGCCTCCATTAACAGATGACTAGACCTTGCAGCAAAACCTTTAATTCTAGAAATTCTTTTGCAGAAGCGCCATTAAAATGAGATTTTAAGGATCACTCCTACAGGGGGCTGTTTCAATACTAATGGGTGTTAACGTTTGAAAAATATGCGTGGATGCCAAGATGTCCTCACATTGTTCTACGGTTACACCAAGGAGGGTGCCGCCATAGAGTTTATGATGATATAAGTACATCAATGAGACAGCTCGATAGAAAGACTGAAAGCCAAGGCGATTGTGTCAAGCACCGATATTTTTTTCCTAACAAATTTTTTAAAACGTTGCAAAATACGATAGTTATACACAAATAACCCTGTAGTCAAAGTGAACAGGGTCTCAAGAAATACACATATTTGGCGCATAAAATAAGCATTATAATTACTATACACAATTCCTTTTTACATAAAGTTATCCTCCTATTTGATAATTTAATTTATTTATCTCACCTTCACAAAATATAAAATGAAAGAGTATAATAAAAAGCGATACAACGAAAGAAAAAATTTAGAATGGCAATTACCTTTTGAATTTTTTTTTCTCAAAAAGGGGTATTTTCTTCAGCCCTAATATTCTAAACCGACTATGTAGCCGTTAAAAATAAATAAAATTAAAAAACTTACAAGCGACGGAAATGAGAATGATACGCTGGAGCTTGGGATACACAAAGTTGGACCATATGACGAATGAAAGTCTTAGAGAAAAAATGGGTATTCAGGCAATAGCCGACTGTATTAACGAAAATCGGCTAAGATGGTATGGGCATATCTTGAGAAGAAATGCGAGTGACGTCAATCGAATAGTACTAGACATGGAAGTGCCGGGAAAAAGAGGAAGAGGTCGACCTCGTGGTACCTGGAAAGGACAAGTGGAAAGTTATGCTCAATAAGAAGATCGATCCCAATATGGCTCTAACACGATCTAGATGGAAGAAACTGGTAAAAACCCCACGAATGTGGGACCTACGAATTGATAAAGAAGAAGAAAAAACTCTAACATCCGATCTAGGGTGCTTAATTTGTTACTTTTAAAACTAATATTAATTTAAAATCATGTGTGTTTTATCATAAAGTTATTGTTAATTAACCTAACAGATAAAATGTTGGGCTAAGAATTGAATTTCCTTGATTCCAATTTATAGCTATTTTAAATTTTATTCTATGAGGAATTCTTTATTTTATTATATCTAAGAAAATATGTTTTGGGAAGCGTAGGAGGTAATTTTGACGCACTTCTTATTTACAAATTCTATTTATAAAAAATGATTTTAATTGTTTTAGGTTGCCAAAATATGTAGTTGCCCCTATCATTTCTTTAATCATTAGAATTGTCAATTTGAACTAAATTGCAGAAATAATCATTAAAATGGTTTTTCATTTTTTTTTGTTTTATTAAAAATTGTATTCAAGGAGGCATTAATACAAATAAACATCATTCGTTTTTAGTTAAAATCATTTGAATTTTTTGCGTTACTTGCCTTTACCTCGAACTCAAATTGTATTAATTCGTTTACCGTATTTAGAGATAAATCGTCGTCTAAAAATTTACAATCTTCATTTAAAATTTTTAATTGATTTACAAATGGGTATATAACTCTGATTGCCCTGGAAAATTGAACATCATTAGTCATTTTGCACCTCAAAAGCAAGGTCAAATTTAGGCCCGCTAACGCACATCTGTTCAAATAAACAACCTAACCGCCCAGAGTACCCTCCCAAGTCGAGTACACTAAAAAGTTTCGGTTCAATTATACTACATAAAATGGGTAAGTAACATTTTTTTAATTTTTTATTTCTAATCAATCCTTGAAGCTCAAAATCAATGTCAAGGATCTATCAAAAATTTGAAGAGAGCCGACGGGGAACCTTTAAATCCCAAAGAATTGCGTTTCCAAATAGATGCTTGCGGAGAGGTGTATAAAGTAACTGCCAAGCAGGACAGTAGTTTTATCAGCAAAAACTTTAGCGTTGAAACTGGAGATGGTACTTTCAAAAATCGCAATAAAGATTTCCAGGGGTGGACTTATAAAGGAGAAACCACTGATGCGAATGGCAACAAAAATTCGGCTACTTTCACCATGTTTTTGGGCATAGTGAGTGTCACTGTTTATATGTATATGTACAGTAGCGGATAATTAATTTAAAACTTATTTTTTCCTTTTAAAAATTAACATCTTGAGCGATTCTTTATGATCATTAGATGGCCCCAATCATTATTTGGAAAAATTAATTGTTAAATGCTCCGTTCGGTATAAATTTTTTCGCTTTATTTTTTATCAAAGGATGCAAAGATAATAATATATATTAATTCACATTTTAGGCACTTTTTAATTAAGATGATTGCATAATAAACATGTTCAAAAATCACAAAATTCAATTTGTATTGTAAATTTTAATTGTTATAGCTAACAATAGATCTTTAATGGAGTCGATAATAAATATTGAACCAACATCGTGAGGGTGATAAGATGATATTAAAAAGTATAAATTAATTCATTTTATGGCTTTTATTAAAAAAATGGGCAAAATACATGTATATTATATTTTTTTAAATTCATACTAGGAGGGTATGATAATTGGGAAGAATAATAAACCTTGCATATTCAAAGCTTGTGTTAATGAAGATGTAAATGATGTAGGAAATGTTGGAATATTGCCCATTGAAATTGAAAAAGATGAAGAATTTACTGCAAACAATTTTTGTGGCGTCAAAAATTAACGAGGTCTTAGATCGCAATTGTCGAAATTATTATTAATATATATAGAAGTATATTCTAAATCAATATTTAGTTTTAATGAAAATATCATAGTAATTTTACGAATAAAAATATATTGAAAATTCATTATTATTGTGTGTGTGACAGATGCTAAATCCAACAATATCAATTATAATTATATTACACAAAATCAGTTTTTTATGGTAAGATTAGTACAATTCTTTTGTTACAATTTAAAAATTAATAAATGTTATAAGGTCTAATTTTTAAGGTTTGTTGCATCTGTTATAAGTTTAAATAAGAACAATTCATCATTAAATTAATATCTATTATAAAGTGGACAGGATATATAACAATAGGTGGAACAATCTTGTTTATATTTGGAGTTGCAGCCTAGTCTAGAGATGAGATCTTCGCAGTTAGTCCATTTTGACTGGCAGGTTAAATCTAAAATATTGCGGGAAAAACACTTGAGTATATTTGTCAATTATTTATAAAAATTTAAAATATTCGTTAGAGTATATGGGTTTAGCCAGAATTAGGATTAGAGGGGGGCAAAGTTTTTTTGAGTGTAAACAAATAAAAAAGATTGTTTATAAAGTATTCTTTTGCTCTTTAATAAATGCTCTGGCCTCAACGCACATAAAAATCATCATTAATTAATATAAATATTTTATATTTCAAAAAAAAATTTTTAAATAAAAAAATGAAATTATATATTTATTTCCATTGGCATATATATTAGCCATGGCTTTGCGAAAGAAAAGTGGCATCGTCCCCTAGGAAAATAACGTTTGTTATTGTGGAATGTGGATAAGCGACTAAGAGTCAATTTTCGCGAAACCATTTACACGTTATAAAACCTTGAATGAAAACACGAATTTTTAATGAACCTTATTTTTATAGTTTAAATTATTATATTTATTAATATTTTTATGTTAAACATTTTATTTGTCTAATAATAATAATAGTTACAATATGATTTGCAAAATTAATTTTTAATGTCCATTTGAATTCGAATTTAATAATAAAAATAGGAAATAAAAGAATGACTACACAAACGTAACTAGTATTCTCAAATTAATATCTAAGTTTAATAAAATAATTTAAATTTCCGTGTAAATTTGCTAATAAGTGTCTTTAATAATTAAATTTAAGTCATATTAGGGGGGGGGGGCAAAATAAAGTTTTATGAATTTCTTAGGCTTGTATTTAAAACAAAAGTTTATTAGGGGAAGAGTGGCCCCCCTGTCCCTCCAACCTGGCTACGGCCATGTCAGAATAGAATGATTGTGTTTATTATGATTCTGCCATAGACTAGATAGACTGCTCATCAACGCACAAAATGTGTACCCTTTTTTCCACCATTTTGAAAGGCACATTGTAAAGTGGTGATCATATAGAAATTCGTAATTTTCACAAATTGAATAATCTTAAAAAGGTAAATAAAAAAAATATTGAATACGGAAATATCAAAAACAGCATTTTAAAATAAATATCATTTAAAAAATACATAAAAATTAAAAATGTAAAAAATGCGAATAAAGTTTGTTTAATAATATCGCGCCATCAATATTAATTCCTATTTTATATACCATTAATTTATTGACGTTCTTTTTTAATTTACAAACTAGTGAGGAAGGTAAAATGGCTGTTATAGGGCAAAATCACATGGTTAAAATACACCAGTTGCCCTCTTCAAAATGGAGGAAAATTTGACACACAATTAACCATATTTAACATATGGCATGAGCAGTCTATCTAGTCTATGGATTCTGCTTTACCATTTATTTGTAAGTTGGTACTATCGGTTAAATAAAGATTGGTCTGCATTTAAAATAATATTTTATTCCAAAACAATCTAAAACTAATTTGCTTTTTAAAAATAGGCTTCTCACTTTTCCAGAGAATTATTTAATATTATTGAAAGGACATCTTTAAAAAAATATTTTTACACTTAATTGTACGTTTAAATTAATGATTTTGTACCTCATCAAGAAAAATGAGGAAAAATTCGTATGAATACACCACACCTTTCGTTCACATTTAATTAACTTAAATAAATAGTGTTAATTTAAAATTAAAACTATTTTGTTTAGCGAATTTCCGTATATTTGATATTTTTGAAGTGTAAGGGTAAGTTGTCCGACTTCAGTTTACCTTGCCGTCCAATTTGGTCGATATTTATACTTAATCTTTAATTTATTCTATTCACATAATTTCTAAACCGTAAGTTTTTCTACATAAATTTACATTGTTACATTTGTCGGCTTAGCCCGACAGTCTCTATTGCAGATGGGGAGATATGGGACAGCCTTATTTGTCTAGTAGGTTGTGCATTCAAAATATTTAATTAGGCAATATATTTTTGGATATGATCAAGCAAGGGTTAAAAATTAGTTAGCCTAAAGTGAATTAAAATTAAATCAGGCAATATTTGATTTAGTTCGTCACAAGTGAAATTTTTGCAATACAAACAAATTTTACATATTGACAAATGTGGGATTGTTAGTAAGATGATATATTAAAATGGTAAAAGATGTTTTATCATTTGCTTACCACAGTTTTCCATTAGTTTGCCTTTAAATTCCGGGTTTTCCGAACACCTCACGTTCTCCAAACATCCATTGCAAGATTGCGTACTGGCATTTTGGTATGGTCTACCTTCCTCTCCCTCAGAATTTCCACTTTAAAAAATAAGTATAACATCTTATATGAAATAATTGGTATAGTAATAGGCTAACATAAAATTTTAAAAGAATATATTGATATTATTATATTGATCAAAGACATCGATGCAAAATGGCTATTACGGTGGGTAATAATTGCAAACAAATCTATGTCCATCTTTGCATTTGTGTCTCGCGCAACCAATTTCTTTAGTTGGACCCCAAACGAGCTATAAAATTTGATATATATTATCGAATAAAAAACTGTTTTTAATATGCTGTATAGAGGTTTTTAGGGCAAATTAAATGTAAAAATAAAATTAGTATAAAAATCTAGAATAGCAATTGTATTTTATCTAAAAATTGAACAACGACAAAAAATAAAGGCCAAAAGTACCTGCGTATAATGTCCAACAGTTCCATTTTGCTCAACCTGACCGTAAACAAAATATTTCTTTTCACCATACCATTTATTAGTTACAACGATCCAACTAACCTTTCGGGTGTTCCTATATAAATTTTGTCCACCTTTTTCGTAGGCTGTTCATATAAAAGATGATATTCAAAATTTAATATAGGAATATGTTTAAGTACGGCAAACTTGATGTTCTCCTGTCTGTGGACTTATCATGACCGAATTTTTGGTTACACTTTCGTGCCAAAATTCTGGCTTTCTTGGCACCTTCTGTATTCCATTTCTTAATTATATGCAATATACTGGGTGTTAGTGTTGTTAAGGCTGGGTTTTACTTGATCGACTAAACATAAATAAAGCATAGATTTTTGGTCTGTTCTCCTTAGTCGACCTCCAGGCTTAGTCGAAATTTGAAAAACACACCAGAGTCGGCCGTTAGTTTTGGTAAAACCAAAAGTCGACCAAACAAAACCCAGCCGTTTTTACAACACTACTGGGTACAAATCATTTTTTTGTAATTTAGCCATAAAGCTAGGATCGAAATTTTAGGTCTTTAGCAGAGCTTAATTTTATGCAAAGCTTTACTAGAGTTTCCCGGTTTAAATGTTAAACGAGAACATGAAATGTTAAAGAGGGGTTAAAAAGCGCATCGTGTTATTTTTAAATGTAGTATTAAATTTTTTGGTTTATAAGCGATTCGGTGGACAAATCTTATTGAATTTCGCTTAGGCAGAATTTCACCTTAAACTCATTAATAAAATTTGGCATTTTAAAATATAAATAACACTTCATTATGGTAAGCATCCCTATTGTAAGTTCGGCACAAAATTATGAACAAATTAGGATCTCGCCTATTTATTTACCAGTTCAAACATTGAATCGGAAGGTGGGTAGACGTTCGCACGATATCTGTTGTGCTCTCGCAAAATGATTCTTCTCGCAGTTTTAGGTTTCCCAACTTTACCTTAATTTCAAAAGCATTTTAATTTAGAGTGAAGAAAGATTCGGTTTTAAATTTATAAAAAAAATTACCATTTGTGATCCCAAGCACCATGGGCAATATTGTAATAAATGTAGCGAGTTTCATTAATTGTGATATCCCTCGGAGTAATATTATTAAATATTTTGGCAATGTCAATTGTTAAATATATATATAAGAGGGAGAAATTGTTTACTCAAATTATATTTTGTAGCAAATAATAAAAGTACAAATATTTTATAATTAAATGTACCTTAAAATTAAGGAAAGATGTTTTTCAAGTCAAAACAATTTGTATCAAATGTACATCGGTTAGCGTTTTCTCCGAATTCGACGCATAAACAATTACAAATAACATTTTATAAACTAGGAAAACGAATTAATAAGTACAAACATACCAATGATATGAGTAATATAAAGTAATTAAAATACTTTATATTTTATTCGTGAACTCACCAACGCTGTATGAAATAAAAATGTACATTAAATTTATTTTGTTCACTTTGGCAAGTCAATTTTAATTATTTCGATGCTTGGCTAAAATATTAACAATATTATTAAGCAAAAGTAGCATTTGTTTTAAACGATGAAAAATACGCGTCTGGCTTCCGAATCGATTCGAATATTTTTGGTATTCGATTCGAATTCGAAATAAAATATTCGATTCGAGATTTGTCGAATAATAGAATAAAGATTCGAATTCGATTCGAATATTATTTAAGTTTATTTAAATACTAAAAATCGAAAAAATAAATTCATTCATTTCAAAAAAATTATATATAAAAAGACAGAGATTAAATATAAAAATTTTAAAGTCGAACAAAAGGATAATTTATAGGTTATTCGATGATATATTATTTGTGAAATGGTCTCATTAACTTTTTTTTCTTCTTTAGTTAAAAAAAAAGTATACTATTTTTAGTACAATAATCTATGTTAAAGTATAATGATGGATAAGTACAAAAATAATATTAAACTTTAAATAACGATTAACCTAAATGTTGGCAAAAATATTGACATTTTGTGGGATTTAAAGTCCATAGTATTTTTAAAAATAACTTTCTAAATTTATTTTATGTATGCTTATAAAATTTAAAATTAGTGATCGGGGAAAAACTAATTTGCGGAAGTTAAAAACAGCTTAATTGTATTAGTCTCGTCTAAATTTAATGTAAATTATTTGTAGAATCCTTTTTTAAAGATTCGATTCGGATTTTCGAATCTCAGCACCTAAATACTCTATTCGAAATTTACACATAAGGATACGAATTCGGATTCGACTCGAAATTTCGAATTGAATCCTCGAATAATTCCCACAGGCGTATAAAAGAAGCCAAAATTTCATTAAAACCTAGTCCTTTTTCTTCTTTTGTGAATAGTTACTTTGAAGGTAATCGATAATTTTTCATAACGGCTACGTTGACTTTTATCGATTTTGATCAACAAACACTATTAGTTTTATTAAAATTAAGGCATCCCAAAATCATGTAAATCAAATTGTTTCATCATATTTACAATATTGTTCGTATATCATATCAGGTTTGCAAATCATCACATTTAGCACCGATCAAATTATTGTTAATGGTCAGTGGTCATCAGAGGTCAGAAACTACTGTCAAAAATTTAGGTTTTCGGGCGGGCCCGGGATGGCACCATATCAAGATTCGGGCGATTCGGGCTCAATGATGTTTTTTGATTGTATATTAATCCTAGTTCTATCCAGAATAATTTAAGATTTAAATTAAAATTTGTGGAAAATGTAATGATATACTGCTAAAATTTCAAAAAAAAAATAATTTTGGGCCGTGCTTATCGGGTGACTTTAATGATTCGGGTATGGTCGGGAGGATACGTAGAGGGCTCGAGCAGCCCCGTGCAAGCAGTTTAGTTATTATTTGCCCAAATCTAACAAAGCTGACCACCGATAATTCAAGCTGAAAAAATCCTCAGTAATTCACGAATTTATTCTACTAACCTAATTAAAACCGTACAATGAGATATTTATCTTTTCAAAATACAAAAACGAGACTTGACTATTCCTAAACAATAAATGGGTTTGTTTAGAATGTATATATAGAAGAATCCTTAATTTTACAAGTATATGACGCGTGTTGAGATTCCATTTCCCCAAATCCAAATTATAAAATTAATGTTTGTATAAATATAGATGGCACATTGAGCGTAAATTGTACATTATTACATTATATTACATCGTAAGATGTATGATTGAAAAATATATGGTAAGTAGGAAAAAATTGTGATAATCGATTTGTGATGTAGTTTATATTGCACTTATCGGCCTTAAAGTGTTTGTGTAAGTATTATGCTTGTGTAATTCTTGCGCGAGAAAAATAATATATTAAACTAAATACTACGCACGATTATTATGCAGAAAATAAATTGGGTTTTGAGAATTGTAAGGTACTTCTATATAAATGTGACGTGAGGACGAACAAATGACGGCTACGAGACTTATATGTACAGAAATTTTTTGGTTTTCTAGCCTGGTACGAGCCCATTCCCAATAATAGGGAGACGCGACAAATATAAGTTAAAAAGGGTATTAATGAAATCAAACATATTGCACATTAAGATTTGCACGTAAATTTATTTAGGACATTTAAAACTTTTGACTTGCTAGGTTGTTCGAATTCATATGGATCTCAGAGGAAAACGTGAGATGCCACTTCTGCTTTATTTAACGAGCCATGTAATTGACTAAAAATATCAAATAAGTAAATGAAAAAGAGAATATAATTAAAACATAGAACTTGATAATATAAGATTAAAACAGTTTAAAATATCCTTTATCGTGATAGATCGGTGATAATTAAAAATGTTATGGCGCATAATATTTACATTTGAGCTATTTTAACTTGTAAACTAAGGAACACAACAATTTTTACATTAGGATCCAGCTAATACAATGACATGACAAGAAAGAATTGTACAAATAAACGTATAATAAGAAAATTTTAATGATTTAGTTGTAGCAATGTTGTATATTACCTTTCGGCCCGAAAAATTCCTTGCAGAATGACCAAACGTTTCCCCATTACAAAATCTCCCAGAAATTCGATTTGTCCCCTTCTAACTCGATCAAAATGGCTGCTTTCAAGTCAAAATAATCTAGTAATCTTCTCGATCGATTATTTAAAGGCCCCCACTGTGTAGTCGTAGAGTAACGGGTAGGGGTCGACCTGCTTAACCAATAAATTATTGATTTTTTCTTTTCATTACCCCGAAAACGGACTTGGCTATTTAAGGACGGGGTATATAAAAATAGGTTTTGCAGAATTACAACAACCATAAACCTAGTATTTATAGTAATTCTACTAATGATATTCGCATCACTACTGTTTGCTAAATAAAATAAAGCGTCGTCTAGTTACTGATGATTGTCATTTGCGTGGTGGTCCCTTTAAATGGGCGATGGCGTTGCTTGCCATATGTCGCAAAGGGCACAAACCCTCTTCAACCCCCACCCCCCTTGCAATATAACAATGAGGACACATTTCCCCTTTTGACATCCCGTTTAAAGGGCTCGGCTCAGGGGGTGCATATTAATATATCTCGCGATTAGCGGGCGAGTCAAATCTGTTTATTGATGAAATTTCACCTTTTTTAGACGCGCATTATGTTATTTTAACTAGCTCATAATGAGAGTATGTTTCAATGGTGAGAATGTGATGCTACTAAAACCTTTTGCACCTATTTATTGTAATTAAGTCAGCCACGCCATGCTAGAACGATATTAATAATAGGCTAATGGGCTGTGATGTGATTTATAATATCGATTTTCCCATGAACCAGTCTTACTAACTATAAATGCATATGAATTCATGTTTTAAACCTTTTAACAATATTAGTAGTATTGATCGGGCTATTTGAGCATATTGAAAAAACCATGCTTACTGTTACTTAAAAATATCATTTTTCCATGAAAATTTACAGTTTAAATGTAAAATTTTATTTTCTGTATACGTTTTTAAAGACGAAACATCAGATGTGTTTACTATGTAATACTTTTTCTAACTTCGTTGAATTAAAGTTCAGTTTAGAGCCTCTTAAGTTGTACTATTTAAAAAAGGTGCTATGTAACCTAATTGAAGGTGTCCATCTGTCTATGGCACAACACTCTTCTTCTACCCTTTCTATTCAAGGTTTCATTATAAAAATGGGGTCATTAGGTTTTGATAGAGTCAGTTAAGTAGTCGATGTTTATACTTGGCCTCTATCATTTATATACAGTGTTTTAATTAAGTCTTTTCGCGACCATTCTTGATCGGTGAAGCCCGTGTTTATATCATATTTTAATCCAATAAACTTTTTATATATGTTTTTTATTATTATTTAAAAGAAAATACACAATGTAAAAAAGGAATAAAATATAATACTCTAATCCCCGTGACTTTCGAGGAGTGTAAAGCATTGTAACGGACGCATCAGGCACGTGGCACGTTCTCTCTACCCTACTTTTTTTTGCTTATAGAAAATTGCGACAACAGGTGTGTTTCATCGGCATTTAATATAACAATGATGTAATGTATGAGATGGGGGCAGGGTCATTGCTATTGCACTTCTCGTTATAAGCTTGAGATCGATAATGATACTTACTTACTTATCTCTAAATTGCTACTAGCCGAGGGAAAAGATTATAATTAAAACAAAAAAAATCCGTTTTTATATAGAAATGGTAGGGGCTAAAATTAATAAAAATATAGCTCTGTTTATATTCTACAGCTCAGCCGTTTTTTTACATTCAAAAAACACATCACTGCTCTTACAAAAAGTCTAAAAAAGAGATGCGTTGATTTATTCAACTCAAAACCGTGTTCGACGCAAATGAAAACAATTTTTGAATTAAAACTAACTTGTCGAAGAATTTCAAATTAAATTACGGTGCCATCAAACTCCTTCCTTAATAAAGGAATTTTATCGTAAACAACTTAAACATTTACACTATATTACTGAAAAATAGCACTTTTTGCCCACGATTTTTAAAATAATCTTCTTCTTTTCGCCAATTTTAGCTTTAACCCTCGAGAGTATTCGTGGGGTATTTTGGTACCTCACGCAAATTATAAATTTAAATATAAAACTCAATTTAAGTCTAATGAATCTGGCCTTTTCAGTAGCTTAATATTTTATCAAGAACTAAATTAGGTGAAAATTTCATAGGTTTTGGCTTAATACTTTTTAAAATATAGAAGCTTTTTGGCTCGTGGGGTTCTGTTATACCCCACGAATACTCTCACGTAAGTTTTTTTCTATATGAAAAAATGTATGTATTTTTTTTTATATAAAGATATATTTTACAATTTGTGTTTTTAATATATTTTGAACATTCTCTTAATAAAAAATCACGTTTATTTTGATTTATTTTAAGGTATATGATGACAAGAGGTAAAATGACGGGAAGCTCTAAAATAACCAAAATAAAAATGGGGATCCAGAAAATTGTTAATAAGTTTTGTAATGTTGCTTAGATTTATATCAAAAAATATACCATCAATCTTAAGACCTTTATAAACATATGTTTAAAATTTCAAAGGTTTTAAAGGAATACTTTAAAAGTTATAAGAAGTTAAAAAGTGGGGTAGAGGTATACCCCACGAATACTCCCGCGTTCGGGATTTTAGGAATAGTCTCGAGGGTTAAATTGAAGCATAAAAACCGTTAAAAATTTATAAAATGTCCTCGAAAGTTGTCCTTTTCATATATGAAAGTTTTAGATATTATATAATACTAGATGAACCCGGCAAACGTTGTTTTGCCATTTACCCGGGTGTATTAAATTATGTTGGAATTTTAGGGCCTATATGATGATAAAGCGGTTATTGAAGTAAACTCGGGCCTTCGGCCCTCGTGGGAAGGGGGAGAAGGGAAGGGGAGTAGGGGAAGGGAAGAGGGGAAGGGGGAACTCTTCTATACTCCGTATAAACGTAGCATATTTGCTATGCAATTTATGGGCGAGAAAGGTGGGAAGGGGCGAGAATGCCTATAGGGGGTATTAGATGCAAAATAATTAGTTAATTAGTTATAGGCCCTTGTAGGGGAGGACATAGGGTAATTATCAATGTTAACCAATTCAAAAACGAAAAAAAATTTCGATTTATTTAGCCAATGGTCATTTTTTTATTGGTCAGTAGCCAGCGGACGGTCAAAAATTCATATTATCATTGGTATTAACATGAAAAAAATTAAAAAAAAAAATTTGTCCCCTCCCAGACTTGAACCCCACACCTCCAGTTCACAAGCCGGAGCTATAACCACTATACCACGCTGGCTTTAAAATAGTAGAAGTTATTATGTTATTTATATAGATAATGAAATAATAAAGTTGTGTTTTATGTTTAGAAAATCAATATATTTTGTCGGTCAGTAGCCAGCGGACGGTCAAAAAGTCATATTATCAATGGTATTAACAAAAACAAAATATTAATTTAATGTAAAAAAAAAAATTAAAAAAAAAAGTTTTTTTTTAGTTTTAAAAAAGGGCTAAATTCTTAAACTACCAGCCCGATTCGCTCGAAACTTTACCCGTAGGCGCCCAGGGCGGCCGGGGGTAAAATAACCTTTTCAGATTCCTAAAATACCTTTTCATTTTAAAAATATCGGACATTTCCCTGCCACACGTGCGGTGTAATATCTATGACACGTAGAAAAATTTTATTAATTATATAAACTTACGCGCGCCATCTAATAAAGTACAATTCGTGTTTGAGTTTAATAGTAGATTCAATTTAATTAGAAATAACGGGCTATGATTATAGAAGGAGGTTTCGAATTTTGTGTTAGTTTCTATCGATATATTTTATCGTAAATTAGAATCTAATACCTATATTATTTTTTAAAATATTACTTTTTAGGTTTTCTATGAAATCACAATCTAATTAAATGAAATATATTAACCCAATAAAAAAATATATAAGCATTTATAAGGTTAAAAATATATATTACATAGTTGGCTGTCTGTTAGACCATCTATAATAAATTTTTAGGTTATATATAAAATTTGGCCAATGGTCATTTTTTTTCATTGGTAAGCAGCCAGGACACGGTAAAAGTGGATATAAATTCATAAGTCAAAAAAAAACGAAAAAAAAAATTTTCGAATCACATTTTGGCCAATGGTCATTTTTTTCCATTGGTCAGCAGCCAGGACACGGTAAAAGTGGATATAAACTTATAATAGTCAAAAAAAAACTAAAAAAAATTTTCGAATCACATTTTGGCCAATGGTCATTTTTTTCCATTGGTCAGCAGCCAGGACACGGTAAAAGTGGATATAAATTCATAATAGTCAAAAAAGACTAAAAAAAAATTTTTGAATTACATTTTGGCCAATGGTCATTTTTTCCCATTGGTCAGCAGCCAGGACACGGTAAAAGTGGATATAAATTCATAATAGTCAAAAAAAACGAAAAAAAAAATTTCGAATCACATTTTGGCCAATGGTGATTTTTTTCCATTGGTCAGCAGCCAACGGACGGCCAAAAAGTCATAATAGCAATGGTAGTAACAGGAACAATCATAATAGTCAAAAAAAAACGAAAAAATAAACTCGGATTCACATTTTGGCCAATGGTCATTTTTTCATTGGTCAGCAGCCAGCGGACGGCCAAAAAGTCTTATTATCAATGATAGTAACAAGAACAATCATAAGAGTCGAAAAAAACTCCGGGATTCTAACCCCAAAACTAGTTAAATTGCATAGCAATTACCAAAATTTAAATATAGATATACTTATGCATTAATTTAACGTAGCAATTAAAACCCGACCCCGCCCGAAAGCGAGGGAGATAGAGATGAGGGGTGGGGCACCTCTTGATAGAGATGAGGGGTGGGGCAACTCTTTCTCATGCATTAATTTAAAAAAGCGATAACCTAATGTACCCAATGCAAATAGATAGGGAGGGTAACGGACGACGGACGACGGACGGACACCAAAAAACGATCCCATAAATTGCATAGCAATTAAAATAAAGTTTGATGTCTATATGTTCTACTTCTATTGTTCTATTTCCGTATACAGTGCAACGCGTACGAATACTTGAAAACTACTGGACCGATTTAGCTCGAACAAATCTTAAAACATGCTCCGGTGTGTCAGGAATAAACTGTGAAATTTTGAGCCAAATCGGTTTGGTAGTTTTCCAAAATTGGTGGCGGCATATATTCTCACACACACACACACATAGTTTCATATATATAAATTTTTCTTATTTAATACATTGGGAATTTTATAAACACATAATTTCTATCTAATAACAGTTAATTTACGATCAAAGTTACATGGTTAGTTCATCCTTTTATTAACATGCAATTTTTTAACTTCAATAAAGTTTTAAAGGTATGAAAAAATAACTTAACACCTTGGTATCAGTTAGCCTATGAATGACATTTTTCTAAGTCACAATATTGCTGCCATTTTAATAAATTTTGTCATAAGAGATTAAATTAATATGTGTTGAGATATGTTAAATGTAAAAAACTTAAAAGAGAAAAAAATATCATTGACTGCATTTTAATAAAAACTTTTATAATCATTTGCTGCAATTTTAAAACCTTATTAATCCTTTAAATGGTTCCTATACACGTTGTTGGGATATTTCCTCCATTATAAGCTTTTAATTGAGAAGCCTGAACAAAAAAGGTTTACCAATAGTAGCCAGCATTGGAATTAGAGGGGGGCAATAGTAATTTAGGGAGGGTCAAAATGATCATTTTTTGAAATATTAACCATATTTTTAATAATATTTTGGATTCAGAGGGGAGCATCCGCCCCTATCTGCCCCCCCCCTCCCCCCTCCTTGGCTACGCCTATGTCTACTATAATATTATGCTGGTAAGATCTTAAACTAATTAAATTTATAAAAAGTGTGTTAATTTCTTAAAGGTATTTTATTAATTGATTCCCCACAAACACGTGTTTATACATTTATAGGCTTCTACTCAATGTAATCGAGAAGATAATTGGTCTAGTCCAAATTCAATCGCCTCATACTTATTAGGGCTTGTTATAATATCGGATTTTGCTGCGCAGCAAAATCGTCGTACGGGTTATAACATAGCCGTGTCTTAACTTCGAATTCACAGCAGATTTACATTCAGACACATAACATAACAGAGATCAGCAAAATCGTCGTACGGGTTATAACATAGCCGTGTCTTAACTTCGAATTCACAGCAGATTTACATTCAGACACATGACATAACAGCGATTATGTAAGATGCAAAATTTTTTATAGGTTTAAATGGTGTATGTTTTTAAATTTTTAAGTATCAGCAAAGTTTAGATTTAATCAAAAATGTGAAATAAACAAAAAAAACGTTTTTAACTATCAAAAAACAAAATATTAATAATTACAATCGAGTTTGACCCATGAAATTGAATAGGATTTTTAGACAAAGATAAATTCGCGCAATTTGAATCTGAATCCGATATTAAGACAAGCCCTTAGACAATTTAATTTTTAAATATGATATTTAGGCAATTAGATGTTAGGGCTAAGTTTAAAGTCATTTTTTAAAACGCGATTTCGAAAGCTTTAAGTCATATGTTTAAACCATAGTCAAAACAATTTTTGAATCTGTAGTACAATCATAACATAGTCTATTTAGATATATTAATTTAACTTAATATTTTAAAATTTTATTGGCATTTTCCAAAAATAAAAACTAACATTTTTTAAATATATTAAACTAAAATTAATAAGATTATATATATCAGTGGCGTAGGCAGGATTGCCCAAGGGGAGGGGGCGGGTCTTTTTGATTAAACAAAAATTCATTAATATATTATACATTCAATATCGATTAAGGGTTCTGTTAAGAAAATGAATTACAAAAATTTTGAGTTTTATGTTTATAATTACAAAAAGCATTACTAGTTAGTTAGAATATTTCCATTTTATGAAACAATTTTGCCTGTGATCTTTCTTCCAAGGATACAATTTGCAAGGAGCTTCTTTCAAACTTTCTATATATGCCCACCAGGGCCATCGTTAAAACGAGATATGCGCAAGCCTTTTAGGCTTAGTTGGCTCGTCCCGTTAAGTTTAAATTTTGGCCCGCTAATTTTTGCAATATCTTTGGTCCAGTTTGGATTCTTCCAAATTTTTTTTAATTTACTTTTATTTTTTGTAAATAATTTTTTCAATTATAAAACAATAATATAAATGAGTTGAAAATGTTTGATAATAAACAAGCTAAGAAAGCTTAAGTCTCAGACGAGTTATTATTTCTTCCAATAAGCAACCCACCGTTTAACTTTCACTTGTAGCTGCATTAAATCACTTTTGACAAATATCACTGGTAACTTTATGCAAGATTTATTTAACCAAAATTAACTAGTTTTGGTAATCTTCGGCCTTATCAAAAAATGAAAACCTTTAATATTCATTTATACAAAAATCATAAGTTCTATAAATAAATGATGAGAAAAAATGGGAATTGAAAAAATCATTATATTAAAATTAAAAAAATTTGATAAACATCATCATTTTTATTCTATTAAACACAAAAATAAAAAACATTATTTAAATAATTTTGCTGGCGGGACCTGGACCTACTTAAAGCTAGGTCCGGCCCGAGCCTGTTTGCGGCCTTTAATTTTTTTTAAACAATCCATGCCCGGCACTTTTATTGAGCACAGGCCGGAATTATATAATATTAACTTTGCGGTGCCAACTACATTTGTTGGCTATTTCATGATCATCCAAAAGTAGACTTATAAATCAATTTGAGTATTATTAATTCTTAGTTGAATTTTATCATCAATCTTTACTGAAGAATTAGGACACTCTATTTAAGGAAAATAAATTTCAATGTTAATTTAAAAACGAAACCATTGGTGAATGATACGTGCCAAATTCTTTGTAAATTTGAGTACTAACTACTTGTATTTTATAATTATTCTTAGCATTAACAATCGGAATTTAAAAAAAGGAATCAAAATTAATTTTAAATAAGCATGTTAAACGCTTAAATTAAATTAATTACCTTTATTACTAAAATTTGGCCTGTATTAGCATATTCCTCATCTATTTTAGAAGTTGAGATGGTTTTTAAAAAAAGGATTAAATTTCTTTTCATTTTCAAAACATACGCTAAAGACGGATAATTTTAGTAAAGTGGTAAAATGAGTAGTTTTATTTAAATTAATCTCAAATTCATTACGGTAATTATTTATTTCTATTAGCGTGACACTAACAAATGTTCATTATAATATCATTGAGTTAATGCACAAATTCGGGAAAAACTTAAATTTTTAGTCAATTTAGAGGGGGGGGGGGTTGGGGTTACTGCATTGATAAATAGATAAAAGCTATTTTCAACCATAATCGAGGATTGTATTAACCAGTCAAATACATTATTTCACTAAATTTGAGTTAATACACATGATAAAAAAGAAATCGGTATCGAAAAAGACCTTCTAAAATGCAAAAAAATCCTAGAAGAAGATGAAAGTAACCTTTTGCTCAAGAATAATTCTTCTCTATTATAATCAACGTATCCGATTAGGGAAAACATGCTTTGAAAAACTTTACAGTGCAACATCTGAGGTAAGTAACCAATACAGTCAAAACCGTTTAATTGCAAAGCCTTGGGCCTGAAAAATTGCGATTAACCGATAGTTCGCGATTAAACGATGAAAATAAAAGTATACGTACATTATATTAAATATTCATTTCTTACGCTTCGCAATAAAACGATATTTTATATAATTATCTGGTTGATTTAAGAACTCGAAAATGTTTGTGAATATCCGATATTGTACTATTAAGCGATTTGTCAATAAACGATGTTTTTGTTAATATTATCGTTTTAAAAAAAAACAAAATGGTGGTTAACTTGGCGATTAAAAGATTTTCGCGATAATCCGATTTGCGATTAAGAAGTTTCGACTGTATACCTTGACAAAATATGGTATGTGTTAAGAGGAGTGTCATTATGCTTTCATAACAGGACTTATCGAGAGTTTGATCAAAATATTTGTACACAGGATAATGCTATATAATCAGAAGCTCATCTATATTCTCCTCTTTCAAGTCAAAGTGTGTATTGTTTAGATTTTTAATTGTTAACCGTAATTATAGCAATAGTAGTAGCACTAGCAATCATATTCGATCATTGTAGTTCCTTTAAAAAAGACAAAACCATTATATTGTTTTTCATATGCCGATAGGATGTTGCTAAATTCATTAAAAGCTTTTAAACTACTTTTTTTAATTATATCAAGAAAACCAAAATTGACACTACTAGTCTAGTATAATAAAAAGTCTTAAATTACCTGTACAAATATGCAGTAAAAAAATTAAAATTGAGCAAAGTTAACTTAATATGAGAACTAGACGCAATGATCTATCTATGCTTTTATATATACGAATTTCGAATATTCACAGAACGATATATGCCATTGAAACGTAAATGCGAATGGGCAAAAAAGAGTTAAAAGTGAAACAAGATTTATTTAAGTTTTTATAAAGTATGGCGATCGATCAATCCTAAGTAGATCCGAATTCCTTCATCCAATCTTCATATTTTTTGAGATCAGCTCTTGAAACCGATTTAGAAACCTTTCTTAACGCTAATTCAAAGTCAGTCATTGTGGTAGGTAAATTTTGGAGTCGCTCCTTATCCAAACTTTTAATTTCTTCGGGCGAGAGACCAGCTATAGTCCGCCGCATAGACATCATAGATGCATCTCTTCAAACATTGATTTCAATATAATAAATTATCAATATAAACCCAAGTACAAGTCTAAAGCTTTAAAATTGAACAAGAAATCTAAATAAAACAATTAAAAAATGTAGAAAACCTCGTTTTGGCTATTTTCTCGACGTTTAAAATCCGAAAAATTTATTTGACATGCTAAACGCAAAAAACTATAGCAACATTGACCCATTGTCATTTAATTTGAGGATAGAAGTACTTATTGAGTTATTTTGAATTATAGAGTAACTATCCATCATATTTTTTTAAAATTAACTCAAGAAATTTTTCATGTAAACTAATATCAACAATCAAAATATCAAATCAACATTAGAATAAACTGAGAAATGTTCAAGGGGTTCTCAGAATCCGACAATAATTAATAAAACCAACTTTCATTTCAAGATAAGAATTCAAACTTATATATAATCTTAATTTAAACTCTGCAAACATTAACTCTTATTATAGATCTGAATTCAGACATATAGAATATACATGGGCGTAGCCAGCATTGGAATTAGAGGGGGGCAATAACAATTTAAAGAAGGGCAAAATGATTATTTTTTGAAAATTTAGCTATAATTTTTATAAATTTTAACAATTTTTTGAATTTAGAGGGGGAGGGAGTCGCCCCTCCATGCCCCCTCCCCTTGGCTACGCCCATGAAAATATACATTGTCTTGAGAATAAATTGAAACATACCTACAAACATTTGTAATATCTGACCCTGAGTAGCCGTCAAGTTTTTTTGCTATCTTACCCAAATCGACATCTTCGTACAAATTCACTTCTTTCAAATTTATTTTCAATAATTCCTCCCTCGCACGCTCTAAAGTGAACAAAACAATTCAAAGCAAAACTAAATTATAAAAGCTAATTAAAAACGATCCCAGAATCATATTGTATAAAGTTGTCTAATAATTTTAATTACTACTAAGTATATAACTAAGATATAACTTACCACAATGTTACAAAATGTTTGATAATGGCTCAGTTTATAACACTTATTTTTCAATAAATTTTTCCATTGATGATTTTTGAAACTATTAAAAACGCGCTACAATTATGTTCGAAAATATAGCATCTGGTAACGCTGATTTTACCAAACAGTTTTCATATACTAAAATCTTATTTTTGCATTTTCATGCCTTCACACCAAAATTAACTTTGAGCACTTTAGGTTTTTTTAAAAGTACCGTTAAAAGCCCTGCTATTTTCTTATGCTCTAAGTTGCTACGTAAACCTTAATATTTTTTCACAATCAGACACCAGAAAAGCCCAGACCTGCCCGTTATTTTGATATTCGAGCGGGCCCAGGCGGGCACCATAAGAAGACTTGGGCGATTCGGACTCAACGATATTTTTAAATAATAAAATATTTTGTTTTCGTATTTAATTTTGTCATTTTTTATTAGACTGTATTACAACTGTTTATCTTAAAAATTCGGAAATTTAAATAAAAATAGTTGGAAAATGTAACGATATTATTTCTAAAATTTCAAAAAACATAATCTGAGCCGAGCAGCTTTAATATTACGCACATGGCCGGGCGGGCACTTGGAATGGTTCGGGCAAAAATTTTTTACAAATCTGACCTCTGTTCACGATATACACTAGTGTTGCAAAAACGGCTTGGTTCGCTTTGGTCGGCCTTTGGTTTTAGTCGACTAAACATCAACAAGCCAAAGATTTTTTGGCCTGCTTTACTTAGACGCAAAACTAAAGGTCGACCAAACAAAACCCAGCCGTTTTTACAACACTAAGTCACACCCTAAACAAAATTACGGTTTATATACCATCTGGCAAGGGGATGTAAATGCGTTTTTCCAAACGTCGCCTCAGGGCTTCGTCCAAGTCCCAGGGGAAATTGGTAGCCGCCAGGACCATAACTAATTTGGGATTCTTTTCATCGTCCGACGGAGATTTGTCTGCGTTCCCGTCCGTGTCCGAACACACAGAGAGGCCTGGAATATATTTTATAGTTTTGTCAAAAACAAAGAAATGTAATTTCCATCCATAGAGGGCCTTAAATTTATAGGCGAAAATAAGAATAGAGATGGTAAAAAGTTCTTAGGAAACCACTAAGTTTTAACCGCTATATTTTGCTTAAAAAAGTATACATAAAATGCAAAATTCTTAAATTTATAAAAGTTTAATTATATAATTAACCATGTTTTGCAATTTACAGCTAGAGATTATATTTTAAATTGCGCTAGGTCTTCAGAGCCCTCTCTCAGTCATACGAAAAACATTAAAGCCATATTTATAAACTAATTTAGTTTAAAAGTGGCTCTCGATTTTCTTTTAATTCAATATTTTTCAGGTCAGTTTAAATCCAACCCTTACAAATCGAGTTATGGTCGAGCTGAAAAAATAGATTTTGCAAGATTTGGGGCAGTAACTAAAAGTTAGAAACAAAGATACTATTTTTATATAAGGCCTATGTTACTTCTAAGTTGTTATATGCGATAGCTCTGCCATTTCACATTTGACTTTATGGACAAATTATGAACAATTAAGTATTCTAAGCAAATAAAAAAGACTAATTGGCATCAACAAAACCAAGTTGTCATGGTAGAGTTGTTAGATTGCTAACTTGCTTCAAACTCCAGACGCGAGCACCCACACTGAGTTGCTTAATATGCGCATTAGCACAATATGTGCTCGCTGGTCGGTGCACTAAGCAGAACAGTAGCATATAAAAATGCTCGAAGGCCGAGCAGAAACTCGAGCAGATGGTAGCTGTAGTTGAAGTAAGTTAGCAATTTAACAACTCTAGTCAACGATTTTTGATTTAATCAAAATTAACTGTTAAAGCTATTAGAAAACAGTTAAGAAATTAATTTCATGTCATGACAGACACAGTTTATTATTTATAAATTTTTCAAAGCGAAAACGCTAACTTAATAGCAGCAGTTGTAGGTAGGAGATAAGCAACTTTTAAATTTGTCTACATCCTAAAATGGGATCTAAATAAATTTAACCTAGCTTAATGTTACGTTGCATTTTACACACGTTAATATTAAAAACTAAGAATTTTGGTGATGTTATTGTTATTAATATATTTTTAATAAATTGTATATATTTGATTTTTCAGGTGAAAAGTTAGATTAATATTCGGGTTGAGAACAAGATAAAATTTATAAATAATTTTCCCGTCGAGCCTAGATTTAAATTCAGTAAGCGTTCTAATATAGGGAGGGTCTCGGATTGAAAAAATCGACTTTGCAGGCCTCTTAAGCATTTTAAAGTCAAAAACTTTATTTTAAAATAATTTTAGGGAGCTGTCTGGAATTAGCAAGATCGAGAGTGCACGTTAAAAAAAGTAAGGCAAACTGAATGAAGGCATTAAAATATAAAACTAACCCAAAAACACAAAGCAGCAAATATAAATACTAATTAACCAGAGATTGGTCTTTGGCGGGGACAGACAAATAAGATGTAAGCAACGGTCAGCGTTAATTTGCAAATTATCCGATTATAGCAACAGCCTAGCAAGTTGCCCAAAGAAATTCATAAATAATAAAGGTACAGTCAAGCACAATAACAATTATGAAATTTAGGCTCGGGCGAGGCCGAAAAAAGTAAAGCTAATCAGCAATGATTAGCTATTGTATTTGCGAAGCAAAATAAAAGTTTCCAGAAGCATAAGTCCACAGCCAAAAACCCGTATATTTCCACGGCATTTATTCAAAAATCACAAGTTGGACAGGACAGGACGGACAGGACAAGGCAACCAAAAGTGACCCATAAATTGCATAGCAATTAATATACAACGTATTTCTTGAGGAAGCATAAAAAGGGGAAGAATTACCATCCATTTGAACGAGCAGCTCCGATTTAACCCTCCGACTGGCTTCGTGTTCGGTGTCGCTGCCTCTCTTAGAACACACCGAATCAATTTCGTCGATGAATATCGTGCTGGGCGCGTGAAATCTGGCCTACAAATTGCGTATGCATTAAATATATACTGCAGAGGCCTGCGAAGTCATTTTTTTCAACCCGAGCCCGACCCGAAAGCATTTCAAAGTTTTCAACCCGAGTCGAGTTTCGGGTAACACGTGCAGGCCTCTAATCCATATAGAGACCTGCAGGGTAACACAAAACCAGACCCAACATCGGGTCGGGTTCGGGTTGAAAATTTTAAAATGTTCTTAGATCGAGTCGGGTTAAAAATTAAAAAAAAATCAGGTCGGGTAGGGTACGGGTTGAAAAAAATGATTTTTTAGTTCTCTAATCAATAGTCACAGTTATCATTTGAAGCGCAAAAAACATGATTTATTTTCGCCGTTCATACCATTACGTCCATATCACGAAACAATAAAAAAACTAAGTAATTAATACATTTCGATCCGAGCAAAAAGGTTATGGACCATTTGTTAAGACCTACTGTCATAAATTATTATTAATAGTTTCGTAAAAAATAATGCAAATCAGGAATCAGACCGGCTGAGCAACTGTTAATTTAGATTTTCAAGCGGGCCCGGATGGGCATCAAAACAAGGTTGGGGCGGTTAAGACTCAATGAGATTATATAGTGCATGGGCGTAGCCAGGTTTTGGATTGCGAGGCTTTTGCATTGAAATTTTTTTTGTGATTTAGGGACACGCCCATGATATAGTGTATTTTGTCAATTTTTTATTTGATAATATCCTATATTTATTAAACCTCTTTATTATCCCAAAAAAAGGAGAATTAGATTTAAAATTGTTAAAAAATATAGCGAAAGTGCTGGTTAAAGTTTAAAAAAATTATATTTTCGGGCCGAGCAGTTAGGCAACTCTACTATTTCGAGCATAGCCGGACGGTCACTTAGAAAGGTTAAACCGGGCAATCCGAACATAAAAATTCAAACAAATCTAACCTCTGATACAAATAAAACGCCACACTCATGATATTTAATAATAATATTAGTTTTAATACAATTTACTGCCCCTAAAAATTACCATTTCGAACAGCAATCTAACGAGCTTTTCCGAATCGCCTCGGTATTTGGAAGTCAACGTAGAGGATGAGACGGAGAAAAAAGTTGTTCCACACTCGGTGGCCACAGCCTTAGCCAGGAGTGTTTTGCCAGTACCGGGCGGGCCTACCATGAGAACACCTTTCCATGGCCTACGGATGCCCGTAAAAAATTCGGGCATCCAAAGGGGCAATACTACCGCTTCTTCCAGCAATTTTTTAGCCTCCTCCAGTCCCGCTATGTCATCCCTAAGGAACGTGACATAAAGGGTACGAATTAATTTTACTATTTAATGGCAGTAATCAATATTTTATAGATAGATTTTCTTCATATTTTCAGAGGGTGTGTAAAAAACAAATTATAATTATGTAACATTCCTATTACAAAGCTTGAAGTTCCGATTTATAGTTTATTCAAATATATCATAAGATCCCAATAATGCGCAATTCATTACATTGTCACGTGTAAATGCCATGTTGTTTTATATAAATATGTTTAGGTAATAACATTGTATAATCATTTATTACATTTCCCTTCGCTAATTTTAGTTAGAATAAATTTCTTGAATAAGCCGCTTAGGAGGATGTATTTCTCGATTTGACCTTCGAGGCCCTGTGCTTTCTGTAACGATATCTTCAACGCCTTCGTCATCGGAATTTATTTCGTCATCGCTCTCTTCTCTAACATTCTTGGTTGGCTGGTATTGTTCCCTTAGCTGGTCACTATGCTTTTTCACGGTTCTATTCATCGTATCGACCACGTAGGAATAAGGTCCATTTCGCTTAAGGACTTTCCCCAGCCGCCATCCTTTTTTGATCTCATTTTTTACCCATACAGCCTGACCTGGAATAAAATCTCTGGTAACAGCTTTGTCCCTTTGCCTGTTTTCACTTTTCTCTGTCTTTTGTTCTATGTAATTGCCGACTGTTGGTTGTATCCAATCGAGTGACGTTTTTAGGTTTCTCCCCATCATCACTTTCGACGGTGTTCTCCCAGTTGATGAGTGTTCACTGCTTTATACCCCATCAACACGTCAAGCATACATAACTCGGGATTGGTATATTCCCTGCATGCTTGATATCTGCTCTTTATAGTTCTAATAGCTCTTTCCACTAATCCATTTGTTTTTGGATGATATGGCGTAGATCTGATGTGTTTTATGTTTAAAGATTTGCAAAATTGTTCCATTTAAATTTCGAAACTGAGGACCGTTGTCTGTAACGATCTGTTTTGGAACTCCCCATCTTGCAAACCATTGGCGCATGGTTTTAATGGTCGTTGTAGTGGTGGAGCTATTTTGTAGCTGCACTTCGACCCATTTTGAATATGAATCAACAGCTATGCACCAAAAATATCCATCTATGGGACCCGCGTAGTCCATATGTATACGTTCCCAAGGCTGTTCTGTTACATTCCACGAATACAGTGGAACTTCGGACTTGTTACATCTATTTTTTTGATGAATTTTTCTTGTGGAATATTTAATCCGAATTTTATAATCCATGGTAATCCAAACAAGGGGACATAATCTGTCTTTGTAACCACAGCTGTCAAATTATGATTAATTTTCCCCATCTGGACATTTAATAATGTTTTGCCCAGCGTTTCTACTGGCTGGTTACCATAAGCTTTGGGAGACATACATTTGGTCAATCTGGGTCTGCCTATTTGTTTCCACATTTTAAGATTAATAAGACAAATCTGAGCCCCCGTGTCATATCCCATTATGAAATTTTGACCATTTAATTTAACCTCTATTGTGGCTCGTTTAGATAATTGACATACACGCTTGATAGAATCACCAGAATCATTTTATCATTTTCGAGTCATTTGATTTAATACACTTCGACAAGCTATAGCAAAATGACCTTTCTTTTGACATCTGAAGCATGTTGCTGTAAAGGCTGGACAACGAAATTTTGCATGTTGTTTTAGAAACCTTGAACATTTAAATAATGTTTTGTTATCATTCTTGTTGTGATCATTCAACTGTTTCTTAGTGTCATATTTTAGATTTTCCTCAGAATCACCATTTGTCTCTACTTCAGCTCTCTCCATACATAAAGCCATATTTATTATTCTTTCAAACGTAAGGGGCTTGCCTTCCTCATCTAGAGTATCAGGATATTTTGTCTTAAGTTCCATCTCTATTTGTTTAAATTTAAGGGCAAAGATAAAATGATCTCGGGCTCTTTCATCAAAGTCATGCTTGTATGCACATTTATATAAGCATATTCTAATTCTTTTTGACAATTCTAAAATACTTTCACCAGGCAATCTGCTTAAGTTCATCAAATCTAACCTATGAGCAAAAATAGTTTTCATTGGTTGATATCTTTGATATAAGGCCTTTTCAAGATTTTCCCATTTTGCATCATTTAAAGTCATGGGATATAAAATTTCCCTCAGTTCCTTGATTATCGGTAATCCTATGTATCCCATCCTCGTCGCCAATATTACAAAGCTTGAAGTTCCGATTTATAGTTTATTCAAATATATCATAAGATCCCAATAATGCGCAATTCATTACATTGTCACGTGTTAATGCCATGTTGTTTTATATAAATATGTTTAGGTAATAACATTGTATAATCATTTATTACAATTCCCGATAATAAATCTATGAAGAACATTGATTATGAGAGTAAAAATCTCCTAAAATAGATAGATTTGTATGAATCAACCAATTTTGTCTACCCCAACTATCAAAAAGACTAATAAAGGGTGCACGTCAACCTGCGGGAAACCATGTTGTCGAATTGATTGTTTTAGGGATAAAAAATATTCCCCAACAAAAAAGCCTATTAGCTAAATTTGGGTTATTTTTAAATAAATTTAATAATTTAAATAATAGGCACTATATTAAGGACCTTCTTTATGATAATGGGGAGAATGGTGTTAATGTCCTAGTGTGAATTCGACAAGATGCATTTTGGCGAGTTGATAGGGCATTTTAACAAAGCTATGAAAATTTATTTGGAACTAGTTGTACTTCTTAAAAACGCCACAACTTTTTTTTAAAAAAATTAAAAGATAAGGATGCAGAAGGTGCTATCAAATAATCTAGCATGCAATAAAATTAAAAGATAAAACATTTTGATGTCTGTTTAATTAACTTTATTTCAGATTATTAAAATTAGTGATTTAATTAACTAGCATAGGGATAGGTGTCATAATTATTAGGTTTGGGCTTAAAGACATCATGTCAAAAACAACTTTTAATAACATTTTAAGCATAAAAAATGTTTGCACTAATAGAATAAAATATGTTTCTACGTAAATCAAATGCCAGGTCATATATAATTACAAAAAAGAAATCATTTTAATCATAAGATTAATATTATTACCATTTGACATTTGGATTTTTTTGCACCATATCTCTGGTTAACATGTCAACTAGATCATTATCATAACCAGATGTTTCAAATTTACGTTCAACTGTAAGATTGTTTGTGTTTTGGTATTTGGGGCCATTAATATTTACATTGTTATTATGATGCATAGATTGTGACAAATTATTATTGGAACCAACATTATTGTACAGATTAGCTATGGCTGAGGCTGCCTCCTATAAAAATATGTAATATATTTTTGTATAATAATTATATTTGCCTTGGGATTCTTTTTTAGTCTTCCTTCATTTTTTGTAGTTGGGACTTTTTGGAACTTAGAGGTGCTTGATACTTTTGATTTTTGCATGCATATAGGAGGCTTTTTGCTTTTGTTAATGGCCTGCGATCTAGTAAAAATTCACTGTAGAATTAAATCTTATAAATTTTTCAATCACTCTCTTTGGCTATTTTCTACTTGACTTTATAAAATATACCTTCTAGGTAATGTTGAGTTTGAATATGGGGCATCTTGTGAAGATACAGGTGGTGGGGGAGGCCAAACATCAGGATCAAAATTATTTAAGTTTGAATCATCAGGACCTGAGTTATCAAATACAAGATTATGTTTTTCTTCCTGTATTGCTTTTATATAATCAACTTCTTTCAACAACTCATGCTTTACCTATATATTAATACAGGAATACAAATGAAGGAAAAAGTAGATTTACTTTGGTCCAATTTTCCTTATCAAATGGAGTTAGTGAACCGCATAAAAGTTTATCAATTAAACCAAATGAAATTTCATAATATATGAGTGAGGATTCATATTCGTTATATTTCACTTTATTTCGAGCATTTTTTATATTGTCATATATTTCATTTAAGTTCATAGATAAGGTGCAAACAACAAAGCAGGTACGCCAGGTCAAATGTTTGAATCCAGTTCAAAATGCCAAGTTACAAAAAGCCAAGTAAATGTATGTATCACACTAAATATTAAAAATATCATGTGATTTATTTAGTATAAAGAATTAAACTATTTTAAAGGTATAGATATATATTTATTGCTATATGAGCTAAATGAATATAACAAATTGTTATATATACTATTGTATTTAATTATTTAAGTTAATACTGTAAATTCTTCTGCTGAAATCACACAAAACAAGTTCATAATAATACGATTTCATATCGTAATCATGTTGTTGGTATGGTATGAAGATTCTAATGAATTAATTTAAAAAGTGTGAATATGTTATATTATACTGTTATGAAGGAGTAAAAGTATGTCTTTGCTGATTCTTGACGCTTTATAAAGTATGAATATGTTATAATGTAGTATTTAGGAAAAATTAAAAGTATGTTATTGCTAATGATTGACGCTTTCTAATTAAGCATAATGCCATAGAAACTACTACTTATGGAATTACAATCGAATGCCATGGCTATCTTTTTACTTGTAAGGACTAAATGTTTTAAGTTTTATTTAAAGAGGGATGGGGGTTAAAAATCTTTCAATCATATAAAAGATCCATAAATCTTACTTAGGTCACTGGTAGAGCAATAATATATTGGTACTGGAAATAATTTTGTGAAGCATGAAATGTTGATTATTTATAATTATGTTTTTTTGTAATATGTATACTGTGAATTAAATATCTGTTTAGTTTTATATCAATAAATTTATAGTTATTGAATAAAATCCTTAAATTTTAGTTGCAAAGTGATTAGTTGTAATAACCCTTAGAATTCTACTTGTTCCACACATCTCTCTTAAACAAAACATTATCCCTTATATTATATTATAAAATTCAATATTTCTAGAAAATATGCTTATTTTTGTTTATTAATATAAATAAAAACTAAAATGTTTTATGATAAACAATTTGCCATTGACCCTTACATCTTTAAGGAAAAATACCACATTCATTTCATAAAAAAATTGTGCCTTATTAAAAAGTAAATAAACAAGTTGACTTTAACAAATCCTCAGTTTTAAGTGAGCTTTAAGTGAAATAAAATTTTATATATTAAAATATATTTGTTGAAAGTCAGCAATAAAATATAGGAACTATATGTTTTTTATGCAAGACATAAAATTTAAATACTTGAAAACATAATGGAATCAATATATGTTCCATAAACATACATTTTAGTATAACTTTGTAAAACATAAATTACAGAAGATGATCCTGGTTGAAAATTGTGTTTTTATATAACATGTACAACTTAGACAAAATAATCAGATGTTAATTACACCAATCTCAGTTTTGAGAAAATGATACTTAAGTTTTAAAACGTTTTATAAAATATCTTAACTTAGAATTTATGGAAGTTGAATTGCAACATATTGATTATTTCTAATATAATTATATCTTAATTTATTAATACTAATTTACTTTTTTTATTGTGCTCCACTTTTTTCTAAAACAAATAGTTAATTAATTTGCCTCCCACTTAGCAAACCCTATACCACATATGTAAAATTTAACCTCGTTTTTATTTGGTCATGAGTGTATAATTTGTCATTATAATATTACATTGAACGGTTATAAATTTTATAAGCAAAATAATGAGATTACATTTCAATAATGTAATCTCAATAAATATGAAATTAGCAGATTAAATTATTTGAGATACCTGACAAGTTAAAAAATTAGAAATTTAATTTACTATGACTGTTGAAATTATTAGAATAACATCCATCCATCGTCGTACCATTAGCTGTAAACAAAATTATAAAATAAGGTTGAATTACTTGATATGTTAGAAATGTCATCTAGTGGTCTTAGGCCTGCTAAATATATAAAAATACTAATGACAATTTATACTTGTATGTGGAATATTTGAATGCTTTTTAGTGATAAAATATGTATTTCCATCTTTTATAGCTCTGCCCGAACATTTAGTATGGCAGCATCTAAGGTGCCTTCCTTGTATTTTGTATAGTAGAAATTGTCATAATAGTAGTTGTTTTTTTATTTGCGTTAACATCACTGACGGAAATGAAATAAAAATATTTGTGAATGTACGTATGTATGAGTGGTGGATCAGTGGTGATTAGATTATGGTGATCAGTGGTTAAATTGGCAATTTGAAGTTTGGCATTTTGAAACGAAAGGAAATGTGTTTACATATCAGCCGGTAACAATTTATTTTACATGGTTAAGAGCATAGACTATAGTCTATGTTCAAGAGTTTATTTTCACGAAAACAAAATTACATATATAAACGTAATTTAAAAAAATACATATTGGTTAAATACAAAGATCTATATCATTATCTTTTAAAATAGGCCAAAAGCCAGCAAAGTTAAAGTTGTATCGTACAACAAAAATCCCTAGTTGTTGCCTAAATAAAAGGCGAAAATTTAGATTTCAGTGAGCGTTTTGAGTTGGGTATATTCTACTATTATTCATATGAGAGTCTGGCATGACATGATAATTTGCAGGGTCCACCCCAAAAATTCTTTTATGCCAATATCTAATCAATAATTTATTTACAGTTTGAAAATGTTCAATAGAAATTTCCAGTCTCAAACTAGTTTTTATTTTTCTAAAAGGCGACTCTCCGTTTTACTTTCATGAGTAGATCCTTTGCATAAAATCATTAATGTCAAATTGGATTGGAAACTCCCTGCAAGTTTTAATTTATTTAACAAAAATGAGCTAGTTTTGTCTTAAATTTTATTCAAAAATTAAAACTTAAGGAAACCACTCATTAAAATATTACAAGTTCAAAGAAAGGATTAGGAAAAATAAATATTAATTATATTTGTTGAGGGTTGAAAGATCGTGATTACGTTGGTGTAATAGTTCGATAAATATATTATTTTATATTGCGTTATTCCTAGCGTGACGATGAGCTTTGTAGTTCGTTCAATTTTACCCCTTTTTTTGTTTTTTGTTTTGTCGCCCTCTCCTAGTAATAAATGGTGATTAGTGTGGTCGGTTATATTATTCCTTTATTCGTGAATATATTCCTTCCTTCTTATTACTTCCTCTTCTTCTCCTATTCCCTAACAATATTATTATTGTAAAAATTATTTAACTATAAAATTGATAAGCGTTATGGAACATATTATTTCTTATACATTGAAATACAAAAATAAAAATATCAATTGAATAATTATTCGGCCGGGGCCGGCCTAGGGCTACACGGCCCCGGCCCGTTCGGTTATCTTAACATTCGTCCTAGCCCGGAGCTTAATTTTTTATAACAAAGAGCTCATTTATGCCTAGCACGTTTAGCGATGTAAATTTGTCAATGCTAACTATATTTGCTCTAATAAAGTTGGCTATACCATAATTATCTGAAAGTATTTTTTATAAATCAATTTACTAAATGATGAGCATTGGCCTTCTTTTTGCTAATGCGGTCGTTAAGTTGCATGTCCTGCCACTTTTCGCTAAGAGACCGCGTCGCGCGGGGATTTGCGACCGGGTTGCTTCCCTTTTTCATTTGTGCGTAGACTTCAATCCCTTACCGCCTGTGGCGCAGAATTCTTCTGGATTATCTTTTGTCGGATAATAGTATCCTCCCGGGCGCCTTGATGGTCGACAAAGTTAACGCAATAGCGCTCCATGGCTAGTCTCGAGTTCCAACGCGCCTGCTCCCTTATATCTTTACCGAACTCTTTTACCCAATTGATGCCAGGCAAAGTTCCTTCCCGTTCGCCACTAACAATGGCTGGATATTCCGCGTCTGGCCTAGCTGAGCCTCGACCTTTGAGTCGGCCACCTTTATTTTTCTGTCATTCGTAGACGGTCGAGGTGGGTCTTTCACGGTTGGTATGGTTTCCCTCTAAAGCTAGCTCGGCACGATCCTAACGGCAGACCCCGTGCCCAATAAAAATTGAACCAAATTATTATTAATATGCAAATCGATAGTCAAAATATCTAAAGCATGGGTGAACCTGGTCAAGTTATGGCGTGCACTTGGCGTATCCACCGCGAATGTTTCTTCCCCTGGCAGGTGCACCGTTTTTAGCCTCTTCTCAATCGCTATCCCTAGGGCTAACTCGATGACCCTGTTTCATTTTAGGTCTCTATCAGCCGTCAATCTGGCTTGAATCGTCAGATTCTGCAACACCAGATTAAATTGGCTAATCAGCCTGTTGGGTAACTCCCCGCTTCCAAAGCGGCAGTCCCTTGCTGCGGATTTCAGTGTGCGTACATATTGCATTACCGACTCTCCTTCCATTTGTCTGATGTTTCTCAGTCGGAAGATTTGAGTCAGAGGGCAATTTTTCTTTGAATAGTATCTTCAACTTGCTCGTTAATTCCTCGAATGCTCATCCGGTAGGGTTGTCTGGAATCGCATCCTCTGCCCCCACCCGAATGGCTTCAGTTGATAGACAACTCAGCAGCATGTATGTCCTTTGGGCACCAGTCGCTGGAATTATTTGACTTATGACGTGATGCTCAAACTGCAAAAGAAAAACTCAATCAAATCTCCCAATTTATATAATTCCATTTAGGTTCAAATCCAACGCCAATTACGCCAATTGTTGAAGGAAGGAATGTTGAGGAAGGAAGGACACGATTTATTTAGGAGGGATCACAGCTGACGATGTATTTGGAAGGAGGGACCACAGCTGACTATTAATTTGGAAGGAGGGACCACAGCTGACAAGACACGCGATATATATTCAAATCAGGTTCGTAATACAAATTTAATATCACATCACGAAATATAAATATTACATCAATTGAAATTACACACACTTAATCTCACAATCTTTCAACCCTCAACATAATTAATGTCTTTTTTACTATCTCTCGCTAGCATTTTAATTTATATAAAATTAATAAACATATTTCTATAAATTCAAATATTGTTCAAATAATTCTTAATATCTCGTATGATAATTAAAAATGAAAAACTAATCTTAACTTTTTGTTAATTTTAATTTCAAACATTTAATAATTAACATTTTAGTTAAATTTTATCACGCTACTTTTTAATTTATATATATCCTTTCAGTTAATATCTTAATACTCACATAGCCATTATTTGATTTTTATTCTAATTTATAAAAGTAGTTTTTGATTCTTAAATGAACAAAGTTATTTCTGCTTCAGATTCCTCTACTCAGTGGCCTGGACGAGCAATTTTGCCAGCTAACGCGCATCTTTTCCATCTTAAAACATAATTTATATCATTATAAAATCATATTGTTTTACCAATTCTTGATTTATTTTAAACCTACTCGGTTAGGATAGTATTAAAACTTGGTTGAATTTAATTTCTCAGGTGTTATTAAAAAAGCAATTTTAGGCCAAAGATTCGAATAAAAATTTTACTATTTGTCTCGCGATTTTATTTTAATTCTATTCCTTAGTTGAGAATCATGTTTCCATTTTATTCGGTCTTCAAAAAAATTTGAATCATTTTTTTTTATTTAGAACTGACCAATTGAGTTTTCTGACGAGTGGGTCCGAGAGAGGTCAAAATCGTAGGACATATCGAGCAAAATATAAACAATTCCTGGCCAGGCGGTGGTGAAATTTTAGATTTGCAAACCATTTGTAAGAGTTTTCTAATTTAAAGAATACATTTAAACCAAAGAGCACATTTTAAATATAAAAGAAAACCCACTATGAGCAATAAATGAAATTTATTTGTAAGTATACAAATTTTTTAATAAGCTCTGACTTTTCACTTGTTCTATATGAAAAAGTAGTAACTTGGGAAGGAAGAAACGACAAACTGAAACTAGTTCCTTTTTTAATGAACCTATGCAAATCTAATCAAAAACAATAAGTTTGAGTTATAAATTTGAATGGCACTCGCTATCAAAAGGTGGCCAGGATTTGAATAGGAGACAGGAAAAAAAGTAGGAGCCAGAAAACGAAAAACTTAACACTCTTGCTCGAGAATATTTTTAAAAAATCATCGAGAGGGGCGGCTGCCCACCCTATTATCAATACATTAATGTAAATTAAATTTGTTGAATAGCGGTGGTAATGATTAAGATATAAATTGCGATGTAAAAATAATTATGAATATAATGCGTCATAAAATTTTATATTTTAACATGTACTGATCTTTCTCCGTAATTTAAAATCGGAGTTTGTGGAATGTTCTTATTAAACATATAATCGTGATTAATAATCTATTAACGTAAAATGTTTCTTCCATCCTATCTACACCCATCTCAATGTTGAGACCGGATAATAGTAGTTTTATTTTAAACTGCAGTAAATTATTTTTGTATAAATAATAATAAGTTAATCATTATTTATGAAAAAAGCTTCCATTATTTTCAATTGGTATAGTAGCGGTATCAAATGACTCATTTTGAGAGTTAGCCATATACAGGGTTTCTATCAGGGGGGAGCCCGGGGGGGTATTACCCGCCCGGGCAATTTCAAATACCCCCCCCCCCCCCCCCCCGAAGAGTTTTGATTGAAGGAAGCATGAACTCAAGTTCCATCATGAAGCCATAAATTATATTAATAGGCTAAAATTGAAATTCAATAAATTATTTTAATTTGTCAATAAAAAAATATAAAATTGGCGAAATTAAATTTTTTTACAAATCAGGTGGAAATTATTTATAGACATCATGTTTTAACATCTGTGAACCCTAATTTACAATCTTGAAAGTTACAAATTATCTTTAATTAAAAAATATTAATAGGTTAATAAACATAAATAAATGCTTTTAGAATTATTAAATCACTATCTTACTTATAAATTTAAAAAGAATTATTATTAATAATAGATTCTATTGTTTGTTTTTTATTGATATAATATGCATATTTTGAATCGCAGATGTCTGGTAAATATAAAAGTACTCTTTTACACTACTTTAGTAAATAGGAAAAGCCTAATAAAAAATATGGTAAATATCATTTAATTTGGAATAATTATAATTATGTATGGGTATTTGTGTTTATATAAAATAAGACATGAATATGTTTGTTTGTCATAGGTAAAGATGGGACTGAATTAAAAAAACTCTTGTTTTATCCCTTACTATGGGAAATTATGGTAATTATTTTTAAGCATTAGATGTTTTAAATATATATAAGTTAAAGGCAGATATTATTCTGCTTCCAGCAGTGAAATTCACATGATCTCTGAAACAGGCAAGAAAGATTTTGGTTTTACATAGAAGTATTATATATTTTTTCATGTTTTAGGTCAAGATGAAAATTGTAATTCAGCTGGAGTGGGCAAAACTGTCTCTTCTTTTTCTTAGGATAAAAATGCTGGTAATAAATTATGCAAGTTGTTTTTATTTTATTAATAGGTATATATAGATAAAGATGAGTGTATTGGCAGCTCTACTAATTGCTCAGTCTCTGAAAGTGAAAAACATAGGCAAAATTTAAAACTTAAACCATCATATAAATTTATGATTTCATGGACATCTAAATACAAATGGCTAATTTTTGATGAAGCCTTAGGTGGGGCTTTATGCTCTGTCTGTTGTCTTTACAACATACTTTCTTAAAAAAACACTTGCCCGTTAAAATATTACATGTATTTATTTAATGATTATGCGTGTATGTATCTATTTATATATCACTTATATCACCAACAAAAATCAGAAAATATTATACAAAATGGTTTAGCAATTTAAAAATTTTTACCCCCCCCCCCCCCGGAAGTTGAAAATACCCCCCCCCCCCCCCCTGAGCATTTTTTCTGAAAGAAACCCTGGCCATAGAGACGAGACTAGTCATTTGTGGTGTCGATGGTATTGTTATCTAAAACAAAAACTAAGATTTAACAATTCAATAAATTTCCTAATGGTGCTGCTAGATATTACTATATTGAAGTTTTTAAGCCTTATTTATAATATTCATACGATTGCTCTTCAAATAATTTGTAACTTTCATTGTAATTCATATGTGTGTGATTGGGCTGGGCTTTTATCTTTGCAAATAAAACCTTGTCATCATGTGATTCACTCGTATAAGGAAAAAGTGGCACTCGACTAGACGAACTAAATTTACGGAACAATCTGTTTAGAGGTTGAATTGTACAAACAATGTATGCCCGCTCTTTTATTAAATAGCAGGCTTCGCTCATATTTATTAGTACCACTGAAATAATTTAATTTAAGTTTAAATGTTTGATTACTTTTATCGTCTATAAAGTTTTGATATATTTTTGCACCTATAAAGTAATTTCACATATGATACATACACTTAACTTAATCGGCAATTAAAAACTTGAACAAAAAGTCTGGGTGCATGCTCTGGCACATTTTCCAACCCTCGACCTACAATGCTGGACTTTAATTTAGTTATATATCCAGTTAAAGATTGTGCTGCATAAAGTCTTTTAACAGCTCTTGTCCTATCGTAAAACTCTATATTTGAAGTCCACGTTTGATGCATAATAATCTGTTTGGAAAAAATATGAGTATGCAATAGTTCAAAAGGTCTTATTTTTACACTTTCGAGATCAGACGCTTGAGATTGATTGTATATTAGAATCAGGCTAAACATTCTCCACTTTTGGGTGACATTTTTCCTAACCTAGACAACTTGCCAAAATAAATTTATTAATAAACAAAAACAATAATGGAATTTGAGCTTAGGCGAGGTCGAAAAAAGTAAAGCCAATCAGCGGTCAGCTAAATAATAGTCTTTCACAAAGGCATAAGTCCACAGCCATTAAAAACCCGTATAAGTTTCCACGGCAATTATTTAAAAATTACAAGTTGGACAGGACAGGTTGGACAGGACGGATAACCTAAAGAGAGCCCATAAATTGCATAGCAATTTAAATAAAAAATAGTTTATAATATTAAATTAATTCACTCAATATTGCTAGAGGGTATAAATGGGGAGGCAAATATGGGCAGCTGTACCCCTCCAAATCCAAAAATTCCTGATGTAAAAACATTTTTTGCCCTATTTAAACTGCACCCCTCCAATTTTAATTGGCTCCGCCCATGGGATCACGTGTATAAATTATCTTTAACATTTATAATGCGGGTGAGCTATGGATGAATTAATGAACTAGGATGGAAACAAAATTTAACTTTCTTGTTAATTTAATATACATGAAATAATTACAAATTAGAACATTATAAAAACACCTTTTTTTATACTAAATCTAATTAATTTTTTAAACGGGCCTTAAGCATAACTAGGCCCGGCCCGAGCCCGTTACGTTATATATCGGCCCGTCCAGGCCCGACCCGTTTTTTTATTTTTAAGCAGAAGCCCGTCCAAGCTCGGCCCGCGGGCCGGGCCGTGCAGGTCTTTACTCTATTGACCCAACCCATAGCGTTTAGGTTAATTTTACGCTCTTACCTAACCTTTAGGTTAGTCTACACATATTGACCTCAAGGTTTAAGGTTGATATTGACCTTTAACCTCAAGGTAAAGGTTAGCGTTTTTAAACGACCTCAAAGGTTTTTTGAAAAGCCTAACCTAACTTATAAGTTTAGGTCGAAAAAACCTGAGGTTTTCCCATCACTACACCTATCAAATTTAGTAACTATCCTTATCTAAATAAAAGTTGGGAATTTTAGTATAACAAGGTTTTTTGGATGCAACACGAATTGCGAATAAATTTGCGCGGAAATACAAATATATATATTTAAAAGGGAGATCGCAGGCGATTAAATTCGCCCACAGCAAAAAAACGAACGAAAATAAGATTCTTTAGTTAAAAAGATTGGAATATATTTTATTGAAGGGAAAATATAACAGTGGTAGCAAATCTATAAATCGCGACTTTATATACCAATAGATAACGATAAACATTCAGATTAAAGTTAATTCAGTTCGTGTATTCTTTCTCTTATCACCTTGTGCGTATTATAATTCATAATCTTTCCTTATTTGAGCATATTTAAAAATGGCCGAAAAACGGTACAATTAGTTAACGTTGATGAGCAGTCTGTCTTGACTATAGAAATAACGTAATAGCCAAGTATAAAGATAGTTTTTTTTGCAAATACTTATATATTAAAGATTTTTTAAATGTAGCGCTAAATCTTTTATGTTCCTCTCCACACTTTGTGACAATTTTTTCATTCAATATTATAAGGAAAAAGTTAACTTTGAGCCAAAAAAGGTTTGTGATTTACTGTATAGTACATTTGTTAGATTAATAAAAGATATAACATTTTTTATAAATTTTTTATTTCAAAATTATATTTTACACACAGGTTACATCGCTCATGCAATATGGCTTTAAACTAAATTATTGGGGCTATAAATCTTATAGATAATCATAAACCGCAAGTTAAATGAATATAATAAATGACATAGAAACAATTTGAATTTTTATACGGCGATTGGCATTATATGTTAAAATCAAATATTTACCCTAACAATAAATTATAAACTTGATTTTTGTAAAATTTGATATTTCTGTTTATGTACAATAAAACGTAATTATTTGAAATCGTTCAACGTGATATAATTAAGCCGTTACTAATAAACATCAAGGCCATTTTTATAAAATGGATCTTGATTATGAAGTATGTTTAGTAGTCTTATAATACTCTGATTAAATTGATAATTTAATAATGAGCCTGAAACATTATCTCGAAGCTCATACTGATTTAACAGGTGTAGTTGGTAACGCTAAAGCCATTCAATCACCTCACCCGTTTTTTATTTGACAATTAGTTAAATGATGTTAACCAAATTTATTATCAATGCAGGCGCGTAACAAAAAGTTTCTCAGGGGGGGCTATTTTCAGAAATTTATTTTTTTATATATCATATGAGATAAGTTCTGCCGGGGCCTATGGGCCGGGCCATTGTCGCAAAAGTAGATTTTCTATCAAGCCGGGGCGGCACCATAATAATTCGAGCAATTTGGGCCGAATCTTATATTTTTTGTGTATTATTTTGTCGCTTAGACATTTGTTTGTATATTTATTAATCGTGTTTTTCATCTAAAACGAGAGGTAAATTTATAATTATTTGAAAATATAACAAAATTATTGCTAAACAATTTAAAAAATATCATTTTCGGGCCAGGCAACTTTAATAAATCGGAAATGGCCTAGCGGACTCCAAGAAAGGTTTATTCGGGCTAGGGGGGGGCAATTAGTCATAAATTCGGACCTGAAGGGTTCGGGCAAATTATTTTATCTTACGTTTGAAAAGATATAAATTGTGTGTAGTAAATTTTTAACGTTATAAAAAAATTAATAGTCATTATAAGACATGGTGAATGTTTCTATCGCTCAGAGATTTTCTATTTAGAAATTTACCTGAGGTGGAGCCATCCTCAATCAATTGTTAATAATGCCCATACTATTTAATAATTCAATGGTGCATGTGGTTATTGGGAGACAAAAATGATGTAATTATATCAGGTAGTGGTTTTAAAAGCGTATAGGCTATTAGGGTGTCGAGAGCTTTCTTAGGACGACAGGCCTCTTAAGTTTGAGACTATTAAGAGGGGAGACTCTTTATTGAAAGTATATAATAAAGTGAGGGAAAAGAAAAGAGTTCGAAGAGTAATGAAGAAGTGTTTTAAATGCCTTTATATAATCGCGAATTAATTGAATAAACCAATTACAATTGGTGGTGAATCCGCGAGGTATATGTGATTGGTCAATCAACGTCGCGAAGTAGTAAGGTAATGTAAATGAGTCAATTAAGTTTCAAGACATAAGTAATATGCCGCGAGCAAAAATAGTAAATGACGCAACAAGACAAAGTAAACCATCTATTTTAGTAAATGTTTGTGCCATTATAATCACTTCAGAAAAATTCATTTAAAATATCTTCTGACTTGGCACATTAATTGACGGTTGCGGAAATGTTATTCCAAATTAGTTAGAACTTGTTTAATTTGATCTAGGAGATAAAAATTGATAATTTAAATAAAACTCAATGGATTTAGTCGAAATACTATTTCGAAAATATTTGTTCTTGGCAAATCGAGATTTATAAACATTTAAATTAGCTTTAGCTAATAGATAAAATTGTTCCTCAAATGGGTTCCTTAAAATTGTTTTCTGAGTTGCAATGTTAATTGCTAGTTCTATCATTTGAATGCCAATCCTTTTTCTTCAATTTTTTGGAATCAAGGATGTACTGAAAAATTTAATAAGATTTAAAAAGGAAACCATATATTCAGAATACTGAAGAGAACTACCGGTAATTGATTTTCTACTTACAAGGTGTGGGACGGCCAGGTAATCTTGTGGAAGATGCTTAATCAAATTATATTGGAAAGTGAATTTAAAAATAGTTTATTAGTTATTGAAAGCTTTTCTGTCAAAAATTTAATTAAAAAATATATAAAAACTATTAAAGTATTTATAAATGTGATAGTCTTTTATGCAGCTATAATACTCTTCGTTAATTTAATAATTTATTTCTAATAAAAAAATATTTTCAAAATGTAATTCATAATTCGTCATAGTATCCATTGCAATACATATTGAGCTTAGTAGCAATAATTTGTATATATCGTCGAATAGAAGAAGATTAAAAAAAACGATTTGATTGTCGATTTTAATAATTAAAATTATACCAAATATTAAAAAAAAAATCAACAAAATAAAAATTTCGCATATAAATGGGAACAGTATTTCATGTGATAAAATATCCCATGATATAAATGAAAGATATGTACAGCTTTGTCACTATCGGGGGTGTTATTTAAAAAGTTTCTCAGAAATTTATATGATATCCATCGTAGTGTCATTAATATCCTTCTTGAACAAAGTCTGTCAGAAATTTCTATAAAAAACGTTTAAAAAATGGATTCGCTAAAATTGAACCTATGTAAATTCAATGTTGACATCGTAAGTCATTTAAAATAGCGTAGGACTAGGGATTTTCGTAAATTTTAAGTAGACATAGACCAACTGTTCAACATTCACACTCCAGATCAATTAAGGTAAAGGCCGTCGTCATCTTTAGCTTCTCCAGAGGTTGAAATAACCGTTTCATCCGTTGCCCCCGAAGTATTTGGATCGGTATAATTTAAAGAATCCTCAGTTTTTTTCTCATTTTTCAAGCATTTAGCTGAGGCCGGAATGTTGTTGACTACGGATAAATAAGGTTCAGGAGCCTCGAAGGGGGGAGCATTGTAATCGTATATCGTTTCTTTTTGTTCAGTTGCCAGTTCGTCGATAACAGAAGTTACTAGGGCTGTTAAAGAGGAAAAATCGGGTCGTTGCGTTGGATCTGGCAACCAACAAGACGTCATTATGGTGTATCTTTATTGTGTCAAAAGGGCAAATACATAATCAAGTAGCAACATATAGATTTAACTCATCGGTGTAGCTTAAAAAACATTTAATGCTCCTAATACTCACCAAGTATGAATATATAGTTAAAAAACAATAACTGATTTGCTCGAATATTTAGCACCCCCCCCCCCCACGCCAATGTAGGTATTTAAAATTAAATTGCTCTAGATGATATAATGCCAAGTTAATAAATGTGTCATTATCGTTTAAAGGGCTTTTAAATAAATATCCCATATTTACTAGTATTCACCTTTGCTGTGCAAGTAATTTCATTATTGCAGTCAAAATTAACTAATAAAACGAGAGACGCGAACAATTTTGTTTGTCACGTCATTGTCGATCTCAGTGCCTAAAAGCTCACGATAAAATATAACTCAAAATAATTTGTCCAAATTCCAATATTTAAAAAGTTTTATAAAAATTAGCTCTCGATTTTTAGAAAGTTTTACAATGAATCAGGGCAATAGAGGGGTTGTTGTAGGCGTCGACCGGCCCTGAGGTAATTGATGATATCCCAATTATCAACGTCTGGGTAGGGATTGACACCGCGGGTCATCAATTCCCATAGTACTATGCCGAAAGACCACTGCAACAAATAACAATACAAAATAAACTAGTAAAGCATACTAATTAAACAAACATATTGCACATGTATATAGAAATCGTTTTTAAAGTTAGTCTATTCTTAAGCTGGTGAGGTTGTTTAAGATTTTAGAAAACTAAATAAGCATTCATAGGCATATTTAATTAAAAATTATCGAAATATTCACGATATCATCATGAATAGTAAACCGATAATGTAATGCAAGTAAACACTAACTATTCCATGCACCAAGAACGGCATACTATTCTATTTTTTATATTAATCATAGTTTTTATTAACTGGATTTATATAAAATAAATGACCATACCCTTGTGATGATAAATATAGAAAAAAAACATAAAATAAGCATTAAAAGTGGAGTTTGTGAGCGAGAAGTCTATCGTATTACCTTCGTAAAGCCAAAATTCACTTTTATCAATTGAAAATAACTTTTATAAATAAGGTGATAACACAAAAACCAAGCACGTTGCATATTCAAAATTCTTTGTATAACAGTAACAAGTCACGCGATTATAAACGCAGAAGATTTAATACTCTGTTACGAAAATAATACTCACGTGATTATAAAATGCAGACGATTCATACCCTTATTTTAAATCTAGTTTTAGACACTTCTTTTTCTTCTAACATCTTTATCTTGTCTCAATACCTAGCTACTTTATTTAATTACTTATAACTTAATAAATCTTAACCTAAATTCAACAAGCACATATCTTACCACGTCTGTTTTAGAGTTGTAAACGTTTTTTTGCAAGCTTTCCAAAGCCATCCACTTCACGGGTAATTTTATGTTTTTATTCGAACTGGAGTAATAATCCTTCTCATAAATGTCGCGAGACAGCCCAAAATCTGACACCACGGCACGGTAGTCGGCATCCAACCTAAATTACATTACATTCTTGAAAGATTTTTAATAGATCAAAAAACTTGATCTTTTCTTTTTCTAATATATCCTAAGGTTATTTTTGAAAAAAATTAATCATTACTATATCAAAAACATTTTTAAAATATAACGATTAAAATCATAGCCAATTACAAATTTTAAGCTTAAAATTTGTCTGCATGAACAAGCATTAAAAATCACTTAATGCTATTTTCTTTTTCATTGTTAACTTATGAATACTTTTATTACCTGTTAGGTTTTAGCAAACTTGGTCGATAAAAACAAATACATGAACAATATTTTATTCTGTAGTCATTTTACTTAAACAATATTTATCCCTAAATTTAGGCAGTGATCCAATCTTTATTAAAAATTAAAATAAGGGTTAATTTTGTTGTTATCTTCGATCTAAACGACGAAAAAAACTTTTAATGCTCACCCAAACAATTTTAGATGTGCTGAATTATTATCTTAGTGCGAATTTATTAAATATCGCCCATTGCACCGATAAATTTAATTATATATAAAAGAATAGACAAAATCCTAATTTAAACTCACCGTTTAGAAATTTATTTACAATATAATATTAAAAAACGACCGAGTCAGAGCCATTTTCAAGCCTCTACTATCATAGACATACTAAATTTTTATAACTACGCTCCAAATTAAATGATAAACGAATCTCAAAGTGTAATTTTAAGAGCATTATAGGAAATAAAAAATAACCATAATTATTATAATTCAAGGACATCATCGGATTAAAATAATATGAATTGATAAATAAAAAAATTGCATAGCAATTAATAAAATAATACAATTAAATGGAAATGATGTTATTAACTCCCTCTAATGCTACTGCTAACAAATCTCTTAAAAGTATTCTTAACGAGGGACAAAATTTAACTCAAAGTGTAATGTTAACCTCGAAAAACAAAACTCGTTTATTTACATGCAATTCCTAGCGGCTAAATCTCGGTGCACAAATTTGAGGTTGGAGAGGTAGTCCATAGCTTGGGAAATATCCACAGCCCAATTTAGGAGATTTCCTATGGTAGGTTGTGTTTTAGGATTTCTCAAATGCGATAATAGATCGCCGTTCGGCATAAATGGCAAAATTACGAGTGGACTTTGGCCGGGCACCCATGTGATTCCGATCAGAGACAGAACGTGGGGATGATTGAATTCTTTCATGCGAAGGCCCTCCTGCAAAAACGCTTTCAGCGATTCATTATCCGTGAAACAAGCTAAATCAATGTAATAACAAGATGTGCTTAATAATTCGTGCAAAAATTGTGTTCGGAGACATAGGTGTAGCCTGAGTAGGCACAACATCTGATCATATTTTAAAAAAATCTCATTAACCTACCATAAAATACAACCAAAAAATTTTCCCAGTCCCAAAATTAATCTCAATAAAGATCCAAGGACCAAGATCCGTCATTCCTTAATCAATGAATATCGTTATTTTAGTGTCACCTAACAAATAAAAGTTATGGCTTTATTTAAGCAAATGCATACTTTTTATCAAAGTTCATCATGAACAATTTTATAATTATAGTTTTACGAATGAAATTTGAGCGCTGTATTATAAGGTTTGCAAAAAGAATTTTTTGTATAAATTTGGCACTTTGGAAAAGCTCTGAGCGTTATTAAGTCATAAAAATTTGACTTGTCGAGTAATAAAATTTTTTTTAGTCTTTTTAAATGCAACAGAAAAATTCAAATATAGAAATGTTTCTCCAAAAAACTAAACATAATACCGATTCGCCTTAATCTTTAAAAAAACACGTGGAAGCGCAAATGCGATTTAAATCAAGACTATTATAGCCTAAACAACAAATATATAAACACAAAAATTTTTAAAGCCCAAATGATGCGTCGTTAGAAAAGTCAAAAAAATCAAATGCTACCTAGATCTGCCTGCACACATCCAATTCTCAACATTCAATAAATTTACCAGTTTTGTAAAAACTTACTATTTAGCGTCTTAACCGCTACGTCGATTTCAATTTTATCATTGCCCCGTTGATCATTTTCAGCTCCGACAGTAAGCGCGCCACGTTTCCAGTAGCCCCTGAAAACAATATTGACAAAATTCATACTTGTCATCCCACTAACTAGATCAAATAACTCGATTAATCTAAAAATAAGTCGATTAACACGGTTTGAGATTAAGGGTTTTAATCAGTATTTTTGATAAAAAGATGCGCTGCCGTAGACCTCAACCTTATGACAAAGTGTTAAAAAATCTAGCCTCAAATTTCTATTAGAAACGATTTTGACAAACTGATAATATAAAAAACCCTAAATCTCGCCTCAAATTTATATTAAAAACAATTTCAATGCCAAACTCCAAATTTTATATGCCGGTTGTTTTTGTGTTTTCAATGGATTATAGGGCAAGAATGATAAACTTTACTCATTGTTTTTTTGGGGCAATAATACCTGTAAACTCGTCCGAAATTGCCTTGGCCCAGCATGTGTCCTATGATTAATTCCTCTCGTGGAATCATAATGGAAGAAGGATCTGCTAGTAACAATGCAGTTTCGGGATCTAAATTTTCCATGCTAAAACATGGGACGCTCTCTTGTAGGCCAGAAGAGGTAGATGCTCCACTTCTTAAGGCATCAGTCTCCCCCTGATTAAGCGCTATCGTAGAGGGTGCGGGCATTCCGGTTGGTTGATAATCTTGCGAAATATAAAAAGCAATTTAATGCGTGCGAGATGGTATGTATGCTAAAAATTAAGAATCTTGGGAATATTTGAGGACGGTTTAGTATGGCAAAAGTTGTATAAATTAAATTTATTTGAATGTGTATATTTCCAAAAGGTATAACAAAATATTTAGTTAATTTATTATGAAGAGACGATGGCAAAACTCGACATCAGTTTATTAACATTATAGCAGAGCTCAAAATTTTTCATTGACAAATATAACAAAATATTAGAATACATTAATTAATAATGCCGAATATTTAAGCGCCAGATATAAATAATTTTTAGTTTTTCAAAATTAAAATTTTAAACTCCACACCCAGCTTAACCCTCTACAGAATCTGACATAACTAATCTCTTTTTATTACGCTATAAAGTATTAAAGCTCATAATTTTTCTTTTCCAATCATAAATCAAAAAGGCGTAAATCCTAATGAATTAGGTTGGAACAAAATTTATAAGGGTGAAAAGTATCATTTAAATTTAAAATAACGAAAAGGGATGGCATAAGTATTATGATGACTTTCTAGAAGTATTAATAGCCAAATTTTGATTTATGTGGCTCACAACCCGATGATAAATATCAACGTAATGACAAATAAAATAATATACCTACAAAATTTAGCAAAAGTGAGATTTTTTTAAATTTTAATAAATAAATAATAATACAATTTTGGATAGTCCTTATCGAAGGGTACCGGTTAGCAAAATCGGTATCGTATCTCAAACCGAGCTCTGAGTAACGCATACCCGGCAATGACTGAGGCAGGTGTGGCTTTTTTAAACCTAATTTAAATTTTTTAAGAATAAAATAATCAAATTTACAAAACACACATTTCGTTTAATAAATTTTATGTGAAGCTAAGTGGTAAACTTCCTAACCATTTATAATGATTTTGGCTAGTGTTGTAAAAATGGCTAGGTTTTGTTTGGTCGACGTTTGGTTCTATTCGACTAAACATAAACAGACGAAAGTTTTTTTAGTCTGTTCCTCTAGGGTTAATCGAAATTAGAAAAAAAAAGTTCTGAGTCAACCGTTAGTGTTAGTTGGACCAAAGATTGACCAAACAAACCTAGCCGTCTTTACAACATTGGCCGGACGTCATTCAGTTTTGCTGCCGTATGCCACTACAACAATGTGCAAAATATTCTAAATTATTCCTAATTTTTTCATACATTTTAATGTTTTAAATCGCCGAATCACATAAAATGATTTAGTATGCTCAAGCTTACAACTTTGAATTATAAACAAAATATGGCGAATTTTGAGTTGGTTTTAGGTAAATCAGAACATAACCAAAAATCTAGCTCATTAATAAAATTTTATTTCATATCGGGTGCATTAAGTCACCGATTAAAGCTATTATACTCGTTGGTACATAAAACCACATCTTATAGTTGCAGGTTCTCATTAAAATTTCAATCATGACAAGTATAAATAAATTTTTGGACGATTTTTAGACGAAAGGCTAAATTGTCTTTTAAATTCGCAATATACATGTCAATAATAAGTAAATTTTTCATATAAAAAGGGGGGGGGGCGTTCATATAGGACGACGCAAAGTTATTTTTTGCCCCCTCCGAAGGAAACCTAGATCATATTAGTATAAAGTTGTCATTTTTATTTGTGCCTTTAGTTTTAGCCAACAGTAGGGTAACGGCTGGGTTTTGTTTGGTCGACCCTTGGTTTTAGTCGACTAAACAAAAATAGACCAGCGCTAAGAAAAACAAATCAAGAAATCTTTGGTTTGGTGATGTTTAGTCGACCAAACTAAAACCAGCTGTTTTTACAACACTAGCTAATAATTATCCCAAATTGAAACACTTACGCCTAGCTCTACGCCTTTTTGTCCAAATGGCCAGCACTAAAAACAGGGCAAAAAAGACCAACAAAAGAATGGCCGCCAGTATGGCCCAAACAAAGTTGGATTTGATTGGTTCGGTGGAGTAAACCACGTGACCAAGGTGAAACTCGATTGGTCCCGCGAAAACGACGACGCCATATTTATCAAGACCCTCCCGCGTCTTGGGGCCGGGCGATGGAGCTTTCCTTTTGACTACGGATTTGCCCAAAGCAGCTGAGCCATCTACGATTATATTAATATGATTTAAGGTTACTATAGCATTTTTAATAAGGCGGCTGTTCTCCTCTAAATCCAAAAATCCTTTAAAATTTAAAACAATTATGGCTTAAATTCCAAAGAATTATCATTTTGTCCCTCCCTAAATTATAATTGCCCCCCTCTAAATGCAATCCTGGCTACGCTTATGACTAAAATCACATTCATGATTTTAGTAAAACACAAAATGGGATAACTTAGATATTTAAATTATAAAACTAAACTTGAATGCTCAATTTGATGAATTATATTAAGGTTAAAACCCCCCAAAAAATATGACAAGTTATGTTGTAGATATATTTTTTTGGGATGCAATTAGGGGGAATATGATGTTATTTATTTTAGATACAAGGAGTTAATTAAGGTAATAGGAGTGGTGCTAAAACCTTTCATTTTTATGAATTTCCCTTCTGGCAGCAATAAGAAAAATATAACATCCATCGCATGGTCACTTATTAAAAAATGTATTTGATTACCCGTTCACTTATTAATTGTTTTCAAATTAATATGCTCCTTTTATAATAAACCCTAATCTTATTTTATTTTTTAATTCTATAACATCTTAAGCCAAACGGATTAGTTCAACGCAATTTCAAATCGAGATTAAAGGCTGGCTATTATAATTATTTTTTAAAATGAGGCAATTTTAAAATAATAAATTATGACTCTGATAATATAACTTAGAATTCATCTAAGGTCTTTCCAAACTTTTCTATAAAGTTTGTATAATTTATCTCAATTATTTTAAAAATAGTGGCAATATATTAATACGCAAATTCAAGGAACTATATTTAGGCCTGACACGATTGGTTGATAGGTCGGTTATTAAAGTCGTCTGGTTCGCGAAGTTCAAATTTGGTTGGTTGGGAAAACGTGGAGGAATACACGTGACATACGTAGACGCCATCTTGACTATTTCGCATATGCTAGAGCCTATCATAATTTTAACATCTTTTTTGGTATGGACCAAATCTATCTTACTACCCTGCAAAATTTAAAAAAAAATAATGTAATCCAAAAATTATATAAAGATAAAAGAAGTTCAAAGGCGTTTTCGTCACTTTTTAATATCACGAAATAACATTTTATAATAAAGGCCTGTATCATTAGCCCGGCCTATGTCAATGTGCTCTTATGTCAAGCTCATCTAATCGTATCCACACATATAACTACATTAAGCACCCAAGAGTTAAAACATTAAAAATAATAGCTTAAATCAATAATAAGTTGCTCTAAAAATCATCAGTTGTGATAGAATCTAATTCAAAAACGATCATTCGATTTAGGTCCACCAACTCTTATATAAAGAGCTATTTTAGTTAAACAGATATATACATGCCAAAATTTTTGAGGTTTCCATATTTTAACCTTAATTTCCAACATTTGCGTGTCGGGGTTGAGGTAGATAGTGTCTTTGGGGAACGGATAATACACTGGGTCTGGGTAAAAACTATAAGCATCGCTGTAAGCCATAACTCCAAACAAGTTTACTAATACCCGAGCCGTTATTAAAGGGGCCGTGGGAGGAAGTCGGCCATTTTGAATGGTTATTTTGGTGAAATTTGGTGCGCGACAAAAATAAAGCCCTCCTTGGGTTAGTGTAGAAGGCGTACAATCTGCTATACTAATTTGCAAAGCTATAACATTTTTGCTCGATTTCTTTTGAGGCATTAGGTCTTGTGTCGTTAGTAGGGGGTGGAAAGTGATGTAAGCCCGGCTGGCTAAACTTTTATCCATGCCCCGGCATCTCAGAGTTAGTATGGAGCCTCCACTGTAAAGCGATGTACAAAAATAATTTGGCAGTTAATGATAGCTTCTATAATCAAAAGGGTACAGCTGCTCACCCATCAATAAAATGGTTTTATTTTGTTGAATATTAATTTTCATAAAAATGTGGTCAAACGACGCATTTTATTTAAATATGATTTTATGCATAGTATAGAAAAGTTTACAGTTGTTATGATATAAAGATTTGAGGAAATTAATTTATAAATACTATTTATCTGTCAGCCCATTTCAAGCAACCACACATGCTTTTGGCATGATGTGTCTCTTTAAAACTTTAATTAATATAATACTATAATTTCCACTTTTAAAATTCAAGGCAATTTAAGTAGCAAAAGATACAGATAGATGTAGTCAAACAACCAAACATAATGTTGAATATTACCTCATAATGCTTTGTTTGGGTTCGATGGATTGTACGCTAGGGTTGGGTTTAAGCACAAAATCCGGTTTCAAAATGCTAGTATAACCGTCGATGTGAATGCTTATCTTTAGCAACATCCAATTACTTGGTTGGTCATCTTGGGTCGATGCAGGAGTGGATAAATCGTTCAAAATAGAGGGTTTGTAAGGTTGGGTCACGCAACTCAAGTTTTCCCTATTTCTGCTATAAATGGTAAAAAAGGCTAACACGGGAGTAGCCAGAATCGGATCTAAAGGGGGGCAATAATAATTTAGGGAGGGGCAAATGATATTTTTTGTAATTTCAGCCATACTTATATAAGGTTTAAAAGAATTTTTGATTTTAGAGGGGAATAGTTGCCCCTCCCTACCACCCCCTGGCTAAGCCCCTAAAGGCAAAATAGTTACATAAGTTAGGTCTCAGAAGTCATTTATGTATATAAAAACATACTAATCTAAATATGTGCATGCGTTTTGAATAAAAAAATCAGATATCAAATGTTATCTATCGAGTGGAATAAAAATAATGAGTTATTTACAATTCTGTATTTAGTAAAGAAATCGATAAGGAGAGAACATAAAACAGGTTTAAATATTTCGGACCACTGGAGCCAATCAATGAAGACAAAATGCAAATTCAACCTAGACGAATTGCCAACAGAAATTTATATATAAAGGTAATCAGTCGAGCATAAAAACAATGATGGAATTTGGGCTCGCATGTCGAAAAAATTAAAGCCAACCAGCGGTCATTAACTAGTTCATTGGCGAAAGCAAAATAAAAGTCTTTTACAGAAGCGTAGGTTAAGTCCACAGCCATTATTAAACCCCTTATAAGTTTCCACGGCAATTATTGAAAAATTACAAGTTGGACAGGACGGACGGACAAATAAAAACCAACACATAAATTGCATAGCGATGAAAAAGTGGGAGATGCTATTAAAGCAAATACGGGTGAAGATAATGACACGTTTTAATAAATTACATTTCATCGCACCTTCAAATGGTATCTATTCAAACATTTGTAACAATCATTTAAATATATGAATGAATCACATGTCAAAATGACTTTCTCATGACAAAATGGGTATTCAACCTATGGCGGACATGGTTACCGAAAATCGGCTAAGGTGGTATGGGCATATACTAAGAAGAGACACGAATGACTTAAATGAAAAAGTACTGGACATTGAGGTACCGGGAAAAAGAGGAAGAGGACGACCTCGTGTCACGTGGAAAGGGGAAGTCGATTAAGTAATAAAAACAAAAGAGACTAGTCAAGACATGGCACTCACCCGGTCAAGATGGAAGAAACTCATCAAAACAAACCCCACGACTCTGGGACCAAATAACTGATAAAGAATAAGAGAAAAATCACATTGTCAATATAATTCATAAAAGCTCAAAACACCCGTCAAATCCATCGGGCCCATTAAATGGCAGAATAGATTTTTCAACTTTAACATATTTAAACTAACATGGATATTATCAAGTGCATACAATAAGGGAAAATATTCTAGACCACAGGTTTATGTAAGAATTTGGCAATACATGGTTATTTACCAAGTAATATCACATAGTGGCCATATGCTTAAATGGAAAATATAACTTTAGATACTCCATAAATTTTGCATTGATTTAGGTGTCACCATTGAAATTTATTTAAATAGGTATAAAGACTCAATAACAATTGAGGGTGGATATTTTAATAAAGCAATAATAATGTTGTCTAAAACATTGAGTCAACAATTAAATAGTTTCATGAAAACCCATATAAGAACATGAAAATGATACGAGTTTATGTTACGAATAATAAATAACAATTTCAAAATAAAAATTTATTTAAACGCAAAACTCTCGCAAGAAGGACTTTAACAATCATTTATTCAATGCATAGATAAACCCCTATAAAACAAAAAAATTAATTACAATTATTAACTAATTGATCGTATACTATCAGCTTTTTACTATATAATGTCACATTGTAGCGAACTGCCAATTTGAACCGAAGCACGGGAGCCAGCATCTAAATATTGCCCCTTCACGATAATCTCATTTTTTCCGGAATATATACCGAAGTCGGGCTCGTAACTATCTATCCGAACGTTCTGTTAAGGAATATAATAAAAATAATTACAAAATACACATAGGTAACATAAACCATATTAACAAGATGCAAAACTTTATATAGGCTTATTTAGCCATTTTTTATCCGGAATTTTATAATAAATCATCATATTAAAGGATATCATTATATAAATCACAAAATAAATATAATTATAATTTATCTCGACCCAAAATTGCTGAAAAATAAGTTTTAAGAATGCCAAATCTCCTTTTTGCACATTGTAAAAGGCAAATTTATAAAAATTCGCATTTTTGAAACTTAATCATAAGGGTAATGTAAATTTTCAAAATTTGTTCATAATTAATAAATTTCAAAAACTCGGTAGGTAAAAGAGGTAGGGGCTTTGGCTAAGCCAGAGATCATAAAACCAAAATTCTTTCTAGTTCGGTCTATAACTTCCACTGATAAGGTGCTCGATAATCCATCGTAATTATGGCCCCGAGGCGTTTTCATCAAAATCCTATTATTACATTAAATAATAGAAAATTGGAGGCGAAACTTGTAACTACATAGCAAAATTTGTTACAATATTGGATATTATAGTTCAAATTTTAAAAAAATATCGTTATCCCTATTAGTGTTTGAAAAACAGGCTAATTTCTATGTCTAAGGGTCGACTTTGGTCAGTATTTCAAATTCCGACTAAGCCTACAGGTCTACTAAGATAAACAGACCAACTTTGTCTGTTTATGTCAAACTAAAGGTTGCACATAATAGACTCAGCCGTTTTTAAAACACAATTTAATAGTAATTGTCGGATTCAAAGCGTGTAAACGTTAAACACAAATTTGGAAGCAGCCAAAATATGGGATAAATTTGGCTCGCATTAAAACGTCTAGTTATTTAAATTTGCAAGCGGAATTACTATCAAACAATGTTAAAAGTGGCAAAAAGGTTAAAATTCTTAGTTCCACAAATAAAAACTCTTATTATCTCAATTAAAAGAAGAGAAGGTTCCATAAAAACGTGTGTTGTTTAATAAAAGCCAGGGTAAAAAAGTAGACCTCCGCATAGTGGCATTCACAAGGTCACACTTCCTACCACCCAATAATATGTTGTAGGTCGAGCTATGTTGTTCCCCGAAGTAATCACCCTCTATGATAACCGTCGTTCCGCCTTCCATGGGACCACTCGATGGACTTATCTGGTAATAAATGAGAAAAGAGTAGTGTAAATAATTATCCAAATATTGTTGCCCGCATTAGATCTTTACATTTCTCATCTACTGCAACAGTATTAATCAGCCCTTGTATCTAAACAAATGACTAGTAGTTTTATTTAAAATCCTCGTAAGAATAATTTTATTACAGCTATACATATTAAGTCATTATATATATATATGCCTATCCTTACAAAAATGATTTATAAATTGAGAAATGGTTCTTTTAATAGACGATAATCCAGCATCTTTTTATTTTTAAGCCTCGCTGCAAACCCTGCTTAAGCATTATTACAAGGTCGAGTTCGTAATAAGTTGTAAAACTTTTTGCATTTTAATCATTCATAAAGTTTCATCCCGACGCAATGCAAAACTAAATACGTTTAATTCGAGAAACAAATATATCCATTTACACATATAATACCTTCAAAAGCTTTCGCTAATAACAGTAGTTAAATTAACCCATGCTAAAAAAATAAATAAAAACTGTCGCAAAAGTAGTGTTTCAAAACGCCATTATAAAAAGCTACTTTGGTAATGAGAGGAAAGCAATGGGACTGAGTCCAAGCATTGAGCGGACATTCGGATTTTGCCGTACACGAATCGGTGTGAGAGCACCAACCACAAGCCAAGGGGTCTTGTGGACCACTCTTTAAGCAATCTCCACACGTTTCGTACAGAGAACACGAATTCATGGGCATTATAAAGAGCTGTCCCAAAAATAATGGATGAATATCAATGTTAAATGGTTGTACAATATTAGTATATCCTAGGGCTTGTCTTAATATCGGATTCAGATTCAAAATGCGCGAATTTATCTTTGCCTAAATATCCGATTCAATTTCATGGGTCAAACTAGGTTGTAATTATGAACATTTTGTTCTTTGATAATTAAAAACACCTTTTTGTTTATTTCAACTCTTGAGATTAAATCCAAACTTTGCCGATACTTAAAAATTTAGAAACATACAACATTTAAGTTTAGGAAAAATTTTGCATCTTACAAAATCGCTGTTGTGTTATGCGTCTGAAATGTGAGTCTGCTGTGAATTCGAAGTTAAGACACGGCTATGCTATGTATGACCCGCACAACAATTTTTGCTGCGCAACAAAATCCGATATTAAGACATGCCTTATCTATTAATTTTAACAAAAAAAGGTATTTTAATAAAAAAAAGAAAAAAAAGTAGTAACAAATATAGCAATAAATACTTTATTGAGTGCCAAAAAGTAGAGATAATTGTGATCGGGTGAAAATGCGTTGGAAGACTTGATAGAACGATCGAAAGCTGGAATGTCTTGAGAGGTTGTCCCTTTAAAAACATCTTTCCAACCTTGAGCAAACACGTCTGAGCTGTACAAGGATACTTTCCTTTGAGATTCCAACAAGACCTTATATGTGCCAGCAAAAAAAAAACCCATGTAAAAAAACAGTCGGTCGTATAAAGTATAAAACATGTCTAACATAGTCATATTGTTGCATTAGATTTATTTAAATAGGTGCTTGAAAAGTTTTAAAAGTTGCCAAATTATAGGGGCAGAGAAGAACCATTTGTTTTCGTGTATCTAAAGAGTGTTCAAAATATTCCTGAGTCTTACAGTTTTATAAACAAGCTAAGTACTTTTCATTGAACGTTATTATTCAACCATAAATATTACTATGATTCGTCATTTGCATTCACATCTTTTAAAAACCTTCCTATTTGAGTCAATAACATGTAAGTTCAAAAAGCCGCATTCCTTTTATAACTAAGAAACTTATATATAGGTCCCAGTAGATATAACAAGCAATTTAGGATGCTAAAGGAGCTCATGATATTCCCAAACTCTAAATAGCTAAAATTTGGTTGTTTTAAAAGACAAACATCTTATAGAATGAGGACGTAATATTTAAACTTCAATACGCGTATATTGTTGTATTATCATTTTCATTATTTAAGTTTATGTTTTACAATTCAATATCAATTATAAAAACGGCCTCAAAAATTGTATGCCAGTTTTGCAACGCCTTGGGGTCTCAGGGACCCCACGCGACCCACGGAGTGTTACATAAAAATTACACGAAATTTAGTTTTTCACCTTATGGGCAAATCCATCGCGAGTTCCTAAGAAGGCCAGTACATTGGATTTTCCATTGGCAGTGTAATTGTGAACGGCAAGGGAAGTAATGATTGATTCGAATCGATGCACGGAATGGGCAAATAAATCAACGTCCGTTTCTATGGGAAAATTCAGCGATGAGCCGCAGTACGAGTCAGTTATCGTTTTATTCTGTGAACAATGGGGGCCACAAACTCAAATATACTTTAAAGATTATTATATTCCAATTTATTTTAGATTTTTCTGCAAATCTTTAACTGCCGTGGGAGGAAGAGCATTTTTCAAATATTTAGAAACGAAGTAGAGCCCATAGGCGTAGCCAGCATTGGAATTAAAGGGGGTCAATAATGATTTAGGGAAGGGCAATCGTACATTTTTTGAAATCTTTGCCGTAATTTTAATAAATTTCAACAAATTTTCAGATATAGAGAGAAGCAACCGCCCCTCCTTGCCCCCTCCCCGGCTATGCCCATGGTATAGCTTACTCAAAGCAGTAAAATAATGTTTTCTAAAACTATCACTATCTAGATGTTTTTTTTTGGATTGAGTAATAGTAAATTCAGAATATGTGTGAATGTGACTGAGTGAATTGTCATGTTTACAATTTTTTATATATTAAAGAGTCAGTAAACAAATACCAAGGATTAAAAGAAATTCTATAAACTTCATTCATATCTCATAAAAAATTAACGTGTCCTCGAATTAAAATTCTCTTGTTCATAATATCAGATCGTACAATAATTTACAAAAAGATGGGCGTATTGAATATTTAACGAAATTATGATTTACATTAAAAAATCACTATTTTTCCACTACTAAATTTTTTACCCTACCCCCCTTCAAATCATGTTAAGCTCATATATGACACTGTAAAGTCAGTAGCCGGTTAATAAGTAAATAGTTTATCAAAATATTAAAGACATTTTGCAATTGAGGAAAACTGGCTTACACTTTTTAAAAGGACAGGAACAACTTATATCAAAAACAAGCATTTCACAAACACCACAAACAGTGCGGACAAAATTCACTTATAAAAAAATGGTGTTAATTTTTTAATCTGATTTTAATGCGAGTAGTACCATAATATTAAGGAAAGAGAATCAAGTATTTGCTACACAAAATATAAAAAAAAAATGGTGGGCATAGCTTTTTTAGCAATATACGTTTAGCGCTCATAGTGTCCTTACTATTAAAGCCGAAGTAACTAAAGGTTTTTATCTATAAAATAACAAGGCGAGCCATATTTACATAAAGGTCCATAAAAGACATACATATAAAAATAAGAAAAAAAACAAAATTAAATAATGCTAAACCAATCACATCATAAAACCACCCAAACTGAGGCTAAAATTTCGGCTAAAGAACTAAAATACGTTTTAAAATCCAAGCAATTCGACAAAAGTTTTACACACGACTCTAAAACATTTTTTCTCAACGCCCATATAAAATCATAAGACGAGCCATATACAAAACGTACATAAAAGACATACATAGGAATTAACAAGAAAAAACAAAATTAAAAATGCTAAGCCAATCACATCATAAAACCACTCAAACTGACGCTAAAATTTAACTAAAATACAATTAAAAACGAGTGTAATTCGACAGCAGTCTAACTCACGGCTCTAACACATTTTTCCTTAACGCCCACGATGTAAGGTATATGATCGCCTATGCCGTCGTAACACCTCTGAACGGCCTCCCTAAAACTCGATATGATATCGGCGATAGGATAAATGCAGAGGGTAGAGCCTAGGGATTCGTTCGGTACGTCTAGGTGAAAATTTGGGTAACTGCTCGTCATGGACACGTACAATGCCATACCACCACCAGCACCCACTTTAGTAGTGTAATCGGCTTGGTAGGGTCCTGATTTATAACAACAAAGTAAATATAAATTAGAAGAACTGCACGGGCGACCCGAGACCCGACCCGACCGTCGAAATTTTAAAATGCTTTCGGGTTGGGTCAGGTTCGGGTTGAAAATTTTAAAATGCTTTCGGGTCGGGTCGGGTTGAATAATTAAAAATGCCTTCGGGTCGGGTTTGTGTTGAAAAAAAATGACTTTGCAGTTCTCTAATACTAGTATATACATGGGCGTAGTCAATCCCCTCTAAATCCAAAAATCTGTTAAAATTATGGTTAATATTTCAAAAATGATCATTTTGCCCCTCCCGAAGTCGTTATTGCCCCCCCCCCTAATTCCAATGCTGGCTACGCCCATGAATATATTTAGGTGTAAACTGCAAAAAACTTACTGGGAATTAAATTAAAATTGTTGTACCTAAATAAATAAAATGAAGCAAAAATTTCCAATTAATAACGCTGTAAAAGATAGAGAAATATTTTGGTGTAAAAATGGGTAAATTAATTCATTTCTCGGGCCTTCAATAAGGCTAACAAAAACATTAGGTACAGCGAGCATTATTTTTCAACTAAAAGAATCATATAAAAGTAAGTTTATGGTTGATTCAAAAAGGTAGAGTTTGATTTTAGCTAGGATTTGGATTAGAGAGGGCGTAAAACATAATAATGGGAATAATGAATTTTTAAAATTTATAGGGATGATAGTAATGGAATCAGAGATCAAATAAGCACGGCTTGCCGCCAGGCCCATGGGCCACGCCGGGTAACTGCCGCAAATTTAAACGTTCGGGCGGGCCCGAGCGGACACCATCACAAGATTCGGCAATTCAAGTTCAATGATATTTTTTAAAAATATACTATTTACCTTTTAATTTGATTTCATGATTTATAAGAGATTTCTTCACAAGGGCATGAGAGCCCTCCAATGCTCCTGCGAATAAATCACTTAAAATATTCTTTAAGAGGCAAAATCTTTCTAATCTGATTTTATGATATTTGTCAATCCTAGTTCTTATACAAATATATTGGAAATTTAAATTAAAAAAATATAACAATTTTACTGCTAAAAATTTAAAAAACATCATTCCGGGCGGGGCAGTTCTAATAGTTGGGGCATGGCCGGACGGGCACTTAAAAAGGTTTGGGCGGGTAGTCTAGGTGTAGAATAGGACGGGGCCGGGCTCGGGCGGAAAAATTTTACCAAATCTGATCTCTGATTGGAATACATCATTTTTTAAAATCGAGGAGGGGGGGAGCTGCCCTATCCGATTTCTCGATTTTAAGGTAGTTTAGAAATTACCAATGGGGGTTGTGTTAAATTTCCCAAAAATGCAAAAAATTAAGAAAGAATGCAAAATCAAGGTATCATCGATAGTTTTAATTGAAATCATGTCATTTAAAAATGAGTAATGATTAAAAAATATTACCAAAAAAAGCTGTTTGGGCGATGTTGTATTCGAATTGGTCGGGGGAACTGAAACATGTGATGGGTACTTCTGTGTAAGAAAAGAAACTCAAGTCCTCCTGGCACACCCTCACTATTCGGGTTTGGAATGTTTTATCAGGAGAATTATTGATGGAATTATTCTAGATGATAATTTAATAACAAAATTTTGTCATAACTTAGATAGAATGGGTTAACATATAGTATATGAATAACTTTAAATTTTTATATCAACAGTTTATTACAAACCCAACATTCATAATAAGAAATATTAGTCAAGACAATTGCTTCACTAATTTTAAGTAACCCTTGCCAAACTAGAAATTATCTTTAATAACAAAAATCTATGGAGTATTTTACCCAATTAAGCCTGACTACAAAAGGATAAAAATTTATTAGAAATTTTAGGGGATTATTTTACTGAGCTTAAAACAACAGCTAAGTTTGGCAAAAATTCAAATAAAGCCTCATTATAGAGCTAAAAATCTTCTAAAGATATTATGAAGGCAAAAATACACAAATTCCACTAGATAAAATATTTAGTAAAAAGAATACCAAATTATACTATTATTTAATGATAAAATAGGCTAAAATTTGTGAACTACATTTAACACTACAATGTAAAAACATATTATAAAAGCTCTTAAATTACTTGTAATGTTAAAAAGTAACTAAATCCTTGATAATCAAACCCGTATAAATATTTGATTAGAATATTTCTTTGATAATGTGGTGCTACATTAATTCCAGTAAAAGACACACCATCATCATATGTATATGCAAAATCAAATTGTGACTTTTTTAAAGTATTAAAAGTTTGACTAGTGTATTGAGAATATTTAAAAGCTTCTCGTCTGCTTGATAAAGAAAGAGGTGAAAAATTGTTTGGTCTATCAGGATCATATGTGTAGCCAACATAGAGGACTTGAGAATTTTTAACAGGAGATAAAATTGAGGGCCCTGGAGCAAAAAATGCATAGGAACTTTTATTGGATGAAAAAATATTTTCAGGCTTTGAATCTAAAAAGATGTGATCATTTAAATCTGATAAACTATGTATTGAACATTTCAACCCTAATCCTCTGTAGTATTTTATTCCACATGCTAAGAGATATCCACCATTATTGTAGGATATAATTAAAAAATTTATTTTTTCTTCATTGTTTTGTTTAAATTTAAGTAAAGAGGATGCATCAATTTTTTGATTGTTTAAATTTTGTTGACTTGAATAATCAAAATCTTGATATTTTTGTGTTAAATTTAAATATTGTTTTGATTGGTCTAATACTGTTTTTATATAATCATATTTTATATAGAAGATTTTTCCTGATCCCCCTCCTCCAATAAAAATGTCACCATGGAACTTGTTAACATCAATTTTAAAAAGTTCTACATCTAACGTTATATATTTATAACATTCATATGGGCAAATAATGGTTATAAATACAGGAATAAAAAATATACAAGGTAAAAAGGCATTCATAAATTCAGGTGCACACTTTCAAAAATTAGCCTATATGTATTTATTATAAAAATTTATGAATTTGATAAAACAGCTGATTTAATTCCAAATGCCTTACATCCGTCGAAAACATGCAGTGGAACTTGTGAGAACGACATACTAAACAGAATATAAATAGCCTTTTCCATCCTTTAGAAACTAATGGGAACCTACCCATAACATTAGTTTATGGTTACACTAACCTTTCTTATTTGAATATACTTACTTGGAATTATATCTTTACCTAGGAAAGAAATTGACCTTCTAGGTAATTTGAATAAAGCAACTCGCTCATCGGTTACCTAGGCAAAAACTTAACCTTTATTATTTGAATATATAAACTCGATCATTGATTACTTATTCATACAATTTAACCTTTATTATTCGAGCATTCACAACCCTCACTATTCATATATCTTAACCTTATTATTTCACCGCGATACTATATAAACAAGATGTTTTTTAACTAAATATTATTCATTTCGAATCATTTTTATTTTGGGTTATAAATAAAGCTAAAGTAGAGAACATATTTCTCTACAAGTTTAACCAATCTCTAGAAGGTAGTATGTAGGACAAAGCTTTTTTAAAACCATGGGATGATAAGTTCCCAGCTTGGTATTACCCTAGGGTAATATATCCTTGCCTTCCAATAAGATGTTGACCCACTATCTTCTGCCAAAGATTGTAAAAAACTTAAGTACGAAGATATTGCATTCTCTGAAATTTTAACTCCATAGTAGCCTCCTGTCCTGGCACTAGCATTGACTTTTTTTAATCAGTAGGAAAAGTTCCCCCAAAGTCAGACATTCACCCAGCTTTATTTTGCGTCAAAGAATAGGCATTTTAGTAGCGAAATACACATGGCTTTGGCGAATCTGATAAATAGATTTTATTTTATATAGTATTTTTTGCCGGTTTAGTGTACAATTTATGCACATTTTTACCTAATGGAAGAATTTCAATTTAAAAAAAGTAGCAAGCATATTGCTGTAGCTCGCCTTTTCCATGGCACGAGAGGTGTCCAGCGCAATTTGCCATGTCAAATTTTCTATGCCTAAAAGGCGTTCAACAATCTTTGTTTTCTTTAATCCAGCTACAAACCTATCACGGAGGCTACTTTCAAGGTTCGATCCGAATTCGCAATGGATTGCCACCCCCTTTAATCTTGCTGTAAATGCATCGATGGTTTCATCATCCATTTGGGACAACTTATTAAATTTGTAGCGTTGTACGATTGGGTTTAATTTGGGAGAATAAAAGTTTTTTAGGGCTAAACATAATTCTTCAAAAGGAAGGTTTGCAGGGTTCTGGGGGGCAATAAGGTTTGTAAGTAATTCGAAATTTTCGGTACCTATAACGGATAGAAATAAGGATTTTTTATCGCAACCGATAACATTGTGAAAATGGTTGAATTGTGACAAGTATAAGTCAAAACTATCGGTAGGACTATATTGATGGAATTGTATATTGGAATTCGACCGCGCCATATTTTATGGCGTAATAAAATGCGTAAGAAAGGGAAAAAATCCAAGAATCCATTTATGCGATAATTTGGTAATATATAGGAAAAAGCGTGGGAATAATAATGTACTTACTTACAATAATGAATGCGAACTCAAATCATGGTGAGAGTGTGGGAAAGTAACTAATTATATTATAACTAATGGTGAGAGTGTGGGAGTATTAACTAAAAAGGAAAAGCACTAATGAGTTAATTTGAGTATGGGAAAAGGCTTAATCTGAGTATGGGAAAAGGCTTAATTTGAGTATGGGAAAAGGCGAGCTACAGCACATATCATAAACGAAATATACAGCGAGGTGAGAGGGAGCTAAGACATACCCAAAGGAAACCCTGGTTCTTTTGACCGTCTTCAGCAAAATTATCTTAACCAAATGTAAATCTTTTCCAAGAAAATAAATAATATTAAACTAGTCGTCCTTTTTCCAATTAGTATTTTTTACTTTTCTTAATTATTTTAATTAATGCACATCATCCTTTACACTGCCAATACAACAAGGGCGACATCCCCGTCATTCCACAATAAATAAAATAATCGGACAATTTTTGAAAAAGCCGGCTTTCCTAACTCACTGGTCTAAGCTATACCGACTGTAAAAGACCCGCGACATAACAATCATCCCGTGGGCTCGTGGTCTAAACGCTTGTTGGGACTTTACTACGGTAGATGTATTTGTCAAATCTATTACCTCTCCCCACCTCATCTCTTCTAATGAGAAAGGGAGAGTGGAAAAACAAATACCTCAGCAATAGCATTTTTGTCACAGTAGTGGCCATGACCCTCGGTAATTTAAATCCCAAGAGCAGCCAATTCCTAAATATCCAAATATGTAACCTCCATAACACATGAACCCAAAGAATTCTCTTACATCAAGCAGAAAATCACCATGGGAATTGTAAAATCCAAATCCATGGCTCCTTGTCAACTCATTAGTTTAATATATTTTAACATGTATCATACACAATTATTTGAAAATAAACCTCTATCATTAAAAAAAATTAATATTCAATACAATAAAAAATAAAGTTAAAAGTTAACTTTTTTAAAATTTTAAGGTAAAAATAATAACCTATTTTTTAAGCCCGAATATTCGGACATTATTGAGTTTTTATCCTATTACTGTAGAATATTTTTAGTTTAAAATTTCTCGATATTAATTGCAGTGTATTTAAGTCTAAATAGGTAAACCCTATTTAACTATTTCAGCGCTATATTTACCATAAAATGTAATAACTTATGACAACTTTACTTTGCCTGATAATATAATTTACTTACTCTCAGAAATGCTTCCAGATTTTATTTATTATAATATCTGTCTATAACCATGCTCTCACGTGGATTTAAACATTAATTACTTATTTAAGTTAAGAATTTTGGCATCCTACTCAAAAAATCATGTTACCTCTCACCTTAATTTATATTAGCATTCATTATGGGAATTTTTGATTTTTAAAATATTCAGTAACTAATTGCGTATTATTTATTACAAAAAAAACCGATTGCTTGATCAAAAAGTTTTTTAATGTCTTGCACATAATCACTTTGCACTAGTAAGTTTTATATTTTAAGTTCAAACTTTATATCGAAATGAATTAAAATAGCCTAAATCATATTTATAATTTAAATAATGATCGATTTTCGGTTATTATCAACAAAATTAAACATTAGCCACCCTTATTAATTTTTATTTAATATTCTAATAATATGTTGACTATTAATATAAAGTAGATAAAGCTCAACTAATTTCGCTTAAAAACCCGATTACACTTTTATTCAAACATATTAAGTCAAGCGAGTTTTTATAATTTATAACTTATAGCTAATATATAAATCTGGATTATATATGATATAATCATAATAATTGACTATTAAATTTTATAAATCATTTAAATACTGTTTTCATCACAAGTTGTTGGATTGACATTAACCTTGAAGTCACAAATTTGTCGTTTATTATTGAACAAAGTGTTCCAGGGGCAGAGTAAAAACACCAATTTTCCGTTGTCGCATTTCGAGAATTTCACACACCCCGATGATATATCTCCTAGAATATGAAGAAAAAAAATCATACTAATTTTTAAAACATTTGAAAATTTTATAAATCTATAGAAAATTTTTAGGATAGTAAACCTTTCATGTTTCTATTGACATCACATACCACATCGCAAGCTACATCGGTTTCCCAATTGCATATTCCTGATTTGGAATCAAATTTTGTTAATGTAGGACACATTCTGAGGACATTAGTATTGTCACATACAAAATATGATCTACAACCGTCTATTTGATTAGGATATAATCCAGGGGTTTTCTCTTTGCAAAATAAATCTGCAAGTCCGTATCCACTCGTGGGTTGAATATTTATTGGAGGAATTATAGTAGGTTTTGGTTGTAATTTTATGGGCGCCTTGCCTTTTTTAAATTTGGTTTGCAGTAATTTGAGGATTTGTTCCCTAGTTATTGGTTCGGGGTTGGTTGAAATCAGAAAGCAGAGACATAATGTTATAAGAATTAGGAGCCGATCTACAAAACCTAAGGATCGAACTTTATTAAATTCGGTTTAAAAAAATAATATTTATTATAAAGATAATTTAAAATCAAGTTAAATGTTGGCAGATTTAAAAATAGTATGAAAGTTAGGTGTGCTAATCAACAAATATAGCGGAACTTATTAAAGCAATGTTTAAATTGCTAAATTTGATTAATTTATAAACCTTCAAAAAAAATAGATTAAACTCTCTATATTTTAAAAATATTATCCATTACAAGAATATTTAGTAAATTATAAAGACATTATTAATTTTTTAATCATAAAATTATCTTTAAAAATTACTTGGCATGATGATGCGAAAAATATAAAGTCGTGAAGATCAGACTATCGAAATCACTTAATAAAGGGTCATTTGGTACCTAATAGTTAAACTTCATCTATTTAAATTTTTTGTACAAAACAGTTTTGAACATTCAAATAGATTTTTAATCTTATTTTGTTAGTAATTTTTTTAATTATTATTTAATACAAACCAACAGCAGCTTGACAAAGGTCAATACATAATCAAATTTTTATCCAAGCACGGAAAAGTTAGCCAAAGTTTTATTTGATAACGTAGTAAAATTTCCAAATAATAAAGGAAAGCTCTACGAAACTTTTAATACTATGACCCGAAGACGCAATTTAAATTAAACTCGAATACAAATATTAACCTAAAGTCCCCCTCTTCAAAAACAAAATATTTGATAGATGAGAAATTTGCAAAACCCAGCAGAACAAGCAAAATAAAATTAAAGTAGAAATTGTTTTGAACGATTTATTATCAAAAATGCGTAGGAAGGTATTGAAAAATCTATTTTAAACCCAAACCTTAATCCTATTTCAAATTTTTACATAAAACCCAATACCTTTAACCAAACCCTATTTGGTGGTTCAAGCGCCGATGCCAACAGAGTTACACAAATTTTCCAATAAAGATTTATAATATAATTATTTATGCATATCAATTGGCAAATAAATGGCTTGCAAAAGTGAAGGGAGGGAAAACTGAGTGGAATAAGAAACTAAACGCTAAGTCAAATTTGGCTTTAGTTTATAAAAAAACAACTTATAGGTTTAAAAACAGAATTTCATCAATATTATGCACATCTTCCTAATATTTTGAGAGACGTCCTATTGTCGAAAAATCAATATTAGAGCTTTTTTCGAATCTGGTGCATTTCGTAATATGTGCATTTCGTAATAAGTAATACATATTATCAAATAAATCACTAAATCTAACCCTTGCCTATATTACATTTTGCCTAGATTACATTAAATTTACAAAATAAACGATAATAATATTTACAAAATAAAAGATAATAATATTAGAAAACTTAACGCGGAGGGTTATAACTGCGCATGCGCATAAGCAATTCTTGCCTCTATTACGAAATGCACATATTACGATTTGCACAGAAGTGTTTTTTTTCCCGAAGATTGTTGAGCAAAGGTAAAAAACCAAGATCCTTTTATGGTCTAGAATTAGCAACTTTCAATTAAAAAATAGATTTATATTTTCAAATTTATTAAACAACATATAAAGTGCTTTGGCTCGCACTTTTATTAAATCTTATTCGATATGAACGATGATTCAATTCACAGTAAAATTCAGACCTCCAGGCTTTAGCTGTCGGGTGACTCATAAGATAATTGAATAAATTTAAGTTATCTATTTAAAGTTAAATTGTTAAAATTTTTATGTCCACTCGAAGGTTTTAAACATTATAACACAATAAATCTACAATTTTTCTGAAAACAAGTTATAATAAAATAAAAGATAGGACGATCCCAATTGTTTTTACTTAAACTTATGATAACAAACTATATTACTATAATATTTATTCAATATCACTCAATCATTTATTTCTTACTTTATATAATTCCATTTATTTATCAAATTAGAATATTTCGATAATGCCCAATAGAGTCCATTAGCGCGACGTATGATAATTATATTTAGCGAAAGTTAAACGCGAAAAAACGCGAGCAAGAAATATTAATTACTTTGCGAACAAAGAAACTATTAATTCTCTAGTACGATCATCCACGCATGACCTGCCATGCCAGCGCAGCTGGCATTAGTAGTACGCGTATAATAAAGCGAGGAGAGAGAGATGGGGGGAGGAGACGTGTATGGTATACTGCACAGCAATGAGAGACTGTGTTTAATAGACAACCACGACATTTTCTAAACATTACAAAATTTCATAGACAGCTAAACATAATTTATATAGACGATATTTATACATGCTCATACAAAATTGGTTAAAAAAATATATACATTTTTTAATACACGGTTGTTATAGCAACTATTTCATAAACTATAAACATAAATAGCGTAATAATTTATACGTAAATTAAATAAGCATAAAAGTATTATTTCTGAGATCGCGTCAAATAAATGTTTTAAAAATCATAGCGATGTAGCGTCTACGTCTTAAACATCTAATAGGAGTGGGAAAAAGGAGAGGCAGTTTTTAATGTAAAATTCGCCGACATTTGTGTTTGATAAGTGTTCCAAGATTTCCTCTTTCCTATTAAAATACAAAAAACGTATAAAAAATCAATCAGCTCAAAAACATCCATCCCTATAATCGCTATTGATAATTTCTCGCTATATCTATCAACGTGTTTATCCATGGGCGTAGTCGGGGGGGGGGGGCAGGAAGGGGCAGCTTCCCCCCCTCTAAATCCTAGATTTTGTCGAAATTTATAAAAATTATGGCTAAATTTCAGAAAATTATCATTTTGCCCCTCACTAAATCATTATTGCCCCCTCTAATTCCAATGCTGGCTACCCCCATATGTTTACCTTATCCACTATCTCACTTACTTCATTTTTTATGTGTGATTTTATCTCCACTTTTTTCCTGATGATGAGCTATAATTACCCGAAACGTCGCGTTCCATTTCCCTCTACCTATTATTTTATAAGTTTACCCCCACCGATTTTATACACGAAACTAAACTATCTATATAAAAATCACAAATTTTGACATTCATTTAAAGACAAATTGCATTAATAGGTCTCCAAACGCAAAATTTTTAAGCCAATAATGACCAAATTTTATTTATTCATTTTTATGAAAAAAACACTCAGCGGACGTGACTTCAACGGGCTTTAATAACTAATAGTGCGACTTTTATGTATTTTGATAGGATATACTGTTTAGTGCTTTTGAGCAAAATATATAGAAATCGCTAATTCATTTAAAGCACATAGGAATCATTTTAGGGGTTATGAAGGAAACTTTTTAAGTTTTTTTTAGCATTTTTAATAGAATAAACTACCCGTTCATCACTAAAACACGCGGTACACCATTATGGAGCAATAGGCAGTCTTATGCATGTACAATCTACAATGTGTATGATGGGATAATTAAGTATATAAACCTATCGTGGCCCGATATGTGATTCAGAGTGAATGTAGCTGAATACTTTGCGTAACTTTCAGGTACCAAGGTTATTTTCAAGTCGTAGGTTCCGTACGGTTGGAGGAGCATACAATTAACATGTATTCTGTAAACAAATTTAGACATACCTTAAATTCGATTTTATATAATAATAATCGCAATTCGTTCTTTATAAAATCTGCGTTATCTGTAAATATAATCCAATAGCAATAGGGGAATGTTTTCCAAATATGTATAGCAATTAACTTTATTTCTTTCATCTTCACAAAATATGTTTTTTTTAAAAATAGTAAATGATAAGTTATCATTAAAAAAAGTAAATCGTTTTTTTTTCTACAAAACTTATGGGCATAATCAAAATCGAGGTGGGAAATGCATTGTGCGCCGCCGCGTTTAGATAAATTGTATTTGTATTCAAGCAGAGTATTAGTTAAATAAAATTATTGCTTTTTTTAAGAAAATAATTTTAACCCCCAATGATTAGAGTAAGTAAAACATAGTTTTTTAATATAAATTTCTTAGCTAGTATATAATAGTGGTGTTATCTAGACTAGATTATAAAGTGTGCCAAAAATCTATGGTACAGTTGAGGTGATAATCATTATTTTAAAAAAAACGATCCATATTTAATGGCAGCATAGGCTGAGTAGTGGACTAACGGTAAACTCAGGTCTGTTTTTCAAATTTTGACTAAGCCAAGTGGTCAACTAAGAAACATAGACCAAAAAATCTTTGGACTGCTTATGTTTAGTCGACAAAAACCAAAGGCCGACCAAACAAAACCCAACCGTTTTTACAACCATAGACTAAATAGACTGCTCACTCCCTTTTAAAAAGTGTTCCAAATTCTGGCTTCCATTTTAATAAGTGAATTGAATGGTTAGGTTTATGCTTATAATGGTTTCGGCTATGCCCTATATATTTATTTTGATATAAAAATGTAAATCATTTGAGTTTTATTAACATGAGCTTTTAAAAATTAAAATATTGGTATAAAAATTAATAATTATTTATAGACATAATTAACTTTTATAGCGCCATCTACACTTGAACTTATTTTCTAACATGAATTTTGGCCATTTCATATGGTTTGATGAATTTTTAAAGCAGCTATAATGATTAATATGGGTTGTTTCATGTTATAAGATAAATAATTATTGACCAATACAATCCATCGCTATACAAACTATACGTCATTTATCAAAATGGCGGCCATTTTTGCAACACTTTTGATGCGTGAATATATAAGAGATTAGCAGTCTATTAGTCTATGTTTACATCACTAGAATGGAGAGATACCAATACATACACAACAATTGGGGATATCATTAATTGCCATGCAATTTTACATTATAGTTTATATTTTTTTCATTTTACTCTCGTTTTTATATCTTTCTTGTTTGGAATAAAATTAATTAGAAAATTTAAATTTAATTAAACCTATGTCTTATCGAAATAAACTTAAAAAGCTAAGATTGAATTTAAACTACATGTAATGCATTTTTGGGATAAAACCAACTCTCCGACAACAAAAGAAAAATTGTGCAGTCAAAGCGCTTTAATGAAAATTTACTCGGATGGAGCGAATATTGGGATTTTGTGTGAAGATTCGATAATTTGAGGAACCATGTCTGGGACTGGCAATTTGACCAGATACCGTTTACAGCTATACTGCAAGTCGCGATTAAGCAACTTAGCCTGGCTACATACTTCGCTCAAACGTCGAATTATCTAAATACATTTTAAGTGCAAAAAATATATTATTTTAAATTTATAACACTTTCATTTCGAGGTGCGATATTGAAAACAAATACATTAACTAAATTAGCAATTTTTGCTTCAAGATATTTATCAATATTTTTAAAGTTTTAAATGTGAAATCGAAACGTGGAGTAATCTAATTTTCAAAGTCATGTGGAACAGCTAAGTTAGAAGCGATGAGATAGGCAGAAGCAGCCTACTCATTTATTAATAATCAAGCTTTCTATGAAGTTATAATTCATCAAATGTTTGCTAATTTTCATTATTCTTTATTGTCTTCTTGCACCTCAATAACATATATATTATATATGTACATTTTAGAAATAAGCACATGTGTTTCTAATGTATTTAGTTGCACAAAACATTTAAGGTGTGCAAAATACTCATATTGCATTGATTGGTATAAAAAACATCGAAGATACATTTATTAATTGCTCTCGTAGAAAACTTTCTAGTGCTGAAACCATATTACTTACTTTAACCCACAACTCCACAAAATTATGTCTTGAATATTAGTTTAAAACTTAACAACCTTAACGCAATCTGACTACATATTTGATTGTAATTTTTATTATTTACCCGTAAAGAAAAAAATTTAGGTTGACATTCTTAATGGCATAGGCTCTTTTAAAACATATAAATATTCTATTATCTAATGTCTTCCACTTATATTACTATATATATACACTATGATCAAAGTTATCGTCCTATTTAGTGAATTGCTGCCGACTAGTGTTGTTAAAACGACTGAGTTTTGTATAATCGACCTATGGTTTTAGTCGACGAAACCTTACAAACCAAAGGTTTCGGTCTATTTTTCTTACTCGACCTCTAAGCTTAATCGAAATATACAGTCCAGAACCGTCGACCAAACGAAACCTAGCCGCTTTTACAACTCTAATGATATTTTTAATTTACCTGATCATGGCTACTCTATTTGTGATCTACTCCCATTTCCTTACTTTATCACATCTATATCCACGTTAATAAACAGCACAGCGACGCGGTCATTGAAAGAAATAGCACTCTAGTTAATTTACTCATAATCAACCTGACACAATGTTTACCCGAAACTTTGGAGTTTTAAAGAGAAATAATAAAAGTAAGCATGTCAGAACCTAGTATAAATCACCCACAGAAGGAATAAAGTTTTTACAATTTAAATGAACAGCATACCTCGGGCAGGTCTTTAAACGTTTTGTAAGTGTCCAAATAGGATGCGTATGATGACATGATATAGTGGACCAAAAACTTTTGGAGACCCCCCAGTTCACCTAAATGCGCACGTGTTATATTTAAAAATATGACGCGCACAAAAGTAAAAACATTACACGAAGTTGATCCCAAAAAATCTTAGGTTTCACTAACATTTTATTTTTTTTATTATTTGAAGCACTTCGTTTTACGTGCTTTTAATTGCAGTGCAATTTATGGGCTCACATTTGGTTGTCCGCCCGTCCGTCCTGTCCAACTTGTAAATTTTGCCATAATTTCGCTTATAGCTTGGTTTTAACTTTGGTATTTTTTTTTAATATATTATTCTCCAATTTCCGGATTAAAAAAATTCAAATCTAACGCGTCGTTTATATTATAATTGGACACTTGATGCATAAATATGGTAGAATTCCTTCAACTAACACATAAAAAGGTTCTATTTCAAAATTTAGGTAAACAATCTTACCATAGTTCGGTACTAATTCCAGTGACGTTGCCGATATTTCATTTTCCAAGTATCGATATTGGATATCGTGGCCAAAAGTTATTTTGAAAATAAATTTGTTTTGAAGAAAGTAATATTCGATGCTCCGACGACCCCAGCGCTTAATTTGCCAGTCATATTTCCTAAAATTATAACGCAAAAAAGATGCGTTTAATCTTAAAAAGAATTCGCCCTAGGTTTTATATTTTTCTATGAACCCTTCGTAGGAATCAAAGTTAGGAATGAATATATTATAATTATTATTATAATATTCAATTTTAAGAAAAGCTTGGAAAAAATTATATAAATACGAAAACTAAACTGCCTTAAAAATTACCAGATCGGAGAAATCAAGAAGGATTTTAAGTGAAAATTTAATATGCACATCGCTGCATCACTCTCTAAGTGCTGGTCCTACAGCCTTTATCAAACATAAAATACTAACAGATCAAAATGTCACTATAAAATCTCCCTTATTTAACGATAAATGTTGGACTCCCTTTTGATGAGACCTTAATAAAGCCTCATCGAAGTGAGGAAACCCTTGGTACCCAGTTTTACACACTAATACTGCTCTACCATTATTATCTTTTTCAAAAAAAATTTTTATAGTTATATAATTAACTGACATTTTCCACGAATAGGACGAGATTTTATAATTATTATAATCCATATTTATCGCCCTTCTGGTAAAAGTCATTAATAAAAGAGGAGGCAACAAGGTTAAAACCCTCAAAGTAGTGTTGTAAAAGGGGCTGGGTTTTGTTTGTCGACCTTTAGTTTTGGTCGTCTAAACGTAAAAGGCCGACCCCTTCTCAATCTAATTGTGCTAAAAGATCCTAAAGGTTGTGGAAAAGAGTTTGTATAAACTTTCAATAGGGGATTACGAACTTCAAAAGTTAGTCTAGTTTCATTCTGTAACAACGGCGATATTAATAAAGTTTGACGGTAAAGACCTCTCCAGAAATATAACTATTAATTGCTATGCAATTTATGGGCTCGTTTTTTGGTGTCCGTCCGTCGTCCGTCGTCCGTTACCCTCCCTATCTATTTGCATTGGGTATATTAGGTTATCGCTTTATTAAATTAATGCATGAGAAAGAGTTGCTCCACCCCTCATCTCTATCTCCCTCGCTCTGTTATTTTTTAAATTAATGCATAAGAGGTGCCCCACCCCTCATCTCTATCTCCCTCGGTGTGTTATAATATAAGATTTGTTAAATTATCTATTATATAATAAACATAAATAAAAGTTGTTTACTTTTAATTGCTATGCAATTTAACTAGTTATATAATAAACATAAATAAAAGTTGTTTATTTTTAATTGCTATGCAATTTAACTAGTTTTTATTATATAATAAACATAGATAAAAGTTGTTTACTTTTAATGCTATGCAATTTAACTAGTTATATAATAAACATAAATAAAAGTTGTTTACTTTTTAATTGCTATGCAATTTAACTAGTTTTGGGGTTAGAATCCCGGAGTTTTTTTGACTCTTATGATTGTTCTTGTTACTATCATTGATAATAAGAATTTTTGGCCGTCCGCTGGCTGCTGACCAATGAAAAAAATGACCATTGGCCAAAATGTGAATCGAAATTATTTTTTTCGTTTTTTTTTGAATATTATGATTGTTCCTGTTACTACCATTGCTATTATGACTTTTTGGCCGTCCGCTGGCTCCTGACCGATGGAAAAAATGACCATTGGCCAAAATGTGAATCGAGATTATTTTTTTCGTTTTTTTTTGACTATTATGATTGTTCCTGTTCCTACCATTGCTATTATGACTTTTTGGCCGTCCGCTGGCTGCTGACCAATGGAATAAAATGACCATTGGCCAAAATGTGATTCGAAAACTTTTTTTTTCTTTTTTTTTTGACTATTATGAATTTATATCCACTTTTACCGTGTCCTGGCTGCTGACCAATGGAAAAAAATGACCATTGGCCAAATTGTGAATCGAAATTTTTTTTCCGTTTTTTTTTGACTCTTATGATTGTTCCTGTTAATACCATTGATAATATGACTTTTAGGCCGTCCGCTGGCTGCTGACCAATGGAAAAAAATGACCATGGCTAAAGTGAGCATCAAACATTTTTTATCCGTTTTTTGGCTATCATTGACTTATAGAGTATCTGTTGGTACTGACCAATGAAAAAAAATGACCATTAGCCAAATTTTATATGTAACCTAAAAATTTATTATAGATGGTCTAACAGACAGCCAACTATGTAATATATATTTTTAACCTTATAAATGCATATATATTTTTTTATTGGGTTAATATATTTCATTTAATTAGATTGTGATTTCATAGAAAACCTAAAAAGTAATATTTAAAAAAATATAGGTATTAGATTCTAATTTACGATAAAATATATTGATAGAAACTAACACAAAATTCGAAACCTCCTTCAAAGGTATAAGCATAGCCCGTTATTTCTAATTAAATTGAATCTACTATTAAACTCAGACACGAATTGTACTTTATTAGATGGCGCGCGTAAGTTTATATAATTAGTAAAATTTTTCTACGTGTCATAGATATTACACCGCACGTGTGGCAGGGAAATGTCCGATATTTTTAAAATGAAAAGGTATTTTAGGAATCTGAAAAGGTTATTTTACCCCTGGCCGCCCTGGGCACCTACGGGTAAAGTTTCGAGCGAATCGGACGGGTAGTTTAAGAATTTAGCCCTTTTATAAAACTAAAAAAAACCTTTTTTTTTAATTTTTTTTTCACATTAAATTAATATTTTGTTCTTGTTAATATCATTGATAATATGACTTTTTGACCGTCCGCTGGCTACTGACCGACGAAATATATTGATTTTCTAAACATAAAACACAACTTTATTATTTCATTATCTATATAAATAACATAATAACTTCTATTATTTTAAAGCCAGCATGGTTAAGTGGTTATAGCGCCGTCTTGTTAACTGGAGATGTCGGGTTCAAGTCAGTGGAGGGGATAAATTTTTTCTTTAATTTTTTTAAATTAAATTAATATTATGTTCTTGTTAATACCATTTATAATATGACTTTTTGACCGTCCGCAGGCTACTGACCAATGAAAAAAATGACCATTGGCCAAATAAATCGAAATTTTTAATTTTTCGTTTTTTAATTGGTTAACATTGATATTTACCCTATGCCCTCCCCTACAAAAGCCTATGCCTCTATTTTTAATGTGGGTCGAATCCCGTTTTTTTTAATTAAATGGAAAATTTGTATAATGTTCTTGTTAATACCATTGATAATATGACTTTTTGGCCGTCTGGTGGCTGCTGACCAATGGAAAAAATGATCACTGGCCAAAGTGTGAATCGAATTTTTTTTCTTTTTTTTTACTCTTATGTATTTATATCGACTTTTAACGTGTCCTGGCTTCTGACCATAGGAAAAAAATGACCATTGGCCAAAATGTGAATCCAAACATCTTCTATTGCTGTTAAAATTTTGTTCTGATATTTTTAATTAAAAATTGTTCGAATTCAACAAAAAATTTCTCCCAACAATTCTGCAAAATCTTAACATTGTGATGTTTTATAATATAATGTTTGTTACACGCCTAATTTTAAATATTTTTGAATTTTGGCACATATACCCGTTTTTAAACTTAGTGATTTACCCCATTTATTAATTTACTGCATTTCACTATACTCTTATCTTAACTCTTTCATATGTTTTAAGTATTTTTTTTTAATTAAATTAATATATTGTTCTTGTTAATACCATTGATTATATGACTTTTTGGCCGTCCGCTGACTACTGACCAATGAAAAAAATAACGGTGTATTTTTTTGTATGAAAAAATTATTATACTCTAAATTACTAGTTTATTTGTTAATTCTTGGTATGAAAGGAATTTTAATTAGTCAAGTAAGAGACACAAATAGTCACAAATCACGAATTTAAATAGAAGTGAGTTGTCTCCTCACAACCTGGCTAGACGTTCTTCCTAAGTTTTTTAAGGGAGATAAATTGTCTGAAATTAAATATTAGCTATATTCTAACAAAGGTATAACAAATTTGTTATAAAAATATTTATGATAAAATTATTATTCTTGAAAACAATACACCTTTCTCGCCCATAAATTGCATAGCAAATATGATACATTTATACGGAGTATAGATGAGTCGTTCCCCTTCCCTTCCCCTCCTCCCCTTCCCTTCTCCCCCTTCCCACGAGGGCCGAAGGCCCGAGTTTAATATTATATTATTTATTTAAATAAATTTAATTTTATAATAATTTTGGGGTATACTAAGCTGGACCAAATGACGAATGACTTTCACATGACAAGAATGGGTATTCAACATATGGCGGACATAATTAACGAAAATCTGCTAAGGTGGTATGAGCATATATTCATAAGGGAGACAAATGATGTAAATTGAAAAGTACTAGACATGGAGGTACCGGGGAAGAGAGGAAGAGGACCACCTCGTGTCACGTGGGAAGGGCAAGTAGACAAAATTATGAAAACAAAAGAGATTATTCAAGACATGGCCCTTACCCGATCAAGATGGAAGAAACTCATCAAATCAAACCCCACAACCGTGGAACCAAATATTTGATAAAGAAAGATTTAATTACTAAATAGGTAGCAACAAATCAGAGATCCCCCACTTAAAACCTTCAATTCCACACCCACCTCACCAACCTCCTAGCCCTAGTATTCATTTTTTTAATTTTTGCAAATAAAGCCCTTCAATAATTATGGTTTTGTAAATCACATATCCTTGACGCAGTGTTAAATTAATTCGAATTCATCTGAAAATGTTTAAAAACCCGAGATTGGCTTGCTTCTGAACATTTGTACGACATCATATTAAAATTAATAGCTTTCCAAATATTTTCAAAATTGTAATTAATTTACCCTAACAAAAAAAGCTTAACATACTTTAGATAGGCGTCCAATTTTTCTTGCAAATCTTTGTGTTGGGCGTTGTGATGATTACTATCGCAGTGGCTAAGAATTTTTAGATTCAATTCAACGGCCTGAATTTTTTTTTCCACGAGCGCCAATCGCAAGGCAATCAATTTTTCGTGCAATTCCAGGTTTCTAAACAATGTTTAAACAATAAATTTAGAGCGTTTTGAAGGCTGGATGAGAGATGAATAGAATTTATAAACAATCGAAGCCGAAACATTTTTAGTGGATTATTTAGAATTTGATACTTTTACAAAGTTTACACAGCTTTTTAGAAATATTTGCCGGGCCCAAAATTATAAATTCGTTTACCAGTTTAATATTTTTTAATATTTGAATTTAATATTTTTGAGTATCTTACATAAACCGCCTTTCAAATGACCGTCTATCGCTTAATATCTTCATATGTTTGAGGTTATTCAATTAAGAGCAACTAACAACATCGATCTACAATTAAGAAAGTGCATAGCAATTAATAGCAATGGCTAAAATCATATGGGGGCAAATCACTGAAATATTCAATAGTTTTGTAGGATATTATATACAAAATATTGGGCAATAAACAGTTGTTTGTGCCATCATAGTAGTGTTTTGAGTAAGGCGAGATGTCAAAATGCTTACTTATTTCAAATTTGCAATATTAAAAAAAGTCAAATTCCGTTTAGTTTTGGGGATTTTAACGCTAAATATCTATCAAGGAATTACAGATTTAAATCATAAAATTTGCTAATTCAGTTCTATAACGAAAAAAAGTACCCAGCCTATTCACACTACAAATATTTTTTTCCTCAGGATATTATGCCTAACATCTTAATATTAAGTTTTTTCAATACTAACAATTTACTAAAGTAAGAGGAACCACTTAATGCAGTACGTCTCGCTAAACAGGAGACTATATATAAAACCCATGGGCGTTACCAGGGGGAGGCGGGGAGGGGAGGCTGCCCCCTCTAATTCCAAAAAAAACTTTTAAATACGAGAATGGCTAAAATTACAAAAAATTATCATTTTGCCCCCCTATAATTACTGCTTTCCTTTAATTCAAATCCTGGCTACGCCCATAACCCCCAGAATTTACACGAGTTTGCACATAACTACACGCACTTTTTGTGAGACGTAAAAAACATGATTTTCAACAAAAAGATCATTAAATATAGTTTTATATTGAAAATAATTACTCTTCTCGCAGGGTTAAGGAGGCGGACTCAGTATTAAAAGCTAATTCATTTTCCAACCGCTCATATTCTATGGACATGGCTTCGCGTTCTAAAATTCAAAAGGGTTCAAAAAAATTTTAAACTTTAATATCAACATACAAGGGGTATAAGGTTTTTAGTTTTAAATATTTTTTTGTGATCTCCGAAATTAGTTTTATATATGAACCAGTGAGTAGAACATATGGGGTCCCTTAGACCCCAGAATTTTTTTAATTTAGCGGAAAATTTGGGATAGGTTCTAATTATCGATATAAAATTTGTAAACTCTAATTCGGATATAGGAAATTAAAATATCGATTTACGTCAAGAGATTATATCAGGCGTATACTTAATTTAAAAAATAAAATAACATATATTTCAGCAAATTTTCAAAAAACAGGAGGATTTAGAGTCTTAAAAAGTTAACTAAAAAAAGTATACAAAAATAAATACTTAGTCTTTCTTTCATCAATTTATCCCTGATTTCTTTGCATTTGCCGTTGAATTCTGGGTACTTTTCCTATGAAAATACACGAGCATTTCAAACCAAATAGATAAGCAAAAACTTACTTCTAGTATTAAGGCTAAGGACTTCCAAAACTCGTCAATTTCTTGAAAAATCTTAAATTTAGCGTTAACAAAACCGTTTTGCAGGCGTTTTTTGAGGTATGCTTTATTTTTGGCGTAAGATTCAGAAGATGATCCATTGCCATTGTTCAGCAAATCTTTATTCAAACGTTCCCAGTTTAATGAATGGCTTTGAAGAAGAGCTTCCACGCTTAACAGGCTGAATGCACAAAATTCGTCAAAATATATAGCAAAAACAGAGATACATCAAGATTAATAAAATGATAAGAGTACTTTAAAACTATAAAACGTAATACTGCATTTATGATGTTTTTAACCCTCCGTTGGCTAGATGGGGTCAATGAGGACCCCAAGCGGGTTATAAATGTTGTACAAATTAAGTTAGTGATTGTTATAATTTCATTTTTTCAGTAGCTTAATAAAATTTCCCCTAGAATATCTCTGCAAAATTTGGCTTGTAGGTAGAGAGTGTTTTAGATGCCCGGGGTCGTCCATGACCCCACGTTCCACAATATGAAAAAAAAATTTCAACTTTTTTCTTTAAATATAATATTAAAAAGCATTATTCTTAACCTATTTGTAAAGAAATTTTTCTAAACATTCACTTTTATTTAAGATATTTAACTTTTAAACTCAGATTTCAACATGTTTATTTTTCCTCGTGGTATTTCAATGTGCTCATTTGATTAAATTTTCCTGTGCACTTTGATATTTAAACATATCTAACATTAAAAGTGCTATACATTTGATATTTTTTATCTGAAGATAATATATAAATATAAAATTGTATCAAGTGGTTTAAAATAAATAAACATTAAATATTAGTTTGAGGAGTTTATACTTTATAGTTAAAAGTTAATATTATAGTAGCTTAGGATTAAATAGACTAATTACTAATGTCTTTTTATAAACTGTTTATAAAGGAACTGAATTTAAACTTTCTTGTTAATTTAAAACAAATCAATTTGATATCAAATATGTGTAGGTGCATTTGCAATATTGACTGTTTTTATAGCCTTATATGATGTTTGTTTTAATATGAAGATTAATTTCATATTCTTAAATTCAACCTTATATGATGTATTTCAATTGTAAAAATTTAGAACTAAGTTAAGCAATTAAAATAGAAATCTTTGTCGCAAAAAATAAAAAGTCAAAACTTCCTTTAGTTTAGACAACTCTATTTTTTGTTTTGATGTTTTTTTATGCCAAATTTACAAAACCATGAACTTATATTACCATTATCTATTTATAAACTTACTATTCTAAACTTTACCTTTTCAATCTAAAATAATTTAAATTTTAAACTAAGAAAACTAGTAGGAAATCTCATTTTTTACACAAAATTTATTATTTTTAGAGCCTATATTTCCTATTCTTAAGTCTAACCTTCTATAATGTATTTCTATTATAAAAAAATTTAAGTGAAGTATAAAAATTAGAAAAATAATGGCTAAGAACAGTGGTACCTTTTTTACTTTAAAAAACATAGGGCCAGGGGTCATCATGACTCCCTTTACCATCCGTGTTAGGATTTGACCTGACCAACGGAGGGTTAAAGTAAATTTTAGGATGCCTGGCTATACTTCTGCCATAATATTAATTAATTCACAACCACTTCGCCACATAAGGTTAAATTTAACTTTGAAAGATACATTACAATCCGCATTTAAACTGATAAGAAATATCCCTGAAACCTGTGTATCCATGTCTATTAGAAAGCAATAAATAACTTAAAAATTAATGTTTAGAATTGATTGGTTTGTGGTCGAATGCAAAATCTTAAATGTTATTTTCAAACTAGTCCCACTAGTTTTCATAACCAAATAAGCAGAAGATAATCAAAATCTATTGCCTTATAGAGAGTAATTTCAATTAAGTTATATTTATATAAATTTAAAAATAAATTTCTTCGTAAAGTCAACCTTTTAATTTTTTCCTCGAGAGTATGCCGAAAGTTGATTTCTGTTTCTTGAATCGGTTTAACCAAATAAACAATTCGTAAGGCTTTAACCTCTTCACGCTCATTCCCATCCGCGCAAGACAAGCACTTAACCTTTAATCGGCAAAAAAGTAAAGGGATATAGATTTCAAAAAAATTTATATTATTAGAGGTTTATTTACAATTAATTGTGTATGATACATGCTGAAATGTATTAGATTAATGAGCTGGCATAGAGCCATGGATTGAAATTGTATTGGATTTTACATTTTCCGTGGTGATTTTCTGCTTGATGAAAGCCAATTTTAACACGAGAAAAAAAATTATAGGAAATTATAAGATATATAGAGCTCCGAGGTTTATTTAAAGCTCGGGAATTTTTACAAGTCGAATGCCTCAAGATGTAGATATTCTATTAAATTATCTAATTTAAATTATAACTAATTTAATTCTTATAAATTTAACACTTACATAAGGATAAAATAAATTTTCAAACAAATTAGTAAAGGTGTAATGGTAAACAAGGCTTTTAGATTAAAACCGTTAAAATATCCAATGATTTAAATAAAATCAGAAGCTATGAACGCTACAAAAAGGCAGCCGGCGATAAAATATATTTATCGTCAATAAATTTTTATGTAGCAGATAGTTATGCAAACTAAAGAGATTAGTCAAGACATGGCACTCACCCGGTCAAGATGGGTGAAACTTATCAAAACAAACCCCACGACTATGAACCAAATAACTGATAAAGAAGAAGAAAATTTTATATAGCCGATGTAATAAAAAAAAGTTAAATGAAAATAACCAATTTTTCAAAGTTTTTTTCGTATTTCGTTTCGATGGTAGTTGGTAAAGTAATGGAATAAACGTCCAGCAAAGCATTAACATTGTTGAATTCCAACTTCTGGTTTATCACAATTTTTTCCTCCTCCACAAAAAGGTCTTCTTTAATCATATGTTATATAAAAAGTGTTACAATCATTTATATAACAATAACCACAAAATGAAAATTTAATTTGTCAAAAAATCTTTTTAAAAATTAAAATCAAATTGTACGGTTTTTTAATTCTAAGCACCCTATTTTATTTTAGAAGATTTTTACCCTCGTAAACAATGCTTATAATTATAATTTATTTTTAACACCCTCTAACATTGCCGAAAATAAATCGATAAAAAAACCTATTTCAAAATAACATATACAGGGGCATTCCACGTCAAATCGCAACGTTTTGGGCAGACCCTCACGGATTGTTATAAAATTTGTGAGAAATTGTAGCTAAGTTATTTTTTGGTCATTATCAGATGACCATAAACCAAAAAAATTTAATTTTTTTCTATCGAGACAAATCTTACCCGTCACTACAACAAGATTTTATGATTAGGGCGTGTATAATTTAAAAAAAACCGAAGTCGTAAACTACCGATTTTGATCTTTGAGTCCCCACAAATCAAAAAGTAGTGGTCCAAATGAGCTAAAACTTTTAAAATCTCAATAATTTCTACATTTTCACCAAATTTCATCAAAATCTGGGCCGAAAAAAGCGTTTTTATGATCCAATTTGATACGGAATATCAGAAAAGGTCCTCTTATGAAATTCAATATATTATACAATAATAAAATAATTTATAACAATTATCACAGAGCAAAAAAACTTATTTGTCAACAAATATTTTTGGAAATTATACATTTATAATATTTTAAAAGTGAAACAAACCAATTAAATAATATAAAATAAATTTTATATACCATCGATACCAGTATCTTCAACCAGTGTAATGGGCTCGTGGAAAGAAGTAATTGAATTGAGTCTATCACAAGCAGATATTGACATTTTGGCACTTTGTTCAGTACACAAACTTTGTTCTGCCATCTATAATTCATTTTAGTAAAGATAAAAAATTTATTTGCTAAAACTAAATGTTATAACAGCTAAATTAATATATAGCAATCCACCCAATATTAATTCCTATTAATGTCCAACATTTACGTAAATTAAATTAAAAAACTTAAAAATAACCTAATTTTAGGCTCTAAAACTTGTCATTTATCCACAAATAATCTTAAAATTCTTTTCAAATGCTAAAACAATAATTATTATCACACATGATTTTGAATTAAATGAATGTTTGAATTTACTATACTCATATAAAGGTTAAAATAACAAAATTTCTACACTTACATCAACAATTTTCTCTCAATAATGTATTTATTACCATATGTTTTAGATTTATTAATGTAAAAAATGTGCATAAAAGTGTAAAATTATAATAACCTCCACACTCATATTATAAGATGGTTGACTCTTTAGAGGGTTTAATTTGCTTTGTTGGATTGCTTCTTTCCCCTCATGCTCATAAGTATTGGTATCACCATAAATAGTGGAAATTGTCATGTCCATACTAACATTGATAAAAGTCATATTTTCCATTTCATTTTTTTCATTTAACCTTTTTTCTTGACATGAAACTTCGTCATTGACTGGACAATTTTCTTCTAAATTACTGGAAACTGTTATATCCATATCAATGGCTGATGAATGCATAGCTATGATGTACATTTTAAATTTTCATTTTGTAAATAAATCATATTTGCATTATTTATTATTTTGTAATCTTGAATTTAAGTGTTATGTTATATTGGGGTAAATTATATGAGACTTATTAAAATAGTACACTTGAACTGTTTCAAAAACAGAGTTTTTTCCAGCAAGACAAGAATTCAATCTCTTCTTTAATTATTAAATAGTCTCACCCAGATCAAAAAATAGATTTAAACTGAAAAAATTGTTTTAAATGCAGATATATACCATTATTTGCAATGATTTTATGTCACAAACTCTTATTAGTTAGAATATTATATGAAATAACTCGTCTAATAACAAAACACATCGTTAACTTTAAAACAAAACATTTGTTCTTAAATTGATGTTTGTAACAAAATTTAGATTTTAAGATATATTTAAAATTTAAAGCAATATAAAAATGTTACATATAAATTGAAGGTTAGATAAATCTATTAAAATTGATCCATATAATGATGTTATTTGTTATTAAATTTAATCCCAAGTGCAAATTTATGATATATTGTTAAATGATAAGATTAGTGTTTGTAGTTTATGATATATGAATAGATACTTGTATCATTTGTATCTTTAACAATAAAAGTGGTATCAAGATTGCCATTCAAGCATTGATGATTCTGGTTGATGTTGTTAGGTAACATTTGGGTTGAAATGGGCTGTGTTTTAGTATTACAGGAGTTCATTGTTGGTGTACAACTTTAGAATAATAGTATAAATGCCAAGTTACTCGTATTTAAAAAATTTACATAGAAAAGATATATGCTCGGCTTTAACTAGATATTTTTAAAATACTAGTTTAGATATAAATTTTATTATCTTATAAACATATTAACTTACTCAGTCTCAATGACATTATTGTGTTTAGGGAATTTTTCTTCCCTCTTATCTAAATAAATATAAAAATTACCAAAAATCATAAAAAGTACCTTTCAAGCTTGATGGTTCATCATTTTTGTCAAATAATCTATAAATCATATTAATACAACTTATTAATTACTTAATATAGTAATAATAAAAAAATTTCAAAAATCAGTGCAAGAATAGCAATTCAATAAAATATAATTTAAAATTACATTAGATCGCAAACTAATTTAAAAATTTTAATGGAAATAGATTTAACTACCTAATATATGGTTCTAAATTAAAGCTAACTCTGTTTGTTGATCTTCTATTGTGTAAAATAGTAAATTCTGAATCATATTCCAACTTATCCTATAATTGAAATTCAAAGCATTTAGATATCACGATATTTGTTAGTACACAAAAAATATATAATTATTCCCCATGTACTTACATTCAATTGAGTTTCACTATAAATTATTTAAAAAAATTTTACATTCATAGATTTACTTAAAAATAATTTGATTTTCCATCCGTCAATTTTAAATTTCGCTCAAATAAAAATATTGAAAATGGCTTCAAGGTACATTTATATGGTGCCCTATCAACTCGCCGAAAACAATCTCGCCGAAACTCACCAAGGGACATTTTCTGATTGGTTGTTTAATGTCCCCCAGCTTAAAATCGTCCCCCATTCAACCAATCACAAATGTGGGGACCTTTTTTTAGCTTGGGGACATTAAATTCGGCGAGATTGTTTTCGGCGAGTTGACGGGCTACCCATTTATATTAGAGTTTGGCGCAGAGACTAATAAAACCATAGACTGCCGAACAGCTGATAATTTTACATCAAATATAGCAACCGCCATATTGTGGGAAATTGTAACCAAACAATAGAATTCAGCAAAATTTATTGTTCTAATCTACTTATTTTTTTTTAATTTATGAATAAGCTATTAATCTTATTTATTTTCTTCAATATTTTATCCTGGAGAAGTATAAATATACCTGTTATTGAGTTTTTCCTACAAAATGGCAGCTATTTTAGTGTCTGACTGATTTCAATAGTAAAAATTAGCTGTTCGGCAGTCTATAGTTTTAGTCTATGGGTGGGCGCGGGCCGTGAAATTACGCCACGGGTCACGGCGTGAATGTGAAGAAATTTTAAATTATTAGGCGTGACTGGGCGTGACGGGCCTTTCCAAAATTTTCCCCGTGCGTGAGTGGGCGTGAATCTATTGAAGAAAGCTGCGATTATGAACTTAAAAGATTCATCGCTCAAAAGACAAATAATAATGATAGTATTTTGAAGTTTTGGAAGCATGAAAATTCGTTTCCTTTTTTGAAAAAATTAGCGAGTAAAATTTTATCCCCCCCTGCAAGTTCGGCATCTAGTGAAAGATTGTTTTCTGTAGCCAATCGCTTGTTGGAGGAAAGGCGTACTCAATTAAAATAAAAAAACATGGATATTATACTTTTTTTAAATAAAAATTTCGATTTATAGCGAGTAAAATTTTATCCGCCCCTGCAAGTTCGGCATCTAGTGAAAGATTGTTTTCTGTAGCCAATCGCTTGTTGGAGGAAAGGCGTACTTAATTAAAATAAAAAAACATGGATATTATACTTCTTTTAAATAAAAATTTCGATTTATAAATTGTATTTATTTTTGTTATGGAATTATAGAAATAAATAGAATAAATTCAAAAAAGTGTTTAATTTAAGATTACCAATTTTGAAAAATTTAAAAACACCGTGAATTTTCGGGCGTGACGTGCGTGAATCAAAATATTGCCTTTCGTGAGCGGGCGGGTCTGGTCAAAAAATTTTTAGTGGTAAGCGTGAGTGGGCGTGAATTTATTTTAATACCACCGTGAGTGGGCGGGCCGTGAATAAAAAATTAGGCCCGCGCCCCCCTCTAATTTATATTAATCCATTAAAACCTATAGACTAATAAAACCATAGACTGCCGAACAGCTGATAATTTTTCAGCAAATATAGCAAGCGCCATTTTGTGGGAAATTGCAACCAAACTCGAATTCAGCATAATTTATTGTTCTAATTTACTTATTTTTTTAATTTATAAATTGAGCTATTACTCTTATTTATTTTCTTCAATATTTTATTGTGGGAGAAGTATAAATATACCTGTGGTTGAGTTTTTCCTACAATATGGCAGCTAGTTTGGTGTCTGAATGATTTTAATAGTAAAAATCAGCTGTTCGGCAGTCTATAGTTTTATTAGTCTATGTTAAAACCTGAACATAGAACCCTCGATAAAAAAACTTGAAATTCAAGATTTTTTATTAATTTTGTACCAAAATAGCATCTGCAATTTTTTTTGAAAAAAAACTTCTAACTATAGTTTTATTGTATAAGCGTCGTCAAATTCATACGCTGGATGTAATAATTTTAAATTAAACGTAGTTAGCAAGTTTTTATCTAAAACCTTCTTATAATAATTTAAAATATTAAGAAGAATGAATTCTAAATCAAAATTTTATTTTCTCTGAGGACCCAACCCCCCCCCCCCCCCATCCCCATAGTCGCCCTATATTCATAAGTTTATAAACAAAATCCTTATATGATCATTTTCCTAATATTAGTATTTTAAGCATTTATATAAAAAGTTTAGCAATTAAAACTATGTAATAATAATTTTTTATTTAATAGATCAATAATTTTTGTATTAAAAGCCATATAAACTGTAAATTAATATGGAGGAAAGGACTGGGGAAAGGATGTAAATACTAATACAACATAACCGTCAACACTAAACAGTAATCACCTTTTATTACTAGGAGGACGCGACAAAAACAAACAACCGTAATCGTAAAATAGAACAACCGAACTTCGCAACTAATATCGTCACACTAGGAATAACGCAATATAAAATAATACATTTAACGAACTATTACACGAACGTAATCACGATCTTTCAACCCTCAACATAACGCCTATTTAAAGCGGCGCATCTTCTCTGTGTTGCGTTTTTGGCAGACCAACGCTCAATGTCATCGTATGTCACCTCGTCGTTAACGTTAAATAGATAACAGGGTATATAGTTCTAACTTGTGGTATACTTAAGGCACGAGTAAGAGGATTGCTCTCTTTGGGTTAGAGGCCAACAAAGTCACTTTTTTCAACCCGACCCGACCCAAAAGCGTTTTTAAATTTTCCACCCGAACCCGACCCGACCCGAAAGCGTTTTTAAAATTTTAACCCGACCCGAAAGCGTTTCTAAATTTTTAACCTGAACCCGACCCAACCCGAAAGCGTTTTTAAATTTTTAACCTGGACCCGACAAAGTAGAAAAATTTGAGGATGATAAATTTATTCGACAGAAATGATCATACAAAATTTGATTAATAAATTTATTTAATTGATTTACTATATTTATGTATTGGCGTCTACAATTTCGGGACGTAAATTAGACCTTCTCTCTTCTATAATTCTTCCAGCAGGGGAAATATGGAAAGTGCAGACTAAAAAAAGTGTAAATTAATTTGAAGTATAGAAAATTAAATTTATTGTTATGGCAAATTATAACATTTGTATCAAATTTGTGTTTGTCCATTATAAATAGACTTAGACAATTAGTCCGTTTATGGTTGACCTAGTTGCATAATGAGCAAATTGAGATGAGATGTCGTGTCCCGCTAAATCTTAAAAAAGTTTGCGTATTAAAGTTTTTCAAAAAATATATAAGTTTGCCATTTGGATTTTTTAACACTTATTTAATATCTTTAATAAAACAGGAGAAATTTTTATTTCGTATATATATTTTTTTTAAAAAAGTCGAGACGAGAATTCTCGTCAAGACGAGACGAGACCGAGATTTTTCTAGACCGCCACGAGACGAGATAGAGATTTTTATAATCACTCCCGAGACAAGACGAGATCTTGTTTTCGAGACCGAGACGAGATCGAAACACTAGCCATAGCATATATGTGTTGTAGGTTAAGATTAACATAGACTAATAAAACCATAGACTGCCAAACAACTGATAATTTTTTAGCAAGTATTAAAACCGCCATTTTGTGAGAAATTGTAACCAAACAATAGAAGTCAACACAATTTATTGTTTTATTTTACTTATTTTTCTAATTTATAAATTAAGCTAATAGTCTTAATTATTTTCTTTAATATTATATAGTGGAGAAGTATTACCTATTGTTAATTTTTTCCTTCAAGATAGCAGCAATAATGATGTCTGAATGATTTTAATAGTAAAAATCAGCTGTTTGGCAGTCTTAAGTGAAAGGGGTTGGAATATATTTTATAAAGGGGAAATAATAACAATTGGTAACGAATCTATAAATCGCGAGTTTGTATACCAATAGATAACGATAAACATTCAGATTAAAGTTAATTCTCTTCGTGTATTCTTTCTCTTATCACCTTGTGCATATCACAACCAAATCACATTCAAGGTAAATGAATTTGTTTCCATACAGATACTCCCCCTCTAAAAAAAATTCGGCTCATTTAGCTGGCCAGTTTGTGGTTGTATGGCGTCAGTGTTCGCGTGAGTGTGGTTGATAGTGTGGTGATTGAGGTGTGAATGATGGTTGGAAGTTTTTGTGCTATCCAATATATTAGTAGACATGTCGCGAGCAGACTAATCTATATTGGAATCGCAGTCTTCCATCAGTTAAATAGGTCAGTGGTGGGGAAAATGCTGGTAATAGCAGCTGTTATATGTCCTGCATCATCTCGCCGAAATTGTAGTTCTTGCTCATAAAAAAGGGCGTAAAGGTTTTTGTTGACTTGCTTGTGATGGCTATGATGAGTAGGGGACAATTTTCATCTCTGGCTTGCAAAAGAGAGCGTTTGGGGGAGAAATAAAAAAACATAGGCTCTCCCGTTATGCTAGGTAACCAACTTAGAACCTGGGGTTATAAGTTTTCTGGGGGGTGGGAATTAAATAAATTCGGCTCCGCCGAAATGCGGGGTTAAAGTGTCCTGGGGGATGAATAAAAAGATTCGGCTCCCCCGAAATTCGGGCTCACCAGTTTTAGAGAAAGGGGTTGGAATATAATTTTAAAGATTCAAAGTAGAACTTAACATATTTAAGGCAGTCTATATTACCATCATCAATTATAGCGCATAGTGTTTATATCAGGTTTACTATAGCGTTATAAGTTACAAAGTGCGAGTTTTAATGATAATATTATTTACAGAATTGATAACTAGTTGCACATATTAAAACGTTGTAAAAACAACAATAAAAACAGCATTATTATAGGATTAAGAACACAGGGTTTTAAACTTTAAATTAAAGTGCACGTATTAAATTTATGACAAAAATCATTATGATTAACTAACTTTGCTATTAAATAGTTATTTATCATATACAGTATAGGTTCGTGTATTTATTTTGTATTGCACAATTATAGAAATCATAGTAAATTTGAATACATCTGCCAAACCAGGTATAATGTGAAAAGTAATGCATATGACAAAACTATGTATTCGCATAATGTCTTATTAAGGTTCGAAATTTTGGAAGATTACTATTTATTAATTGAACCATAACAATTCAAGAAAACTCATGATTTAATATTTAATTTATTACGGTATCATTAAATACTCTATTGTACATTTGAAATCGTTAGGTGGGTTTTCAAAAGTCTAGAGCCACCTTAGCTTAGCTTGTTTAATTATTCAAACTGATTGACCACCAATTTATAATTACCACATCAAGCCGGATGAGTAACTACGAAATTCAAATATGCTTTAGTAATATTTAGGGGAGACCGGGGACTAAATAGCCATAAAAAATAATCGCGTTTTAAAAAAACTAAAAATTATTTTTTCAATTTTTTTGTTGGAACTAAATTTTAAGGTCTATTTTTACTTTAGGAAAAAAATTCGCATTGAAAAAATTAATAGTTTTTTCACAAATTAAATTTTTAAATAACAAAAATCCTAATAATTTAAAAAATGCCCGGGGCAAGTCATAGCCTCTGGCGGGGGATAATCCCTTACGTTTTTACTTCCTATTGGTGTATGCTAACTCAAATCAATAAACAGATTGTTTTATTGTAAAGAACATACCGAATGCAAATGTAATATGGTTATATTTTACATAAAACAAATAAAAAAAGGTCAAGATGACAATCTAATTTAGCTACCCATAAAAGACAAATTATGCAATGGAAATTTTTTTTAAATAGTCTCTTTATATTCCAAATTACACTAAGAGAAATTATTATTAAACAAAATATTGTTTTTAAATTTTGACATTTGTCTACGCAATGAAAAATGGCTAGAACTAGCCCCTCTCCGACTAGCCCCGACCCCTATTTTTATGAAAAAACAAAAATTTAACATGTTATATTACGAATAAAAATTTAAATAATAGACGGTTTTTATATAAAAAATATCCCTTTATAAGATAAAGCCAAAAAAATTTTATGTGTTAATTAGGGCTGCACCGATATCGGTATCGGTATCGGTATCGGTACCGATATCACGATTTTTTAACGATATCGGTATCGGTTATTAATCGACCGATACCGATACCGATACCGATACTTGAAACTTTTTTTACAAATATTTTATATTTGTTAGAGCTGTATATCTATATACTTTTTAAATTAAATTTTACTTAATTGCTGTTAAATCTAATTTATTTTTTCATTGATTTATTCATTCAAATTTCTACCACCACTTATTTATATTATTATGTAAGTTAGTTTATATTTAAAATTTATAATATAATGTATTTATTTTTATATTATATATTGTACATACGATTTTTAATATATATATTATATAATATTTATCAACAAAGCATTTAAAATATTTTAAATTAGAATAACATTCTATGTTGTGTATTATTAATTCAAATGGCCTTACATTGACTTTATTTAAATTAAATTATATTTAGGTCTAAAAGCAAGTCATTAATTTGGAATTATTTTATAATTGATGAGAACTCAGCACATATTGCAGCCTGTACAATTGATAACTGCAATAAATATGAAAAAAAAATTTGGAATATTTTAAATAAAGCTTTATAAATATTAACAGGTGTCTTTTTTATAAGATGTAAATTATCGGTATCGGTATCGGTATCGGTATATTTATTTAAATATCGGTAGTATCGGTATCGGTATCGGTTAAAAATTTGATATCGGTGCAGCCCTAGTGTTAATGTATCCACAATAAGGGCTACCATTAATGAATCCACACTCCTTCTATTTTAGTAATATAAATATAAATAACCATGTACAATTGGCCGGGGTAAATTAATGAATATAATATCAGTCGGATAATGCTCTTCCGAAGAATATTAAAGGTCAAAGCTGAATGATGGCCGGGGGTTAAATTTCCGTGTAATCTAGGCTAGAACGAACCGGCAAAATGAAAGGTCTTGGATTAAGGCCGTTAAGTTCTTCGTCGATACTGCAACTGGACCCACGCGTTCTAAAGGTGCAAAATAAACATCTTCCCCCGCAGGACTAACGTGTCTTGAGCAAACTAAATATCTCCTCCCGCAGGACTAAATAACAAATTAATAACTGCTCAGAAAATTAAAATAACTGATCAGAAAATTAAATAACTGATTATATCATGGTCAAATTCTCGCTATTTAAATCTTGTCAATGCGCCTCTCAATTTGCATGAGCCATGAGGGATGCCGACCGTTCGACGTCTGCATCAAATTAGTGCACGTCTATTTACATAACTAAATACATTACCTTTTTATTCATACGCTTACATTAGCGTAGGCGCGTGAAAATTAAGTTATCTAACAGCTATAAAAATAACTAAACTAATTTGAATAGGCACCAACTACCATTTGTGTAAAACACAAAATTTTTTCAAGGCTACTAATAGCCCAAAAATCGTTTTTCCTCTATAAAAATTTTATTTTTTATTAACAAAAAATTTTTACTTACACATTATGAAAAAATACATATTTGGTTTATATTTTAATTATATATCATTATTATTTTAAAAAATAATTACAAAGGTAATAGTAACCCCGGGTTACGATTAGCCTCGGTCTCCCCTACTATTCCATCAAAACTCATTCTAAGCCTAAAAATTTTGTAACATTTAATAATGCTATTGTTGTAGATAGCAATTAAAATTTAATAATTAAGCGTGAGAAACTAATTATCGTCTGCGATTAAGGGTTTGTTTAAAGCACTAATTGGAAACTAATTTTCGTCTGCGCGATTCATAATTAAGCGTGAGAAACTAATTATCGTCTGCGATTAAGGGTTTGTTTAAAAGCACTAATTGGAAGCAGACGAATTTGTAAAGGGCATTTTCTCGTTGAGATGTGCAGTACATCGAACTTTCTGCATCTCTCATGCAAATTGAGAAGGGGATGTACAGGGTATATAAGGATGAATTTGTACTTTACATTTAATCGTTATATTTTTATTTCTGTAGCTAGCAAATCGTTCGAAAGAAGTCTAAAGTCCTATAATCCCATACCGTAATTTACCCATAGACACCACCAGTTCTAGTCTATTGATTGCACGAATATTCCCCCCTTCGCCATCTTCATACATCGACATTTTACTTTAATCCTGAAGATCATTATACGATCGATAATTGGTTTATTGGATTTATAATTCAAATTCGCCCAATATTGTTTTTTATTAATTGCATACCTAAATAAAGGAGTTCAATCGAAATCTACTTACAATCATTAATTACAAATATCACACTGGTAACGCGGACATATCTGTGATAGTACTTACAAAAACCTACTTACAATACAACAAATAAAATAGCTATGGATACAAATATGTGCTAATTATATTATAAAATTATTCACATACCTTAAGGGTCAACCATACTTAAATAAATGATTGCCAAGTTTTAAATTTTTTGCAAAAATATATAATATTTACTACACTTAGGAATTTTTTTGATATAAAGTATATTCCATACATATTGATTTACACTTCATATCTTTAATGTAAATCATGCAAATTATAATACACAATAATTTACTAAAATCTAACGATCAATAAAAAGTCGAGATCTCGCCAAGAATATTTCGTTTCGTCTCGACATCAAAATTCTCGCCTCGATCTCGACTCCATTTTTCAAATTTTCGTCTCGTCTCGGCTTATTTTTATCTGTAACAAGTAAAAGCACAACAAACATTTTATTTTAAAAAAAATTATTAACATAGTGAGAAAAACTAATTATATTATTTACAGAGTGTTCCAGCTATTTAAACATAAACTATATTTTAAATTAGCAGACGACAATTTATTTCTTTTATTAGTCGGGGTATTGACGGCGAACGAGAATATTCTTTCGCTAAGGACTGATGTAGGGGCTTGTCCCAAATAATCCTGTGTGGTAATTATTTTTAACGACAAATTATCCTTGTTTCATTTCCGATAAATTAATTGTAAATATTCATGCCATAGGTTAGGCAATATAAAAATATAAAATCAAATAAACATTTTTCGAGGAAGAGGGAAGCTGGCTAAAATTTTATTACATTCTATTTGTAATTAAAAATAAAAATTAAACAACCAACAAGTCGGGTTCGCTGCTGGGCCTACTCGGCTAAGGGGTGGGGCAGGCTACCGTAAAAAATCATTTTTATCCAAAAAAATAGTCACAAAAAAATTTAATTATGAAAATTTTATAACCCCCTCCTTCATAGTGTTTCGATCTCGACTCGTCTCGGTCTAAAAAAATCTCGGTCTCGTCTCGTCTCGACGAGAATTCTCGTCTCGTCTCGACATTTAAAAAAAATATATACGCAAAAAATTTCTCCTCTTTTATTAAAAATAATAAATAAGTGTTCAAAAATCCAAATGGCAAACTTTTATATTTTTGGAAAAACTCTAATACACACTCTTTAAAGATTTAGCGGGACACGACATCTCATTGACAATATAAAGATATGAATTAACTCATAAAGATAACATTTTCTATAAAAAGTGCAGACTAAAAAAACTATAAATAAATTTGAAATATAGAAAATTAAATTTTACTGTTCCAGCAAATTATAACATTTGTATCAAAACTGTGTCTGTCAACTATAAATGGACTTCAAAAATTATAAGTTCGTTTATAGTTGACTTAGTTGCATAATTGAGCAAATTGAGACTCTTTATTAACCCTTGCTAAAGCTTCAAAGTAGACCTTAACATATTTAAGGCAAACGTTTAAGTCTATTTATATAACCATCATCAATTATAACCCATAGTGTTTATTGCGTGTATACTATAGCGTTATAAACCACAAAGTGGGAGTGACATTTAATGATGTTATTATTATTTACAGAATCGATAACTAGTTGCACAAATTAAAACGTTGTAAAAATAACAATAAAAGCAGCATTATTATAGGATTAAAAACATAAAGTTTTAAAATTTAAATTAAAGAGTACGTATTTAAATGTATGACAAAAATCAACCATACTTGGGTAAATGATTGCCAAATTTTTATTTTTTGCAAAAATATATAATATTTACTACACTTAGGATTTTTTTTAATATCAAAATATTCCAAACATATTGATTTATACTTAATATACCTTAAATGTAAATCATGTAAATTAAAATACACAATAATTTACTAAAATATAATGATCAATAAAAAGTCGAGATCTCGCCGAGAAAATCTCGTATCGTCTCGTCTCGACATCAAAATTCTCGTCTCGATCTCGACTCCATTTTTCAAATTCTCGTCTCGTCTCGTCTCGGTTTTTCGAGACGAGACGAGACGAGACCGAGATTTTTCTCGGTTTTTCCGCATCACTACTCCTTCATAAAATCCTTCTTATGTTTCTAGGTTTTTATAAGTGTCTTGAAGTCTTTGATGTAACTAAAGTATAATATTTTAACCCATTTAATTTAGTTATTAATCAAAAAACTTTAGGAATTTCCCGCCCCCCCCCCTCATTTAAGCCACTGATTTATCCACAGTGTTGCTATTTTATGTTAAAAAAAGTAAATAGTACAAAGTACCCCCTCCCCCTCATGCCTTATTTGTTTTATCAATGTGATGGTTAATGTAACTAATGTAATGGTACATGTGGCGGTTCACATTTGTAACAAAAAAAATTGTTTTGTCCCCCCCATGGCCCATTATCAGCTAAATGCCCTTCATCTGGTAAGCTGCCCCCTCTCCAAATATAATAAGTCCTCCTACAGCACTAGAAATTGAATCTAATAATAATATTGACATTATACCTAACTCTAATACATTTCCAGCTACCCCTAATAATGTTTATTACAGTGATGAGCCTCTGGATTTAACATGGAGTAAAGTCCTTTTGGCACATGGCTTCACCCCCACAATTTCAAGAATTCCAAGAGGAGCACGACCTTGTTTGCAACAATTTTTAATAAACTTGCTAAATACTATCATAAGTGATCCACACAACATTGTTGCATGGGAAAAATTAATCAAATTCTCTTATCACATTTTGGCCCCACCCAAATCTAAGGAAACAAACTTCTCACAAAAAATTAAAAATGAAATTTTGAATTTTGACATTAATAATACACTAGCAGATTATACACCTGATGAACGAAAATTAATATCATCAACTCTAAAACAAACAGCAACTAGGATATCCAGGAAAATTCACTCATTTAATATAAAAGGAGCCATGAGACTTTTAGAGGAGAACAATCCAATTGTAACCCCTAGTCAGGAATCATATGAACACCTCCTTGCCAAACACCCAAAACATTTGTCTCAGTATTGCTTCCCCCTTGTGCCATCCAACTTAACCCTAGAATCCTCAGAAATTAGTGAAGCTAGCCATTCCTTTCCAATTGACTCTGCTGCAGGTTTGGATGGTATCAAACCAATTTAGCTTCAAGATCTTATTAAAATTAAAAATATCAATTCTTCAATTCTGCTCGTTGCACTAACTAAATTTGCAATTTAATTATTAATGGCAACATTTCTCAAGAAGTACGACCAATAATTTTCGGGGCCAAGTTACTTGCTATTCACAAACAGAACAAAACTCTAAGACCGATCGCCATCGGCGGAGTCTTCCGGAGAATCATATCTAAAGTTATACGCAAATCAATCAAGCATAATTTATCCCCATCTCTAATGCCTCACTAAGCTAGGATTTGGTGTTAAAGGGTTACGTGAAATAGCTACGCATGCTGTTAGATTGACCCTTGAAAATCTACCGCCTAGCGAGTCTTTCATAAAATTAGACTTTCAAAATGCCTTTAACAACCTAAATAGAAACTCCTTTATTAACACTTTCATTGATGCTTTTCCTCAATATGCCAACTATACTCTTTTGAGTTATGGCACCCCGTCTATTTTAAAATTTGGACAATTTTTAATTGATTCAGCTGAGGGCATTCAACAGGGGGACCTCCTTGGCCCCCCCCCATTTTGTATGGCCATCAAACCATTAATAGACGAAATCAACGACAAATGCAATTTGAGGTTACATATGGTACTCGACGATGCCACCCTATCAGGCACTACGGAAGAGCTAATCAAAGCTCTTAACATCATTAATGAATACTACATAAAACTTAACCTATCATTAAACGCGACAAAATGCGAAATTTATTCTGAGGCATCCACCGATCCTTTGAATCTTTTCTCCTTGAAAAGGACGAGGTTTTTTTTACTAGGGTCTCCAATAGGCGGTCCAGGATGCATAAGAAGATATCTCGACAATAACCTTAAGAATTTAAAATGTAAAAATGAAATTTTTAAGCTTATGCCCGCCCCTCACGCTTTTACATATTGAAAAACTACTTTAATATAGCCAAAATAATATTTTGCTTCCGATCCACAAGCGCATTTTTGCATACACATATTTTACATAATTTCGAAACCCACATAAATCTGTAATCGAATCCACCCTGAACTTATCATTCGATACTAACACCTGGTTACAAGCACATTACCAACAAAATCTGGGGGCCTGGGAATTCGTTCACCAAGCTCCTTATCCTTGGCCTCATTTATTTCCTCCCACTTATCCTCATAATCCATCGTCGCCAAACTAATCTCATACCCCCTCAATGAAACATTTATACAGGCCCTATCCCTTTGGAATTTAAATGTTCTACCCTTAGACTATATAGACTGCTTATGCCATATGTTGCATATGGGTAATTGTGTGTCTAATTTTCCTCCATGGTGTATTTTAACCTTTTGCCCTATAACAGTCAATTTACCTTCCTCACTAGTTTATAAATTAAAAAAAAACCTCAATAAATTAATATTATACAAAATATTGATGGCACTATATTATTAAACAAACTTTAATCGCAGTTTTTACATTTTTAATCTTTATGTATTTTTTAAATGATATTTATTTTAAAATGCTGTTTTTGATATCTACCCACTTTAATATTTTTTTATTTACCTTTAAAATTATTTAATTTGCGAAAATTACTAATTTCTATATGCTCACAACGTTATAATCCTCGTTTCAAAATGGTGGAAAAAAGGGTACACATTTTGTGCGTTGATGAGCAGTCTATTTAGTCTATGGTTTTACCATAAAGCTCACCACCACAACACAGACACCAAATCAAAAGGATTGGGATGCATGTTTGGTTTCGCGCTCCGTTGCTTATCTCCCTTCGAGCTTCGATACCAAACAACATTACAACCTTAGATCTTTGGTGTTTGATAAATCTGGACATGAATGGCTAGAGGCTTTTCCTGGCAAGTTCTCCAATATGATGTTAGAGGATTGCGAGCTATCCTACATTATAGCACTAAGCCTTGGAAGAAAATACACCAAGGCATATGCCTGTAAAAATTGCAACCTGCCAGTGGATGAAGAAGCACGCCACCCGTTACACTGCAGACTTAATAAATTTATACACTTGCGACACTCTAAAATCAATTCTATTATCCAGTCAGCCCTTAGAAAGGCCCAAATTTCATCCATACTTGAACCTTCAGATCCTGCCCTTGAAAGGCGAATGCGTCCTGACGGTTCCTCGCTAGTCCCATGGGAAAATGGTCTCCCTTTAAAGTGAGATTTTACATGCATAGACCTATTTGCCCCCTCTAATCTTAATTATGACCCCATGGCCCTCGCCGAAGAACGCAAGCTCCAAAAATACAAGGCCCTTTAGGACTTTAATATTTTTATATTAGTTTCCTCCTGTTCAGGATCCTATGGAAAAATGGCGTTGGCTTTATTCAAATAAATAGGCAGGCGATCCCCTCCCTCCACATATTCCCCCGCATTTTTATTGAAACAATCAATAGCCATCTTAATTGCCAAATTTAATTTCAAATCTTTTTTGATTTCCTGGCCTTTTCTAAAAGAGGAAGATGAAGACATATTACTCATATAATGTTTTTTTAATATCATTATTATATAATTCTACCATTTAATATTATGTTTAGATATATATCAATAAACGAATTTTATCTTTAAAAAAATAAAACTAATGTAATGTAATGGCACATGCGGCGGTTCTATTTTTTACAATTTAGAACCATGGGGAGGGAATTAGTAAAAAAAGGGATCTTACACTAGGCAAGCGCGTCTTACGATGGACCTTTATAAGGGTGTGGCTTCTTAGTCTCTTTCTTCCTATTAAGGCGCGGGTGTAAAATGGCGCGCTGCATAACATCACTATACCTGACTTCAATTTTTGGTTCATTAACGGCATTGAAAAAATCATATACTCTTTCTTAATTAGCACGCATTACAATAAAATATAATTAAAGTTTAAAATATATAGACCATAGACTAATAAAACCATAGACTGTAGAACAGCTGATATTTACTATTAAAATCATTCATACACCAAAATAGCTGCCATATTGTAGAAAAAACTCAACAACAGGTATATTTATACTTCTCCACAATAAAACATTGAAGAAAAATTAATAAAAAATAAGTAAATTAGATCTATAAATTATGCAGAATTCTATAGTTTGATTACAATTTCCCACAAAATGGCGCTTGCTATATTTGCTGAAAAATTATCAGCTGTTCGGCAGTCTATGGTTTTATTAGTCTATGCTTTAGACAGAATATTTTAGTTTAAAGCAGATTTTTACGACGTATTTTGTAGGCTTAGCTATAATGCCCATTTAATTTTGATAATTTCCTACCACTATTTTGTCCATGAACTAGGACTTCCCAAATTATTTAGATTCAATCTATTTTATGCAAGCTTAATAGCCTTAAAACCTTAAAGCTAAAAAAATTATAAGCCCATCTAAATTTGATTTTAATCCAAATTTTATTAATTGATATAAAAATGTTGCTCTTGAATAGAAAATTCTAAGGATAAACCTAAATTTGAAGCGGTTATTAGGTGAGAATTTATCAAAAGAAAGTTAGAATTTGCTTAGGCAGAATCCATTTTCCACGCAAAAAATTACCTCTGGCGGCCTTACGACCCGAGATTGCAGAAGAAGTGGAGGACTTAATTACACAGGTTTACATAATTGACTATGTGTTTCCATCTCGCAATCAGACCAATATTCTGATAGAGAATTTGCTTGAAAAATAATCTGTTTATAGTTATTTTTCCAAAAGTTCTAGTTTTCTAGATCAACCAGGTTGAAGGTGAAAATGTTATCACGGCATTTTTAATTTTTACTGAAAAATATTAATTTATTCCAGTAGATTATAGTTTCATCTAGAGAACTGCACGGGTGACCCGAAACCTGACCCGGAGTTCTGGTTAAAAATTTTGAAATGTCGTCCGGTTAGGTCGGGTTCGGGTTGAAAAGTTTAATATGCTTTCGGGACGGGTCGGGTGGGATTTAAAGTGTCGAGTCAAAGATTATGAATCTAACATTGCAAAACACAAAAGACATATCTTTTAAATTAATGCTATTATGTATAATATTTTTTAAATAGTATTGAAATGTACAATTGAAGATCCTTCATATTGTTAATTAAGTTCCTTTTGTTTATTTAAATCCGATTGCTTTAATTTGGACGCAAATTTAAATTTGACTCGTGAAAGGTAAAATATATCAAAATAATATTTTAAAATTGTATTTAAATAGTGAGAAGTGGTAGTTCATTATTAATTAAAATTACATAAATATATATTCATAAAAATTTTATTAATGCATATGAGAATCATTTAATAAATTTAAACTAACTTTTATTTGTTCAGCATGCGTAATATATTTTTAAAAAAATTATACACAAAAGTAAAGATATTTGAAACAGATAAAAGTAGGTTTAAGTTTATTAAATGATTCCCATACGCAAAAGTTTATATTTCAAATTAAATGTGACTCGATTGTAGATGCTATCATATTTATATATCTATAATAAATATTCAAATAAATTTAGTATGATTTATCAAAATATGTGGTATCAAATAGCTTTATAAATCACACTTTAATTTATCTCTGAAATTACTTGCTCATATTATATATCAGAAATAAATTAAGAACTTTGTCCCCCCCTTATTTTTTACTCTCTTTTTTACCTAGGGGGAGGGGGTGATTTGCCCCCCCCCCCCTCCTTATTTTTTACCCTCTTTCTTACAAGGGGATAGGGGCTGATTTGCCCCCCCTTTTTTACCCTCTTTCTCACCTGGGGGGAGGGAGTCCTATTTTTTTACCCTCTTTCTCACCCGGTGATTGGCCCCCCCCTTTTTTACACCCCCCCCCCCCTTTATTTTTTACTCTTTTTCTCACCCGGGGGGGGGGGGGTGATTTGCCCGCCCCCCTATTTTTAACCATCTTTATCACCCGGAGGGCCCCCCACCCGGGTCAGAAGGGGGGGGGTAAATCACCCTCACAGCCGGGTGAAAAAGAGGGTAAAAAATAAGGTGGGGGGCAAATCACCCCTCTACCCCCTGGTAAGAAGGAGGGTAAAAAATAGGGGGGGGGGGGGGGGGGGGGGGGTAAAAGGGGACAAATCACCCCCCCCCCCCGGGTGAGAAAGAGGCTAAAATATAAGGGGGGTGAATAAGGGGGGGGGCAAATCACCCCCTCCCCCTGGTGAGATAGAGAGTAAAAAATAAGGGGGGGGGGGGGGGTGGCCAATCATCCCCCTCCCCCCTGGTTTTGAAAGAGAGTAAAAAATAAGGGGGGGGGCAAAGTTCATAATTTATTTATGATATATAATATGTGCAAATATTTTAATTTACTAAATTATAGAAAATAGCAATTAAATCTCCTCTGCTCGAGTTTACTGCTCGAGCTATCTGCTGAACGCTTTAACAGATTTTGCTGCTTCGACTAACTTCTCAAACATTTTTACATGCTACTGTTTTAAAACTATTGCACCGAACAGCGAGCACTCATTGTGCTAAACTAGCATATTAAACAGCTCAGTGTGCGTGCTCGAGTTTGGGCCCGTCTTAATATACGATTTAACTTTATGGCGCCATATTTTTGTTAGTCTAAATATGCGATATACATGTCGTGGAATCAACAATTTTAATTTAGTTACCATATGAATATGCATTAATAAGCGAAATTAAAAGATAAATATTTGTTTTACGAGCAAAAACACAAAAATAGAACAAAAATGAAGTGACGCTCGTATTAAGACGCGGCAAAATCGCGTATTAAGACGCACCCTTTGTAGTTGAAGCTATTTAGCAATTTAACAACTCTGGGGGGGGGGGGCTCCTAGAAATTTTTCACACCTGAAAAAGATTTGATTTTTTTGTCGATGGGGGTGTTTTAACCCTCTTAAATATCTTTTATGTAATAATCATTTGTTTCATGATTGTTTTTATATTAAGAAAATGGTGATGGTTTTCAATTTAAGACATTTTAATTGTCACAGACTTGAATAATGCGAATAGTTGACATAAAAAGAGGCACAATTTGCAAAGCATAAGGAAAAACTTTTAGGGCAATGAGTAATATGGTAGCGAAAGATTAATTTGTAAAACGTGATAATTTTGTGTCCGCTAGATGGCAGTTTCATTTTAAAAAAATAAGGTCCCACTTACAATTATCGCAGGTGAATAGCAAGTATGTATAAGCCATCTACCTTGTTAAGGCAATGACGCTAAATTTGGTGACAAACGGTCGGGAACTTTCCGAGATCTTAGCGGCCAAATAAAATCGAGTTACATTTATTTATAATGATGAGAAGGCCCTATTGACGACGGGTGGTAAGCGCGAATCAACTAAAAATAACTCTAAATTATTTGCTATCTACGGCAATATTAATTGCTATGCAATTTATGGGCTTACTTTTTGTTGTCCGTTCTTCCGTCCGTCAGTCCGTCCGTCCACCAAGTTATTACACCGGCTTTCAACTTTCTGACGTGCCGGTTCAAGCTCAGGAGAGGACAAATTTTTTTTTAATTAAATTAAAATTTGTTCTTGTTAATACCATTGATAACATGACTTTTTGACCGTCCGCTGGCTACTGACCAATGAATAAATGACCATTTGCCAAATTGTGATTCAAAATTTTAATTTATTTTCGTTTTTGAATTGGTATATTAGGTTAACATTGATAATTACCGTATGCCCGCCAGTCCTCCAACGTTCTTACACCGGCTTTCAACTTTCTGACTTGCAGTGCGGGTTAAATCCCCGGAGGGGACAATTTTTTTTTTAATTAAATTAAAATTTTGTTCTTGTTAATACCATTGATAATATGACTTTTTGACCGTCCGCTGGCTACTTACCAATGAAATGACCATTGGCCAAATTGTGATTCAAAATTTTTTTTTCGTTTTTGAATTGGTATATTAGGTTAACTTGATAATGACCCTATGCCCTCCCCTACAAGGGCCTATGCCTCTACTGATATGGGTTCCTGTGCCCCCCCCCACAAAAGCCGATGCCTCTACTAATGTGGGTTCGAATCCCGAAGAGGACAAAAAAAATTTTTTTTAATTAAATTAAAATTTTGTTCTTGTTAATACCATTGATAATATGACTTTTGACCGTCCGCTGGCTACTGACCAATGAAAAATGACCATTTGCCAAATTGTGATTAAAATCGATTTTTTTTATTATAATTATAGGCTAGTTATTTGGCTGTCTGCTAACCATTAGAAAAGATCACCACTGGCCAAAGTGATGGAACATATGTATAAGTAATTAACTACTCATTTTGCATGTAATACCCCCCTATAGGCATTCTCGCTCCTTCCCACCTTTCTCGCCCATAAATTGCATAGCAAATATGCTACTTTTATACGAAGTATAGATGAGTTTCGTTCCCCCTTCCCCCCTCCCCCTTCCCACGAGGGCCGAAGGCCCAAGTTTTGTTATTATTTTCGAGATGCTAAAAGAGATAGGGCTAAATTTAGCCAAATAGAGGGGAGCAAAAGAAGGAGGGGGGAGGTTGAGTGAAAGTGGCAAAGAAGGGCGGAGGGGATGGCAATAATCAAACTCGAGGGGATGGAGGGGAGTGAGAGGGGGGGGGGCAAAGAGGGGGGAATATAGGGAAATATTCAAACTCTAAGCAGGGGGTCAGAAAATTATATACGATTTTAAGCTAAAAGTTAGCCACACCAACAAGACAGATTTATAAAAAAAGGCACAAATGGCCCAGAAAAAGGCGAGACGAGACGAGAATTTGAAAAACGAAGTCGAGACTGAGACGAGAATTTTGAATTCGATGTCGAGACGTGACGATATGAGAATTTGTCGGCGAGATCTCGACGTTTTATTTAACGTTAGATTTTTTTAATTAATATGTATTTTAATTTGCATAATTTACATTTAAAGTATTATTAAGTGTATTTCAATATGTATGGAATATATTTTAGATTAAAAAAATTCCTAAGTGTAGTAACCATTGTATATTTTTGCAAAAAATTTAAAATTTGTCAATCATTTACCTAAGTATGGTTGACTCTTGGGGTAAGTGAATAATTTTATAATATATTTATCACATATTTGTATCCATAGAATTATTAAAGATAGATATTTTTATTAAATGGTATACAAAAAATTACCTACACGACTAAAAAATCTAAAAACGCGCTATAACTAAACGGATGGCATTGATCCGTGTATGGAAATCGTGTTGGATTTAACGATTTCCATTGTGATCTTTTGCCTGATAAAAAAGTAATCTTTCAAATCTAAACGCTAACATTACAAAATTTTAGGCTTAGAATGCGTTCTGATAGAATAGTAAATATTACTGAAGCATATTTAAACTTCGCAGTTATTACTCCTGCATAATGCGGTAATTATAAATTGCTGGTCAATCTGTTTGAATAAATAAACAAGTTAAGTGAAGGTGGCCTGAGACTTTTGAGCACCCGCCTAATGATTTCAAAATTACCATGTATATTTGATGACACCGTAATAGATTAAATTTTAAATCATGAGTTTTGTAGAAGTTTTTATGCTTAAACTGATAGTACACCTTCCACATTTTTGAACCTTAATAAGACATTACGTGAATACATAGTCTTGTCATATGCATTACTTTTCACATTATAAGCTGGGTTGACAGGTGCTTTAAAACTTACAATAATTTCTAAAATTGTGCAATATAAAATAAATACACGAACCTATACTGTATTCGATAAATAACTATTTAATGGCAAAGTTTTTAGAATTGGAAAGTAATTATTTGGAATATAAATTTGATTATAAAGATTTTTGTCATAAATTTAAATACGTGCGCGTTGAATAAAAGTTTAAAACCTTATGTTCTTAATCTATATAATGCTGATTTTAGTTGTTTTCACAACGTTTTAAAATTTGAACTAGTTATCAATTCTTTAAATAATTATAATATCATTAAAAGTCACTCGCACTTTGTGGTTTATAACGCTATAGTAAACATGCAATGAACACTATGGGCTATAATTGATGATGGTAATATCAATTGACTTTAACGTTTGCCTTAAATATGTTAAGGTCTACTTTGAAGCTTTAGCCCGAGTTAATAAAGGGTCTCAATTTGCTCAATTGTGCAACTAAGTTAGCTATAAGCGAACTTATAACTTTCTCAGTCACTTTAGAGTTGACGAACACAGAGAATTTGATAAAAATAATTTAATTTTCTATACTTCAAATTTATATAGTTTTTTTGGATCTGCACTTTCCATAGGAAATGTTATCTTTATGGATTAATTTATATCTTTATATTGCCAATGAGATGTACTCTTTAAAAAGTTTGTGTATTAAAGTTTTTCAAAAAATGTCAAAGTTTGCCATTTGGATTTTTTAACACTTATTTAATGATTTTAAACAGGAGATATTTTATTCCATATAAATTTTTTTTAAAAAGTCGAGACGAGACGAGAATTCTCGTCGAGACGAGACCGAGATTTTTCTAGACCGAGACGAGAGATTTTGTTTTCGAGATCGAGACGAGATCGAAAACTATTGAAGATAGGTACCACAATGGCCAAAGGCTGCGGGTACAAATATAAATTTTGGCCTCTGGCCAGGGTTAGACAAATAAAATTCAGAAAATTTAATTATGAGACGAGCCTCAAAATGTAATTAACAAAATAAACAGCAAAAATAAATGGGAATTAACAAGAATTTTCGGGCCAGGGTCACACAAATTAGAAGTAAGCAACGGTCATCATTAATTTGCAGGGAATTATTTAGCCAATTTTGCAATTATCCGTTATAAAGCAACAACGTAGACAAGTTGCCAATATAATTTTCTATAAAATGATGATCAGTTGGATACAAAAAAACAAAAATGGAATTAAGCATGGGCGTAGGCAGGGGGGGCGGCTGCCCCCCCCCCTTATTTAAAAAAATAATAATTTCAATACAAAAACCCTTAGAAATTAAAAAAAAATATGTTTTGCCACCCCCCCTCTTAATTAGCCAGAGGGGGGCAGCCGGACCCCCTGCCCCTCCCCTGCGGCTGCCCCCACTGCCTAATTAGAGGAGTTGCTTTTTTTCTTGCTCGCCGGAAAATTTTTGGCAAGTCGAGACCTTTATTTTTAATCTGCCCCCCCCCTAATTCAAAACCTGGCTACGCCCATGGAGTTAAGTGAGGTCCAAAAAATTAAAGCCGACGGTCATTAGTTAGCTGCTTAATATAGCTCTAAAAAGTTGTTACAATTAGAGTCTATTGATTAAAGTTCAGGTTTGGGCCAATGTTTGGCTTATTTTATAGCCTAAAATTTAGCCAAAATTATAATTTGCCATTATAAAGTGACTAGTTGAATAAGTTTTATAATTAATCAGTTGACGCTCAAAAATAAAATGGCTTTTGGCCACAGCCAGGGCCTGAGAAATTAAATTCAAACTGCAGATATTAATTATTGAATCTACAGATTAATAAAAACCAGACACATCACAATTAAAATATTATTGTTGAAAATAGCCAAAAAGTTAATTATCAATCAATATTAAAAATATAAAGCCCTCCTTTAAGTAATACAGCTACATCTATGCAAATTATTTGTTTTTAATAATTATTGATAAACATCAGATTCAGAAAATTTTTACAAAGATTTGTTCATATAATAAAAGTATTATAGCTCAAGATAATTTGTGTATATTATAAGGCAAGTATATTTATTCGATATAAAATGTGTAAGCTAATATTTTTTAATAGACAAGCAGATAAAAATTAGAAAAAGCAAAAGTTTGAATACATATGCTTTATCAAAATAGAATTAATCAACAGATAGGTTAATGCTCGTTCCCAATTTTGCAGTCAATTCACCTTTTAGTTTATCTTTAATTTTTGTAAGTTCTTCAATTTCATGCATAATTTGTATTTTTCTCTTAGCATATTGTTCATTTTGCTTCTCAATCCTCTTTTCGACTGTTTCTTTATCACAAAGAACAAAATTATCACCTATCATATAAGTATAAAGGAGTTAAGGCCACAATGATTTTAATAAACTAATTGTAAATTAAAAAGGATATGGTATTCTATCTTCTTCTGATATTAAAACTTCTTCAGAAGCATCTTTTAAAGTGTCAAGATCTTTCTAAAATATAAATTTATATTTTAATGCTTTGTACGAACCTTGATTTGAGCTAACTCCACATGATATTCTGCATCTTTTGCATGAGTTATAGCAAAGGTATTGATTTTTTCTTGATCTTCCTGTGTTATATTAACATCAGAATCCTAATATTTTAGATAAAAATTAAAAGAGGGTTATTAAACTTGTTTTTTTGTGCCCATAACAAATATACAAAAATCATATGTTAGGCCATCGAATCTTTTTATATAACAAATTTGCAAGGACGTAGCCAGGGTTTGATCTAGGGGTCGGGCAAACAGATTGAAGGAGGTAAGATTATTAAGTACAGAAAAATGTCATAATTTTGTTAAATCAGAGAATATGTCGTTGTTTTGTTGGGGTGGACATTTCTTAACGCATATTAATCATTTGTCATAATTGAACTAAAATTTTGAGGGAGAACTAATGCAAATGTACAGTTTTCAAAATCAAATGTAAATTTCACCTAATTTGTAAACTATTATCAATTTTAATATGAAAAGGAATTTATCCCTAGAAATTGTAACTTTTACTGTGGTACAAGTGTCCATATGCGTAGGCAAAGGGGAGCGGGTAAGGGTTTTGGGGTTAACCGCCTCCAACCACCCCCCCCCCCTTCAAGGACTATGAATTTTTTTATAGAATTAATTTAACTTAGATCGTATTGACAATTCCATTTTTACATAAAAATGATGACATGTTTTTCCCAACTTAGCGTTTTTAAATCTTTCCGCTACACCAGCGTCAATTGTATTAAAAATTAACAAGATTTGTCTGGACAAACTCACGACAATGTTACATATCGTAAAAATCTTTTATTAAAGATACAAATTTTTATATTTACTTCTAGAACCCTGCAAAATGGATATTTACCGGCACGAGTCAGGCCCGAATTAACAATTTTTAATTTGTCCGGCCCCAGCCTGAGATCCTTGGCCTTAATAAAACTTTAGGCAAATTCATATTTGAAATTTATTGACTGTTTTTATTCTTAATATAAAACAAGGATTGGAATAAATTCTCTTGTTAATTTTTCATTTTTTAAAATTAAGCACAATTCAATCTGTATAAATAATTTTTTAGCAGTTTAATATAAATAAAATTTGCAATTTTAATCAACAAATTATTATAGACAGCAAGGAGGCGCTAGAGTGTTCTATATGATGCCCGCTTCGCGAAGATACATATATTTTAAAACGATTTGGGTTTATTTAAATCATATTTTATAAATGGGTTGCCTTGAGTTTAATTTAGGCTGATCTTGGGCTTCAAGTCGAACTGCTTCATCAGGCCAAACTATTACATTTTGCCTGAGCCCGTTTTGACTCGGCCGATTCGCGTTGTCCGTGCAGAGCTCTATTTTTGAAAAAAGAAATTTAAGCCCCCCCCCCTTAAATGAAATTTTGCGTAGACCCATGTTAATTTGTTATGACAGTAGTTAAGGAGCGCATTTCTGCGCCGTTTTGGCAGAATCAGAAGTAAGAGTGCATAATATTCATTAGGGCTCCGGAACTTTACATCTTTTGGATTGATGTAAAGCACCATATTTTTAGAGACTACCAAATCATATTAGTGAAAATGTCTTAGAATATATATCTATATTATACTGTTGTGCTAAAAAGGTTTTAAAATATGACTTAAACAACTAAACAATTTTGCATCCTCACATATCGTTTGGGTTCTACATGGTGCCACGTTTTGGAAGATGAAGGGATATTGTGTGTAAAATTCATGAGCTAACATGATGAGCTGATCTGATCCGAAGCGTTAATCAATGGGGCTATAGTCGCCACGACTATTAATTCGTCACCTCGCCTTCTCAATATGTGGTATTTTAAGGTTTCTTCCACTTATTTCATGGTGAATTGTAAGTTAATTCATGTTTTTTAGGTCAAAAACATGATAAATAAATAGTATACAATAAATTAAAAAGGTGACAAAAATACACGAAAAGCCTCTAGCTACGCCCATGTATGCGGAGTATAGGTTATGATTTTTTCGATCGGGCTTAGAATTTAAATGGGATTCCCAAGATTACATGAATAACTAAAATATTCCCATGGGTGTAGTCAGCATTGGTATTAGAGGGAGCAATAATGATTAAGGAAGAGGCAAAATGATCATTTTTAGAAATTTTAACCATAATTGTAATAAATTTTAACAGATTTTTGAATTAGAGAGGGGCAGGCGCCCCTTCCTGGCCCCCCCCTTGGCTACGCCCAAAAAGTATTCCACAAAGATTTACCCGATTTAAGTAATATAATTTGATATCCGCGCAAGTCTAAAATTAACCAAGTAGGAAAATTTATCAATTAAAATAATTTACCATTGAATGGGATTCTACCTACATTATAATAATTTTTACCCGTCAACAAAATTTATAAGACCCTAAACCTTGCCAAAGACGTCATGAAAACCAAATAAGAGGCTCTGTTAGTGTTGTGAAGGGCGCTCTAGAGGGCGCGCCCTACAGTCTGTTGAGGTAGTAATGTAGTCTTAATAAAAAGAGCCACACCCACACTGTTAGTCTCCTTTTCTTGTGAAAACATTCAGTGTGGGTGTGTTATAAACCGACCACTGGTGTATTATTTTTTCATAGATACCTTGAGGGACCATTTAATATATGCTTAGGGGTGTTAGCTAGTTGTTATTATCCTCAACAAGGTGTGTGCTGTTCTGCGTGCAGTCATGTATAATATTCTAAGCTATATTAACTATGACTTTGTTAATACAATAGAAGGTGCCGGACATTGAATTTTTACTCCTCTTAAGCCAGGGGCGTGCGTAGGATTTTATTTAAAAAAGGGGAAGGGAGGGGGGGGGGTGGGTTTTCAAATTGTTTTCTTAAATATTAAATAATTATAGGCAAAAATTAAATTTTGCAATTTGATTAAAGATTTATATACATAATGTAGCTTCCATGTGATGTGAGTTAGTCCAGCCAAATTAAGATTTTACAATTGAGGCTGATGTAAAGAAGATGAGAATATAAAGAAACTAATTTGGTATTAAAATATTCTAACACAACACATTATCTAACTTTGTAATTGTCTTACATTTGTTCTTATAATAAAAAAAACCAAATTATTTTGATAATAGATACCCAATTTTAAAATTAACATCAATTTCTTCTATTAAATTCATTTTCAGTTGTTTCCCCTTTTTAACTTGAAGGCTTGGTGTCTTTGTTATGCCCGTCCAAACAAATAATGTTTATAAGCCCTTGTAATTTTTAAACAAATGATAAATTTGTTATATCTTTTATCTATTTGTTATCTATAAAAAGTAAAAGCACAACAAACATTTTATTTGAAAAGATCAATTTATTAACATAGTGAGAATACAACAATAAAAATCATTTATTTTATTTATTGAGTGTTCCAGTTATTTAAACATAGACAATATTCCCTCCCCCTCATGCCTTAATTGTTTCATCAAGGTGATGGTTAATGTAATATCACACATGTGGCGGTTCTATAAAAACAAGAGCGCTCGCTCCATAGTAATTTTATCTACAATTTAGGACCATGGGGGAGGGAATTAGTAACAAAAAAGGGACCTTACACTAGGGACGCACATCTTACTATGAACCTTTACAATGGTGTGGTTACTTAGTCTGTTTACTCCTTTTAAAGCGCTGGTCTGAAATGACGCGCTTTAACACAACACTAGACCCTATTTACATTTTTATCCTGTTTGGCATCTTAGGCTCTGTAACTTTTGAACCTTGTATATTAGCTTATTTAAAGAATTGGCAGGCTCTTCTCTTTTTAAAATAATTCACAAGATTATTATCAATAGATATTGAATGCAATTTGTTTGTAAATATATCCGTTTGCAGACGATACTTGTGATGCTTTCAATTTTTTTTTTCAATTATTTGGTCCCACAGTCGTGGGGCTTGTTTTGATGAGCTTCTTCCAACTTCATGGGGTAAGGGTCATGTTTGATGAATCTTGTTAATTTTCATAACTTTGCCGACTTGCCTTTTCCACGTGATACGACGTCATCATCTTTCCCGGTTCCTCTATGTCCAATCCTTTCCTATGCCCATACCACCTTAGCCGATTTTTGTTATTCAAGTCAACCATAGGTTGAATACGTAATTTTGTCCTGAGAACTCGTCATATGGTCGAGCTTAGCTCTTACCCAAGTATATCGGTATCATATAGCTATCCCTCCACTCGTTAGGCATTTTACTCATTTTCCAGATATTGTTAAAAAGTTTGCACGTGTGATTGAGGTCAGCTCTAATAACTGTGAGCCCATCTTTACCAAATTAAAGTAGCGTATCTTAAAATTCAACAATCTTTTTGCACTGAACACCAGTTTGATGAGCCTATGCTGATATAACGTTTATCGTAATAGATTTGAAGCGAAGCTATATCGCCATAATTCTGTCATTGATTTTTTTAACGTCGAAGACAGTTTGTTAAAATTCTTCCGATCACACTATACTGACACCATAACGATAAGTTTCTGTGCCGTAAAAATATGATTTGTATCCGTCATTTATAAATTCGGCTTTTCGGCCCTTCCATTTGGGTCTCTCCTATACAAGCGATATCAATTTATCTCCTCCTTAGAAACGTCAGTCAATTCTCTGCTCTTACTTGTTGTGGTACTCAAGCCACCTGGCATTTTCAATTTATTTTTATTCCTATCCTATTCTATCCTATATAATTTAATGTCTATTTTTATATGCATTTACCTCCTTTGTATATTTCAATAACCGCGATATGTTTAATTATAGACGGCATTGCTTTGTTCTGAGACATCGTGGATAGACGATGCTAAGCGATAAAACATCGAGGAAGAGAAAGACATCTGTGCACCTTCATGAGAAAAGAATTATTATCATTGTTATTGTATTACTCAAAACACTATGTAAAAATCATCAACACAATTTTATTTTCCATCCTTAAAAATCAGTTATAAAAATATTGTATCGTTGTTCCAATTATTGTCGGAATTTAAGTGAGTACTTTGATAATTCATGTAAATAAAGTTTTTTAATAATCTGATATAATATTTATCGATGGAGTAATTAATTTATTTCAAAGAGTTGATACTTGTCAATGACCTAAACTTAATTTAATCGCTTCTGTTTGTGGAGAGAACGGTAGCATTCGTTTATTTCCAGCACGCTCCAGGTGAAGAATGCGTTCGTCGCTTAAGAGGAACGCCCTAGCTTGGTTTTCATGCTGCTTCTTTGTTGCAGTAAACAATTTGTTTTAAATGAAATCAGAGGGTATTGATATCCCGACTTCCCATGCCTAACTGAACTTTGTTGGTTAGGCGCTTGACTACCTAGTATTCATTTTGATGCAAGCATCCCTATTAATTGGATTTTTGTTAATACCAACTTGTATTATAAGTCAATCCAGCACTTCCAGTTCACTAGCACAACATTCAAAACCCCAGAATTAGTCTGCCCCTTCACCAATAACCTTGCCCAATAGGTGGCCCCACCAGAAACAAACTCAAATTTGTATTGAGCAACCAAAGGCATAGCTTCTTGAATCACGAGAGTGCGCAAGCTCGACCACCGCCTCATGGTATTTCTGGCTCATCTGAGAGAAAAATAATCACACATTTGTTATTAATTCAACCTCTTGCTAAACATTTATTTAAAGTTTTGACGCTAAACTGCCATAAACTAATATACTAAGATGTTATCATAATTCCGTCTTACATCTTTCCATCAAACTCTGCTAATAAATAAATGTAGTCCGTGCAATGTTAAAGTAAAATATACACCACCGATATTGGTGGCCCACCCTTGTTATACGCACCCTTCTTCCCAACCCTTGTTATACGCAACCTTGTAAATGGATACAACCAATTTGATGACGTCCAAATTAAATCAGAGAACGCTATGTTTTTTAAATTGCCCCCCTTTAATCGTTTAAATCCCCGCTTAAGGTTTGTACAAATAGAGGCCCTTTTCACGATAGGCCGAATAACATCTGAGTCTAGCAAACTTGGATACGTGATTGAATGCCTCCCCCAAGAAGTCTCAATCGAAATCCAAGATTATTTGCGAAATCTACCGTTTGAGGCTCTGTACACGACCATCCGGACAGTTATCATCGACCGCACAACAAAGTCGGACTCATCACGATTAAAAGACTTAGTCTCCAACGTGCAATTGGGTGATCGTACACCATCACAACTCTATAGACACATTAAAGCCCTCCTGGGTACCGCCAAAATGGATGACGTCATCTTAAAACAAGTGTGGTTGGATAAGCTTGACAACAACATGGCCAGCATCTTGGCAATTTGTGCAAGCGATCAAACTTTAGTCAAGCTGGCTGAAACAGGTGATAAAATTGCGGAAACATACCATACGCCTCAAATATTCAATGTCGCCCTTCCCACAGATTAAACGATGATATCGAGACGCTCAGAGACATGGTCAATAAACTGAGCGTGAGCATCGACACATTGCGGCATGAGGTGAGTCTAAATAATCGTTTTACGTCGAGAAGTGGGTCTAAATTAAGGCAATTTCGATCCCCTTTTCAACCCCGCGCAGACGTTCCCCAAGATTGGTGTTGGTATCACCAAACTTATAAGGAGGCCACTAAATGCCATCAATCTTACAACTATACGCTTTCTTCGTCAAACCCATAGGCCTGCCAGAATCCGCGACACTTGGTTCAGGCCATAACACTAGTCGCTTATTTTTTATTTATGATAAATCCACCAAGATTCGTTTTTAAATAGATACCGGCGCGGAACTCAGTTTCATGCCACCCCCACGTAACCACCGTCTCACCCCCTCACACATCCTCCTCCAAGCTGCAAATAACAGTTCCATACTGACCTATGGCCAGAAATCAATGGAACTGGACCTTAGCTTGCGGAGAAGCTTTCAATGGGTTTTTACAATCGCGGACGTTAAGACACCTATCATCTGGGCTGATTTTTTAAATCTTTACATAAATGTTTGTTAGACCCTAAGACTACTTTAAAGTCTTATGAGCGATATATTGACTCGAACTTGTATAATTTACAACTCGCAATAAAAATTCATCGTATTTTAAAAATGTTTTGAAAGAGTTCCTCGATATATATGCCCCTCCAAATTACAGGTCACGCGTAAGCCACCAAGTAGTCCACCACATACGTACACAAGAACCACCCGTTTATGCCAGACCTAAACGCTTAGACCCTGTCAAGCTAAAGATTGCCAACAAGAGTTTACACACATGCTCAAACTCGGCATAATTCAATCCTCAAAAAGCCCCTGAGTTCTTCGCTGCACATGGTTCCGAAAAAAACTCCAGAAGGTTTGCTACCGTGTGGAGATTACCGAGCCCTTAACGTTCTAACTATACCAGATCGTTACCCATTACCACACCTGCATGATTTCTCGCTCAGCCTAGCAGACACAATCATCTATACAAAAATAGATCTAGTCACAGCTTACCATCAAATACCCGTAGCCTTGGAAGATATCGCAAAGACTGCAATAACTACATCTTTTGGTCTTTGTGTTTGCAAATGCCTTTTGGTTTCGAAATGCTGCTCAAACATTCCAACGCTTCATTGACCAAGCTATCCGTGGTCTCAATTTTACCTTCGCATATTTGGACGATATTTTAATTGCAAGTACATTAACTAGTGAACATTTAGACCACTTACGTAAGGTTTTTACACGATTAAGAGAGTTTGATATAAAAATTAACCTGGACAAGTGTCAATGGGGATGTTCTTCTCTGGATTTCCTAGGACATCATTCCCCACAAGGTTTAACGCCAATATCGGAGAAGATCTCGGCCATCAAGAATTTTGCCACCCCGACCACTATGACACACAACCACGTCGTTTCGTGGGAATGGTAAATTTTTACAGGCGTTTTATACCCAACTCTGCACTCCTTCTACAACCACTGACGGATCTCCTCAACGACACAAAAGGACCATTTGACATGACGCAGAGCGCCCACGGCGCATTGATTAAAATAATACTCGATGAAATCTCGACTCTTAATCATTTAGTGGATGGTGCCAACATCTCTATTACAACTGACGCGTCAAACTCTGCCATCGGAGACGTTCTACATCAGATCGTAAAAGGGGAAATCAGTCCTGTATCCTTTTCCTCCCTAAAATTGAGCAAAACACAAACTCGATATAGTACATTCGGGAGAGAACTGCTAGTAATTTATCTTTCAATTAAACATTACCGACACATTTTAGAAGGTTGCGACTTTACAATTTTTACTGATCACAAACCGTTAACTTACGTTCTCACTTTTAAATCCGATAATTACTCGCCGCGCGAAATACGACAATTAGACTATAACTCCCAATTTACTTCAGATATACAGTTTATTAAAGGTAAGGCGAATATAGTAGCAGACACTTTGTCCCGAATCGATATCGATTCCATACAACAACCAAACTCCATTCAACAACCAAACACATCACTCACAGAAAGAATTGCTATGACACAAAAACAAGAGCAATACCAACTAGAAGAGCTCGAAAGCCTTAAACTGGAACAACGCTTAATTCCAGGTACAAATTTAACTATTACGTGTGATACATCTACATCGACTTCGAGACCTTTAGTACCTAGGACGCTCCGAACACATAGTTTTTAATCAGCTACATGGTTTTTCTCACCCAGCCTTACGCCCAACACTTAAACTAATCGCCCAACGATTCGTCTGGCCGGGAATGAACAAAGATATACGCGATTAGACAAAGCAATGCATGACAAAAATGCAAGAAATAGACACGTAATATTAAGCCCAGGCGCGTTCGCTGAACCAGACGCAAGGTTTAGCCACGTACATGTAGATCTCATCGGACCCTTACCACATTCTAACGGTCACATTTACATTTTTACCGCCGTTGATCGTTTCACTCGATGGCCGATTGCAATTCCCATTAATGACGCAACAGCCGAAACCGTTGCATGCACAATTTTGACATACCAACATTGGTGTTCGAGCGACATTAACCACGGACCGGGGACCGCAATTCCAATCAACCCTTTTTAAACAGTTATCTATTTTACTCGGTTATCATCATATCACTACGACAGCTTACCATCCACAAGCCAATGGGATGGTAGAGCGATTTCACCGACAGCTCAAAAGTTTAATCATGACAAAAGGTGACGTTACCCGTTGGTCCGAACTTATTTCCCTTGTACTCCTAGGGATTCGCACATTGTCAAGGAAGACCTCGCCTGTTCAAGCGCTGAGCTGGTATACGGTACTTCTTTACGACTCCCAGGAGATTTTTTACAACCGTCGGATTGCGACATTAACGCTGCCGATTACATACAACGCAGTCTACAGCAATTTGATGATGTCCGATTTACACCTTCCAGACCAGGGTTTCTTTTAGGGGGGAGCCTTGGGCAATTTCAAATACCCCCCCCCCCCGCCCCCCCGCCCCCCCGGAGAGTTTTGATTGAAGGAAGCATGAACTCAAGTTCCATCATGAAGTCATAAATTATATTAATAGGCTAAAATTGAAATTCAATAAATTATTTTAATTTGTCAATAAAAAAAATATAAAATTGGCGAAATTAAATTTTTTTTACAAATTAGGTGGAAATCATTCATAGACATTATTTTTTAACATCTGTGAACCCTAATTTACAATCTTGAAAGTTACAAATTATCTTTAATTAAAAAATATCAATAGGTAAATAAACATAAATAAATGCTTTTAGAATTATTAAATCACTATCTTACTTATAAACTTAAAAAGAATTATTATTAATAATAGATTCTATTGTTTGTTTTTTATTGATATAATATGCTTATTTTGAATCGCATAAATATAAAAGTACTCTTTTACACTACTTTAGTAAAAGGAAAAGCCTAATAAAAAATATGGAAATATCATTTAATTTGGAATAATTTTAATTGTGTATGGGTATTTGTGTTTATATAAAATAAGACATGAATATGTTTGTTTGTAATAGGTAAAGATGGGACTGAATTTAAAAAACTCTTGTTTTATCTCTTACTATGGGAAATTATGGTAATTATTTTTAAGCATTAGATATTTTAAATATATTTAAGGCAGATATTATTCTGCTTCCAGCAGTGAAATTCACATGAACTCTGAAAGAGGCAAGAAAGATTCTGGTTTTAATATAGAAGTTATATATATATATTTTCATGTTTTAGGTCAAGATGAAAATTGTAATTCTACTGGAGTGGGGAAAACTGTCTCTTCTTTTTCTTATGATAAAAATGCTGGTAATTAAAATTATGCAAGTTGTTTTTATTTTATTAATATACTAGCTGTGCCCGGCCAAGCGTTGGGCTCAGTCCTTCAGTGGTTAAATAAATATAACCTATTAATAAGACTTATCTAAAATGGGGTCATATATGAAATAATTTATAATGTGAAAGGTCCGAATGCTAATGCAAATAAATATCCATAATATTCATTTAAGAGCGATATAAAATATTTATTAATAATAATTCATAAGAGTATATGTAATAAATGATTATACAATGTTATTACCTAAACATATTTATATAAAACAACATGGCATTAACACGTGACAATGTAATGAATTGCGCATTATTGGCATCTTATGATATATTTGAATAAACTATAAATTGGACTTTGAAGCTTTGTAATATTGGCGACGAGGATGGGATTCGAACCCACGCGGGAAAATCCCAATGGATTTTAAAAATGTTAGAATGCTCTCGGGTTCGGGTTAAAAAAGTGACCTCGCAACTGAAAAGAATATCCATGGCTGAATTTAATCCAGAAATTCATTCAATTGAAGATTATCTGTACAATTTAGATGCCATCCTAGACATAAAAGGAATTAAATCTAGTCTAATAGTTAAAAAGAAGATAGTTTTGGCATACATAGGATTACCAATAATCAAGGAACTGAGGGAAATTTTATATCCCATGACTTTAAATGATGCAAAATGGGAAAATCTTGAAAAGGCCTTATATCAAAGATATCAACAAATAAAAACTATTTTTGCTCATAGGTTAGATTTGATGAACTTAAGCAGATTGCCTGGTGAAAGTATTTTAGAATTGTCAGAAAGAATTAGAATATGCTTAAGTAAATGTGCATACATGCATGACTTTGATGAAAGAGCCCGAGATCATTTTATTTTTGCCCTTAAATTTAAACCATTAGAGTTGGAACTTAAGACAAAATATCCTGATACTCTAGATGAGAAAGGCAAGCCCCTTCCTTTAAAAAGAATTATAAATATGGCTTTATGTATGGAGAGAGCTGAAGTAGAGACAAATGGTGATTCTGAGGAAAGACTTTTTAAACTAAAACATGACACTAAGAAACAGTTGAATGATCACAACAAGAATGATAACAAAACATTATTTAAATGTTCAAGGTGTCTAAAACAACATGCAAAATTTCGTTGTCCAGCCTTTACAGCAACATGCTTCAGATGTCAAAAGAAAGGTCATTTTGCTATAGCTTGTCGTAGTGTATTAAATCAAATGACTCTCGAAAATGATAATGATGACTCTGGTGATTCTATCAAGCGTGTATGTCAATTATCTAAACGAGCCACAATAGAGGTTAAATTAAATGGTCAAAATTTCATAATGGAATATGACACGGGGGCTCAGATTAGTCTTATCAACCTTAAAATGTGGAAACAAATAGGGAAACCCAGATTGACCAAATGTATATCTCCCAAAGCTTATGGTAACCAGCCAGTAGAAACGTTGGGCAAAACATTATTAAATGTCCAGATGGGGAAAATTAATCATAATTTGACAGCTGTGGTTACAAAGACAGATGATGTCCCCTTGTTTGGATTACCATGGATTATAAAATTCGGATTAAATATTCCACAAGAAGTAAAAGTTCATCAAAAAATCAGATGCAACAAGTCCGAAGTTCCACTGTATTCGTGGAATGTAGCAGAACAGCCTTGGGAACGTATACATATGGACTACGCGGGTCCCATAGATGGATATTTTTGGTGCATAGCTGTTGATTCATATTCAAAATGGGTCGAACTCCACCACTACAACGACCATTAAAACCATGCGCCAATGGTTTGCAAGATGGGGAGTTCCAAAACAGATCGTTACAGACAACGGTCCTCAGTTTCGAAAATATGAAATGGAACAATTTTGCAAATCTTTAAACATAAAACACATCAGATCTACGCCATATCATCCAAAAACAAATGGATTGGTGGAAAGAGCTATTAGAACTATAAAGAGCAGATATCAAGCACGCAGGGAATATACCAAAGATCCCGAGTCATGTATGCTTGACGTGTTGATGGGGTATAGAATCAGTGAACACTCATCAACTGGGAGAACACCGTCGAAAGTGATGATGGGGAGAAACCTAAAAACGTCACTCGATTGGATACAATCAACAGTCGGAAATTACATAGAACAAAAGACAGAGAAAAGTGAAAACAGGCAAAGGGACAAAGCTGTTACCAGAGAGTTTATTCCAGGTCAGGATGTATAGGTAAAAAATGAGATCAAAAAAGGATGGCGGCTGGGGAAAGTCCTTAGCGAAATGGACCTTATTCCTACGTGGTCGATACGATGAATAGAACCGTGAAAAAGCATAGTGACCAGCTAAGGGAACGATACCAGCCAACCAAGAATGTTAGAGAAGAGAGCGATGACGAAATAAATTGCGATGACGAAGGCGTTGAAGATATCGTTACAGAAAGCACAGGGCCTCGAAGGTCAAATCGAGAAATACATCCTCCTAAGCGGCTTATTCAAGAAATTTAGTTCTAACTATTAGCGAAGGGAAATGTAATAAATGATTATACAATGTTATTACCTAAACATATTTATATAAAACAACATGGCATTAACACGTGACAATGTAATGAATTGCGCATTATTGGCATCTTATGATATATTTGAATAAACTATAAATTGGACTTTGAAGCTTTGTAATAGTATATAAGCATTAAAATATGAAAAGCTTATTATAATGTATGGGTTATAAAGAGCTGTATGAAAATTTTGGCTGAAAGTATAGTGTAAAAAATGTTGTAAATAGTAAAATAAAACCTGCAAGGGAAAGTTGATGGATAAAGGGTAAATCAATGATAGGATGAAAAATAGGTAATACACGTACAGTATTATAGCTTCTTGTGAATGTTTCGTCAAATTTGGTTATAACTCTGGCGTAATAAAAAGGGGAGAAATGCTATAATAAATATAAAATCATAGAATTTAAAAGGTGATTATACGCGAGTAAAATCAATTGGCTTTAATGGTAATTGCTAAAAGTTATGAGTGGATAAATAGAAATGTTAAGCTGCGAAGCATCTCTTACCCGAACCTACAACTCTCTTTATAACGCCTCACTACTTTTCTGCATGCATAATGCCTTAGAAAGGAACAAATTGCTATAATGCTTGGGGATAGACAATATTTTTAGTCATGTTATTATCTGTGTAGATATACAAATTTTGTGGATTGCCGACGCGCGAACATGCAACATATAATTGTCCGAGACTGGCCTTGAGCTTTGTTAATGGTAATGATATATCTATAACCTGCTAATCCAACTTCGGGTGGAATTTGAGAATGGATAAGGATTGTTGTCAGTAAAGCTCTAAAAACACAAATGTAATTTTCAAATTTGCATTAGAGTTACCTCTTGTTTCACAGGGATATAAGAAATTTGAGAATGTTATTTGATGATTATAACCAATCTTCACAGGGATAAAAATTTTAGTTATAAGAATTGTTGTCAGTAAAGCTCTAAAAACACAAACGTAATTTTCATATTTGCATTAGAGTTACCTCTTGTTTCACAGGGATATAAGAATTGCTAAGGATTGTTGGCAGTGAATCAAATTTGCATTAGTGAGAATGTTATTTGATGATTATAACCAATCTTCAAGGATTGTTGTAAAGCTCTAAAAACACAAATGTAATTTTCAAATTTGCATTAGAGTTACCTCTTGTTTCACAGGGAAATGAGAAATTTGAAAATGTTATTTGATGATTATAACCAATCTTCACAGGGATAAAAATTCAAGTTATAAGAATTGATAAGGATTGTTGTCAATAAAGCTCTAAAAACACAAATGTATTTTCAAATTTGCATTAGTAAGGATTGTTGACAGTGAAGCTCTAAAAACAATTATAAAATTAAGAATTTAAAATTTGAAAATGGTATATATTTGATTATAACCAATATCCGGTTTAGAAACAGGAAATATGATTCTTGATGCGCGCTTTGATTATTATAACAATATTTTCACGTCAAACGTTTTGATACGTAAACCTTTAACAGAGCACGCGTCTTTTTTATATTATAAAATTGTTGATGTTTTACGGTTTTTAATTATTTAGTTGTAACAGATATATATTTAAAAAAATAACCCAAAGGTGAATAAAAATAGTGAAATATGTGACAAAAGATTAGTAGAAAAACATTTAAAACTATGAGCACAACTCTAACATAAAATTATAATCGAGATAAGCGTTGTAGCTGACGTCCGCTAGTGCCAACCAAATTAAAAAACATGGTTCCCGCTGTCGTAGTGTGATAGTGTTTACAAACCTTCTACAATGCTAAGGCAATAATCTGGCCAAATTTGGTGGCAATCGGTTGAGAACATCAAAAGTTATTAGCGCACAAAAAAACGGGACTTAGATTTTTATATATATATAAATATTGATAAAGATGAGTGTATTGGTAACTCTACTAATTGCTCAGTCTCTGAAAGTAAAAAACATGGGCAAAATTTAAAACTTAAACCATCATATAAATTTATTTTCATAGACATCTAAATACAAATGGCTAATTTTTGATGAAGCCTTAGGTGGGGCTTTATGCTCTGTCTGTTCTCTTTACAACAAAAACGATTTATTTATTCAACAAAAAACAAAGAGTGTGTTCATTAATGTCCCGTTTACAAATTACAGAAAAGCGACAGGAGAAAGAGGAAAGCTCGACTGAATACCAAAGAAAGGCAATGGCCTTTGAAAATATGCGCCATAAACACCAACCGGTTCATATTATCCTTAATTATCAATCTGATGCTGAAATTGCGGAAAATAAGCAAGCTATTAAAATATTGATGAGAAGTCTATACTTCCTAATCAAGGAAGACGTTTCTTATACAACGAAATATGAAACCATTATAAAAAATTTGATGGCCCCCTGCATTTCAGACTTAGCAAAATGGTTAAGTAAACAAAGTGAACGTTCTAAATATTGTAGTAAAGATACCGCCAACGAGTTATTGCAATCAATGGGCGAGGTTCTTGATAAAATAATAATTGCAAAACTTAAAGGCAAAGATTTTTCTTTAGCAGATGAATCAACCAATATTGCCAACCAATCCGAACTTTCGATATGTGTTAGGTATGTCTCTGAGGGTGTGATTAAAGAAAAGTTTTTGTGTATAGTCCCCCCTTTTAAGCACTTGTTCGGATACAATTTTTAATTGTATTGAAAACCAAATTAATAAAAGGGGCCTCTCTCTATATAACATTGTTGCTTGTGGATTTGATGGGGCCGCAAACTTTTCAGGCTGTATTTCTGGAGTACACAAACTGATTTCTAAAAAAAATGGGAGAGATGTCCTTTACATTCATTGCAGAGCCCATGTCTTATCTCTTGTAGTTACAAGTGCAAGAAATAAATTTCCTTATGTCAAAAGATTTTTTTATCCTTGAATGACATATAAACTCTTCCATCAGTCACCTAAAAGAGAAAATATTTTTCATTAAACCAACAGATCTTGGAAGAACCTATTCTCAAGATTCCCCAGCCTACCGATATACGTTAACTCAGTCATTACAATACTCTAAACGCCATTAAAAGAGCTTATGGGTCTATAATGATGACCTGTGAACATCTCCATAAAGATGGGGCAGATTTAGCCTCCTTAGCAGGAGGCATACTCCTTGAAATGCGGAAATCCAGCTTCTTATTGATGCTTTGTTTGTTAGTTGAAATATTGGGCACCGTATCTCAATAAAGCAAATGTCTACAAACTAACCTACCACTGGAATCCCTTCCGTCATTAATAACGTCGGGAACGTCTCATTTAGAATCCATTTATGACAATATAGTCTTGAAAATAATGATTTTTTTAATTATTATGCCTTAATGACAAAAGTATCACTGAAATGTGACATTAGTGAAAATAAAGCCTGCAAAGACGCTCTGGGAAAGTTTTACTAAGACTGTTATATCTGAAATTAATAATAGGTTTAATTAATCTGCAGTTTAGCTTATTTCAGGATGCTCATTTTTCCAGAGTTTTGAAAGGCTCCAACAGATCCGAGAATCTGACGTAAAAATGATGTGTCGTCATTTTCGCGACGTTGATGAAGAATATCTTTATGCCGACATATTCAAATTTCTTGCGGCTACTTTGAATGGATCAGAAACACCTTTAAAATTTATTCAAAAATGCAATTTGGGGTATGAAGAGTTGAAACGGTTCGGTGCCAAACTAATGACATTACCTTTGACAACGGCAACTGTTGAAAGGTCCTTTAGTGCAATGAACCGAATTATGGTTGCATTAAGAAACAGGCTAGGGGAGATATCTTTAGACTGTGTGAGAATATCTATAGAAGGGGCTGACCTTCCTACTGAAGAATATCTAGATATGGCGATGAAGGAGTATGCCTTTAAAAAACAAAGAAGAATTCGGTTACTTTCTTAAAAGAACACTTGCCCGTTAAAACATTACATGTATTTATTTAGTGATTATGCGTGTATGTATCTATTTATATATCACTTATATCACCAGTAAAAATCAGTAAATATTATACAAAATGGTTTAGCAATTAAAATTTCGGAAGTTGAAAATACCCCCCCCCCCGGAGCATTTTTTTTAAAAGAAACCCTGTTCCGGACCATCAAACATCAAACCCTAAATTTCCGACAATTTAATTTTATCCACCCATGTTTTTATAAGGACTGACCGGCTACGCAAAGCCTGTCCCCCTTATGAAGGACCTTTCAAAGTGATTGAAAAGCATGCTAAATTTTTTATCATAGGTCACAATGGAAGGACGACACCGTCTCGATTGATCGATTAAAACCAGCTTTCCTCGAGCCTAAGGTTGATAACCCGAATTGATCAATTGACCCAAATTCACCCAAACCAAACAATCACTCACCGAATCAAAATTTAGACCAACCGACAATTATTTGTTCTACAAAACTTAGCGCAACACTTTCTAATCCAACCATTACCAAGTCTGGTCGACAAGTTCACTAACCCAAAAAATTTGTTAATTTTGTATGAACTCCGTTTTTACCCTGCGGAATATTTGTTGCATTTATTACTGTTTAATTGATTGCTCGCGGCATATTACTTATGTCTACTTCGAAACTTAATTGACTCATTTACATTACCTTACTACTTCGCAACGTTAATTGACCTATCACATATAGCTCGCGGATTGACCACTAAATGTTGATTGATTTAATGTATTTCAATTAATTCGAAGGCGTGTAAAACACTTCTTTACAACTTACTTTTCTCTCAAACGTTTGACATTTATTGGATATTTAATAAAGTATTTATTACTTTATAATTTGGTATTTACTTCTCGATACCTACTTTAACAATATTCTATTAATCTTATACTTATTATTAATATTATTTAGTTTCCTTCAACTGCATAATCGCCATTTAATCCCAGCAATTAATGCACATTCTAGCAGCATATTTAATTTTGAAATTATTAACTTTTCCATTGTTAATAGATTTATGTAAGAGAGCTTTACATTCAAATTTATGGGTGGTTAAAGCTTAGTGCTATTTCATAGTAGCTTCAAATTTTTTAATTTTAACTTTATTTTCTAATGGCATCCCTTCCTGATATTCACATTAAACTGCATTCAATTTCCAAAAAAGCTTATATTTTATCTCTTTCGGCCTTAGATAGATAGATAGATAGGGCCGCCCCGACTAACAGTCGTTTTTTCTTAACGTTTACTCGCGTTAAGACGAGTGAGAGTCTACATCTTTAGAGATGTGTATGAGGGCCTATTGGACTAGATGTCACAATAGTACAGGCTGAGGTGCCGCAATTCAGTAGGCAGCACACTCGGTTTATATAAACTCATAAGTCAAACAAAAATTTACATACCATCTACGGCAATTACATGAGATAAGAGATAGTTTAACTCGTTGGGTTGCACACTGGAACCTGTTTGAATATTGTCAGACTGCGGGAGTAGGGCTTGGTGGTTTATGGATGGAAATCAATTTTTTTGGCGTGTTGGCAGGAAATTTGTAGGCTAGGTGATTGATGACAAACTTTTCCAAGCGTTCCTGTCTAAGAAGATCGCGTCTAGTTGGTTGGGTTGAAGTAGTATGCCGTTTAATTCTCTCGACGTGTTGTAGACCCACGTTCCACGGCATTTCCGGTAACCTAATATTGCTTAAACAACACTTCCTATTGCCTGGCCATTCCCTCTGCGCACGCGCGGGCGAATTTTTATTAAAATTAAAATTGTAAGGGGAGCGGGGGCCTTTATTAAATGGGTTGGTATAATTATTGTTATTATTAAATCTGTTATTATTAAATTTCTTTCCTTTTAATAAAAAGCAATTCCTTTTTTCATGACCCGTTTTATTACAGAAAAAACAAGTGGGCAATGAGGACGTAGTATTTTTAACTAAAAATATTTTTTCAACTTTTCTTAATTTTATATAAATCATAATACACAATAAAATTGCTAATACGATGAACAGTATAATAAAAGCCTTATCGCTAAGTAAACAATTATAAAAATGAATAAATATTGATGGATTGCAATTAAACATTTTAATCAATATAATATATTTATATAGTTGCCAATAAAATTTTAAAGCAGCGAGAATGGGTATATTTTTTGCGTGGGCTCCTAAGCTTTAAATTTGTTTGTAATGAATTTTGAAGTTTAATATGATTTAATTTATACCATTTTCACTATCAAAGTTTACCAATGCAAATGTTTATATTTGGAAAGTTATTAATTAGAGTATAAATAAATCTTAATGCTTAAATTCATGGCAAAGCCATCTTTAAAATTTTGGTCATGGAACCCAGGTATATCAAACTTTAATGAGCTATATCAGTGGTCTAAAGGTTTGAGGGCAAAAATAGTGAAACTGTATTTCCATTTCTTTATTATGTGGTTTTTCTGATTTTATTAATAAGCTGGTAGAAAGTAATTGATAAAGAGTATCTAATATTCATAAGGGTGTGGATTAATATTATATCCTTTTCACAAAATCTATTATATCAAGAACCTAGAGAGTTCTTTATTAGCAATATTCCAATAAATTTTTCTTTTTTCAATATAAAACCCTTAAATATAAAAATTGATGTTTTTGCCCCCCCCCTAATTTAAGTTAATCAACTTTCGCCCCCCCCCCCCTATGAATAAATGCACAATTAAGTTAGATTAATGAGCAGGCTTTTGAGTCGTGGATCAAATTGTGCTGGATATTACAATTTCCGTGGTGATTTCCTTTGTCGGTTGTAAAACTTAAACAAGGTAACAACACATGCGTTATTATTAAAAAGGCGAGATGGACAGGACAGGACTATATGATAACTTAAGTGAGCACATGTGGCCTTTTCAAAGAGTAGAAACAGAAACTTACATTTGAATGTTGTTTATGAGTTATTTTTCTCGATAGTTGACATTTTCAAAGAAGGGGGGAAGGAAAGATAACAAAAATTAACATTTAGAGGGGGTGCACGTACGTGTGCCATAAGGGGTCGTAAAAATGCTATAAAAAAAAATATTTTGCTAGATGATTTGAGAGAGAAATAATATTATATATATTAAAGCCATATTAATTCTCTAAACTCATCAAAGAAACTGTACTATATGTCATAGCAACCATGCGAGGGATCATCAAAACAAACTGTAGTGGACGATAGTAAGCGGTGGACAAAGAAATTATAAGAGAGAAGAGTAACGTAAAGGACGCAGGGGTGAATAACAACTGGCGCAAAGCGCACAAACAAGACATTATCATAGACAAAGACCTGATAGCAATTCTTTATTTAATTTTACACAAGAAACCTTTTTGAATTTTAAGTTCTACATTGCAAACTGCTTAACATTGAAGTTTTGTTGTCTTTAACTTGAGCCCAATTTTAATTGAATTCTTATAAACACAAGATTGAGTAACTCGAGTCAGTGAGGCCTGGGGTCACACCATTCAAGCAAATCTAATCCCCAATTCCCCCTACTGCTTCAAAAATATAAAGAATTTTATAATTCGTGAAAAATACTTTGACAAATCAGAAATAAGGGGCAAGTAAAGAATGGCTTTTATATTTTCCAAAGTCAGAGATATCTTTGCATTACATAGTTTAGATCTCCTTATATGTTAAGCTTTAAAATATAAAAAACTAATATTTTGAAAAATTAATAAGTGATATAATTATTCCCGCTAGATTTGTTGAGAAAAGCAAAACAAAATATATGGCAATTATGCTTTATATAATAATGTAATAGATCAGTACAAATATGATAATTTAAATGTATTTAATTAACATTATAATATTTTAACAAACTATCTAAAAATAAAATAAAGATTCTATATTTAAAGGCATAAAATTAAATATTATTTAATGATTCTTAAAAACATAGGTTCAGTTGTAACAAGATTTCAGACTCAAATAACAGTCTACCCTGAAACAGAATATAATCAAGTATTTAAAATACCAAATTGACAACAAAATCAAACCAAAAAATAAAACTACTTTAAATCCATATCATAGATACAAGCAATTAAGAATATATATTTTTTTGTGCAAAAAATGTGGTTAAGATAAATCAATTAGCTAATATACTTTACAAACGTTTAATTAAACTACAGAGTTAGTTCATGATATAATATAGTTTAGTTACATCTAAGTATAAATAAAATAAATTCATATTTAAACAAACAATTTAAAACTAGCAAAGTAATAGAAAGTAGATCTTGAATTGGCATATGATAGATTAATAAAAATATATTATTAATGTTTTAAAGATAAACATCAACAAATGAAAGATAAAAGATTGTTTTTATAGGTATCAAATGTTTACTATGATTTCAAGAATTATATCATTGATTAACATGAAATATATACATACCTGATTTGAAATATAAGCGATTTGCGTATGTATGAGATGGAGAAATCAGGCTATTATAAATAGAACTTTGTGGCGTTTTAAACATTGGCGAGATGAAGCAACCAGGAGCAGGTAACCAATTGACAATTACAGTTTTTGAATTACTTCCTTCTCCCAAAATCGCTACCACAATCACATAAATTCATCATCCCAATTCCTTCCCAAAATCGCTACCACAATCGCATTATTCCAGCATACTCTATTCATATCATTACTTACTTAATATTCTTGTGTGATCTATATCTTCATATCATTACTTACTTAATATTCTTGTGTGATCTGTATCTTCTTATTAAAATATTCTTATTGGTATACAAATTACCATAACTTCAAGATCTTGAAACCGTTTCAAGCGCATGCGCCTTGTTAATCGCAGCTATCTGATTGGTCTGTTAAATGCATACGCCTGCGCGTTATAGATTTTGAAACGGTTTCAAGATCTTGAAACCACTAGGATTTTGTCCACTGGTATTTTGGGAAAATACCTGTGCAGCTAAACGTTTATGACCAATGTTACACGACCCAAATTCTACTACTGTATAAGTGATCTCATATTCCATTTTCTTATTCGATCCAAAAAATAACGAAGCGCCGATTTGTGTTTTTCGCATTCGGAAAAACACAAATCGTAAGAAATAAACAAAATTTCTTACTCACGTTTTCATATGTGATTTCGGTCTCGCAAGGGCAGGTTTTGTAGGGTTAGGGTTAGGTCTTTTTAGTTCAAGATAGATAAATACTTTCTTTGGATCGAATAAGAAAATGGAATATGAGATCGCTTATACAGTACAAGAATTTGGATCGTGTAACATTGGCAACGTTTATATATCAAAATGTTGAGCGAAGTTAAAAAATGCTTGCAAAGATGCAAACACCTTTTGGTAATATCTGGGGCTGGCATGAGTGCTGAATCAGGAATTCCAACTTTTAGAGGTGAAGGTGGATTTTGGAGAAAATGGCGATCTCAAGTATGTACTTCAAATATTTTGAGATTAATTAAATTAAGTGATTATACAACTTTTTAATTAAGATATTATTATAAGATTTAATTGATCGAAACTTTGAGTAACTAATAAAAATTGATCATAAATTATAAATATGAATCTTAGGCTTTAAAATGTTTTACAATTTTTGGTCTTCATATCTCTTTACTCACAACAATGGTCTAATTGGGTTTATATATGGGTTTATATATACAAAAATAGATGCCTAATTGTACACTTTGAATGTTATGGATATAAATGCTTAGGTGTTGATATAACTATTTCTTATCACAAACATAAGTTGAATATAAGAATTTTAAAATGGCCTTACCATTTAATAAAAATTATTTATTCTGTGAGTTAAGAAATGGATACATGTAAATTTTTTTCAATATGTTTGTCATTTTAACTTAAATTCTACTAATGTCTTTCGAAAACAAGAATGTGATTATTAATTATATCAAGAGTCTTATTTTAGATACAACAAACGTGTGTTAGATATTTTCTTAAGTGGACAAGATTTAGATGAATTGTACTTTATAGATTATAACAGGAAATTAAAATAATAATAATTATGGAACTTTCTAGGTTTGTTAAATGATTTAAAAATATATATTTTAATATAGGATTTAGCTACCATGGAAGCTTTTAAACGTTCACCATCATTGGTCTGGCAATTTTACCACTACAGACAAGAATTAGTGCTGACCAAACAACCTAACAAAGCAAGTGCATAAAGTATACATAAGATATTATTTCCTAATCACATTAGTAATGTTTGAACCTACCAATTGAAACACCCAATACAACTAATTGGTGTGGGTTTTGTTAAATTAACCCTCAATTTTTTAAGTTAAATTTATTTTTTATTTTTATGATATAAAAAATAAAAAATTTAGGGCTTTGAATTGTTCATTAGGATATATAACCTAGAACAACTCTTTAAAGTTGTGTGTAATTTCAATTAATAGTTTTTTTTCAGCTTTTGATGGTTTAATATAAGATTATATTGACATTAAATTGATTTTGAAATAAATTACAATGTCTTTCTTTTATCCTTTCTAGGGGTTATTTGCAATTTTATTAGGCATAACTTTTTATTTAAATTATAATTGTATATTTTGATTGTTAAAATGAAAATGGTATTTTTGTTTAAACTTAATATTAAGACGGTGTTATTCCTTAATGCTCAGTGATTTGTGTTCAGTTTTTAATTCAATTTGTTCAGATTTGTAATTAAAAATTTTTCTACGCTTAGATTTTAATTTGAAAGTGAAGTTTTTTTACAAAAAATGTTAAGTTGTTTTAAATCTCAGTTGTTATTTAAAAAAAAATCCACAGTTTAGTTAGAATTTTAATATGTTTATTTAAGAATGTTCAATATTTTTGCAGCATTAAAATTTCAAATGTTTTAAAGGCCTTATAGGCTTGTTTTAAAAAATATTATTGGGCTGTGGAAACCCTAGAGAATTCTTATAATCGTTGTAAGTTATTACTCTAAATTAATATATTTATAACAATTATGTTTATATTAAATACCTAATTTTAACCTAAATATATTGAAATCATACAAAATAATGCTTAAATTTTAGATCAAGTTTTCAAATTATCCTTTATTAAAATACAATAAATTTTATAGCAGAGCAATAATTTTATTATATCCATTCAAATTTTTGTAAAATTAAAGCATTTTTAGCTTTTAATGGTTGCCCTCTTCATTTTTCCAACACTCTTATTTTTTGCTTTTTTAAGAGGCTTGCATAGTTTAAACTTTATTGAAAGTCCTATCACATGTTTCCATATATATTGCTTGAAAAATGATGGGTAATTACAAATTCCTTTATCCCATTGATGAGGATTGGTTGGCATATTAATAACCCAAAATTGTGAAATGTTCTTTTTATATTCATCAAATTAGCTGTAATTAATTTGTTTATTAGTTTAGATATCATCTTTATAATTCACATTGCTGCTTGAAAGAACATAATTTTTAATATAGTCTGTGGTTTCCAGCATAACACTTTATTTTTCATTAGCCCATTTTTAGGTGCTGGTCCAAGTTGTATTTTTAGGCTAGTTATATATTATCATTTTTATCAATGAAGACAACCATTTTTCTATCATATCCATGGCCATAGATTTAAATAATTTTTATTTAGAAGTTTGGCTAGTGGTGCTAATGTATTAGTTAAGGTAGAGCCAATCTTTGAAGTACTAATAAGTGATACGGCTAGTGCCATCCATAATGCTTGTCTATGGAAAAAAAGATTTATTAATAATATATAGTATCTAATTGATTTTGAATACAGTTGATATTGGTAGAAAAAAAAGATCTAGATAAAATTTTTGGTGATATAGACAAGTTAAAGTTGGGTCAAAGCTTTGGTACTTTTAAGAAAGCTTCAAAACTTTTTTTGGCACACCTGCTACCAATAATGCCTTAGAATCATCAAACAGGATAATTAAAGATGAATATACTCACAGGGAATGAGTAGGTTTGTCACGATTTAAATCTTTGGTCATGGATATGTTAGAAAAATGGTCCTCTTCAATAAAAATGATAAAAATATATAACTAGCCCAACAATACAACTTAATTTATGGACCAGTAGCTACTAATGGGCTAAAAATAAAAGTGTTGTCACTGAAAAACAGAATATATTGAATATTATATTCCTTCAGGCAGCAATGTGATTAATAAAGATGATATTAAAACTAATAAATAAGTTATTTACAGCTCATGATGAATTATAAAAAGAACATTTCAAAATTTGGATTATCAATATGCCAATCAATCCCACCAATGGGATAAAGGAATTTGTAATTGCCCAGCATTTTCCAAGCAATATATATGTAAACATGTGATAGGACTTTCAATAAAGCTTAGACTATGCAAGCCTTCTATATAAGCAAAAATAATGGTATTGGTCAAAAAAGATGAAGAGGGCAACCATCAAAAGCTAAAAATGCTTAAATTTTACAATAATTTAAAAATTTATTGTATTTTAATAAATGATAATTGTACAAAATAACTTGATTTAAAATTTAAGCATTATTTTGTTTGATTTTAATATAATTGATTATTAGGTACTTAATATAAACATAATTTTTATAAATATATAAATTTAGAGTAATAACTTGCAACGATTATAAGAGCTCTCGAGGTTTTACACAACGCAAAAATATTTGTTAAACAAGCCTCTAAGGCCTTTAAAACAATTAAAATTTTAACGCTGCAATAAATATTGAACAGTTCTAACTTAACTGTTAAAGATTTTTTTAAATAGCTACTGAACATTTTTTTATAAAAAACCTGAGCATTTTCTAATTTTTTTCACTGTGGATATCAATAGCACCCTTTTAAAAACGATGTCTTTTTTAAATTTCGCGTAATAAAGACACATACATGGAGGATGATGTGAAGTGAAATATATTATAAGTGGTTTTACTAAACAATAGCTGCGTCATGCTCCAGTCTATAGTAGATAATAACAATAAAAAATTGTGTACATGTGAAAATAAAAGAGCGCGCCATATATAATCATAAAAAAACGACTGGTTTCAATTCGATTTTAAACATGCACAAAATTTGTTACTTTTAAACGTGATGAAGAAATTAGGAAAAAGCTGGATACAACATCTACGAAGACAAAGTTAATTAGACTTAAATGGTATGGCATGGAGATAGCTGTTTTAGAAAAAATTTATTAGGTAAATTTTGAAGATAAACGAAAAAAGAAAGATTCAAGTTTACCTGGAATCATAAAATAAAGCACGATATGAAAATGAACGAGATCATGGGCGTACGCAGGGGGGGGGGGGGCAGGGGGGGGGCGGCTGCCCCCCCCCTAGTTTTAAAAATAAGATTTTTTCAATACAAAAACCCTCAAGAATAAAAAAAAATTTGTTTTGCCCCCCCCCTAATTTTGCTCTGCCCCACCCTCATTAGGCTCTGCCCCACCCTAATGTGGCTCCCCCCCCCCCCCTCCAAATAGTCGAGACTTTTTTTTTTTTTTTTTTGCTCTCAGTAAAATTTTTGGTAAGGAAAAATTTTGGATTTGGATAGTCGAGACCTTTTTTTTTTTTTTTTTGCTCTCAGGAAAATTTTAGAAAATTTTTTTTTTTTAATCTGCCCCCCTCTAATTCAAAACCTGCGTACGCCCATGAACGAGATTAATAAAGATCTATTTAAATACACTAGACAAATGGAAATAAATGCTGAAAGACACCAGCTTAGGTAATAAACAGTCATAGAAAGTTGAAGAAAGAAAGTGTCTAAATCTTTTGAGATTTGCAATTTTTTGGCCAAGTTATCATGACAAAAGACTAAAATGCACTTATTAAACAAGAGACAAGTATGATAAATTTAGATAACAAAAATATATAAATTTTTATAATATATAGGCTTTAAATATGTTTCATTATGTTAGAAATTATATTTTATATAGTTAAGATGTGACATAGGTTACAAATGTCATCATTTAATTATTATCCATTTTTTTCTTCTAAATCTGTCTTAAACTCATAAATTTTCAAAAGTTTTAATGACAAATGTCATTTTTTTAATTTAGCTTTTTGTATACAAATAAGCTTGCCTTTAAAAATCACAATTTTTAAATGTTTTTTGAGTACATAAATGTTTGTAAATAATTCTTGTAAAATTTTAAAGATATAACGTTTATTTTTGACAAATGTTTTAAATAATTTAACAGCAAAGAATCCTCAGGACTTATTTGAATTAGCCAATATTATTAAAAAAATATTACGATTTACTGAAACTCATGTTGAGTGAATTTATAAACAAGCCTAATTATTTAATCTTATTGACAGGACTATGATCAATTTTTTTGATTAGTAAATCTCACAAATTTTTGACATTTTTAATATGGCTATTTGTTTTTAAATTTATATTTCTTAACTGTATCAATATTGATGTACAATTATTTTATTAAAATTAAAAAAGTAAGTTTATTTAAATTTTATCTTTTTATAAGATTTTTACATTTTATTGAAACTATAAGAAAACAAATTATTCTGTTACATTAACATTTTCCTAGGCCTTCAAATACATAATGTTTGTAATAGTATTGGATGACAAACAATTTTTTCTAGCTGTTAAAATATTTTTCTGTTAATAAAGCTTATCAAAAGTAAAGATACTAAACCAATAGGAATTTTTGGCAATTTCAATATATAGTGCTTAAATGTAAAATAACAATGTTTTAAACGTATTTTTTCGCAATTTAGATTTATCCTCTGAGGATTTTTTTATTCTCTCCCAATTATGTCTTATCCTTCTAAAAGTTTTTTTACTATTTTTAAAATTTCCCATTTTAAGATATTCATTTTTCAAATATTCAATCTTTATATTTTCCTTATATAAAAGGTGCCTCATTTACTTTCCACCGTATTCCCTATAATTCATCACCATGTTCCCCCACAACTGAGTTGGCTAAAAATTGTTATTTTTAAACATGGTTATGTTATAACCCTTACCACGATTTTAGCAAAATCCGATATTAAGACAAACCCTAAAGGAGTAAGGATTCACAGCAGATTTAAATTTCAGACGCAGTACTTAAGAACGATTGCGTAAGATCCAAAAGTTTTCCTTAGCTTAAGTCTTGTATGTTTTAATATTGTTAGGTTCAGCAAAGTTTAGGTTTAATCTCAAGAGTTGAAATAAACAAAAAAACGTTTTTAACTATTAAAAAACAAAATATTGATAATTACAACCGAGTTTGACCCATTTAGACAAAGATAAATTCGCGCGATTTGTATCTGAATCCGATATTAAGACAAGCCCTTACACCATTTAAAATTGTCATCGTATAATCCTCACTCACAGTCTCCGCGGGAAAGCAATAAATATCCATTTAACTGAGATGTAGCGATTTCAGTTTTTCATAGTGGCGATTAAAAGAAAAAAAATTTTTAAGTTTTTTTTTATTTTAACAACGCTTGAAGTATCTGCTTGGAAGCAGGGGTTTGTCCCGAACCTGAACCCGAACCGGGTAAAACCCAATGTTTTACAGAACCCAAACCCGAACCCATTTTTAAAAATACCCTCAAACCCGAACCCGATGAATACAAAAAAGGGTTCGGGTTTTTAATTCAAAAATATATTGTGAATTGAATATCTCAGTTTTCTCTATCATGGCAATTTAAGAAAACCATAGGATTGTAATTTCAATATTTTTATGTTTCCCGCATTTTTCATTCATTAAGCGATACTAATTATCTCAAGAATTATTTGTAAGTATTATATATATAATTGATATATATTAGTTATGGTATGGTTTTTAATTATAATAACAGTTTTTAAAAAGTTAATAATAACTCCATAAAAATTTGTAAATATAATTAAATTAAATCTACAAATAATGATAAGTTTTTTTCAATATATTATATTTAACCTATAATTTATATAATAATTATAAAATACTTTAAATATATGAACTTTAATATTTAATATAAAGAAATATCAGATGTTTTATTATAATTTTAAATTTGTTTCTCACTTGTTTGTAAAATTTACTGAGGTCTAATTATTATACAATGTTTAAATAAGAATAGGACATATATTTTATTATTCTCTTTTAGAGTCTAAAAATGGTGAGGGAAAATAACCCCATTAAGAAATATTATAAAATATCTCCATTATTAAATAATTCAGAATGCCTTGTCATAGATTGTCGTAAAAAATGAAAGGGACACATTTAACCAATCTTGAAAAACATTTAGAAAGATTTCATTCAACTCTCTTTGATAAATATAAAGAAGAAAAGAAGGCATTTTATATTTGTCCTTCTTCGAAGAAACTCAAATCCAATCAAGAGTCAACTTTAAACAATATATTTGAAAAATTGACAATCAAAGTGGAGATTACAGAGAAACAAATATATGAAGGACTTATTGAGATGGTAACTTTAAATGGAAGACCATTTACATGTGTAGATGACAGTGGGTTTAGAAAGATTCTTAACCCTATTCTCAAGGGTATGAATAAAGAAATATGCATTAATACAAATATAATTCGGAAAAAGGTTATGGAGACTGCTTATAAAATTAGGGAAGGTATAAAAAATGAGATAAAGGGAAGACTTGTTTCTCTAAAGATTGATGCTGTAACAAGATTGGATAGGTATATTTTAGGAATTAATTTCAATTCATTGATAATGGTGAAATTCAAATAAGAACCTTAGCAATGAAAGAAATACTTATCCAAAGTAGTGGGAAAAATATTATAAAAAGTGTTATGGCCATTTATGAAATAACAAATGATCAAATTTATACAATAACATCAGACAATGGAAGCAAAATGGTTAAATCTATAAAATTGTTAGATAAAGAAAATAATATCAGCCTTTGTGAAACTAATATTTTTGCAGATTTTGATGATAATATATCAGATGAAGATTATGATATAAATTATAATCTAATAAATATTCCAAACATTTATTGCATACGGTGTGCTGCCCACACACTTCAATTAGCAATAGATGATTCAATGAAGGAATTGCCATCTTATCCTATTATTACTTGTGCCAGATTAATAAAAAAAGAGAACTCCAACTATCATGAAGCTTCTCAAATCATTAAATCTTCTTAAGCCAATTTTAGATTGTCATAGATGGCATTCCTTATATGATATGCTGAAAACATTAATTATACTTAAAAATTTCTGTAATGATTTGGAAAATTCTGATCAGGATTTTCATATGTTACCTTCTGGATGGGCAGAAATTGAAGAAATTTTAAATGAAGCCTTTAAAATTAGCAACAAAGACACTTCAAAAGGAGCAGCTCACTTTCAGCTGTTTTTATGGAACATGGGTGGGCCTCACACCGTATGCAATAAATGTTTGGAATATTTATTAGATTATAATTTATATCATAATCTTCATCTGATATATTATCATCAAAATCTGCAAAAATATTAGTTTACAAAGGCTGATATTATTTTCTTTATCTAACAATTTTATAGATTTAACCATTTTGCTTCCATTGTCTGATGTTATTGTATAAATTTGATCATTTGTTATTTCATAGGCTGTAACACTTTTTATAATATTTTTCCCACTACTTTGGATAAGTATTTCTTTCAATGCTAAGGTTCTTATTTGAATTTCACCATTATCAATGAATTGACAATTAATTCTTAAAATATACCTATCCAATCTTGTTACAGCATCAATCTTTAGAGAAACAAGTCTTCCCTTTATTTCATTTTTTATACCTTCCCTAATTTTATAAGCAGTCTCCATAACCTTTTTCCGAATTATATTAGTATTAATGCATATTTCTTTATTCATACTCTTGAGAATAGGGTTAAGAATCTTTCTAAACCCACTGTCATCTACACATGTAAATGGTCTTCCATTTAAAGTTACCATCTCAATAAGTCCTTCATATATTTGTTTCTCTTTAATCTCCACTTTGATTGTCAATTTTTCAAATATATTGTCTAAAGTTGACTCTTGATTGGATTTGAGTTTCTTCGGAGAAGGACAAATATAAAATGCCTTCTTTTCTTCTTTATATTTATCAAAGAGAGGGAATGAAATCTTTCTAAATGTTTTTCAAGATTGGTTTGTCCCTTTCATTTTTTACGACAATCTATGGCAAGGCATTCTGAATTATTTAATAATGGAGATATTTTATAATATTTTTTAATGGGGTTATTTTCCCTCACCATTTTTACACTCTAAAAGAGAATAATAAAATATATGTCCTATTCTTATTTAAACATTGTATAATAATTAGACCTCAGTAAATTTTACAAATAAGTGAGAAACAAATTTAAAGTTATAATAACACATCTGATATTTCTTTATATTAAATGTTAAAGTTCATATATTTAAAGTATTTTACAATTATTATATAAATTATAGTTTAAATATAATATATAGAAAAAAACTTATCATTATATGTAGATTTAATTTAATATTTACAAATTTTTATGGGGTTATTATTAACTTTTTAAAATTTGTTATTATCGGGTTTTACCCGGTTCGGGTTCGGGACAAACCCCTGTCCGCAAGCCCTTGGCAAAAACGAACGAAGTCATGGACTTTATCCAAATGGGGAGAGAGTGATACCAGAATTTTGCTATAATATTAACCGTATGGGCTAAACAACGAATGTTGTTACCTTCATTTTGGTGGGTATCTTTCAATAATTTGGCGATTTCTCGCGATGCATTCACTACATTACCCCCATTATCGTGTTTAATGATGAGTAACTTTCGGGACAGCCCATGCTCGTTTATTACCTTGAGAATGAGATGTCGATTATCCGATCGATGCGGATAAGGGAAATCCACAAAAGCGAGTAAATAATTCTCCAGCTCCCAATCCTCATTCACAAAATGCATTGTTACGGCACAAAAAGTTGTTGAATTTATGGCTGTCCACAAATCAGTACTGATACTGATTTTACTTTTAAGGGGGCCTGTTTTGGCAATTAATTTTATCTTTGATTCATCATATACGGCTTTTAAATTGCTTATTGCGTTTGACGGCACCATATTTTTGCGGTTTTATTGAGGTATGTATAAGCATTTTTAAAAGTCACATCAGTAAAAAAAGAGATTGATACTTAAATATCAATCATTACTTTTTATGTCCTTCAAACGCGGTCATTCGAAATTTTGAATGTATTAATCTTCGCCCTGGTTGTGGCTCTGGTATCGATTATGGCTTTTGAAACACCATATTTTTGCTATGTTGGCTCATTACTGAAAAAGATAATGGAAAGTTATTAATTGTTTCTAGAGCATTTTTAAATGCCTGTGTCATTTTTGAGTCAATCAAATTTCTTTTGCATGAATTCCAGTATGTTTTTTTACTGAATGTTTGGAGTAAGAAGCTAAATAAAAACGTTGATTGCGAAACCAAAACAACTTTTTCACATAATCTAAAATATCTATGGTAAAATGTATAATATTCTAGCGGCTAAAACAATCTTTGTACAAATTGGATGTAGCGTTTTATTATTTCCTACTTAAATAAAACCGCATAAGTATGGTGCCGGCAAACTACAATAAGATTTTTGAGTGTTGTGCATGACGAATCGAAATAGTAATTAAATGATAAAATACAGCCTTTCAGAAAGCAGTATCAGTGCATATCAATGGATAGCCATTGATTCGTCCAATTTCGGTGACCTAAATATTCGTTTTATTATTGAGGAGGGAAACTGTAAAGTACTTACTTGATTTTATTGTTTTTCCATGCCCACATGCACAGGGAGATATTAAAATCTAATATTACAGGTTATTAACGAACATAAAATATCTAATAAAAATATTGCATCATACACGACAATTGGATTAACATTGCCAATCCATCTCGACACACAGCCAATTTATTGAAAGAAACGCATTAAAAGGTATGCTAAAACATTCGTTGTTTAGCTCATACATATCATATTGCTGTAAAATCCGAACTTGTATCACTTGCTAACTCGATAAAAGTATATAACTTTGTGCGTTAATTTCATGCATCCCCTATGTATTTACAAAAATATCTAGAGGTTTCCTGACCTATAATCCCCCTTGGTGTGTCAACCAGACATATTAGCATGTTCTTTATTTTATCCATGATACACAAATTTAAGAATTATATGAAAATCAATTATCGTAGTCATCTCATCGATGGAATACAAATATCTAACAAAGAATCTGATTTATTGAGAAAAATTCAAATGTATTTTTTTATTGTCCAAACCAATATGCTCGCTCGATTAATAGTCGAGTCCTACACTGGTGGCCTCAATTTACATCAAGAGTTTTTTAGCTAACGAAGAAAATGTCATTTTAAATGGAACTTATTTAAAAATCCATGTCAAGCCGTTAGTGAGAAATGTTAAAATACATCACCGAATATGAAGTTTTTCATGGGCATAGCCAAGGGCGCGGCAGCCCTCCCCCGACGGAAAAAAAATTCTCAATGCAAAAATCCTTTAAAATTAAAAATTTGTTTTTTGCCCCACCCCCTAATTGAACTTTTAAACGTTTCGTTCCTCTCCCTGGCTATGCCCATGATTTTCAGTGTCGCATATTTAGGTTTTATATTCTTTATAAGTGATTCCTTAGGGATAGGGATACAATAATTGAATCTTTATAAATTTAGCTTATTAAATTTTATTTTGCAACTAAATATAAATTAATGATATTGAGAATATTTTAATAAATATATTTTTTTAACCATTACATTTCAATTGGAAAAAGACGTATTAAAACCATTTTTTGGTATCATAAATATAATTAAAATGATGAAAAGTGTGTAGAATATATATTGCATGACCATCTTTGAAATAATTAGGGTAAGAAGCCCATTTTGATATTTAGTCAATGAAAATACGTGTATAGGATTATTAAATGCATAAGAAGATATCAATATGCGTTGACCACGTACCTACAATATGTAAGTTATGCAAAGTCATATATTGTGGTAATGTAAGAGGGCGAATTTAGGCTGTCTAATAGATATCAAATAAAAAGGGTGTAATGACATGATTTGTATATACCTATTAAACATCTGGTAGTAAGGTGTCAATTTTGTTGATGCTTGAACGGCGGTGTTCAGGGCATAGGTCATACCAGGCAACGCTGACTCCCACTGCTCACATCTACAATGGTGTATATCTCTTGAGTAATGGAGTTGACAAACTCTCTGCCTTGGTCATTCACAAGATCCTATAAATGATAAAGCGAAAATTTGTTAGAGTTTTTGGGAAACCTCTCGGGCTATATGGGATCTCATCTGGACAGCTATGACAAACTTGGAGAAATAGTCAATATACACCAGAAAGCAATTAGATCCTTCAATACTTGTGGGCATACTACATAAATCCATCCCCACAGTCGTCAGAAATGGAGGAACGGTTATAGGTTGCAGCTCTGGGGTGCATTTATCAATCTTGGCAGTATGTTTATGCTGTGACATCATCCTCAGTCAAATGAATCCACCAACACCTATTTTTAATATATGACCTAGTTTGCATACATTTCAATACTTTTGACTAATCTTGGTCCTTGTACGGTTTATTCAAATATGTGACCCAAAACTTTGTCCTATACAAAGTAAGGATTTGTTTTTTTGAGGAAAAAAACAGATACTTAGTTTGTATCACATTGGTACTGAGGCAGCCATTGTGGGACAAAGCTTAGAATCACATCTTGGCATAAAGTATTAGTGTAATTCTTAGCAAATTAAATAATTTATTATAAATAGATATTGGAGGCCACATTTATCTGAGGATGTCCCGTATCAATGGTTGTAGTATGTGCCAAAAGCACTCTGCAAAAATTTATAAGGGTACTCCTCTGTTGCAACCTATATACATCCCTTCATCGCCATGGCAACTTGTTGGGATGGATTTATGCAACATGCCACCAAGTTCTGCAGGTTTTACTGTTTTCTAGTGGTCTTTGACTACTTTACTAAGTTTGTAGTTGATAAAGCTTTAAAAAGCCATACGCAAAAGGTAAATTTTTTTGGGGTTCCCGAGGTATATTATAGGGGATGTATGATTTAATTATAAACCATTTTTGATAGGCTGTAATAAATGACCAGTGTAGGGAATTTGTGAATTCTCTTACACAGCAGAAGTATATTATGGCAGGTGTACAATAGAGGATATCCTTAACTTATCATCCCCAGGCCAATGGCTTAGTTGAGCGGATGAACAGTATTTATAAAGTCCTGGACGGTAACTGTGACCTTTTGGAGGCAGCGTTGCCTGGACCCTGAACACCGCAATTTAGGGATTAACGAAGATAACACCTTTTTCCTTGATGTTTAATAGGTATTAACAAATCATGTCATAACACCGTTTTGTTTTTTATATCTACTACGCCAGGCGACTGACATGGAAATAGCTGCCGAGCCTAACGAGGTTGCGGCAGAGGTCCGCTCTTATTCGGGTATTAATGCTGACGCGGTAGCCTCAATGGCTCGTCTAGCCTACAAATACGCAAGCATTTAACAATTGCAAAAATATCTTAGAAGGATGTTTTACTTGCTTACAACATGAAAAGGGCCAATAAGAAGGGCGATAAAAAGGCGCCTTCTTCGTTGTGGTCCCATAAAATTGTCTATAATTTCAAAGGTAGGAGATAAGTTAGATTTTTTTATTATTAATTAGGATGGATCGGGTTGTCGACCCCACATCAGCACTCACGGACTAAATATTGACCTAAAAAATAACTAGAAATATTTTACACTTAAGTAGAGCTGTTAAAATCATCTTAATTAAGAACTTTTAATTTCATAGTTCATTAAAAAAAAATTCAGGTTCTAATTCTTCAAAAATAACTAGTTCATAGTTCAGTTTATTAAAAAAATATATGATAAAATTTTAATCCGATCCGAGGGGCTTATAAAAAACGTTTTATCTGATTAAAAATCAGTTATAAATCCGATCCGCAATTTTAAAATTCTATGAGCAAATAAATAAAAATCTGAACATTTAATAAAAAAACTTAACATTTAGCTGAAAACTTGGCAAATTGAATAAAAAACTTGAAAAATGGCAAAAAAAACTTTGCATTTTGAATAAAAAACTATGCAAAATAATTTGTTGCCTTTATTATTTGCTATGCAATTTATGGGCTCGTTTTTTGTTGTTCCTCCATTGTCCGTCCGTCCGTCCCTATCTATTTGCATTGGGTATATTAGGTTATCGATTTTTTAAATTAATGCATGAGAAAGAGGTGCACCCCTCATCTCTATCTCCCTCGCTTTCGGGCGGGGTCGGGTTTTAATTGCTATGTTAAATTAATGCATAAGTATATCTATTCGTTTTTGAATTGGGTAACATTGATATTAATTGCTATAATTACCCTATGCCCTCCACTACAAGGGCCTATGCCTCTACTGATATGGGTCCCTGTGCCCCTACAAAAGCCTATGCCTCTATTAATGTGGGTTCGAAGTTCGAACCCCGGCGAACGTTCTGAATTGCTGGTTCGATTCCCGGAGAGGGAAAAATTTTATTTTTTAAATTAAATTAATATATTTTTCTTGTTACTACCATTGATAATATGACTTTTTGGCCGTCCGCTTGTTCTATTATTGTTACATTTTATTATATAATAAACATAAATAAAAGTTGTTTACTTTTTATTGCTATGCAATTTAACTAGTTTTTGGGTTAGAATCCTGGAGTTTTTTTGACTCTTATGATTGTTCTTGTTACTATCATTGATAATAAGACTTTTTGGCCGTCCGCTGGCTGCTGACCAATGAAAAAAATGACCATTGGCCATAATGTGAATCCGAGTTTATTTTTTCGTTTTTTTTTGACTATTATGATTGTTCCTGTTACTACCATTGCTATTATGACTTTTTGGCCGTCCGCTGGCTCCTGACCGATGGAAAAAATGACCATTGGCCAAAATGTGAATCGAAATTATTTTTTCGTTTTTTTTGACTATTATGATTGTTCCTGTTCCTACCATTGCTATTATGACTTTTTGGCCGTCCGCTGGCTGCTGACCAATGGAATAAAATAACCATTGTCCAAAATGTGATTCGAAAATTTTTTTTTCGTTTTTTTTGACTATTATGTATTTATATTTTACCGTATCCTGGCTGCTGACCAATGGAAAAAAATGACCATTGGCCAAAATGTGATTCGAAAATTTTTTATTCGTTTTTTTTTACTCTTATGAATTTATATCCATTTTTACCGTGTGCTGGCTGCTGACCAATGGAAAAAAATGACCCTTGGCCAAAGTTAGCATCAAATTTTTTCCCCGTTTTTTTGGCTAACATTGACTTATAGAGTATCTGTTGGTACTGATCAATGGAGAAAAAATGACCATTCGCCAAATTTTTGATTTTTTTAATTAAAAATTGTTTAAATTCAACAAAAATTTCTCCCAACAATTCTGCAAATTATTAACATTGTGATGTTTTATACTATAATGTTTGTTAGACCCATAATCACTAATGACCGTAAAAACTAATGTAATACGCAACTAGATGCAAACACTAAATCTAACCCTAACCCTTGCCTATATTACATTTTGCCTATAAATGGAAAATTTGTATAAATAATTAATTAACCATTAGGCATTTAATACCCCCCTATAGGCATTCTCGCCCCTTCCCACCTTTCTCGTCCATAAATTGCATAGCAAATATGATGCATTTATACGAAGTAAAGAGGAGTCGTCCCCCCTTCCCTTCCCCCCTTCTCCCCTCCCCTCCCCCTTCCCACGAGGGCCGAAGGCCCGAGTTTTATATATATCAAATGATTTCTCTATTGGAATTACCACGTCTGATATATTTAGGAAATTCAACCCATTTTGAGTATGAAGGTTAATATTTTCTATCTGCATCTAGCGGCAATATTAATTGCTATGCAATTTATGGGCTCGTTTTTTGTTGTCCGTCCGTTGTCTGTCCATCAAGTTATGGCGCCAGCTTTGTGACCTGGAGGTCTAGAGTTCAATCCCAGGAGAGGACAAATTTTTTTTAATTTTTTTTAAATTAAATTAATATTTTGTTCTTGTTAATACCATTGATAATATGACTTTTTGAACTTACCGATGAAATATATTGATTTTCTAAACATAAAACACAACTTTATTATTTCATTATCTATAAATAACATAAAAACTTCTACCATTTTAATACCAGCAGGGTGTGAGTGGGTATAGCGCACGGCTTGTGTCCTGTAGGCTCGTTTTCAACCCCAGGAGAGGACGAATTTTTTTTTATTTTTTAATTGCTATGCATTTTTTTTTAAATTAAAATAATATTTTGTTCTTGTTAATACCATTGATAATATGACTTTTTGACCGTCCGCTGGCTACTGACCGATGAAATATGTTGATTTTCTAAACATAAAACACAATTTTATTATTTCATTATTTATTAACATAAAAACTTCTACCATTTTATTACCAGCAGGGTGTGAGTGGGTATAGCGCACGGCTTGTGTCCTGTAGGCTCGTGTTCAATCCCAGGAGAGGACGAATTTTTTTTTAAAATTAAATCAATATTTTGTTCTTGTTAATACCATTGATAATATGACTTTTTGGCCGTCCGCTTGTTCTATTATTGTTACATTTTATTATATAATAAACATAAATAAAAGTTGTTTACTTTTAATTGCTATGCAATTTAACTAGTTTTTGGGTTAGAATCCAGGAGTTTTTTTGACTCTTATGATTGTTCTTGTTACTATCATTGATAATAAGACTTTTTGGCCGTCCGCTGGCTGCTGACCAATGAAAAAAAATGACCATTGGCCATAATGTGAATCCGAGTTTATTTTTTCGTTTTTTTTGACTATTACGATTGTTCCTGTTACTACCATTGCTATTATGACTTTTTGGCCGTCCGCTGGCTCCTGACCGATGGAAAAAATGACCATTGGCCAAAATGTGAATCGAAATTATTTTTTCGTTTTTTTTGACTATTATGATTGTTCCTGTTCCTACCATTGCTATTATGACTTTTTGGCCGTCCGCTGGCTGCTGACCAATGGAATAAAATGACCATTGTCCAAAATGTGATTCGAAAATTTTTTTTTCGTTTTTTTTTCACAATTATGTATTTATATTTTACCGTATCCTGGCTGCTGACCAATGGAAAAAAAAGACCCTTGGCCAAAGTTAGCATCAAATTTTTTTCCCGTTTTTTTGGCTATCATTGACTTATAGAGTATCTGTTGGTACTGATCAATGGAGAAAAAATGACCATTCGCCAAATTTTTGATTTTTTTAATTAAAAATTGTTTAAATTCAACAAAAATTTCTCCCAACAATTCTGCAAATTATTAACATTGTGATGTTTTATAATATAATGTTTGTTAGACCCATAATCACTAATGACCGTAAAAAATAATGTAATACGCAACTAGATGCAAACACTAAATCTAACCCTTGCCTATATTACATTTTGCCTATAAATGGAAAATTTGTATAAATAATTAATTAATCATTAGGCATTTAATACCCCCCTATAGGCATTCTCGCCCCTTCCCACCTTTCTCGTCCATAAATTGCATAGCAAATATGATGCATTTATACGAAGTAAAGAGGAGTCGTCCCCCCTTCCCTTCCCCCCTTCTCCCCTCCCCCTTCCCACGAGGGCCGAAGGCCCGAGTTTTATATATATCAAATGATTTCTCTATTGGAATTACCACGTCTGATATATTTAGGAAATTCAACCCATTTTGAGTATGAAGGTTAATATTTTCTATCTGCATCTAGCGGCAATATTAATTGCTATGCAATTTATGGGCTCGTTTTTTGTTGTCCGTCCGTTGTCTGTCCACCAAGTTATGGCGCCAGCTTTGTGACCTGGAGGTCTAGAGTTCAATCCCAGGAGAGGACAAATTTTTTTTAATTTTTTTTAAATTAAATTAATATTTTGTTCTTGTTAATACCATTGATAATATGACTTTTTGAACTTACCGATGAAATATATTGATTTTCTAAACATAAAACACAACTTTATTATTTCATTATCTATATAAATAACATAAAAACTTCTACCATTTTAATACCAGCAGGGTGTGAGTGGGTATAGCGCACGGCTTGTGTCCTGTAGGCTCGTTTTCAACCCCAGGAGAGGACGAATTTTTTTTTATTTTTTAATTGCTATGCATTTTTTTTTTAATTTTTTTTAAATTAAAATAATATTTTGTTCTTGTTAATACCATTGATAATATGACTTTTTGACCGTCCGCTGGCTACTGACCGATGAAATATGTTGATTTTCTAAACATAAAACACAACTTTATTATTTCATTATCTATTAATTTAAAAACTTCTACCATTTTATTACCAGCAGGGTGTGAGTGGGTATAGCGCACGGCTTGTGTCCTGTAGGCTCGTGTTCAATCCCAGGAGAGGACGAATTTTTTTTTAAAATTAAATCAATATTTTTTTCTTGTTAATACCATTGATAATATGAATTTTTGACCGTCCGCTGGCTACTGACCAATGAAAAAATGACCATTGGCCAAGTAAATCGAAATTTTATTGTTTCGTTTTTGAATTGGGTATATTAGGTTAACATTGATAATTACCCTATGCCCTTTCCTACAAGGGCCTACGCCTCTACTGATATGGTTCCCTGTGCCTCTACAAAAGCCTATGCCTCTACTGATGTGGGTTCGAATCCCGGGCAAATTTTTTTATTTTTTAAATTAATATATTGTTCTTGTTAATACCATTTAACTTTTTAAATATTTGTATAAATTAATAATTAACTAATAATTTTGCTTTTAATATCTCCCTATGGGCATTCTCGCCCCTTCCCACCTTTCTCGCCCATAAATTGCATAGCAAATATGCTACGTTTATACGGAGTATAGATGAGTCGTCCCCCCTTCTTTTCCCCTTCTCCCCTTCTCCCTCTTCCCTTCTCCCCCTTCCCTTCTCCCCTTCCCACGAGGGCCGAAAGCCCGAGTTTTAAATTTATTGCCTTCAAAATTCTATACTCTTCCTCTCGATTTTTCGCATATAAATTACAAAAATTAAATAAATGATTCTTACTGACAATAATACAGGTATGGGCGTAGATAGCATTCAAATTAGAAGGGACAATAATGATTTAAGGAGGGGCAAAATTATCATTTTTGGATTTAGAGGGGGGCAGCCGCCCCTCCTTGGCCCCTCTTGGCTACGGCCATGAAAACACGCTAGATTGTTGTTGTTTTCTATAATATTAAAAAGGCTTGTTTAATATTTTTTTATAATAGAGGTTTATTTTTAAACGATTGTGTATGATACGTGCAAAAATATATTAGATTAAAGAGATGGCATAGTTTACACTTTTCATGGTGACTTTTCCTTGATGTCAAAAAATTCGTTGGAATTGTGTGTAATTCTTGTTTATAAAAACAATTAAACTCGGCTTAAAAATTCATTTTAAATAATAATTTTTATGATGAACTAGTTCATTTATATTGTTAAGTTCAAGTTCAGTTCTTTAAAAAGTAACTAGTTCAAGTCCAAAAACGAATTTTGGAAAGGTAACTAGTTCTCTACACTTAAGTTAGTAAATAAAAGCTTTAGATGGTAGGCTAGTGTGATTGTGCGATGTACCCCAGTAAGGGCATACTAGCCCTCTGTCAGTGGTCACTTATAACAATCTAAAAAAAGTGAAAAATCAACATAGTTTTTACTTTGGGACGCCCACACGGGCGAAATATTTCCCACAAATTGTATGAAGTCTATTTGGCCGAGTTGGCAAAGTGAGGCTTCATTGGCCTAGCTTCAATCCATTTAAAAAAGTAATCGATGGCCACCAACATACAAATATGACTGTGATTTAAAAAATAACTGAGAATCCACACCTGTTCTCCATAAAGTGCCCGTGATTTCAGCCCCTTGGAAACAAGTTGGAATAGACCTCTGCACGTTGCCTAAAACAGAACAAGGCAACATTTGTATGTTGGTGGTTATTGATTTCTTTTTCAAGTAGGTTGAGGCCGGGCCCTTGAAGTCTCATTCGGCAAAGGAGACTTCTTAAAATTTATGAGAAATCTTGTGTCGGTGTGCCCGCCTCAAAGTAAATAAGTTAATTCATCCTTTATTTCGTTTCATATTGTAATAAGTGACCAAGGTCGTGCGTTTGTCAACTTATTGACAGTGGTCTTGTGTGCCGTCACTGGAGTCAAGCATGGGAATACCTCCGCCTACCATCCACAGGCTAATTGTCTAATTGGAAGGGCCAACCGCACCATTGTTAACTCCTTGGTGAAAGTGTTGAAGAGCGAGGCCAACAAATGGGACATTGTTTTACCTGGACATGCTTTACTTACCAGGAAACAACGGTATAAATATGAGATATATATTTTAATGATTTCTGTGGGTCCACAAGTTCAAGTCCTGGGTGCTGATGTGGAGGCGGCAACGCGATTTATTTGTTTGGATGATGAGGAACAAAAGAAGCTTTTCGAGACAAAGGATCTTGATTATGAATCCTTCGATTGGGGAAAGCTCATGAAGATGTCCAAAAGAATATATGACTTGGCACTTGTTAATATACTGGGTACGCAGTCTAGGAAAAAGGCTGATTACTAGATTGATGTCGTTCTCGTCTTCAACTATAGGCGGGCGATAGAAAAGACGACTATATAGCAGAGTATGGCTCGGGCCATACAAGATTGCCTCTTGTCTCCGTGTTATGTCATATTAATTTTTATCTAATATCTTGGTAAAACTATATTTGGTATAAATTATCGTTTGGATGAGGAATCAGTTGTTGTCACCGGAATTAAAATTCTGTTCTTTAATTAACGTTTGGTCAAAAAAAACAAATGGAGAAGTGATTAAATATATATTTATAATTTAACATTTTATCAATTTCTTAGGAGTTTCACCATTTGGAGCCTTTAGCTAAGGGGGAGAAACCTTTGGTGGGTCCCTTTTGCATTCAGGAAATGTTAGGAGATGGCAATTGCCTTTAATCGCTGTAATAATCAACCATCTTTCAACATCAAAGGCACCATGCGATTATCCGCAAATATATGTGTTCGGATTTTAGGGACGATGTAACTCTTGTTATGCAGCCTTACATTGCGCCCCTATCTTATTCGACATATATGCGTGATAAAAAAAATGGCGGATGTTTGTACCTGGGCCGCATAAGTGGACATATTTATGGTCGCAACAGGAAAATGTCACTTATATGTTATTATGGTTGTCACCTATCAATTTTAAGATCAAAGAACATGTATAAGGCATATAAATTCCAACAAAGTTTAATTTGCATATCGCGTGCAATTTAAATTCCATATACTTAATTTAATATGACATACCCTAAGCAGATTTGCAAAGTAAAATCCTCGTTTTATGGCTATCAAATCTGCAATTTTTTTATCATTTCAGGCCATATTTGACTTACTCCTTATTTCTGTTCTACCTGTACTTGGCATCAGAGATCAGAATTTCTGCCCAAATCTAGCACTGCCCGATTTTATAATTTTATTGCCCGCCAGCCGATTTTTGAATTCTCGTTTGGCCATATCCAAATTATTATATATGCCCGTTAGGCCTAGTAACCCCATATATTTCAGCCGAATCTAATAAAAAAAGTATCATGTCATAATTAATAAAAATAGCTAGCAATATTCTTGGATCATATTGGCCTTTAAAAAGGATTAAAAAACGGCAACAACGTTTTTAAAATTTGCAAAAATTTACCTATATTTGTATAAAATATGCTATAAAAAAGCTTTTAATGTATAATATTTTGAAAAAATAAATGTTAATATGTTTTTTAAATAATTTTTTATGTTGACATCAATGTTTGAAATAAACAATTTTACACCTTTGAAGGTATTTGCCAACACTCAAGTTAAATAAATTTGTAGAAATTGTTTAAAGAGTTGTATCAATTAATGCTAAAAAGTTCAATCGTCGTGACATAATAAATAACAATTTATGTCTTCATTAAAAAGGCCCACCAAATCCTGGCTAAATTAGAAGCCTCCTTTCGCAAAAATGATGTGAAGACTGTTTCCTTGATAACCCAAAATGTAGATGAGCTTCATACTAGGGCCGGGTCGTGTAATGTCATAGAACTGCATGGTTCCTTATTCAAGACAAGATGTACTGTTTGTGGCGACGTGTGTAATGATATCCCTGTTTGTCCAGCTTTAAAAGGCACCGAGTATAAACGCTATCACATTTGACTATAGTTTTTTGAAGATATCGTATTGCCTTTTGTTTAATTCTCGGTTTATTAAACAAAAAGTTATCGAACAAATTTCAAAATGTAAATTTTCATAACTTTTACATATATGTATTTGCGTTTGATTGGAATTATATCCAATGTGATTAAAGTCGTTGGAAAACGGGGCTGGCAACTTAATCACTCCTGTGGGTTCTAAATTCTTAAGCGTAAAATAACTTAACTAATTTTTTTAAATTTGAACACCTACTTTGCCCAATATTAGTGTACCAGGTTTTCAGGTAAACAGGAGGTTTTACAAACTATTTTGCGAAAAGGATAAATATATTTAGTGTGGCTGACTTTTTAAGGTGACTGGCACGAATTAGAGATCTGCAATGGGCGTTTTTAGAAGGTTGGCCCGCCCGTACCCGTTTTCAAAACTTCAAGGCCCGTCTATTTCAGGCCTGTTCGTACCCGTTTAGAATAACGTCAAGCCCGTTTTTGTTAAAAACTCCGCGCCCTGCCCAATTTATTAAAAGTTTCGCATAATTTTATTTTATTTTTTGACATATTTATAAAAAAAACATCAATAATTATCATGTAAATATAATAAATCATCAATTCCGCAGTTAATACACCTAAAAAATTCATATCGTACTACCATTATATTACTATAAAAAATTACGTGAGAATATTCCACTTTCAACACTTTACTTTTATTTGATTAATTTAAGTTACACCTAAGAAGTTTTCATTATTAGCATTAAATTAAAATACTTTAAAATTACATGAGAATATTCAACTTTTAATAAGTAGTTTACATTGTTTTGATTAATTTGTATGAGTTAATACACCTAAGTTTTAGATTAGAACAAAAATATTTATTAAATTATATGGCCTTAATAATAATTATACCAGTAAAATTTGTGATAAAATGAAACACAAAAATTTTGGTGCATTGTAAATAAGTAGTTGAACTTACATATAAAAGAATGTATACGAAGCTATAATCTTAAAATATGTAAACAAAAATCTATAACAAATAGAATAGTGTTTTAAAGTCAAATTTAGCGCTTGAAATAGGAATAAATCAGGATGGATATACAAATTAGAGGTTACAAAATTAAGCAATTAATAATCTATATTATTAATAAAAAATATATAGTTATACTAGCTGACCCGACAAACGTTGTTTTGCTATATACATTATTTCTAGAAAATACTATAAATTTATGGGTATATGGTTATGATTAAAATAAGAATGGGGCGTTGTGACAATGTTGGCCTATAAATAATTTCATTCTTACTTTATTAAATAATTTTTGATACCTATATATACATCGAATTATGGCCAATAAAAAATAATTCATCATCAATCTCTAAATCTGTTTTGATTAGTCCATCTTTAGCCAACACAAACAAACGGGATGGTTTACCGACGCGAGAACATGCCATGTATAGCTGTCCGTGCGAAAAGCATGATGTGCCCAAATCTAAGCCACAAATAGACATCGTTTGACCTTGAGCCTTATTAATTGTCATTGCGAATGCCAATCTAATTGGAAGTTGGGGAATCATAGGGATTCGTGGCAGCAATACATTTCTGTTGGTTATATCTTAGGTATCATAGACGTTCGCTCTATATCTTCACATTGTCATTGCGGATGCCAATCTAATTGGAAATTGCATACGTTTGAATTCAATCGGCACATCTGTGGAAATTATATTGATTCGTGGCAGCAATACATTTCTGTTGGTTATATCTTAAGTATCGTAGACGTTCGCTCTCTATCTTCACATTGCCACTGCGATTGCCAATCTAATTGGAAATTGAATACGTTTGAATTCAATCGACACATCTGTGGGAATCATAGGGATTCGTGGCAGCAATACATTTCTGTTGGTTATATCTTAAGTATCGTAGACGTTCGCTCTCTATCTTCACATACATGACGACCCTGAATTGTTGGCAAAGCTCACGACATCGTAGTATGACGTTGTCTTATGTACCTATTCAAAAAAAATTAACCTTTATTATTTAAACATTTTCCGGGGGAGCCGAATTTTTTTTATTCCTCCCCCCTAAAAATTTATAACCCAGGCCTACATTGACCCCGACTTTCGGGGAGACATTTTTTCTCCCCCATAACAGTCCCTTTAGTAATGGCGTTTGGTTTTTTTAGTTAAAATAAAACAATTCAGATATAGGGCATTATCTTTTCAATCCGCCATACAATCGAGCTGCAACAAACAATTTCGACCTTAATGCTAAACTCGAAACATGTGGCTGCTGTGAAAGATACAAACTACCTACCTACCTGATTGTTAATACGAAGAAAACCATGTTACTATATTACACCTCTACACAAGCAACAACATCGTCTACCGAACGTCAAAATGGTCCACTGCCCTACCAATGGCCCAACTGCAAAACATATATTAAAATAATCAACATCACATGGCCTCTTGCATCGAGCAAAGACGGCGTTCGCAAAGCAATAACACTAACTACTACCACTACCAAAGTTCTAACCAATACTGACCGATTGAACTAAGGGAATAATGCGCTTCTAAAATAGATATGTCTGCTCCAACAAATCTACTAATATATTGGATAGCACATCAACTCCCGATCATCACTCACACCTCGGTCACCACACCAGCAAACACTAGTGCAAACAGTAAAACATTAGCCAACTAAGTATATTAACTTTCATTTTAAGCACTCCTTGCAAATAGGATGGGGAATTATATGGATACCTATTCAAAAAAACTAATCATCAAACGAAATGCATAAAAATCCTTCGAGCTAACCTTGTTTGTTTCGGCTCTGGTAATAATGTGTATTCCAATTTATTGAAAATGAGTAATGATGTTTTTAGTACTGTTAGCAAAAAATTATCGGATATTGGAGAGTTTCATATGAACGGTGGGTATCAGCAATGAACTGAAGATTGTTATCTCTTCTTAGAATCATTTAATCTTAACATATCATACGATGGGAGACTTAGATTCACCCCGCTTTGATTGATAAATCGTAGTTAGCAAATGATTATCTCCTACTACTTTATTATTATAATATGAAATATTAAGATGATTACTACTAAAATTAAAAAAAAAATCCCTAAGAACACCCCCCCCCCCCCGAACGCCCGTCCCCCCCCCCCCCAATCCATCGCCCTCTACTCGTAAGTTTTGCAAACAAAATTCATTTATAGTTATTTTTTGGGATATTTTTAACATTTTTATGATTAACCCAATTTATCATACGCAAAATAGACCATTTTTAGTCACTTAAAGGCCTTTTGATATTATGAAACATAGTTTTAATTAAAGCTTAAAATGTGTTCTGCCTTCCTAGTGGATCATTTTAAGTATTTGTTAATAAACTTCTTCATATTTAACACTAGATAAACCCGGCAAACTTTGTTTTGCCATTTACCCGGGTCTATTAGCAGAATATATTTTATATAGATAAATTTCAATAGATAAGGAATATATTAAATATAATTAAGTGTTTATTATGCAAAGATTTTTATACAAATAGTTAAAGAGGGTCTAAGGCCCAGGCCCACCCAAGAGAGAAAACCTGGCCCCATGCCCCCCCCCCTAAGGGAAAAATCTTTGGCCCCCTGGCCCTTCAAGCAATTTTTTTTTAATTTTTTGTAATTAAGAAACAATATCATAATTATAGTTATTCGTTTCTGAATAAAACTTTTAATTCTGAACGTAATAATGTCCGAGGAACTGATATATATCAACATTTATTGGCACTCTGTTAAAAGTATTTTCATTGTTCTCCTTATTTAACGCGCAAAAAATGGCAAAATTAGATTTTTAATTTATTTAGGCACGCAGGAGGGGACACGATCGTCCTATAATAATAAAATTAATAATAATTGACGTGAAAAATAAGCAAAAAAATGACTTTGATTTAATGTTTCAAATCGTAAAAAGTTTCCATTTTCCGCAGCACATGCCTACATTTATCACACTACAAACGATAGATACGCAGTACATCATGAGGTTGAGTTTGATTGACATTTTATTAACCGTTAAAACGTATAAAACAAACTCGAAAACTACTGGACCGATTTGGCTCGAACAAATCTTAAAACATGCTCCGGAGTGTCAGGAATAAACTGTGAAATTTTGAGCCAAATCGGTCTGGTAGTTTTCCAAAATTGGTGGCGGCATACACACATACACATAGTTTCATTTTTATATATAAGATTAAACTTAGTAAATTTGCCATATTGTTATTCTATAAGAAATGCTCTTTAACATGATATATATTTTATATAATATTAATTGTATTTTCATATTTATATATGCTCTTAAATATTAGTGTCGTATATATCATACTATAGGAATACAGAAGAAGTGCTTACACTTATAGAATCAAATAGTAGTTTAATGAGCAATGTTCAAGCCATTGATTTAGCCCTTCTTCCACCTGTTGATGGTTATGATACAGATTATGATCAAATTTCAGAAGATGAAACTGAAGTTTTTATTGATGATCCTCATAAATTAGGACCTGGAGTATTATCTAGAAAAGCTGAGGTTATTATAACAAACATAAATGAAGTCACACATTTACACACTGAAATGTTGTTACCAACTGCAACCATGTGTCCAATTTTAGAAAGGAAAATTCAATTAAAAAGCAAAAACCCTTAGAATGGGTTTAAAATAAAACCAGAAACGAAAAAATATGCAAAATTTAAAATACAAAATGTACAAGAATTTATATAGTAAATGAAATACTAAAATCATCTCTTACAGTTACACCCTTGCAAGTTTTTCAACTGTTTTGGGATCTTGATTTAATAGAGATTATATGCAGGGAAAGTAAAAAATATGCCAAATATAAATATGGCCATGAAAACGTTTCTTGTGAGGAAATGTACAAAATGCTTGGAGTTTTACCAGTATCTGGCTATTGTAGACTACCGAAAAAAGTCTGTATTGGGAAACTCAGGCCGATGTTAACAACATTGCAATCGTTAATTGTATTTCAAGAGATAGATTTCAATTGATTTTTAAATATCTACATTTTTCCGATAACACTAGCCACCTGGAAATTGGAAGCTTGAATAAGGTTAATGTTTTGATGGAACATATCAACAAAAATTTTGAAAAATTTATTATGCCTAACCTCACCATATATTCTTTAGATGGAGCCATGTTATGGTAGATTCCATTTAAAACAATACGTGGTAAGCTCATAAGATTTGGGTTTAAGTTTTGGTGCTTGAACAAGCCCAATGGCTATTGCTGCCGTTTTAAACTATATGAAGGGCGCGTGGAACGAGATCCGGAGTACCCCTCGGTGCTGCTATTGTCAAAAAACTAGTTACAGAATTTGTCCCTCCGAATGTCCAATATAATATATTGATAACTTATTCAATTCTTTACCTTTATTGGAAGATTTGGCTAGAGATTCAATCCGACTGACAGGCACATACGGGCTGACAGGATTTAAAAGGCCTCTCTCCAAGATTTAAAAAAAGCGCCAAGAGGAGCTTGGCAAGCACTTCGAGAAAAATATTCTAAAATTCAATTGTACAAATGGAACGACAATAGCCAGGTGACGCTGGCAACAAATCGAACAGATGTCCTTGCAAGTACACGAAGTGCACTAGGTATAACAGGTCGGCTAAGAGTCGGATTACGGTTCCGCAACCCACCCTTATTAGCGAATACAATAAGGGAATGGGGGTGTCGACCTTTTTGACCAATTTCGGGGCTATTATCGAGTGGGCATACGTTCTAAAAAATGGTATTGGCCCATAGTACGATTTTGTCTCAATGCTGCCGTTGTTAATTCATGGCTATTGTATCGAAAAGTTCATAACGGGATTCCCCTATTTATTTTTTGGGGGGAAGATAACAGTCCCATATATTTCGCGGTTGAGGACGGTATATTAAAGGCGTACCTGCAATGTTTATACTGAGGTGCGGTTCGATAAGCAAGAACATTGGCCTGCAAAGAACCCGAGGTGTGGTCTTTGTCACAAGTCTGTGAATGCACAAAATTCAACATAGGTCTTCTTATAAATTGTTTTATTCAATATCATACTCCTTAACTTGTTACACACTATTATTTCATATTTTTTATATGAATGTTTTAATAAATTATTAATATCTGACAATATTAGACGCCTAAAACCAGGATTGAAATACACATTTTTAAATTAATTTTTTACATTATAATCATAGTTATGATTAATTTTTGCTTGAGGACATAAGCCCCTGCCAGTCTCCTTTAAGCTACGCCTATGATTTTACAGAAAATAGGGTGGCTATGGTATAAAAATTGCTTTTATTATATAGCGATATTAACAGCAGTCTCCTATCGTATGAAATAAACGACACTTCATAAATGGCGGTAATAATATTTTTTTTCAATTAGTTCTTTTGGTGCAAAATCATATGGGAATTCCAAATTTTACTAAAATCCGTGTAAGATTAAGCAATTATAAATATTGAAGAAGCATATTTTATTTGATATATAATTATTAAATCAATATGATAATTATCGCGTATGATACAAAGTAAAACATTCAAAGTGCAATCCGATGTTACATTTACTCCAAATATATTTAGCACACTTAGTACAAGCTGCGCATCTTCTCTGCGTGGGGTTTTTGGCAGGCCAATGCACCTTATTATCGTATCTAACTTCGTCGTATACGTTGAGTGAATTGGCAGGATTTATAGCCCTTACTCGCGTTAACTTGAGGCCGCGAGTAAGGGGATTGTTATTCTTCGGGTAAAGTCCAACAAGGGAATCTCTTTCTCTGATTCTCGATAAAGTAGCCATGCATTGACTACAGATGCGTTCAAACAAAAACGGATTATAAGCCAGTACCATTTTTTTGAACGAATTTTTACTCGATAGGCTGCACGAAGATCAACTCCACCCATTCCTTTATTATACTCAGCTACAAGACTGGGTTGCGGAACCATAATGCGCTTCTTGGCAATAGAATTATAACGAAGACAATGAGTGAACGTGTTGGCTAAGGCATCATTGCGATTTGAAGCCAATGTAAACTGATTGCTATCCTTCCACCGATAAAGAGTGATTTTCCCCTCTTCATTGCGAAGTACGTCAAAAGCTCCTTTTTCTGCCTTTTTCAAATCTTTTAAGGAAGCTATTTCGATTCTATCCTTTCTAATTGTTCTAATTATAAAAATACCCTGATGCCCCATATCTCGCATTAATTCTAAGGAATTAAAATAATTGTCTATAAATATGTGACTTTTAAAGGGGACGAATCCAGACACCATTTTTTTACCACAAAACTCCCAAGGGGAACTCCAGGAGAACCATCCTCTCGACCTTCGTATAATTTTAATCTGCAACAATAACCATTACGTTTGTTGAGGCACCAAAACTTGAACCCAAATCTGATAGGTTTTCCACAAATAAACTGTTTGATATGATATTTGTCAAAATATGGCTCCATTCCCTCGTCCAAAGAATAATAAGTGGTGTGAGGCAGGCTCAATTTTTCAAACTTATTATTCATATGGGTTATTAGTGAAGAAACTTTTTTGCCACCTCCTATTTTGTTGGAAAAATGCAAATATTTGAAAATAGTCAATTTATCTCTTGACATACTGTTTGAAATTGAGATGTTCTTGACATCAGCTTGTGTTTCCCACTAAAGTCTTCTATTTGGGAGTAGGTTATAACCAGATACCAATAATATTCCCAAAAACTTGTACAGTTCCTCCACATTGGTGGAAAATATATTATCTGAATATTTCTATTTAGCATAGTTTTCACTTTTCTTGCATACATATTCCAAGAAAGGTTGGTCCCAAAATAATTGGAACACTTCTAAGGGTGTTATATTTGAATCTATTATACTGTTTACTAAGGTAAAATGTTCATCTTTTCTGTTTTGAATTCTATACTGGCTACCATTTATTTATATATTTTTACGCGAAATTCTCTTCCATTCTGCCAATTTTTGTTTTTTGTTATTCGTTAATGAATTTTGATCTAAAGATAATTTGTCTTTATGAGGTTCTAAATCAATAACTTCATTTTCATTAGTTAGAACATGTACATTTGATTTTTTTGCCAAAATACCTTTTCCCAAAACTCTAGGATCATTCACATATATTTCATTTTCATCTTCTGCCTTATCATTACAGTCAGTATCATAGAAGTCATTCAGGGGGAATGATTTCTAGACATACACTTTGTATATTATTTAAAATTTCTTCATCTGTTTCCAACAACTGAATGAAAACTTCTGTATTCAAAATTCTCACTTGCCCACTGTATGATATATCACACGTTCAAATATGTTAACATATATTTTTTAAAATAATAATAAAAAGGATTAATATATATATATTTATGAAAGATACAAGCCTTGTTTTATATAAATATCTATAATATATTATATTATAATGAATTTTTTATTAGCATTTAATGATTTGAATTTTTTTGATTTAGGTTTTTTGAAGCTGTTTTTGAAGGCATTATATTAACGCGCAAAATAAAAATAACCCACAGGGAATGTAAAGTAAATTTTTAGCTTTCAAATAAGATATATTTTGTTAAAAATAGAAAAGGTTAAGTGTGCGAATTTATTAATTGAAAAGGTACAGTTTGCGTATGATATATACGACGTTAGGCTTTAATGGGATTGTTGACCGTTTGCAGCATTATTTTGAACTATTTCTGTTGCTCCTCACGATGTTTGGAAGCATAAATTGAATGTCAGAATTGACTTCAGGAACAGGCTAGAATCAAGATCCGTACCGATAAGTAAACCGTGCAATGGTTCAGGTGATGTTTTAATCTCCGTTAATCGTACTTTTCCTGATGCGCAACACATACCGGCTGACTCATTTTTATATTTAAGTGCAAGACAATGAGGACATACCTTGTCCATAGTACCAATCACTTTGGAATGGGCGTAATATTCAACATCAGGCTCATACTGGAATGCTAATCGAAGGAATGAAGCCGATTTAAATGCTAGATGTACTTGTTGGCGTTGTTGGTCATTTTCTCTACGTGTGTTAATTACAAATCGGCGGGCTTTTAATCGTCTGTTGATTTCGTTCATCTCGTGCCTCTTGCGATTGTAATTCACGTATTTGGGCCATCCTCACGCATATCTGCATTGTTTTGTAGGATTTGTTCGTCTGTTCTATGTGCTCTAATATTTATCATGACTGCATTTGTTTCGTTTGACGACCCAAATTGTTCCTTTTGCGTTTTTACCTATAAATATAACATATTTAATATATCAAATTGAATTACTTAAAGGTGAAAACATTAAACTATCGAATATTCATGCAGGCTACGCGAATTTAACAACAAACACCGTGACACGAGAATTTTATATATTAAATAATTGACTTTTAAGGACCTTTGCGATTCCATGACCGTTTATATAATCTCTGGCTCGTTTATAAATCGTCAGGCCCTTTAAAAAATTCTCAGGCCCGCGCGAGCCCGTTCCATTAATTGTTGTGCCTGTCCGGGCCCGGCCCTTTTAAATTTTTATGATACAAAGCCCCCGTACCCGCCCGCGGGCCGGGCTTGCCAGTGCAGATCTCTAGGCACGATTAAGTGGCCATTGGTCTAAACCGCTTATCTGCTAAAACAGATGTTTTATAAATAATTTAAATAAGCATCCTCGGAGTCGTTAGTCGGTGGTAAGTGTATCTTAATTTTGCCGGCAACTTTAGTGTTTTTCAAAGCTGATTTATTGATTAAAACATTTGTATTATCGCCCGAAGAGTAAAGAATATAAAATCATTTAAGTGGAACACCACGATGCCTTAGGATAAAATGATATGGCATCAAATCTAAACTTTAGTTTAACTTTCATAAACCTACCATCCCTTGTCTGCATTTATATATTTACGAATCGCACTAAATCCTCTCTGAATTTATATAAATAAATTAAATCCTAGAGATCTCGATATAGAAGCCATGGAGGTGATCGATGACAAGCAATTACCTAGGTGCCGGGTCAACGGTTGTGGGGGTCTTTTACGGCCACACATTGTATGGTTCGGGGAAAATTTGGAGGATCAAGTTTTGCAGCGGGCCTACGAAGCTATTGATTCTTGCGATTTTTGTATCGTGGTAGGTACCTCTTCACAAGTGTACCCGGCCGCATCTTTTTCTCAACTCGTTTCAGCCAGAGATGTACCCGTAGCCGAATTTAATTTGGAATCAACTTTAAAACTGACACCTTCTAGTCCTTATTATTTCTTCCCTGGGCCTGTAGGAGAAACACTACCCCCATTGATAAATGGCCTTATCAACGAATAATTTTTATTAACCTAATATACAAATAAACAATACAACTAAAATCTTTCCATTTTTTATGAAAGATGGTTAATATGTTTCTTTTTAATTATGAAATATTTAAGCATATATTGAAAGTCAAATGCTTCGCAATTTCTGGTGGATATTTTTTTATCAACATTCATAATTTAACTAATTAGTTGTACACTTGTAAAAACAACATGCAATGTGCATCATTATTGGTAATAAGAGTTTTGAGGTTTTCAATAAATTGCACATATATAGTTTTATAGCAAATACTTTTACATTAAAAAATTAAACAATTCTATTTTATTAATAAAATTTTTCATTTTACCCCTATCGTTGCCTCGTGCTCTGGGACATTTGGTCCGGCAGCCATTAAGCTTTTCAAAGAAATCAGCCGTCGCTGCCCGCCCTCTAAATATTCCGCAAATTTTTTACTTAAACAAAAAATTGGTATTATAGCAAAGTACAATTTTAAATCCCTGGCCGACAGCTGGTCACTTTTAATAGATGACACATGCGACGCTTTTGAATTATAATTTTTATTTTGTTTTATACCCACTCTTATATTTTTCCAATTTTAACACTTCGTTTTTATAATGTTTTTAAGTTCAAATAAACACTAAGTTTAAATAATAGAATACCTGTCGTCACACCTCCAGAGTTCTTCTGTCGTTTGTGAAATAATACTTCATGAGCTGAATTTTTTGAGGTAGGCTCTTTGTTTCTTATCAAATGCCCCAGGCGTCACACCTTCCCCTATGTATTTAATAATTACATCAAAATCATATTTTGCTCTCTAAAAATTAATTGAGCATGCATGTCAGAGACGTATGGCTAGAATACACCTGTTCTCCATAATGTGGCCATGATTTCAGTTTTTTGGAAACCAGTTGGAATAGATCTCTGCACGTTGCCTAAAACAGAACAAGGCAACATATGTTGATGGTTATTGATTGAGATGCACCGATACCAAGTATCGGCATGGTATCGGCGCCGATACCTTGCCAAAAGTATCGGCTGATACTTTGCTAGTATCGGCAATTACCAAGCCGATACCTTTTTCAATATGAAACTCAAAAAATTATATTTATAGTATCTCCTACCATTAAAAAATAGAGGACTTTTTAAATTTTTTGAAATTGTTTCATTTGATTGGCTATAAATATTTCTATGCGGAGTATAATAAACTCATTGACCATCTGTCCCGAATAACTGCGCTTTTAAGTATATATTGTTTTATTTTAAAAATTATTATATATTAAGCCTTAGATGGATTCTTTAGATACACTATGGAGTTATTAATTTGCATATATTTTTTAGTATAAAAATTTTTTTTATTATAAGTATCGGCATGGTATCGGTATCGGCAAAAAAATCTTAGGTATCGGCTGGTATCGGTATCGGCACAAAATGGTGGTATCGTGCATCTCTAATTTCTTTTCCAAGTTGGTTGAGGCCAGGCCTATGAAGTCTTATTCGGCCAAGGAGACTTCTTAAAATTTATGACAAATCTTTTGTCGGTGTGACTGCCCCAAAGTAAATAAGTTAATTCATCCTTTATATCGTTTCATATTGTAATAAGTGACCAAGGTCGTGCGTTTGTCAACTCACTGACAGAGGACTTGTATGCCATCTTAAGGAGTCAACTCTGGGATTATCTCCGCCTACCATTCACGGCTAATGGTCTGGTTGGAAGGGCCAACCGGACCATTGTTAACTCCTTGGTGAAAGTATTGAAGAACGAGACCAACAAATGGGACATTGTTTTACCTGGACATGCTTTACTTACCATGAAACAACGGTAATATATATAGGTTTTCTATTTTGAATGATTTTTGTCGGTCCACAAAGTTCAGACCTTTGGGGCTACAGCCCAATTCGTTTTTTCGGATGATGAGGAACAAGAGGAGTTTTTTCAGACAAAGGATCTTGATTATGAATCCTTTGATGGGAAAAAGCTCATGAAGAAGTCCAAAATAATATATGACTTGACACTTGTTAATATACTGGGAGCGCAGTCTAGGAAAAAGGCTGATTACGAGAAGCGACATCAACAGTGGATGATATCGTTCTCGTCTTCAACTCTAGCAGGGCGGAGAGAAAATACGACTATATGGCAGCAGTATGGCTCGAGCCATACAAGATTGCCTCTGGTCCCCGTGGTATGTTATATTAATTTTTATCTAATATCTTTATAAGAACATACAGAATAAAAACGGTGGAAGGAATCATTTTGACAATACCTCTGTTGAGGATTTAGAATAGAAAAAAGAATATTCATAGTGATGCTGAAAAACCTGGAAAAATCTAGGTCTCGCCTCACGAGAATTTGAAAAATGGAGTCGAGATCGAGACGACAATTTTGATGTAGACGAGACTATACGAGATTTTTTCGGCGAGATCTCGACTTTTTATGGATCGTTAGATTTTAGTAAATTATTGTGTATTTTATTTTCATGATTTACATTAAGGTATTAAGTATAAATCAATATGTATGGAATAGATTTGATATTAAAAAAATCCCTAAGTGTAGTAAATATTATAAATTTTTGCACAATATTTAAAATTTGGCAATCATTTACCTAAGTGTGGTTGACCCTTAAGGTATGTGAATAATTTTATAATATATTTATCACATATTTGTATCCATAGCATTATTATAATAAATATCACAAAATTTTAGGCTTAGAATAAGTTTTGATGGAATAATAAGTATTACTAAAGAATATTTGAATTTCGCAGTTACTCATCCTACATGATGCGGTAATTATAAATTGGTGATTAATTAGTTTAAATAATTATACATTAGGCTAAGGTGGCTCGAGATTTTTGAGCACCCGCCTAACGATTACAAAAATACAATAGAGTATTTAATGACACCATAATAGATTAAATCTTAAATAATGAGTTTTCTAGAAGTTTTTATGCTTTAACTAATAGTACACCTCCCAATTTTGAACCTTAATAAGAAGTTATGTGAGTACATAGGTATGTCATATGCATTACTTTTCACATTATAAGCTAGGATGGCAAGTGCATTCAATTTTACTTTAATTTCTATAATTGTGCAATATAAAATAAATACACGAACCTATAGTATTCGATAAATAACTATTTAATGGCAAAGTTAATTAGAATCGGAAAGCAATTATTTGTAATATTAATTTGTTAAAACACTATGTTCTTAATCCTAAATAATGCTGCTTTTATTGTTGTTTTTACAACCTTTTAATATGTGCAACTAGTTATCAATTCTGTAAATAACTCGCACTTTGGGGTTTATAATGCTATTGTAAACATGCATTAAACACTATGGAGTATGATTGATGATGGTAATCTCAATGGACTTAAACATTTGCCTTAAATGTTAAGGTCTACTTTGAAGCCTTAGCCATGGTTAATAAAGGGTCTCAATTTGCTCAATTATGCAAGCGTATAATTTTCTAACTCTATTTAGGGATGACAAACACAGTGAATTTTATACAAATGTTATGATTTGCTTTCAAATTTATTTATAGTTTTTTTAGTCTGCATTTCCCATAGAAAATGTTATCTTTGTGAATTAGTTCATATCTTTATATTGTCAATGAGATGTCGTGTCCCGCTAAATCTTTAAAAAGTTTGTGTATTAAAGTTTTTCAAAAAAATGTTTGCCATTTGGATTTTAACGCTTATTTGATATTTTTAATAAAACAGGAGAAAATTATATTCAGTATATATTTTTTTTAAAAAAAGTCGAGACGAGACGAGACCGAGATTTTTCTAGACCGAGACGAGATCGAGATTTTCAGAATAGCTTCCGAGACGAGATTTTCTTTTTCAGGTAAAAACTATATTTGGTATAAATTATCGTTTAGATGAAGAATCAGTTGTTTCGCGGAAATTAAAATTCTGTTCTTTAAGTACAGTTTGGTCAAAAGAACAAATAGAAAGTTATTAAATATATATTTATAAATTAACATTTGATCAATTTCAGGTTAGTAGTTTCTTTCCATTTGAAGCCAGTAGATCCACGAGATGTTGGAAATCTCAATTGCTTTATATCCGCAAATATATGTATTCGGAATTTTTTAGGGACGATGTAAGTCGTGTTATGCAACCTTACATTGCCCCTCTATCTAATTCGACATATATGCGTGATAATAAAATGGCGGATGTTTGTACGTGGGCCATATAAATGGAGATATTTTTGGCCGCAACTATTTTTGATAAATATATAAACAAATGAAGTTTTATCCCTTGTGAAAGACAAAATATGTAATAATTTCTTGTAGCGATAATTCTAATTATATATACAATTGTAATTGATAAATATTTTACTCAAATTGATCAGTTTATCAATATTTAAAAAAAAATAATATTAAACAACTTACTTTCAATAAATTTTTTAATTTTTTAAATCTTAAACTCATTTGATATAGAAGAACTTATATAATACATGATTAAATGAAATATTTCAGAAATTGAGTATCTTACCATTAAGATCCATAAAATCAGAAATTTTAGTCAGATGAAAAATAAGGAAAACGTCAGGATTATATAAGACACTTGTCACCTATCAATTTTGAGATCAATGAACATGTAAGCCATGTAAATTTTAACAAATTTTAATTTGCATTTTGTATCGCGGGCAATTTCAAATTCATCTACTTAATTTAATATCATTTACCCGAATCAAATTTGCAGTAAAATCATCGTTTTGTGGCTATCAAATCTGAAATTAATATATCATTGCGGATAAATTGTATATTATAAAATGCTGTTGTTAATGTTTAACTAGTTAAATATTTTAAATTGTATATCTTAAAGTTGTTCTTTCCTTATGTGTGTCCATTTAGAATGGCGGAAAAGGGGGTATATTTTTTTAATGCTGAGTCTATTTAGTCTATAGAAACCGATAAAAACGTCGAACGAATATTTTTAGCTCAAATTTTTATAACTTAATATAATTTAGGGGTTTGCGAAATGCGGTGCTAGCAAGCGCAATATAGATTTGATGGTTCGTGTAAAACTCTATAGATTATTATTTTTATGTTTTACTTGATTTTAACGGTAAAAATTTATTTAAGCTCTTTTCAAATAAATAAAAGTATGTATATTTTTAGTTTGGATAAATTTTCAAGATTCATAAAATTTTAGAATATTACCAAAACATTGAACCTCAAAAGAGTTTTAGCGTAATCTATATTAAACTACAGTTTAATGCTAATAATATTGTACAATATATAAAGTTTTTCAAATCGATGATAATTGAAATATAATGCCCGTATTAAACAAGTTTACTAATCCTAATTTTAAAATTATATTTGAAATATTATATGACAAAAGGTCTAACCCTATGATTAACAATGTTTATCATCTAATCGGGATTATCTGTCATCGAGGGTGTATATGGTTAAAATTTAACTGTTAAATCAAATTATAATAATAGAAATTTCATAAGGCACATTCTTTTAAATAACAAAAATGGAGAATATAATAACCTAACAAAAAACTTATAACTGGTTACATTCAGTCTCTATAGAAAGCCGCAACTATAAATATTTATTAAATTTATTTTTTATAAATTGTCAATGTTATCAGAATTGTAGATTCGCACTATAAAACAAATATGACACCCAAACATATTGACAATTATAGGACTAAGCCTGGCAGATTTATAAGGTCATGCGCACTTTAGAAATAAGCTATCTATTAAATTTAAAGGACTAACAAAGTGAATAAAGTATATAGATTCTTATTTAAATTTACCCTTTATTAAAACAGGAAAAGTGAATTAATCTTCCCTAATAAACAAAAAAGAATGTTCATAAATGATTATTTTATAAAATGCATATGGCATTAAATTGCCATTATCACAATGTTTTTATGAATTTTGTAAGTGATACATTATTTTAAAATGCTGCTTTTAATGTTTAACTAGTTCAATATTCTTTATTACGTTTTAAAACCAAAATTACTATAATCTATATGTCCTTCCCTTATCTGTGCACATTTCAAAATGGCGGGAAAATGTTACACTTATTTAAAGTTGATGAGCGGTCTATCTAGTCTATGTCTACATGCGCTTAAAATTTGAATTTAAGCTCTGGCCTTTAGCGTTTTTAGATAATTATTTAATATATTTATTACATATTTGTATCCTGAGCATTATTATAATAATAGGAACATGCAAAATGATTTCTGATAAAGTAGTAATATTACTAAAACATCCTCACATTTCGCAACAGTTCCATCATTCTGTTTTATGTGATGATATTTTTAATTGTTAATTAAACATAATTATATAGATTTGGCTAAAGATTTTTTGAGGCCACTGCGGATTCTGTGCCTTCCGAACGATTGATTTCGAGTTCAACCATTTACCAAGATTAATGATTGAACTCATCATGGCACGCCTCTAAAATTCTCAAGCTACTAAATTATGCATTTGTTATTGTTTGCCATTTACATTTCCTTTCACATTATAATGGTAGGGTTGGCAGGTGCATTCTAATCTATTAAATTTTCTCTAAGCGTAATTTTGCAAAACAATAAAATATAAGCCTAAGCTTTATTAGTAAATGTATATTTTGTGGCGATTTATAATGGTAAAAGTATATATTTTGAACATAATATGATATGGTTTAACAATATAAAAAAATGAGTTCGTTTTTAATGTAAAAGGATTAGTTATGAAATTATATAGGTGCAATTTATTGAAACCTTAAAATTTTTATGTTATTAATTTAGCAACAACGCTACTTTTTTAATTTTATTACAACTTTGTGATGTGTGCGACTAATTGCTTATGTTATATAATTTATGGTTTCTATGACAATCTAATAATAATGTAAATGCATATGTTCTTTAGAAACAAATCGATAAGTGTAATGTTTCGATCTCGTCTCGGTCTCGAAAACAAAATCTCGTCTCGTCTCGGGAGCGATTATAAAAATCTCGATCTCGTCTTGTCTCGGTCTAAAAAAATCTCGGTCTCGTCTCGACGAGAATTCTCGTCTCGTTTCGACTTTTAAAAAATATATATACGGAATAAAAAATACTCCTGTTTTATTAAAAATATTAAATCAGTGTTTAAAAATCCAAATGGCAAACTTTTTTTATTTTTTGAAAAACTTTAACACACAAACTTTTAAAAGATTTAGCGGGACACTACTCTCATTGTCAATATAAAGATAAGAATTAATTCATAAAGAAAACATTTTCTATGGAAAGTACAGGTTCGTGTATTATTTTATATTGCACAATCATAGAAATTATAGTAAATTCTAAATTTGAATACACCTGCCAACTGTTTATAATATGAACAGTAATGCATAAGACAAAACTATTAATTCACATAATGTCTTATGGTTCAAAAATTTGTGAGGTATACTAGTAGTTGAAGCATAAAAACCTTTAAAAACTTAAATGATTTAATCAATTACGGTGTCATTTAATACTCTATTGTACTTTTGAAATAGTTAGGCGGGTGCTCGAAAACCTGAAGCCACCTTAGTTCAACTTGTATAATTGTTCAAACTGATTGAATACCAATTTATAATTAACGCATCATGCAGGATGAGTAACTGCGAAATTTAAATATGCTTTAGTAATATTTACTATTCCACCAGAACTCATTCTAAGCCTAAAATTTTGATTTTAAAATTATTCACATACCCTAAAGATCAACCATACTTAGGTAAATGATTGCCAAATTTTAATTTTTGCAAAGATACATAATATTTCCTACACTTAGAAATTTTTTGAATATCAAATATAATCCATACATATTGATTTACACTTATTACCATAAATGTAAATCATGAAATTAAAATAAACAATAATTTACTAAAATCTAACGATCAATAAAAAGTCGAGATCTCGCCGAAAAAATCTCGTATCGTCTCGTCTCGACATAAAAATTCTCGTCTCGATCTCGACTTCATTTTTTGAATTCTCGTCTCGTCTCGGTTTTTCAAGACGAGACGAGACCGAGATTTTTCTCGGTTTTTTTCGCATCACTAGATAAGTGTAGGGCCTACTTATTTTTGTCGATGCTATCTAAGGGTCCCAGCCAGTTCAAATAAGCATTTAAGGTAAATATAAATAACCTCTTAATTTAGTGTGTCTAAAATATTGAAATCCTTTTATTAATAAACTATTTTTGCATGTCGTGGCAAACAGGATAACTTCACAAATTTAATGATTTTTTTAAATCTGCCCATACTACAGAAACTGTTGTTTATATTAATTGGTAAGTAACTGTATGCAATTTAGTAATGTAGTGTAAAAGCGTAATTATAACATGTTTTATATTATTAAATTTATTTGAAGTAATAAACATTCTAAAAACAGATATAAAATATTAAAACGGATAATATATAGTAAATTAGTACAAGATATATTAAAAATGTTCATAAGATTCTAAACAAATTGTCGCACCCTAACGAGACGAGATTTTAAAAATAATTCCCATGGTAGGCTAAAAGAATATTGCGGACCTTATAAATTGTCATGTGCGAACCGAATCGCGCGGAGAATAGAATTTAAGACTTTGACTAGAATTTATCAAAATGGCAACCAGCCAGAATCTCGGGTCAAATTGTACGCACTCTTCGGTTTGCCCTGTTAACAGAACACTCTCTATACTCTCAAACAAATTACCGAAAAAGCTTTAATGATCAATGTCTTAGATTTCTGAATTGTAAAATTTTCAATTCAACAATATATTATTTAAGAATTTTTTTTATTATATTGGGCGACAAGTATGTGATAAAAATTTTGTATTTTTATGTTTATTAATTTTTCGATGGAAGAAAATCTTGTTTTTTGTATGTATTTTATTTTTGGAAAAGGGGAAAGTTAAAGGAGTATATAAAAAATTGTGTGTCTTTGTGTGCGCAGAAGGCACATGCGTTATATTTTTACGAGCCTAGCAAGAGTACGCGAGATGGTGCACCTCTTGGCCCATGACATCTATTAAAGACTTTGAACTTTATAACATCTGCTTTAAAATGTCGTAACTGTAATATATAGCGTAATTTGTAATCAGTTTTGTATATACCAGATGAAAATATAAAATTTTGTTTTCCGATTTAAGATATATGTAAATTAGTATATTGGCGCGGTCGATAGGATAAACCTATTCTGAAAATAAAGTCTGTGGGAATACCTAATTTTAAACAAAGTGATAATATTTCAATATATGTACATAATAACTATCACTAATATTTTTGAGGCTAAAAATGTGCCTAAAGCTACTCGATGCAAAATCATATTAGGATACATGGGTCAGAAAAACATTGAAACTCTAATAAACTTTCTATACCCTGAAGATATATCCTTGCTTAAATATGAGGACTTAATAAAATTAATGAAAAAGGTATTTTCACAAAAAATTACAATTTTCCACTCAAGATTACAATTCATGAGATGTCTTAAAAGAAATGATGAAACTCTGATTGAGTATGAAACAAGATTAAAATCATCTGCAGAAAATTGTGACTTCAAATCTAATTTAGATGAACGGCTCCGTGCCCAACTCTTAAATGGGTATCAAAACCTATCATTGGAAATTGAAGTCAGGACAAGATGGCCTGAAGCTTTAAAGAAGAGGGTGATGTGGTAACATTTAATGATATATTCAATCTAGCTGAATCAATGGAGACAGCTAATAAAGAAGTTAACACATCACAAGATGCAAACAAAATTCAAAATTATTAAAAACCAAATCCAATGTAATCAAAAGAATAGGCAATCAATAAAACAATTTGCTACAAAAAAGGATGAACATCAACAATCATTCATAAGGAATTGCTATAGATGTGGTAAGTCACATGCAATAAAGCAATGTCCAGCATTTTTAAAAGAATGTTCCATATGTCATCATAGAGGACACTTTGCAAAAATGTGCAAAACCTCAAACAAAGTAAACCAGATTATTAATACAATTTGAAAAATTTATGACTTAAATAATGTAACTCACCTTAAACCATACATCCATGTTAGGATAAATCAGAAAATTTTCAAAATGTTATATGATACTGGCTCATCAGTATCTGTAATCAACAAGAACATCTACAACATTTTAAATACACCTCAATTAACACCATGCCACAAGATAAAAGCTTTTGAAAATAATCCAGTTCTTATATGTGGAGAAACACAAGTCTATGTAAATTTAAACAATAAAACTTTAAAATTAACAGCTATTGTAACAACTGTGGAAGATGACCCCATCTTTGGGTTAAATTGGTTGCAAGCTTTTAACCTAAAACTTCCTCATCTAGTTAAGATTAATGCTATAGAAGAAAAACCTCAAAACATAGAAGAGTAAATTGTTGAAAAGTATACCAATGTGTTCAGTGATGGCACTGGCTGTATTAAAGATTAAGCCAAAGCCATAGCATTTCCTGCACGAAGAGTTCCTTTTCCTTTAAGGAATAAAGTTGAAGAGGAAATTAAAAGATTATTGGACGAAGATATAATTGAACATGTTGATCCTGCAGCAACACCATAACATGGGCAACTCCAATAGTAAATGTATTGAAATCAAATAATTCCATTAGAATCTGCGGCGATTTTCGAGTTACTATCAATCCCTTCCTAACTTTAAACAACCATCTACTTCCGACATTTGACGATTTAATTCTGAAGATCGCAGGAGGGCAGAAATATACAGTAATTGACTTAAGTGATGCCTATCTTCAGATGAAGGTCGAAGAAAAGTCGCAACAGTATCTCACTATTGCAACACATTTAGGTTATTATCGATATAAACGTCTTCCATTTGGACTTTCGATAGCACCAAATTTATTCCAACGTTATATGGAGGAATTATTAGATGGGATTTTCCATACCGGCATACTTCTAGACGATATCATAGTTACAGGGGTAAGTGAAAATAACCACATGCAAAATCTGAACGAAGTACTAAAGAGGGTACAAGACGCTGGTCTAAAAGCAAAGAAGGAAAAGGTTTAAGTTTTCCAAAATTCAGTTAAATACTTGGGACATGTGATCGATGCAACAGGGATCCACCCAACTGAAAAGCGAGTGGAAGCCATTGTTAATTACAAAGAACCACAAAACAAAAAAGAACTACGTTCCTTTTTAGGACTAGTTAATTATCAGGAAAGGTTCATCCCAATGTTACACGAAAAATGCGCACCCTTGCATGCATTGACGGGCTCATCAATAGGTTGGAAATGGACGACTAAAGAGCAGAAGATTTTATACGATGTTAAACTCAGGGTTTCTTTCAGAAAAAATGCTCCGGGGGGGGGGGTATTTTTAACTTCCGGGGGGGGGGGGGGTAAATATTTTAATTGCTAAACCATTTTGTATAATATTTACTCATTTTTTTGGCGATATAAGTGATATATAAATAGATAATACGTACACGCATAATCATTAAATAATTTATGACTTCATGATGGAACTTGAGTTCATGCTTCCTTCAATCAAAACTCTCCGGGGGGGGGGGGGTATTTGAACCCCTGAAAGAAACCCTGAAACTGATGCTTTCAACTTCCAATACATTGGTACCGTATTCAACCCCATTGCCGTTATACCTAGCGGTAGATGCTTCTGAAACTGGTGTAGGTGCTGTACTATCACACTTATATGCAGACGGGTCCAAAAGAGCTATTGCGTACGCATTCAGGACGTTAAGCGAGTCCGAAAAACGATACTCTACAATTGATCGGGAAGCGCGCGCCGTTCGGTGTTCAAAAATTTGATCAATACGTACGTGGTCGAAAATTTGTATTGATGACGGACCACAAACCGCTAGAAAGATTATTCGAAAATTATCGGAATTTACCGAAAGTGATCAATAATAGATTAATTCGGTGGGCTTTATTTTTAAATGGATATCAATACGACATAAAATACCGATCAGGAAAGAACAATCAATGCGCTGATGCATTGTCGAGACTGCCAGATCCAAAATACCTTGAGACGGATCAGATCAATCACGTAGGACTACTCATGTTAGATGAATTAAAGTTAGATTATGAAATGCTAAAAACATCAATTAAACAAGATCCTTTGTGTCGTGAATTAATTTTAGCGATCAACCGAGAATGGCGGTTGGATTTAAAAAAATGCCGTTTTGACATGAAAACGTACTACAATCGAAGGGAGGAACTGTCATTTGAAGAAGGAATATTATTGCGTGGCAATCGGTTAATAATACCGAGGAACTTACAAAAGTTGGTTTTAAAAATATTACACCAAGGACACCCCGGGATTACAAGAATGCTTAATTTAGCCCGATATTATGTTTGGTGGCCGGAAATAGACATGAGTATTGATTTGTATGTAAAGTAATGTGACGGTTGTCAAGAAGGTCGACAAGCCGAACAAGAAGTTCCCTTATATTCTTGGTCCGTACCTGACCGTCCTTGGGATCGAGTCCACATAGATATTTCCGGACCTGTCGAAGGAAATTATTGGTTGGTTTTAATTGATGCATTATCGAAATGGGTGGAGGTAGCCACACTATCGTCGATTAAAGGACCACAAATTGTGAGGCAGTTACGAAATTGGTTTTGCAGGTTCGGTATTCCCTTGCAGATAGTATCAGATAATGGACCACAATTTGTCGGTGAAGAATTCACAAAATTTTGTGACAACAACAACATTAACCTCGTAACATCAACTCCATACCACCCCAAAACAAATGGATTAGCTGAGAGAATGATTCGAACGCTAAAATCATTGGGCAGCAAGAAAATCAGGGGGAGAGAAAGAACTATGCCTTCAACAAATAATTATGACATACAGGAATACACCTCAGGCAACCACGGGTAAAGCTCCGGCAAAATTTGTTGGGAAGAAGAGTAAGGACAGCGTTGGACCTTATTCGACCAGATAAGAAAAGTGGAAGGAGAGATTAGCTAATCAAAAGAGCTACCATGACTGAAAAGCGTGTTATAGGGAATTTAATGTTGGAGATCCAGTATGGATTCGGAATGAAATTAAAGCAGGCTGGTACAAAGGATTTATCATACAACGTAAAGGCCCATATTCATATAATGTTCGCACTGATAAAGGAATTAAAAGGAAACAGCGGATCAGTTAAAATTTAGGATGCGATCCCACTTCATCGAAACTAACGATCCTAGTCTGGAACCGAATGTTAAAAAGTTGCAAGTCCAAATACTAGTCTGGAAACGAATGTTGAAAAAGTTGCGAGTCCGATTACGTTAAGACGATTGACTAGAACGTCAAAACCACCTGTACGGTTCTACGAGGAATTTCACATTTAAAATAGGGAGAAATGTAATATATAGCCTAATTTCTAATATCAGTTTTGTATATACCATGTGGATGAAAATATATAAATTTGTTTTCCGATTTAAGATATATGTAAATTAGTATAATAACCATATCAAAAAAGTAATTAATGCGAGCGTAAGGAAAAGGGAATGGCTATAGAGATAATATATTAACGGGCACGTATATGAAAACCACCTCGTTAAGATATGTGAGGTAGTTAGGGTAATTATAGTAATCACACGTGTAAGAGAAAAAGATGCGTTGCGGTAAATAACGCAGGCAAGGGGGCCAAAATGGAGAATTATTAAGTTGGAAATGGGTTTATAAAGAGGGATGATTTAATAAGTAAATTTGCATTAGCGTTATTTATGGCATTGCTGCTATATTGCACATCAAGTTAATGTAATAAGTAAAACTACCCTAAACTTTATTTATAAAAGACACTTATGGTGTTTAACTAATTTTTATATGTTAAAAAAATGGGAGACAGCCGCTGGTGAATATTTTAATTCTAAAGTTATTTAATGTAAGCCTCTAAAGTTATAAGATTATTAAATAAAGAAGGCGGTAAAAATACCGCACATGTTAAAATACTTTACTATTCTATTTTTTTTTAATAATTGTCCCATAGTCATAATTCTAGACCCTTTATTCTATTTATAATCAATCCAACGAGACCACAAATTTAGCATACAAAGAATTGACTATTATTCATTAAAAATACTTGTTGTAGATGTTGGTAAAATTTCAAAAGAGTGAGAATTGGTTTTAAATATCAAATGGTTCGTCCCAATGTTAAAAAATGTCCCCCAATTTGTATGTCCCTCAAAAGCCTATCAATCATTCAATTTTGGATTAAAGTTCAAATTTAGGTATTTTATAAAATATACTTAATGGTTTTTATAAAAGGTATTCAATTTAGGACTTTCTTTATGATTGGGGAGATGTCGTTAATGTCCCAGGGTGAATTCGGCGAGTTGATAGGGCACCTTCGACATTGGGTATCAAGTCAACGAACCAAGGGTCATATAACAAAATATCAGGATAACATCAGGATCCTGATATTTTTTTCTCAACCAATCAGGACGCGCTGTGCTTTACCGTTTATTTTAAATTTATGAAGTGAGAATTGTCACACATCTCCAAGTAAGTCTTATTATATGATCTTTAAAGGTTTAATTATTTTATTTAGATATTCAAAACATATCAAAATTAATTAGTTATTTAGTCATTCATTTTTAAAAGTAAGTTACACTTATCATGTTTATATGATCTTTAAATATATAGTTAATATGTTTTTTTGATTTTATAGAATGGCAGAATATTGTTGTAGTGACATTAAAGAGTACCTGGTAAATGGAACTATACCTGAAATCTTTACACGCAAACAGAGAACTTATTTTGTTAGGAAATCTAATGGTTACTATGTTAAGGGAAATTTTCTGTTTGTAAAAAGAACAGCAAAATTTTGCAACCAGAAAACAGGTACTTAAAGTGAAACTTTTTTATTTTGTTAGAGAATGATTTAAGGGTAGTTATGGATTCTGAGGAAAAGAAACAGATCCTTACTTTGTATCACAATGGTATGGAAGGAACTAATGTAGGCCAAAGCTTTGGGGCACATCTTGGTATAAACCGTACATGGGCCAAAATGAAAAGTACTGGTTATAATTTTATTTAAACTAAATAATATATTAAAAATAGGTATTGGTGACCTCATTTGAGTGGGGATTTTACTTTACATTTGCTTCAAATAAAATTCATTATTCTTGTTTCAATGTCTAATAATATTTGACAAACATGGTTTTAATATCTTTTTCCAATAAAGATATTATTTAATGGCTAAAAATATATATTTATTAAAAGAATAACAATATCATTATTTATATTATAACAGCTTTATCAGTTGCAAAACAAAATTTAATAAGCTAAATTTATATAGATTTGGATCACTTATAAAAGATTAAAACCAAAAACATGACTCCTAAGATCATCAGGGATTATAAGATCCTTTATATATAATAATTATAGTTCCCCACTGTTTTTATAATAGTTTAGAAAACTTAATACATATAAATTAATTGAATTTGTTCATTATAATTTAGAGGTGAGGATGGTAGAGGGCAACGTACAAGTTTGCAGTACTGAGGAGCAGTAGTTGAGGCAGAGGCACTATCTATAAATATTAATATATAAAGATAAGAATGTTACTTTTTATAAATGTTCAAATACAAACTTACAAATTCTAGAGGTGAGGATGTTAGATGGTAAAATAGAAATTTGGAGTGACTGAGGAGCAGTAGTTGAGGCAGAGGCACCACTTACAAATATAATATAAAATGTAAATATAAAAGATAAAAATGTTACTTTTTAAAAATGTTCAAATACAAACTTACAAATTCTAGAGGTGAGGATGTTAGAGAAATTTGGAGTGACTGAGGAGCAGTAGTTGAGGCAGAGGCACCATCTACACATACTATAAAAAATGTTCAAATATAAAATTACCAATTCTAGAGGTGAGGATGTTAGAGAAATTTGGAGTGACTGAGGAGCAGTAGTTGAGGCAGAGGCACCACTTACATATATAATATAAAATGTAAATATATAAAGATAAAAATGTTACTTTTTGAAAATGTTCAAATACAAACTTACAAATTCTAGAGGTGAGGATGTTAGAGGGTAAAATAGAAATTTGGAGTGACTGAGGAGCAGTAGTTGAGGCAGAGGCACCATCTACACATAATATAAAAAACGTTCAAATATAAAATTACCAATACTAGAGGTGAGGATGGTAGAGGGCAACTTACAAGTTTCAGTGACTGAGGAGCTATAGTTGAGGCAGAGGCACCATCTATAAATATTATATAAATATTAATATGTAAAGATAAAAATGTTACTTCTATAAAAAATGGTAGAATATAAACTTACAGATTCTAGAGGTGAGATTTCTGAGGATAAAGTACAAGTTTGGAGCGACTGAGGAATTAACAAATGGTTCTAATTTAAGTTAAAAAGAGATTTTGCGAACACAAGATGTATCAATATTAATTAAGTCGTGCAAGATTTGCCATTACAATCTACTTAATCTTAAAACTCCTCTTTTGAGAATCTAGTACGTAGGCGATTATATAATAATATAATTCTATATAATACCATAAATATAATATAATTTAAATTTCTATTATATTATATCTATTATATTGTATTATAGAATCGTACATAAATCTGTAACTTAATTGGTTAACATACTTCATCTATATCATTAAAGATCTGCCATTATAATCTACTTTATTAATTATATTATTACATCAAAGTTATAAAATGTGCATAAATTATACCATAACTTGAAATTATATAGTTTAGTTTTAAAATACATACTTATTTATTATTGATTTTAATATGTATCTTCATGCATTTCATGATCATATTTGTTATTTGACTATTGTTCGTTGACACCAATTCTCGACATTGACCTAATCAGCTGTTATCACCTTTTGCTTTATTTTGAAATTTTATAATAGTGTAAATATAAATTCTTACAGTATGAAAGAATCTTCTGATGATGATGATCCTTGGGTAGATTTTTTTGGAAATTTTTCATTATGGAATAAAAAGCCCATCAAAAAGCATTCAACTTTGCTTAAAAAGGCAATATATTTTATCACTTATCTGTTATTTTTTCAACATTTTAATACCTTTACTTTTATTTGCCTTCTCTTTAAAAAATGAAATATTCACAAAAATTATATATCTCTTGCATTAAATTAATAAAATTTAGTTTCAGAATCTATTAAACTAGAATTTAATATATTTATATTTAGGACAACAGTTCTAGTCATTCATCTAAAGAAATTGATCCCTGGATGAATTATGAGATTAATGGTGTTGGAGATTTATCTAATGCTATTTTTGATAATTTTTTTAAGGATTCTACTTCATTTTTCAAAAAACCAATTAGTCCATTAATAAATCATAGAAATACACCTTTAAATGGCACAGCTGCTGATCTTACACCAAACTTAAAGGTAAGATATCTTAAAATTGACACCAATCAATTACCGAGGACCAGACAAAATAATGTTAACCCTGAGAAAACTTCTCCTAAATTGCGAAACAATTCGTTCAAAAGAAGGAAAGGCTCTACAGCTCGCAAATGGATAGATGATATAAAAGAGCGTTGGAATGAAAGAAGGAGACAGAGAAGTTTAAATCCTCATAGTATCAATAGAAAGACATCTTTTAGATGGAGACAAGATTCTTTGTCTTCAGAATCAGATTGGGATGATGGGTGGGATAATTGGTGCAAAAGGCATATGGATTTAGATCGTAATTGGTTGTCAGGTCCACTTTCAACTCATTTAGATTTTGCAAAGCCTTTTCGTTGCTTAGAAAGTCGACCCGTCTCTATCATTGTAGCTACCACAGATGATAGTGATCAAGAGGCATATTCTAAAGCACGTTTAAAGCCCAAAACCTTTGTCATGGAAGATAGGATATGTAAGGAAAATTTGATACCTATAGCAATATTAAGTAGTAGTGAGGAGGAAACAATATCATCAGTCCTTGTAAGTGGAAGCTGCAGTATGGATTCAAAGGACAAAGAAATTGCGATCAAAAGACAAGAATTTAAAGCATCCCTCAATTCTGATCTCACACAATTGGATTATTCCGTCACTTCTTTAAAACGAAGACCTCCAGTTGACAAAAAATCCACTTGCGGGAAGTACAAATCTTTTACTATCAAAAATGCGAAGTCTTTAACTGCAACAGCTAGCGATTTTGAAGGTACAAAACTTATCCCTATAGCTATCGAACGCGATAATGACCATAACCACATACCCGATGCTGAGACGGATAGACGCAAATTTTTCGAAAATTTAACTGGCATGCTAGATAAAGGAGATGCATGCAATAATAGATCTTTTGAAGAAGAAGAATGTGTGGAAAATGAGACACCTTGTGGAAACAAAAATGTGACGCGGCGAAACAATAACATTTTATGGCGCAGTAAATTGTCCGAATTAATTTGGCTAGAGCTGAGAGCTTGGCTCCACGGCACTACCCTAAGACAAGAAGACGAAGCCCTTAGCACGGCACGAGATAGGATGTCAATCGTACTGGAAAAGATTGTAAACTTTGAAATACCTAAAAAAGAGCTTGGTTATATGGGACTCAAACTTGGCTTACCGACCAATTTAGGCTTGCCCGATATACTCACTGCCGTTCAAAAGGAAAACGACCTAGTGATAAAGCAAGATTTCTCTCAGGTCGAATCCCTCCTACAGGCATTAGATGAGTTTGAATCCTTATTTCCCAACACCGCGTCCATCGCCAAACATTACCCCCTTTACGCCGATCGTGCATTCGGTGTCAGGGTGAAAACGCTGTGCCTGTGGTACAACGTTATCAACGTTTTAAAGTACAAAATTCGAGCCTTGGGCGATATACTTTACCTCAACCTATTTCCTTCCTTAAAATGGCCTTTTTCGCCCGAACCTCAGCCATTTAATTTGAACGGCCCGTCTCCCAATTACGACAGGTTCGATTCGTATTCATCCTTCAATATTTGGGACAGTTTGAGCAACTCTCCCAATTCCGAACGATTCTTCACGCCACCCGAGCTAGGTTCTCCCGTGGTAGGTACATCCATATACCGTTTGTTCATAGAAAAGAGCGTGCGTCAAGGTCCGCTGTCTAAAGTCATTTTCAGGCTCACAAAATTGCTGCACGCCACGTTGCAAAAAACTCGGGCCGCTTTAAACGGCAATTTCCCACAATTCGAAGACGGGAATAAGGACAGGGCAGGCAAGCATGGGAACACCAACAGCGGCAAAACTGATATCGCGGATGCCGATTTGGAAAGTCACGACGACCCTAGTTTATCAGTTGCGAATTTGATGAGTTTGCTAGACGCCAAGTATGGTTGTAACGGCTTGGAGTGCGATTACTACAAGCACATACAACAATACGGCGTGCATAGTCCCGAATTTAGGGCTATGCAATTACCTACCTTTAGGACCACTTTTTTGTTCGTGGCACGCATCCCACTCGATATCGTGCACGAATGGTTGAGACTGAGGATTCAACAGAAACCTCCAAACTTATCCTTCCTCAGCGCCAATCAACTCATGCGAGAGTGCAAAGAAGTGCTAAAAGCTGCCGTTCTCATCCGCTATTACTACTGCACACTCGTCAAGGTATGAATTTGTATGCGACTTCTATATGCTTAAAAATATATATATTTTTTGAAATGAATCAATAATTATTGTGAGTGTCACACTTTAAGTTAATTTACTCTAATTAATGCCATCTATAGGTAATTTTACAAAATAGTTTTCATATACCACAATTACGGAAGTTAATCCCTAGCCATGCTAAAAGTGGGTTGGATCTAATTTGGCCTTTATTACCTATTTGCGTAGTATGTGACTTGAAAATTAACTATGGCATACTGATGAATTCTAATAAGAGCGAAAATGTTATATGTCTGTTATCATTTTCGAGTTACATGCTAAAAAAGCTAGGTATAGATTTAGCCAAATTTGTCTCTGATTAAAATTGTCTAAAGATGGCAGTAATTAGAGTAAACTTAGTTAAATTGCGGTGGTTGCTATCTCGTTGAATTCTATATGTACGTGTTTTTAGGCTATCTTTATGGAGGGCGAAGATATTCCTGAACCGTGTCTCAAAAACTTTGACGATGACTTAAAATGCATGCTTTCCCTATATTTGCAATACCTGGATAAATTGGTCGTTTTGACTCCTGAAAATACCGATCATACGCAAGTGACACTTTTGGAACAAGAGTGGAAATTTATAAAAATGATATGCCCCTATATTTTAGACAAAGAAGTATGTGTCATACGAAACGGTGTAATCATTTATTTCTTTATTTTAAATTGGCTAATAGTTCTCATTAAATTTTATCCAACTAGTGTTCGTGGTGTTCTAGGTTTAAATTTAATTAGAGTTTTTGTCGGTAGGCACTAAGTTTAGCATACTTCATTTTATGTTTAGGTAGAAGCAGGGAAAAAGATTTGCGCGTTGATTAGCAAGCTGCTTGAAACAATCATTGTTGCTCTAAAGGACGGTGTCGAAGAGTGTTTGGAACATTTTCAATACTGGTGGCAGGTATAGCAAATATATTTTTCATCAAAACCTTCATATTAAATAGACACATTCCTTAGAGTAGCACAAGGTATTTTATAATTGCCACTTTGTTAATTTTAGGTTTTAAAATTGACTTTGAGTAATGAACTAAGGAAATATAAGGAAAAAATATCTAATTTAGCTATCATCCGAATCGAATGGGATCCATAATTACCGGCATTATAACAGCCTCAACTCGGCCAACACTACCATATGTAGTAGCTGTAATAGCAACGTCGGTAGCAATAGCAATTATTCTTCTTTAGTACCCGACAGCATTACTCTGAACGATAAGGGCGATTTCAGTAGCGAAAGAAACGATTTTTTGAAAGTTTCCCCCTCTTCAGAAGAATCATCGCTTCCCAGTAACCAACTTGCCACTACTACTGTCGATGTTACGCACCGAGACTTTAGGGCTATGTTTACTGACGCTAAGGAACGCTCGTGTAAAATCTTAGGCCTAACTCGAGTCGTTAGACAAGATCTCGAATTTGCTTCGACTTACACCATGGTGCCCGGCAAAGAATTTGCTGCACTTCAACATTTGTTCGTTCATAATTTTGTGTCATTAGCCTTCACTTGCCACCCAGCACCGGTTAAATCCTCGAATATATCCGAGGACTTAATATCTGATTCCTCGGTACATATTATAAGATGTTCTTCCCCAGCTCCTTTAGTGAGAGTGACTTCCAAAAAAAGGCCTCTTACCTCTAAACACGAATTAGCCGGTGGTCAAAGATCCACTTCGTTTAGGAAAGTCAAAGGAACTAATAACAAATCTGTCGCACCTAAAGATTATGAGACCATCATGGAAGGTTGCTCATATATTCCTACGAATTCCAGTTACAAGTGATTAATTTGAAATCGTTCGCAAGTTTTTTGATGTATTGTGTTATGATAATAATATAATTTGCGTTTGAGTTGTTAGCAAAGCAGACGATAATTTATGCGATAAAAAACTCGGCTCGTCTATTTAAATACATTTATTTTATCAACTAGGAAAAAATAGTTTTAAAACTCATTCATTTCCTCTTAATTTATCTTGCATATTTTTAATTCAATATTTAAAAGAATTATTTGATAATTTTTTAAAATAACCCCAATAATTACTATAGTGAAGTATGCGGTGACACAATCAACAAAGCCAAATCCCGTTTAATCCCTCTGCAAAAATACGATAGCGTACCTACAGACGTGCTTAACGAGAGCGATGAAGTAGCAACTTTTAAAGAAACTAATTTTTGGGTTTTTATCCCATGTGCTATCGCGAAAGATACTCAAATCATATCCAAATTACTCAACATGGACTGCCATCGAGAAACTGCATCTCACTTATCCAACCCCGAGTATATCATAATAAAGCTTTTGCAAAATATGGCTAGGACTTAATATAGCTAATATCAATATGATTGTCATTCCTTTGTAAGTAATTTGGATTGATACGATGAGTAGAAGCCAAAGAAATTTGCAGATTCTACTGTTCTGTCTTCTAACGTGTTTGTTATCTTACCTATTCGCTTATTTTAATTCATTTTTGTGTGTAATTTCAATTCCTCTTTTTACTTTGATGCCTGAAGATGGGCCCCTGTGCCCCCGAAATATTGAATTTTTTTTCTTCCTACTCATTTCACCAATCCAACCATGGGCGTAGCCAGCATTGGAATTAGAGTGGGGCTATAATGAAGGGAGGGGCAAAATGATCATTCTTTGACATTTTAGCCATAATTTTAATCAATTCTAACAAATTTTTGGATTTAGAGGGAAGCAGCCGCCTCTCCCTGCCCCCCCCCTGGCTACGCCCACGAATCCAACCCTTCAAATTTAAAATAATATATACATAGCTAATATCTTTAATAAAATAGATTAGTTCAAATAATGACTTTCTTCAATTGATATTACGTTTTTAATCATTATTTAAACTGAAAAATAATGGAACTACTTTAATAAGTAAGCATGAGACCTACAAATTGTCGATAATGTGATGACTCCATTATTTAGGTCGGAACTTAATGAATACCTGGTAATAATGCCTAAATCTCGAGATTCTAAGTCTAACGTATGGCCCGGCAAAACGTTTTACGTTGACATTTGTTCGGAGATTTGGAAATCGTTTAGTGCCTACGATTGGTCCTGCCTAGTTTTACTGGGAAAAACCGCATCTGCCTTAGGCAAGCAAAGGACCGCTCTAGAGGTATAAATCCCTGATTTTCATAACTCATTTACTGGTTTTATTTGGAGTGGGCCTCGAAATTTTTGGAGAAAGCAACTTAAAAAAATATGTTTTAATAGAACTATTTTGGAACTTATTCAATTCCAGCGTCCTAACAGCATTATTAAGTTGGCAAATAGATGCATGTTTTAATACCTCTTATAATTAATTTTTGAATAAGCCTTAAAAATTTGTCAATAATGTTAATATAGATTAGCCAATTTTAGGTTGGCATTAGATTGTGGATGTTTATGTTCAATATATCTAATATTAAATCAAGGCTTTTCAAGTTTTTATGGTTGAAAATTTCTAGCTTTTTAAAGTTGACAAAGCTCTACAAATAGAACGCAGTTTAAAAAGAACAGATTTAATAACGATCTTAAGACAGTGCAAAACAACGTTATTTTATATGATGATTTTGGCAAGCGAATAAGAATTTTATCCTATGCGACCTTTAGAAAGTGATGGGAGACGCGATTCAATTGGAAACGCCTCAAACTTCTTTTCACATCGATATAAACGATGCTCTGCTACAGCTAAAGACAACTATAACGAAATTTGAAGATGGGATCATAAATGGAACGCGCAATTTGTTAGCCGTTTTAGATGAGATGAACGAAGAACTTGAGCAATTGCGTACAAATTCCGCCCCTTCCATTCAACACAAATTGGCATTTAGAAATAATTTCGCCTCTCTCACTCTAGCCTACGAGCAAAAGCTCAGGGTTAAGGAGAGTTTTAGAGACATTCTCGCTTACTCCTTCGATCTAGGTTATAAATTAATGCCCTGTTAGCTATGCATATAAGCTTTGCCTATTCTCTTTTAAAAAGTGTACATTGTGAGACGCTGAAAATTGACTATGAAATTTCTTTCTTAAGTGAAAACATAAATATTACAAGTTTTTATAAATTAGATTAAAAATTTTTATTCACTTTCAATGTTTTTAAATGTAAAATTATAAATGAAGTTCAAATGGCCTGCTTAAAGTCATGCTTAAGTTTGTTATCGCGTTAATTGAGATTTGTGGTGGTTATAATATTCTTATCGGGAATACAACAAAAATAATGTGCTTTTGAAATTAATTTTTCCGTGTTCTTTTTTATAAAAATATAAATAATTTTACTTTAACAACTAAATATTAAATCTTCATTCGATTTTACTGTTAGGTTTCGATTATTTTCGCGATTCTACTAAAACCATTTCACCATGTTGCCCTCTTTGTCCCTTCTCCCTTCCATGCTCCGCCGTCCCTTCAAGCTCTTTAACTGGACTTTCTACGGGCTTGTATTTGCCTGAAGTTGCCGAGGGCATAATTGAATTCGCTAGGATGTGGTGCCTGTTTGCCATCGTATATATTATTGATAAATTAATATATTGTACTATTTACTTTTTCTCCTAAACACCGATTTCTTTGCTTAATTTAAAGAGCTATTCCATTTCGAATCGTCCAAAAAGATTTGGATAAATTGTAATGAGGGATTAGATTTCATATATTAGTGTAATATTTTAAAATTTTAGCCATTTTGAGCCAAAACTTTTTAAGATATGAACGTTCAAAGGGTCAAAATTGCGTTGGGGTGTGTTTGACCAGTACTACTATTTCGCCATATTTTTGAAAGTAATAGCGCTCCTCTTTTTTGGTGTAATTTGTTCCTAACAAATTCTCGATCGTAATAATTTACCAAAAAGAGATTGTCAGTCGAAAGCGTTTCCATTTGTCATGGAATGGCCTTAATTAATCTTCGCGATAGATAATTTCAGTTTTTTGTAAGACAGAAAATCGGCAGGACTATAATAACTTGCAATATCAGAATGTTTTCCAAATTAACTTTTTATTATTTATTTCTTTTATCTTCATAAAACATGTATTTTTAATAATAAAAAAATTCAATTGTAAGTTTAGCATTGATATTTTTTTAATCGTTCGTTTTTTGGTGCAGAAAAATTACGAAATTGGGCACGGGCGCAAACCGCGTTGGGCTTTGCAAGGCTTGAATTTTTTAAAGATGGCCGCCGAGCCTTGTATAAGCTGCTACATTTCCACTTCGCATTCGGGTAGCACTAGTTTTAGACAATGGGCTAATGTTGTAAAGCGATGCGTGCAACATGTTATAGGGCAAAAATTGGAGGAGTCGCCTGGCCAAAGCGCTAAACAAACAAATAACCCGGGTGGACCTTTTAATTTTGCAAAATTTCAACCGACCCTAAATCGTTTTTTATCTGACAACACCAAACTCGAGAATAAGGAGCCCGGTGAAATAAAGGAAATTGGGGATTATTATTATGGTGGTGAAAGTGTTGTTAGAGGTGAGAGTGAAGATATAGGGCTTAGGAAGGGTTTGCCTCCTCGCCGCAACATGACCAATCGCGACTACCATAGAAATCTCTCTTGGCCTCCTACCGTAAATTGATGATTTTTTAGTTGTGAACATAATTTTTTTCTATACCTATAGCAGTGTTTTTTACACTTAGAATGTTAAGCATGACAAAAATGTATTTAGTTGACAAATTTTGCCTGTTTATTTACGCTCGATAGCTGATAATTTTTAAAATTTGCTTTTGCCTTATAAAAACTTATAATCTAAATTCTCCAGTGGTTGTTGAATTTTGGCTGATAAAGTAACTAATGTAGTATAACTGATTCCATCAGATTTTTCGAAAATTAAGGTAAATAGCAAGTAGTCAATATAAGCGCCTCGATCTATGATTTTTGGTCAATTTGCGTTGGGTTAATTTGATTTTTGTTTTGGAAAAATTCTGACCCATTTCAAGTTTTTTTAGCACGTACAGCATCTTTAAAAGTCTAATACTGATCTATATCTTGTTTGTGACGGCACGGGCGTAGAACCCCTTTACCTTTCGCACATAGTTTTTTGTTTTGCTACTAGTCTTAGGAATAACGGATCTTAAAGATGTTTATAGTAAATTTAAAAAAAACATGATTGTAATTTTGGAGCTAGAACAAAAAGTATTGCGATCTATATAACTGTATTTGCTAAGGAATCGCCGAATAAAAGGAAAAATAGGAGTAACCCCAAAACAGTCTTGCTAACTACTAGCGAAAAGGATGTCAATGCTTTGGCTTTGCTACAGCAACAAAGTGACGCCGATGCTTTGGCTGATAAATTTGAGAATATGTCCAAAATCCAAAAGGTTAGTCATTTTATGGATATATTTTGTTTCGATCTAATGCGCTTTAGCTTTTGAAAAAAATATTTTAAAAAATTACAAATATTTGTAATAATAGTAGTGATTTTTGTTATAGCCCTAGTAAAAAAAATTTGGGCTTAGCTATTTTGAAAATAAATTTATACACGCTTAAATTTTGAACAGAATCTTTTAGGCATATCAAACTCGATCCCTTTTTTAAACCCTGAAATATAAGTAAGCATTTATTAAAATATTAATTCAAAAAGGGATTTTCTTGTATTCCGTTCACCATTATTTTTAAATACATGTAAACAATATTGCGTAAACAATATTGCGGTTTTTTTGTTAATGTGCCCTACCTTGTTACAAAACAATCATTATCCTATGAATTTAAGGATATAACTATTGCCTTGTGAATCAATATTCAATAGGGTTAAAAATAATCATTTTTGCGTATAAAAAGATAAAAATGCCATATAAAAAGTTTATTTACTTAATTTAACCAAGCAAACTCTACTCCCCACTAAGTTCTGAAGACACTTTTAATTTTCATAAAGTTATTTATTTTCTTCTACCTGTGGAGCAATCATATTTTGTGTCCTTCTATAAAAGGCTTCATAAGAGACTAACTAACGATCACTAAACACCAACCAAGTGTCTTAAATATCAATCTTTTCACAATGTCCCTAACAACTTTTTGCACTCGGCCCATTAATGTACTGTCAATTAAAGCTTAAATAGTGTAATACATTGTTGTAAAACGGATGGGTTTTGTTTGGTCGACCTTTGGTTTTAGTCGACTAAACATAAGCAAACCAAAAGTTTTTTGGTCTCGTTATCTTACGTCGGCGTCTACTAAGAAAAACATACCATAAAACCGCAGGTCTGTTTATGTTTAGTAAGGTTGACCAGCTACACCTGTATTGACCTGTTTGCCCCCTCCAACGATACTCACGACCCCCTAGGATCGGCAGAGCATCGTAAATCCTTAAAATACTCACCTTTATCGGAAACCTCCATTTTTATTCCTATCGTCTCGTCGTGCTCAGGGACGTTTGGGAAGAGCGCATTAAATTTTTTTAAAGAACTCAATAAACGCTCGCCCCCTTCTAAAATATCGAATAGTTTTTAACTAAGACAATCAATTGCGATTGCTAAATCCAATTTTTATTCTTTGATGGATTCAATGCCCATTCTTAAAGAAGATGAAGAAACGGATAATGTGTTTTAATCATTTTTTATAAATGTTTTCGTTCTTGTATCTTTTTATTAATTCCACTCTATATTTAACACTTCTTTTTTAATAAAGCACGTCGAAAAAAAATATATATATATAGCCTGCTGCCCATACATAATACTTTGGCCATCTCTTTGCTTTACACCCCTTCCCCTACAAAGTCCTGGCTAAGCCCATAATGGTATTTAAATCATACCAATGCATCTAATATTTAGGTACGATATCGGGTTTTGGCTTTAGATGAAGCTAGGGAGCATCATCTTAAGGAGAGGGGAGTGATTGGAAAGATTAGCGATAGAACGGTAGAAGACACCTTCCTTCACATATCCTCCCGTAGGGTACATTTCCGTTGGCAGAGGGGCATCAAAATTGGCCAAGGCCAATCGGGTAAAGTTTACACGGCCGTTAATATGGAGAGTGGAGAGCTGATGGCCATGAAAGAAATTCGGTTGCACCCCAACAACGATCATCAAGTTTGCTACAGGAATATTGTACTTTTGTGTTGTTTAATGGACGTATAAAATTGCTTATTCTCTGCCTAAATATAATTTAAATCTACGTGGTACCAAAGGCTAAGAATTTTTGGCATCTAGCGATATCTAAAATGCCTTTTCTACAGTTAAATATTGTCGTTTTGTGTTGTCTAAAAGTTAAAATTGCTTATCTGCTGCTAAATATAATTAAAACATACATAATGTTAAAGGTTTGGAACTTTTGGCATCTAGCGATATTTAAAACGTCTTTTCTACAGGAATTTACACCTTTTTTATATCTATTTCGCGTGGCAGTGATTTAGTGTGATCAACATTATTGATGCATCGCTTTGTGGGGAAATCAGATTAGCAGTCCCTATAAAAATATATAGGGAATTAATAATTACCGACTACTTTAATTAACATCAATTGTCTCTGTATCTTGCAAAATTAAACGAAATTTGAAATGAAATATTGAGCTTACTGATACCAAACGACTTTTATACCACTGACACGTGATCTGGTAATTACGAGCTTATTAGCATTAATATTCAGGGTAAATTTTATAATTAACTCAAAAACTAAACCACTAAATTTTTAAAAGACATAATTTTATATTCCACTATGAGCATCAGTCAAATTATTAGTTCTAATTTGAACTTAAATTTTATACTAAAATTCGTGATATTTTTACAATTTAAAGGCTCGATACTCATTCTACTTATAAAACGCCTTAGTATAATTATTTTTGAACACAATCATTTTAATATTGCAATTTTAATTAAATAAAATCATTTTTAATGATTAAATGAAGTAAAATTTTATTATTTTATAAAACACTGAGAGCCACCAGTCAAAGAAAACTTGGTCAGGAGTAAAAATTTTTTGTTCCTAATAATAATTTGTACCCCCTTTTTGTAAAAAAGGACATCCCTAGCAAACTATCTAGCTGGGTTATCACTTTTTGTAACTTAACTTAAACTTCTATATAACTATCAATTTTTCTATCAGTATCTTATATTTTACTTCTATATAACTATCAATTTTTTCTATCAGTATCTTATATTTTAATGACTTATTCGATTACTTCGAAATTATTACCAAAATGTTAGATCTCTCTGACTTCAAATTACGACTCCTAAGTTCTTTTTGATAATCAATTTTTTAATCGAGTGAGTGCGTTAATTTTTTAATTAAACCAGCTGAAATATTTTCCTCCTCAGGTGATAAAAGAAGTGGCAGACGAAATAAAGTTATTCGAAAACGTGCGTCACCCCAACCTAGTGCGGTATTACGGGATAGAAGTGCACCGTGAAGAAATGCTCATCTTCATGGAATACTGTGGTGGAGGGACACTTCAGGATGCTGCCCGTACTGGGCAGCTACCAGATTTCATGGTGCGAAAGTATACGCGAGAATTGTTGCTGGCCGTGAACAAACTTCACGATTGCGGTATAGTGCACCGAGATATCAAGGGGGCCAATATATATCTATGCTCTAGCACCAGCCCCGAACCCTTTAAATGCAACAGAGCCTCCTCACCTAAGAATGTCGATCCTACTATCAATGGTACAATTGATTTGATCGTCGTAATGTATATACTCGTTTCACTTTTTAATTTGTATTAGCATGGGCGTAATGGTTGGAACTAGAGCAGCTTTAGGGGGGGGGGCAAGTTAATTTTTTTAATTTCTAGATTAAGAGATGGACAGTTGCCTCTTCCTGCCACCCCCTGGCTACGCCCATGTTTATTAGTATAAATAGGATGTACTTAAAAAAATTTTAATGTTTGCTAAAATTTTATTTGGGAAAATTCAGGAGTTTTTAAAAACGCACCTGAGTGGTTATATTTACTAGAATGGATATGATGGTTGTTTTTATTATTTATACCCCTACTTTTATTCCTTTTTCTGTAAATAATGTGCTTTTAAAGAATATCTGATATTTGCAAAAATTATATTCAGGAAAAATTTAGGGGCACATGGAATTCTTTAATCTAAAAAGATTAAAGCAATTTATAAAATTTTAAGTGCCGATATTATTTTGAAATGCTTTTAATTTTTTGTATAGAAATTTATAATGTTGACATTTGTTGTTCATAGTATCTAAGGACGTAACCGAAGTTTTGAGAACCGATCTGAACAACGGGTTTGGGGCTGGAGAAAGAGACAATCAAGAACGAGAAGAGGCATCTCTGAAATTGGGCGATTTTGGGTCTGCCGCCAAGCTTAAAAATTTTTTCACGGTTCCCGGTGAAGTTAAAGGCTTAGTGGGTACTCCTCCTTTCATGGCCCCCGAAGTTATTAATAGGTGCGAGGGTAATGGACGTGCGGCTGATGTATGGAGTTTGGGATGCGTCGTCATCCAAATGCTCATAGGTAAAGTTATAAATTTTGGGTAAGACCTTGGATATTATTTTTAATGTTAGTGGGACAAGCGAATTTATTACTGGTTAGAAGCCGGTCGAGTTTTGCAAATTTTAAAATGCTTTCGGGTCGGATTTGGGTTAAGTTTTGAAATGCATTTGGGTCGGGTCGGGTTCAGGTTGAAAAAAGTGCCTTTTTCAGGCATTTACTAGTGGTTGACAAATACACTTATTTTTTCAACAAAAATTGTATAAAAGGCTTGCTCATTTTATTAAAAGAAAGAAAGCGACGCTTTGTAATAATGCAGAAACGAGTTTTAATGGAGAAAAGAGCAACTTGTATAAAATTTAACGCAAAAATGTAGAAGATTTAAATTTGTGAAAGAGCTACTGACTTAATTTTTTGCGGGAGCGTTCTTTATATGGGACACGGTGAAAGTTTTTTATTGGAAGTAAATTTTTCCATAATTTTATTATAGATATATTTTAGCAATAAGGGATGCACTAATAGTAAGGTTGTTGGATCTTTGTCCAGGTGGTAGTATGCATCCTTATGAATATGAGGGCATTTGTGGGTAGTCATCTGTAAAGCATTTAGACTTTTTTAAATACTGCTTGCTATAAGATAAGTGATATTTTGAAAATGTTGATGCTATTGATAATGTATATCAAATGAATTATTTGAAAAGCATCTAATATACCACAAAGTTTGTAAGGAGCTATAATGTAGACACAAATGGCAGATTTTATCGTCGCTTAAATGCGCCTGTAATTTAAGGAAACACTCATTTTACATAAAGATCGGTTAGATTTGTGGCAAACAAATCTTTGTTTTTTAGTTTTGACAAAGATCAAAATATAGTCACTTTCTTAAGCACATAAAATAAATTGTTTTTGTTCAGCGCTGCATAGTTTAATTATGGCAATCGGATATGGGATTGTTTTTGCAGCCTTATGACATTTTTGACAACTATTAATTTTTAGCTATTTATTTTTCCTTAAGTTCATCTATATTATGGGTTAAATATAAAAATAACAATTATGAATTCCAAATCTCCGTTCGACTAATGCTACAATTTTATTAATTTTAAGTTAAGCACTCTTAAAGTTCTTAAAGTCATTTACATTGACAATAATGTTTAATTCATGCAGGTCGACCACCGTGGAGCGAGCTAGAAAATATGTTTCAAATCATGTACAAAGTTGGTTCTGGTCAGAGTCCACCCATACCCGAAAATGCTAGCGAAGAGGTCGTTGATTTCTTACACCATTGTTTCGAGGTGGACACTCGTCTGAGATGGTCTGCGGCTAAGCTCCTAGAACACCCCTTCCCTAAAGGAGGAAAAATTTAGTCATTTCGTATTATATGCAACCTCTTAGAAAATTTTATATGCTCACAACAAGATCTTCGTTAAACCTCCCAAAATCATGCATGTTATCAGCGCCCGTCCCTTTTTCCCCGTTGTTATTTCATTTTTTATAGATTAGTTCATATTTATACCGAGTGAATTTTACAATTGTAATTTATATTATTTCAAATATATGAATAAAAGTCAATTTTTTTATGAAAATATGCTTGAGTATATTTTGTTGATGCTTCTTAGCTTAAGTTTACTTTTGCATTATTAGTAGTTATTATTTGATCTAATTAGTTTTTAAATGGTCAAGCTTGATAGAAACAGGCTATAGCTACACTACTTTATCTCACATTATTTTATGATCATTGTAGAAAAGGATGACAATGAGGTTTATTTATATCTGCAGAGTTTGAAGTCCATAATTATATAAGGTTAAATTTTAAACGACAAAATAAACTTCAAATAGTAGATTATAATTGAGAACAATTTTAGTTATGCGAAGTAGCAATCAATATTAGGTAAAGACGCTTTTCACTGATAGATAGTGTTCTTTTATAGAATCAGTGTTTATCAATTATCCTTCCAAACAAAATTTGTCAAACACGGTAATTATATGAAAACAATTTCAAATAAGTGTGGTTTTAGTTAAAAAACGCTATCTAATTTAAAAACGTCTCAATTTATTTTGGCCTTAATGCTTCCCCTCCACCTTTCTTAGTTCTTTTATGCTAACCCAGGGTCATGCGCAGCGGGGGTGGGTTTTTTAACTTTTGTCCAATACATTGTCAAAAACTTACATTACATATGTTTTTTAAAACACGTGTGTACCATGCTAAATTTTAAAAATTTAATTTTAATCTCCTTTTTGATTTATTTTGTTTATTCTTTATACACATTTTATGAGATGTTTAAAATACAAGTTTGTAATACTCCTTCTTCAAATGGTGAATCTTGGAAATGTTTAAAATCTTTATCTCACCATATTGATAAATTTCAGGTATAAAACTTGTCATTTTTATAATTATTTTCAATTAAGGTTCTTATATATATGACACAAAATAAGAAATTTAAAAGAAGCTTATCAACCCCTCTTTATCAAAATGTTCAATATATTAATGAAACAATTACAAAGTAAGATTATAGTCTATGAAATAACAAATTGCTAGAGAACTTCCTTTTTTTAATACAACATTTATCAAAGATTCAAAGGGGGACATTTACACACACACTTTTATACTGCCCTTTGGGGAAGATATTGATAGATCTCAAAATGTTTATAACTTTCAATCAAAAATTAATAAATACATGGATCCACAATCTTTAGCATTTAATCTCGTTAAGAATGTAAGTAATTTTGTGTAATAAAAGCCACAATCATTAATATAAACAAGCTATTATAATATCTATAATATATTTTACAACCAAGAAAACTTCTCTAGCTTCAGAAAACAAACATATGGTTAACCATATTTTGACTGACATTGTGGTTCATGTTGTTGACGAAAGCAGACCTATAAAGATTAACCAATTCCCAAAGGAGTTGGGAAACTTATTAAAGTAGAGACTGGTAGTATAATTAGCAATATGATAATTTTAGTATTATATTTAACAATTGTTTCCATTTAAATTTTTTCAAACAATCATCATGTTTTGACATCAGAATTTAAGTTTTGTTTTATGTCTTAGAATCAACTCTAATCGTGAATACTTGCCAATTTTATATATGAGCAAGGTTGATTGCCTCCAGAAAAGATACAAAGTAGTACTTTGATAACTACATATATTCTTTGTTGATTTATAAAAAAATTAAATAAGTTACATTGGTTTGCCCAATTTCTAACTAATTTTCTAGTGTAAACTTCTTTTTAAAAATTGGAAACAGTTAAAATTTAATTGTAATTTTGCTCATAATCTCAAATATAAAATTATGAATTATTCCATCAACTAAAAGCAAGGATTGAATCCCTAAATCTTATTTTTAATGGCCTCTTAAAGATTTTCACTAAGTAATAGGTCTTAAAATGAGCATGACAAATGATTAAGCTTTAACCGTTGGTCCAGTGTTCTTATGAAATATAATATGTATATGTCTGTACTTTGAACTTTCTTCTAGTTTATATAATCTGATTTTTGTTGTACTTTAGCCAGTGACAGATGTACTCGATAATCGAACCGCGATGCCTAGTATAACTGTGCAACCTATAAGTTTGGGAAAGCTTCGGCTCTTCTTAACCTTGGAACAATCTATTAAATCGATGAAAAAATTGGGTTTTTATCATACCTCTTTCTTCATATTATATAATTTTGTGCTTCAGTAATTTTTTTGTTTTCTCAAAATTTCATCGATATTAAATTAAAAAATTTGTTAAATTGAGTTGAAAAGTTATTAATTAGTATTATTAAAGTTAAATATATTTTTCGTATATTTTGAAACTCATTCGATTCGCATTTGTTTGCAGGTTTTACGGATAAGGATACGGATGAAATCAAGAGTTTGTTTGTCGATACGAATCTTTACCTACTGTTACTAACCTTCGTCATTTCCTTTTTCCACGTAACTCTTTAACGCCATCTATCATTGATTTTAATTTGGAAACATTTCAATTTTTTTGTTATTTTTCCCTTTAAATTAAAATTTGACATCGATGAATTCGTGATTTGACAATAATATTTTGAATGGCTTAAATTTTTTTTTTTTATTAATGCTTTGACAAATTATTAAACTTTGACTTCCTAATTGATTTTTATGCAGCCTCTTTGATTTCTTATTCTCTACTCTATAACCCCCGAGGCGGTGTTTTATATGGTGTCGGTTTTGCGTTTTGCTCTTTAGATTTCATGTTTAGTTTGTGATATTGATTGAGAATTAATACTAGTCAGGACTTAAAGTGTTTTGTTTCCAATATTAGTTCCAAATTTAACAACTTTTATACAAGAAGTCCCTCGCGTTAATTTTAAAAATTCTCATATTTTAAAAACAATTTTAGAAACCATTTTGCCTCTCCATCAATCTATGACAATCACTGTTCGTTGTTAATTAACGAAATTAAATTTTTTTACCGACAGATGATGTTCGACGTGTTGGCTTTCAAAAATGATATTTCTTTTTGGAAAAACCGAGATTCAATGGCTGGTATTTCCAGTAAAACTGGTAAGTTCTAATTCGAACCTATATACCTTTTTATGGGGGTTTAGATAGCTTAGGTTACTGCCCTTTAAAAGTTAGTTTTTTGCGCTCAAAATTATTAAAAAATTTCAACTTTGGTTTAGAATAGGTTTTATGATTACGAATTAAATAATTAGTTAATACTAATGAAAAAAGCGATATGATTATCAAATAAGTTACAGTTAGGTTACCGAAATTTTTGTTAGTTCTGAAAGGCAAAGCGTTTCATTTAACCTTTTTATGTGTACTAAATTAGATTCAACGTTGAAAACTATTATTTATTACCTTTAAAATTTATAAATGATTAATATAAACTTTTCTATTTTAAATGAGATGTTTATACAAAAGTTTACAGGCCCAGCTTTAACTTTTATTGATATTGAGTGTGTTTATATTTAATTTTTAATTTTCAACGTGGCAGATGGAAACACAGACTCGTCACCTATTTGTGGACGAATTTATCAGTCTAGATCTACATAACTATTTTTATTAGGGTATTTAGCTTAAAATTCTATTGCTATGTTTTTCTTATGAACTCTGTCGCTAGTTCTAGTTTAGTTATTTATAAAAAATAACTAGCTACTCTGTAATGTAGTGCACGTCTATATTTTATTTCTATCTATAGCTATAATATATATGTATATCAATTTATTGATCTTTTAAAAAAGAAATCAATATTGTTTCAAATCTCTTCTTCTTTATCAGTTATTTGGTCCCACAGCCTTGGGGTTTGTTTTGATAAGTTTGTTCCATCTTGACCGGGTGAATGCCATGTCTTAACTTATCTTTTTGTTTTCATAACTTTATCGACTTGCTTTTTCCACGTGACACCAGGTCGTCCTCTTCCTCTTTTCCCCGCTACCTCAATGTCCAGTACTTTTCGATTTACGTCATTCGTGTCCCTTCTTAGTATATGCCCATACCACCTTAGCCGACGATTTTCGTTAATCATGTCCGCCCATAGACTAATCCGCCATACAATCATCAATAATAATAATTACATAATCTTTCAATTTCACAGTGATGTGGCGTTGTTTTAGCCAAGCCATAGTGTTTCTCTACCTGTGCGACGAGAAGACTAGTCTGCTCGTTCTAATACCCACGGGCATCGGAGTCTTGATAGAGGCGTGGAAAGTGACGAAAGCCCTGAAATACCAGATCATTTTGGGTGGACCTAGTTAGTTTATTTGCGTTTAATTACCCAAAATTCGTATTTAACTAATTTTGATCTGGTTTTGACGCTGTATTTTTGCTTTAAAAACTTAGTCTTAAGCGCTGACCTCCATATTCTCAAATTTTTCCTTTGTGTGGGCCATTTGTCCGGTGTAAAAATAGCCAATTTAGCCATTTTTATTTAACATTTGGCCGTACTTTTTGCTGTCCGTGGAGATCTTTAAATACGTATCAAATGTCGGGAAGATATTCATAATATTTATCAGCAATATAATAACATAATCAAATTGGGGCTTAATAACTAATAAGATTGATTTACAAATGATTAGACATATGATTTTTTAGGGTTATGTGGGGGAAAAAATTTTATGGGTTGTTTTGTTTTTTTCGTATTTTTCCTTTAATCGCTTGTACGTGACTTTCGTAATACCTTTGATTTTGGATTGACAATTCTTGATCATATAGATTTATTTTTTTATTTTGATGCCCACTTTTTATTAACAATATTTAATCAATTTAAATCTATGCTATTTACCTATTTTAAACGGAGCATATTTTCATGTTTTCCCAAAATACTTCTTATTTTTATTCATATATTTATGAATTAATTAATTGTTATTTATAAGGACTAATCCAATTTCGAAAGTTGGATTTGGGCAAAGACGAGATAGCGACACAGGCTTACGACGATCAGGCTGTTAAGTATTTGTCCTACTACTTGATATACCCCCTGTGCTTTGCCGGTGCCATTTATTCCCTCATTTATCTTCCTCACAAAAGGTTCCAAAAATTTGTATTAAAAATCCATAAAATTTTGATAATATTTTCTTATGATTTTTTTCGAACTCTTTTGTGTCAGGGGCCAAGGCAGACGTCAATTTAATTGATAGTTACTTTAGAATCTTAATCACAAATACACCTTGTATGTCATGTGCATAGCCAGTTTTCATTAAATCAGGCACAAAATTATATTTTTGATTTTTTAGGGGGTGGGGCTGTATGCTATGGAAAATAAGGTTATGTAATCGATTAAGTTTCTCACGTTATAATGGTAGTAAAGATTTTATTAACAAAAAAGCATTACCCTGTCAGGTTGGCTAAAACATATATCCGAGTTTGTGTTGTGTTATAATCCACAATTTTGATGATTGCGCTTGCTATATTTTGTTTTACGTTTACTCACACAGTTGGTATTCGTGGATTATCAATTCGCTGGTTAATGGTGTTTACGCCTTCGGATTCATATTTATGCTACCGCAACTCATTATAAATTATAAGGTAAGTGCTGTGCTAATATGTATATTGCAAAGATTATCTTCTCAAGTATGAAGTCAGTTTTATTAAAATACTAGATGAACCCGGCAAACGTTGTTTTGCCATTTACCCGGGTGTATTAAATTATGTTGGAATTTTAGGGCATATATGATGATAAAGCGGTTATTGAAGTAAAAATAAAGTTTGATGTCTTTATGTTCTACTTCTATTGTTCTATTTCAGTATACAGTGCAACGCGTACGAATACTCGAAAACTACTGGACCGATTTGGCTCGAACAAATTTTAAAACATGCTCCGGAGTGTCAGGAATAAACTGTGAAATTTTGAGCCAAATCGGTCTGGTAGTTTTCCAAAATTGGTGGCGACATATACACACACACACACACACACACACACACACACACACACACACATAGTTTCATATTTAAATATAAGATTATAACATCGCTCTGACATATGCATCGAACTTAACAAAAATGCTATGTATTGTGATAATTGCTACTGCAAAAGCTTCACTTTAATTTAATTATAGTTGTCAAACAGTTTATTTGAGACTCTCTCAAATTGCTTTTCTGCCGTTAAGATCTTGACAAATTGTGAAATCTCTCATGATAGGATTTCGAAATTGTTAGAGATTTTATTTTTTGTTAATTACTAGTAACTTCTATTGTGCAAAATGTCAATAATCTGCAATTTCTAATTTAAGGCGTGCACATGGGCGTAGCCAGCATTGAAATTAGATGGGGGCAAAAATGATTTAGGGAGGGGCTAAATGAACTTTTTTTAAATTTGTAATAAATTTTGGATTTAGGGGGGGGCAGCCGCTCCTCCCTGCCCCCCCCCCTTGGCTACGCCCATGGGCGTGTACATATGTGAGAGTTATTTAAATTATGTTATTTACTGATATTATCTCCATATTTTAGTTAAAGTCAGTGGCCCATCTGCCGTGGAGAGCCTTTATGTACAAAGCGTTCAATACCTTCATAGACGACGTATTTGCCTTCATCATAACTATGCCTACCACTCATAGGTTAGCTTGTTTCAGAGACGATTTGATATTCCTTTGTTACTTGTACCAACGTTGGTTGTACCCAGTTGACAAACGCAGGGTTAACGAATTTGGACAAACTTTTGACGACTCCAAACCAATATCTAAGCAAAGTTTAAAAGCTGGTGATCATATGAAAGCAGAATAAGAAATTGATGAAACAACTTACCAATTTTATAAATATATTCATTCCACCTTTTGTTTGCGCCAAATTTTGATGAAATGTAATGCAAAATGATGAAAATTATGACAATACACCAATAAATATGTGTTAGCGTTATGAGTGTGTATGTGTAAAAGAAAGCTAGATTAAAAATGAGCATACAAGGACTAGTTAGAGATAAGTAAACGTACAAGATACAAATTTTTGTAGTAATGTAATTAATACGTCTATTATATGGAAATTTTTTTAATTAATGGATTTGTACTATTTTAACTTGTCGGATATGTGATAACTACATAATCCTTGATGCCCTTAAAATTTTGATTTTGCAACTGTTAAAGTTTTAGATAACATCATTTTTAAAATTGGATGACTAACAGACAAAAACTCGTCTAATTTTACAACAAACATGATTTTATAACGGTTTATATTTTAGTATAACTAAGCTCAAAAGCTAAATGCATATTAATAAAGGCATGTATTTTATAGTCTCAATGACTTATCTGCATTACATATTTCACTTCCATTTAAATTATCATGTTTTTAAGATAAGATATTAAACTGCAAATTATAAACACATTCTTCATATGCATTTTAACGATTAATCTAAATTAGTTTTAAAAAAATTCTATGACTATATTTTTTAATATCTTAATGTATTTTTTATATAACACGTTTTGATCAAATAAATGGGCGTCAATACAGAATTGGATTATAGCCTGTAAGTCTAAAAGCTAGTTAAACTTAATTAATTTGTTAGCTATTAAATAAAATATAAGATAGGTAATCTGCTTGGGCGTAGCCAGGGGGGGCGGTTGTCCCCCTCTAAGTTCAAAAATTTGTTCTTTATTGCCCCCCTCTAATTCTAATGCTGGCTACGCCCATGGTAATCGGCTCTTTAATATAGCCATTTTCAGTATAGTAAAAACCGCATTAGTTTATAACATTATACAAATAAAATATATTAATTGTCATAATTGAATTTCCAATTTAACATTTAGCAGTCCTATGTAGAGCCCTGCTCGGCCGCCCAACCCGGCCCGATCTTGGGCCGCGCTCGGGCAGAATTTTATAAGATAATCGGACCTCGGGTCGGGTCTGATGCGGCGGCCCGACCCGAGGCCCGAGCCTGGCCCGAATTGAACTAAAGCAAATTAATCTTTTATAAAATAGGATTTAAATATACTGAACTAGATATTAAATTAATTATTTTCGCACAGCCTACATTATATAGCTTCTACTTCAGCTTTTCCCCATGTCTATTATAATTTAACTGACCTGAATTGCAAATCTTATTTGAGTATTTAAATAGAATCATAGTAGCTGTTACAACTTTAGAAATAAGAAAAGCAAATATTTCAAAAAGTTTTTTTTATTTGGAACTATTGAAAATATATATTATAAAGTTAAATTTTTAGCTTTAAATGACTAGCTGAATAAATTGTAACGAGTGAAAACGGATTTTTTATTTCAAACTTATACTAGTTGTAAATTACGAGTGATAACAATTGCATTTTATATCTAGACGGTAAATTTTTTAATGATATAATTTTTCAAAAATTTTATTTAGAAAATCGGGTCGGGCCAAAAAAAGTCTTTTGAGCTCGGGCCGGGCTCAGGCAAAATAAATTTGAGAATTCGGGCTCGGGTCTGGTTCGGACAGAAGAAATTTTATTTTGCAGGGCTCTAGTCCTATGGAACTTCTCGCCTCCGTCTCGAAGTAAAATCTAGTTTCTGGTGCCGTCATGAGTATTTCGTCTCGGTCTACAAAAATTTCGGTGTCGGCGATTCGCGGCATATCTCTATTTATAAAAATAATTTTTACTATCTAAAGTTTTCCCCTTATTTAATTTAAATATCATATAAATAAGAAAAATTAAATTGTCGAACAATATTTTTATTCAAAAACTTTTATAAACATGTTATCTACTTATTTGAACTAAGGGGGAACCTTTGTGTAAAATTCGTTTACTATAGAATGGAATTCGTAACTAGTGTTTAGAGAACTCGGGCGGAGGACTTAAAACGAGCTTTCAAAGTATAAATTAGTATTAGTAATATTATTATACCGAATGAGTAATCAATACATGCATACAATCATATCGAATATAATTCAATGCATGTCATTCTAACTGGCTGGCTGGTTCCACATTACCACACTTAGTTAGAATTGGCAAAAATAATGTAATCCCTTTGGATGAATAATTTAAAACAAGAGTTTTAGCCCTCTGATATAACTGTCTTATTTAGCTTCCAATATCGCATGATTAATATATTGTTACAGACACATGAAAGAGACGAGTGAATACTTTTGAGAACAAATTATATTGCATAGTTTTTTATTCAAAGTGCAAAGTTTTTATTGCCATTTTCCAAGTTTTTTATTCAATTTGCCAAGTTTTGAATTAAATGTTAAGTTTTTTATTAAATGTTCAGATTTTTATTTATTTGCTCAGAGATTAATTATACTTGCCAAGTTTTTTTATGCAAAGTGGTTTTAATTTTGAATTAAAACCAGATAGGTGCGGGTATCGAACCTGCGAGGTACGAGCTATTGAAGCTGCTAGTCAGACGTTCAATCCACTGAGCTATTACACCTCAAAATATTTTTGGTTATATCACATATATATAGCAGCTATAACATTTTATTAGGTTTTTATATATATTATTTTAATAAATGATTATTAAAGGCATCATTTTGTTTGTTTTTAATATACTTTGATTTATGTACTTAATATAGACAATTTTTATTATACAAATAGAGTAATAACTTACAACGATTATAAAAGCTCTCTAAGGTTTCCACAGATAAAATTAATTTTTATAAATACGCGATTTAAATGAATAATTTATAACTATATTAAAGCTCTCTAGCGTTTCCACAGCTCAATAACACTTCTGTGCAAAATGTAATATAGGCAAAATGTAATATAGGCAAGGGTTAGGGTTAGATTTAGTGATTTTAATAACAACTGAGCATATTTTGAAAAAAAAACGAAATATTTTTTTGAAAAAAAACTGAACATTTTTTTGAAAAAAACTGAATATTTTTTTAAAAAAAAACTTAACTTTTTTTGAAAAAAAACTGAATATTTTTTGAAAAATTACTAAACATTTGTTTACAAAAAAACTGAGCACTTTTTAATTAAAATCTGAGCATAAAAAAAACTGAACATTTTTAATTAAAAATCTGAGCAAGTTGAAGTAAAAACTGAGCACAAACAACTGAGCATTATGGAATTTTTCACTATGCATTTAAATAACACCCAATACTTTTTATCGTTGTTTTATAATATAAGTAATTAGTTGCAGACATTACAATACAGTGCTGTATCAAACACCAATAAAGTATCATTGTTACTGGAACGAATATAAGAGTTTTGATGGATTTTATATAAAATACTTTCAACGCTCTGACCCTCGCTGAAGGCCGCAAAACGGTAAAATACCAGGCCCTCCTACCCTGTAATATCTTTATCCCTATCGTGCCTCGTGCTCTGGGACTTTTGGTCTGGCCGCCATTAAGCTTTTCAGTTAAATCAGCCGTCGGCCCGCTCTCTAAATATTCTATAAATTTTTTACTTAAACAAAGAATTGATATTTGCAAAGTACAATTTTAAATCCCTGGCCGACAGCTGGCCACTTTTAATAGATGGATACATGCGACGCTTTTGAATTATAATTTTTTATTTTGTTTTATATCCGCTCTTATAATTTTCCAATATTAACACTTCGTTCATATAATGTTCTTACGTCAAGTAAACAAAACATAAAAGGAAATCATTCTATAATAGTGCAACACCCCATATAATGTCTTAAATACTTACTTGATGTTTTTTTTGATAAAAATAAATGCTTAAATATTTTATTTAAGTGTAATAAAAATTAGGCAGAAATTCCGAGAATTTAAGTTCAGCTGCCAATCCTACCTTTATACGGTAATGTAAATGACAAAACAAATGCATAATGTGATACAACCTGAGATTTTCAGAGATGTACTATGAGTTCAAGCATAAGAAACTCTGGGACATATGATTTAATCTAAAACTCTTTAGGGCAATCCTTCGGCAGGCACAGAAGTCGCTGGGGTGCTCTAAAAAGCTTTAGCCATTGTAACAATTTTATATAATTATTTTCATTAATTGATCACCGATTCAAAATCATTCCATCAGACAGGTTGATGTACTTGTTGCGAAATTTGATCATGCTTTATGATATTTACTACTTCATCAGAACTCATTTCAAGTCTTTATGTTTATGATATTGTCGTGGTTGCGCAGGCGCGCGCAACCGCAGTTTGATCTCATGCGCAGGCGACGAAATCGCCGGATAATATGTGCTGAAATACCTGATCTTAAACTAGATAAGGATTTTTACAAAATTTTTACTAAAAATATGAAACACGGCCTTTGTGGAACACTCAATTCAAAATCTCTATGCGTGGTTCAAAGCGATATCCTCGAGGCTTGGTATGTAACACAATTACGGGAAGTAATGAATATCATTTGTACAAAAGAGGATCAACAAAAAATTGTGGTGGTACCCATTCAACTTCGCGTCGAGGAGGTAACCGCTGGGCTGTTCCATATTGTCCTCTGCTATCAAAATTTTGTATAGCACACATCAATGTTGAATGTTGTAAGACAGTTTTTATCGTTTAATCAGATATCACTGCGTATATAGCAAGTCTTCACATCGATGAAATCGCTTAGTATCAGACTGGAAGATATATACGCAGCAATGAAGCTATATGGCGTATTCTATCCTCTCCTATACATGTACGCAGTCCTGTTATGGTTCCCTTAGCTGTACATCTAGAAAATGGGCAACGCCTTTATTTTACAAATGTAACTGTCAGCATAATAGCCTTAAATTCCCCAGATACAATGATAACAGCGTTCTTCAAGCTAGTTCAACACGATGATTTTGGGCAAAAGCTGCAATATTGCAAAGTGCCTATGTCTTGCACGTAGAATTCGCGCAGCATGCGATAGGCCAACTATACACTATTCATCCCAAATTGCAAAGTGAAGAAATTTGTTCATTAACTATATTTCATCCTAATCATAGGCCTACAGCGATACGGATATCGTTGTTGGATAAGAGTAGACCGAAGTTACGACTTGGGAAAGCTTCGTGTTATTTGTGACTTGAGCGTGGAGCTAAGCTCCTAAGCGCTGGAAGTTCCTCTACCGAACGGCCATTAATAAGAGAAGAGGCACTCGGACAAGGGGCCATTCCAACACTTTTGTGTGTTTACAGGGGTTTGAATGTAAAAGACTTCATTAAACAAATTTGAAGCTGCTTTTCTACTAGCTCTTCATTTTATTACTGTAGATTTTAGGCTACGACAATACACTACTATACACGCTGTACTAAAATTTTTCTCTGCATTGTCAAACATTATCATTGACTTTTGTATACTAGCTGTTTATAAACTCTTTTGTCACCCAATTATGCATATTATCGCCAAACATCGCTACCTAATAAGTATTTAAAACTGTTATAAATCTATTTAATTAATCATTAATATACCTTTTCCTATAAATTAATATTAATTTGCATAATATAAAAATATATTTTTTCACATCATAAACTCTCTTTCAGCTGACCCAAATTCTTTCATATATTTCCTATTAATAGGTACCAATTATTGGCCGAATAAGAACTAAGCCAAAGCAACGCTTAGCTGGGCACAGCTAGTGCTTTATAAAAACAGCATAACCATTAATCAAGACGTTTGACGTATGATGGTTTAAAACGAAGTAAAAGATATTTCCTAACAAACTCAGCACTGTAAAAATGGTTGTGAGGTAGTTGATCAATATAAGTTCTACTTGCACTAATTTATTACACCGGTGAGCTTCGAATGCAAATCAACAATCAATTCCTGCACCTTGTACGCCTTGATAATATTCAATTAAAAATGTATTAATAATGCTTAAATAAATGTGTTTGTATATTTAAGCCTGATTTAATTTGGATCTTTTTTATTCAATTAATCGTTAACGCTCGATAAATATGGCCATAGTTGTATAAATGGGGAAGTGTGTGCATAGTCACTCAATTAATTTGTATACTTATAATTTCATATTGTTTAGATGTCAGTGGAAGAAAATTAAATGCTACATAGGAACAGCATGACTTGACCATTAAGGCGTTTTACCCCTGATGCTTTATTAATAGCTATATGCTTCTAAAAAGCCATAAGTAAATATAATCTTTCTATTTAATTTAAGGGAAAGCGAATATGAAGGATTAATTTCCATAAATTAAAATTCCATTCGCATTTAAATTTCTACAGTGAGTATGTAGTGAAACAAATTCATTTACCTTGAAAGAGATTTGGTTGTGATACGCACAAGGTGCAAAGAGAAAGAATACACGAATAGAATTAACTTTCATCTGAATGTTTATCGTTATCTATTGCTATATAAACTCGCGATTTATAGATTCGTAACCATTGTTATAATTTCCCTTAATAACATATATGCCAACCCCTTTCACTAAAACTGGTGACCCCGAATTTCGGGGTTTCGAGGGAGCCAAATTTTTTATTCCTCCCTCAGGACACTTTAACCCCGCATTTGGGGGGAGCCCTCCTTTTTTATTCCTCCCCTCCCCCGAACACTACTGGCCATGTAATGATCGAGACACAACAATCAACCCCTTCAACCTCTCAACAATCTCGATCTACACATTTACCAATGCTGCGGAAGAAGAAAGTCGCCTACATTTTGTTAAAAGGATGAAAACCTAGACGGCTTACTACACTGACAATTTAGGTAGACAATGCATCTCTACACCATCACTTACAAAACCATCACTAAACAAAATTTTCATCCTACAAATTATTCTCTTTTTCTTTTTTAGAAGGGGACTATCTGTAGTGAAACAAATTCATTTACCTTGAAAGAGATTTGGTTGTGATACGCACAAGGTGAAAAGAGAAAGAATAGAGTTATCATTGTTATATTTTCCCTTTAATAAGAAATATTCCGTGGCGTAAATGAGGGGGGGGGAATTCTCCCCCGGCAAAAATTTGAAAAGATTTTTGATTAATAACTAAATTAAATGGGTTAAAACATTATAGTTTAGTTAAATTAAAGACTTTAAGACACTTATAAAAACCGAAACATAACATATACATTTATTTTTTTTGATTTAATTTTTTAACAAAATGCATTGTAAAATTCCGAATATGATTGTGAAAATTGCTATGCAAACATTTATTTCCCGTGAAAACACCAGACAGCCCCAGGAAGATCTAAGCGATTATTATAATGTTCCTCATTCTATATATTATTAATTAATACTTTTATCATCTATCATATTTGTCTTAAATTCTCTGCTAGAACCCATCACGGTTTGATTACTAAATTTCCTGCCAAGGCCGTTAAAACCCTTTAATTGCCCAATTCACTAGTGCTGCCCGAACAGCCGGGCTCAAAACACGATTTTAAATCTCAAGAATTAATTTTGTCTCATTTTCAAATAATTCTAGAATTGTTATAAATAGAAAGTGACAAAAATAGTAAACTATATAAAAAATCTCATTATAGTGCCCGCCCAGGCCTACTTAAAAATCTCAATTTAGAATATTAGCCTGCCCGACCCCTTAGCCGAGTGGGCCCAGCAGCGAGCCCGACTTTTAGGTTGTTTAATTTTTACTTTTAATTACGAATAAAATGTAAAAAAAAATTTGCCAGCTTCCCCCCCCCTCGAAAAAATCCTGGCTACTCGCCTGAATATATTCCAACCCCTTTCACTAAAAGTATAAAAAGACTGACGAAATATAAGATTTTAGTGATGGCCCGACATAATTGAACAGCAAGTCGTCTTTATTTCTTTTGGAAACAAACAATATATCATATTATAAAAATCTGAAAATAAAAGTAATAATTATGTTGAACACACAATATTTTCGCGCTATTTAACATCTACCACCAATTTTGTGTTATATGGATCAAAAAAGAAACCTACATCTTATAAAAGGATCAAAAGGAAATATACGATTAGGTTGATAAAATTATGCCAGTCTATTCATTAGTGTTTTGAACCAAGATGGAGTAGCAGCCGTCTTATAATGCTTGAAACATTCATAAATGTTATTAGTGAAATATAAAGTTTGTACTTGAAGGCTCGACACTTAATTTAAAAGACAATAATAGTAATCACCTATTTATAGGTTTCTAACCAGTGATTAGTAGGAGCAGTTTTAAACTCGATTGTGCATTGGTGGTTATATATTATTATAAATTCGAACAATTAATGATTTATATCACAAAAAAAGGGATTACTAAAGCCTTGCATCTAGATTTTTAAATTTTCATGGTCTTACTTTATTTTGAACATTTCTTATATAGTATCAAAATTCTTATGCCCCCAATTTAAGAGCATTGAAATTTAAACAGCGATTGAATAGCAAAAATTGCCAAAAGTTATATTTTAGTTTCTGAATATGAAGGTTATAAATCACAAGTGATTGGTGATCATGGGCGTAGCCAGGGGGGGGGCAGGGAGGGGCGGTTGCCCCCCTCTGAATCTAAAAATTTGCTGGAATTTATTGAAATTATGGCTAAAATTATCTAAAAATATAATTTTGCCCCCATCTAATTTCAATGCTGGCTACGCCTATGTTTGTGATAATGCCAACTCTTGTTCAGTAAAAAATAAATATGTAATATTTTAATAGTTCATTGAAAATTTAATTTTTTTATTTTATGCGTTAAAATTATTCATTAACAAACTTCAATGTTTTGTTAAGATCATTTTTAGATTTCTATGGCCTTATATTTTATTATGTAAAAATTGGCCAGGCTTCTAATTTTTTATCTAAAATTTAAGGCCCGATTAAAATTTTAAAAATGAAAATTAAAGTGTATTATCATAAAGCTTTCTAAGTAGGCGAAAGACTTTTTATAATCTATTTTTTCCTTTTCCAACTTTCTGTGAAATTAAACACAGCCATTTACATCATCATTCTACTCATAAAATTTAACTGTTAAATTTAACAATATTTGTCTTAGAACAATCTTACATGATTTGCAAAAAGTCTAATGTCCAAATAAATTCAAATTTGATGAAGTGAAATGAATTGGTGCATGGGCGTAGGCAGGGCCCCCCTCCTTAAATGACAAAAAAAAATCATTATAAAAACCCTTAAAAATTGAAAAAAATTATGTTTTGCCCCCGCCCCCCAAATTGTACTTAAACAACTTTCGCCCCGCCCCTAATTTAGAACCTGGCTACGCCCATGAATGGGTGATTATACAAACGCAATTTTTAATCTCATATTAATATTCAAAAAATTCAATATACCGGGTAAATTTGTGAATGAGTTTCTATTTATATTAAATTTATCTAGAATTTATTTAAGGGGGGGGGGGGGGGTAAAAACAAAAATTTTTCAATTTTAAAGTTATTGGTATTAAAAATAATTTCTTACCTTTCGGGGGTAAATTTAAAAACCTTTGAAAGTCAATATAATTATGGCTAAATTCAAAAATTATCATTTTGCTCTTCCCTAAATCATTTCTGCCACCTCCTCTAAATCTAATGCTGGCTAATTACAGCGCATACATAACTATTTTAAAAGACATGTTTATAGAGTTCATGATATAAATTTAAATAAAGTGAACGAAAAAATAAGACTAATCTATAAAATCTTTAATACACTGTGTCCGATATATTGATTAACGTAAAAAATAGTATCTTTAGGTGGCAAAGATCTTGGCTAATATGAGACTGGGTAACCATGGAAACCTAAGAGAGCATTCCGATTGGTAGTGTAGTCTAACTTTTCCATGTCTGAATAAAACTTTAATTTAACAAGTGGTGGGAAAACCCGGAGTTTTCCAAAACCATGCCCCGGTTTCGAGTTAAAGCATTTATTAAACCTCGGGTTTTAAAAAATATACCTGAACCTAACCTATTTAGGTTAGGCTTAGGTTTTTCATCCCCTAAGGTTTTTCAAAATCTCAACCTAAAATTTTGGGCTATATTTTAACTCTAGCCCCAAACCTTATGTTGGAAGGAATCCCAGGGTCAGGTCACCTTGGGGTTTTCATACATACGGTATAGTATTTTATATCGCAATATTGTAAAAGAAATACAATCGCTAAGCATAGAATTTGTATTAAATAATGGTAATATTTAAAAGATTGGTATTGGTATTACCGAATTATGTTAAATTTGCTTTTGGTAGAAGTAAAAAACTATATCATGATTTTATATTAAATTATTATTACTAGTCTTTTTATCAATCCATCATTAACATTATTTAACACAAATTCTATATTATTCAAAGGATTGGTATTACATAATTATATTAGTGGCTAAGCAATTTTTTATTAGGTTATTAATTATCAATTATAAAAATTTAAGGAGTATGATATTTTAAAATGAATATATGAAATTTTTAAATTTAAATCAAAAATTTCTATTACCACTACTATGAATGCAAATGTTATATTAGATTAGCGCCATCTGTAACAGATTTTAATTTATATAAATATATTATATCCCTGAAATTTGGCACTACCCTTTATTTGCTAGTTTTGCTCCAAAATCACACCCAAATAGTAAAACTGAACATTTGGTCGCCTTGCTCCACTCCCGTTCCACCCTGGAGCCATGCCTGTTCCATTCGACGCAATCCCGTTCCAACCTCACCTCCTAAATACATAGGTTTTATTAGTATATGCCTAAATATTATTTTGTAAAGGGAAGCGCTTCTATGCTATGCTTAAGATTATGCAGTAGTTACGAGAGGGATGGGTAGGGATGATAATTTTTAATATATATGGTGCACACGCACACTAAGGTCAGCCCAACCTAAGGTTTTTCCACCACTACTTACATGACAAAATTTCAGTGGCTTAAATGAGGGGAGTTTGCCTTAGTTACAATTTATTTACTAGCGTCCCGGGCAAAAATTTGAAAAGTTTTTTGATTAATTACTAAATTAAATGGGTTAAAATATCATAGTTTAGTTACATCAAAGACTTTAAGACACTTATAAAAACCTAGAAACATAATGTATACATCCAATTTTTTTGATTTAATTTTTGACAAAATGCGTTGTAAACTTTCTGAATATGATTGTGAAAAGTGATATGAAAAAAAAAATTTGTTTGAACATTTATTTCCCGTGAAAACACCAGACCCCAGGAATTAGATAACTAAGCGATTATTATAATGTTACTCATTCTACATAATATTAATACTTTTATCATTTATCATATTTGTCTAAAATTCTGCTAGAACCCATCACGGTTTGATAACAAAATTGCCTGCCATGGCCAGCTAAAACCCTTTAATTGCCAATTCACTAATGCTGTCCGAACAGCCGGTGTAATATCCATTTCCACGACGCTCAAAAAAATCGACATGCCAATCAAAAAATTTTCTTAAAATTTAAAATTAAATATCTATAGGCTAACACAAACGTCATCAACAGATGTTTTCAGTTAATAACCCATAATATTCACAAAAAATATTGATTATAATTCAACCATGGTTTATGAAACGACCGTAATTCCAGAATGTGTTTTAGAACTAAGTTTTTAATATTCAAATTATGTCACATGTGGTTGTTGATAAAAAACAAAATATATTTTTCAATTCGATGTTATAGTACAATCATAACATCTCTTCCCGCTTAATTATTTACATCCTCACATCTCTTCAATCAATCTACTTGGCGGTTTCTTGATTCTTCTTAGGAAAACATTTTCATTTTCCGGTGTATCCATTTCAGCTGGCATTAATTCCTCTTGTACTGACTGTTCAAATACCAGTGAGGCTGATTTCGACATTTGTTGATCGCGTTTCCTCCACCTCTTCATGAAATTCCTCTACTGATATCGATGCCGCTGAACTTAGTGCCTGTTGATCTTTGACTTCTTCTTCCCTCCTCCTTAATTGGTCCGCGTGCTTCCTTATTTTCCTTGGCTTTCCACTGTATATGACCATATTCCATTTCGTTGTAATACCGTGCCCTCCCTCCAACAAGGTCTAAATCGTTTTTTACCCACACTGGCTGGTTATTTAAAATTCTCGTGAACTTAAACCCTTATCGTGATAACAACCTTGCTTTTCTCTATTGTGTTCTAGATTAGTTCTAGGGTTAGGTCTAGTCCAATCCAACAGGGACCGCCGTTTGGCTTTACCCCCATTTCCTTGATTCATGGCCGGGGCAACTTGTGGTTGGCCTTGACAATAATATCCAGAATAGTAATCGGTACCCAAATTTCTAGCATAAAAGCCAGAATAATCATAGTTGACGTAATTGTTGCCACCTAAGCCTTGATAGTAGGGAGAGTTTTGATTCCAACCAGCATTGGCTTGGTTGTAATTCATGTGACTGGCTTGCTGAGGTGATTTGCTGGATGGTGTAGCCTTTTTTACATCACACTCTTTACCTTTGATGACAATTTTAGAGTTCTTATAGTTTTCCTGCACAATTTCAGGATTATCAAATGCAAGAAAGCAACCTTTTCTTTTTCGATTCTTTACTTTATCAAAAGGCTGCCCAATTTTTTCAATGTTGCCATATTTATCCAAAATAGCTTTTATCTCATTTCTGTGGTGGTGCGTAACAGCTCCCGACCAGGTCTACTTTTAGCTCTTTTAGGATCAATTTGTTTACCATTAATAACATGAGGCCCAGATGCAATTAAATTTTCAACAGCTTGAACGGTTTCAAATAAAACAAAGCCAAATCCTCGTGAATTCCCTGTGTGAAGATCCGTCTTAATATTAGCATCAATTAGGTTATCAAATTTGGTGAGGTATGTTTTAAGATCATTTTCTGTAGTTTTCCAGCTAATCCCGCCAATGAACAATTTTCGTTCATCATCATCTTTTTTGTTGTATTTATGGTTTCCCTTTTAGAGAACCTCGGTTTTCTTACGGGAAAGGGAACACGATGGGCAGGAATTATTAATCTGCTACGAATTGACCTCCTTGTAGACTTTGTTAATCCTTACACATTTCGGAATCTCCAAACCGAATTCTATAATCCAAGGTAACCCAAACAACGGTACATCCATGCTTTTAGTGACAATTGCAGGTAAATTCTTAACCTTTTCTCCAACTTCCACTTTAATAATCACTTCCCCCATAACATCTAGCGTCTTTTGACCAAACGCGGCTAGGTTATTAGTTTGTCTTAACTTGGGACTGCCCACTTGGTTCCATATCTTCTTGTTAATAACTGATACCTGTGCTCCAGTATCATATTCAAGACAATATGGAATATCATTCAAACATGCCATTATAATAGCTCTATACTCTTCTAACTTGATTAATTGAATTGTCATCTGAACTTCCATATCCATCTCCACCCTAAATTTTGCAAGCCCTTGCAAAATGTCCTATTTTCTTGAATTTATTACATGTGGCATTGATTGCTGGACAATTTGCATATAAGTGGGACCTCCCGCAGCGGTAGCATCTTGAAGAACGATTCGCCTCCTGGTGCTCTCTATTGACACTTGTCACATTACGACTATCTTTGATTTTATTAATATTCGCGGTGTTAACTTTGTTTTCCGCTCTTTCCCATGCCAACGCCATATTTAAAATTTAATTAAACGTTAGGCATTTACTATCATGATCCATCATAATTGGATATTTACTTCGAATTTCCACTTCCAATCTTGGGTAACGAATTCCAGCTAAAAACTTGTCACGCAGCCGTTCTTCGACATCCTTTTCAAATTTTGCAAGCTGAGCCGTTTCGTTTAAACGTTTTGTGAATTAAAACAGTCTCTCTTTCAGCTCTTATAATTCGAATGAATTCAAGTCTTGACGCCATGATGCTAGATTTGGGCTTAAAAATACTTTGACAAGTCTCCAAAATTTCATCAAAACTGGCCTCTAAGATAGTTTTTGGAAATAGAAAATTTTTAACCTGAATAACGTTGGCGATTCCAAAGTACGCTAACAATAATTTTTTAAAATACGCTTTAGTTCTTCCCCCTGGGCATGAATTCCTTTAGCCAACATTGTATACTTTACATTGTCGAAATGTTCTTCCATTGGAATCTCCGGGGAGAATTGTTGTAGAACGATTTTTGATATATCGACTTCCTTGTCAGTATCCGATTCATTTTTAATAGCATCATTCATCCTTGAATAATAATTTCCTCGTCGCCAAATGAAACGACCGTAATTCCAGAATGTTTTAGAACTAAGTTTTTATTATTCTATGTCAGATGTGGTTGTTGATAAAAAACGAAATATATTTTTCATTTCGATGTTACAAACATAAAATAATACAATCATAACAGTTTACAAGCTTAATTAAAATTTATCATATTTAGAACACTGCATTTACTTATCTTTTGATATGTGTTTTAAGCTTGAGCTAATAATCATTATATCTATGTTTATAAGCCTATCCTTTTAAATGTAATTTTGGTAAAGCTTATAACCTGAGGATATAATTTATAAACTCAATATTGTATTTGGTATATTTATAATAACCTAAGGGATATTTGCGTGAGTATTTAAATACATTGAGCTTGAGTTAATGATCATTATATCTATGTTCAGGGTTTCTTTCAGGGGGGAGCCCGGCGGGCAATTTCAAATACCCCCCCCCCCCCCGTAGAGTTTTGATTGAAGGAAGCATGAACTCAAGTTCCATCATGAAGTCATAAATTATTTTAATAGGCTAAAATTGAAATTCAATAAATTATTTTAATTTGTCATTAAAAAAAATATAAAATTGGCGAAATTTAATTTTTTTTCAAATCGGGTGGAAATCATTCATAGATATCATTTTTTAACATCTGTGAACCCTAATTTACAATCTTGAAAGTTACAAATAATCTTTAATTAAAAAATATCAATAGGTAAATAAACATAAATAAATGCTTTTAGAATTATTAAATCACTATCTTACTTATAAACTTAAAAAGAATTATTATTATTCATAAATTCTTTTGTTTGTTTTTTATTAATATAATATGCTTTTTTAAATTGCAGATGTCTGGTAAATATAAAAGTACTCTTTTACACTACTTTAGTAAAAAAGAAAAAGCCTAATAAAAAAGATGGTAAATATGATTTAATTTGGAATAATTTTAATTATGTATGGGAATTTGTGTTTATATAAAGACATTGAAATGTTTGTTTGTAATAGGTAAAGATAGGACTGTATTAAAAAAAACTCTTGTTTTATCCCTTACTATGGGAAATTATGGTAATTATTTTTAGAGATGCACCGATACCAAGTATCGGCATGGTATCGGCGCCGATACCTTGCCAAAAGTATCGGCCGATACTTTGCTAGTATCGGCAATTACCAAGCCGATACCTTTTTTAATATGAAACTCAAAAAATAATACTTATAGTATCTCCTACGATTAAAAAATAGAGGACGTTTCAAATTTTTTGAAAATTGTTTCATTTGATTGGCTATAAATATTTCTATGTGGAGTATAATAAACTCATTGACCATCTGTTCCGACTGCGCTTTTAAGTAATTATTATTTTATTTTAAAAATTATTATATATTAAGCCTTAGATGGATTCTTTAGATACACTATGGAGTTATTTTGTTGTGTCAGCAGATGAAAAAATTGTAATCTGTGAATTATGCAAAGCTAAAATAAGTCGTGGGGGCAAAGACAAACATTCCTTTAACACTTCAAATTTAAGGAAACATTTAAAAACTAGACATTTAGTATAAATTTTTTTTTATTATAAGTATCGGCATGGTATCGGTATCGGCAAAAAAATCTTAAGTATCGGCTGGTATCGGTATCGGCACAAAATAGTGGTATCGGTGCATCTCTAATTATTTTTAAGCATTAGATATTTTAAATATATATAAGTTAAGGGCAGATATTATTCTGCTTCCAGCAGTGAAATTCACATGAACTCTGAAAGAGGCAAGAAAGATTTTGGTTTTAATATAGAAGTATTATATATATTTTCATGTTTTAGGTCAAGATGAAAATTGTAATTTTGCTGGAGTGGGGAAAACTCTCTCTTCTTTTTCTTATAAAAAAAATGCTGGTAATTAAAATTATGCAAGTTGTTTTTATTTTATTAATATATATTGATAAAGATGAGTGTATTGGCAGCTCTACTAATTGCTCAGTCTCTGAAAGTGAAAAACATGGGCAAAATTTAAAACTTAAACCATCATATAAATTTATGATTTCATGGCTAATTTTTGATGAAGCCTTAGGTGGGGCTTTATGCTCTGTCTATTCTCTTTACAACATACTTTCTTAAAAGAACACTTGCCCGTTAAAATATTACATGTATTTATTTAATGATTATGCGTGTATGTATCTATTTATATATCACCAATAAAAATCAGTAAATATGATACAAAATGATTTAGCAATTAAAAATTTTTTTACCCCCCCCCCCGGAAGTTGAAAATAACCCCCCCCCCCCCCCGGAGCATTTTTTCTGAAAGAAACCCTGTCTATGTTTATAAGCCTATCCTTTTAAATGTAATTTTTGTAAAGCTTATAACCTGAGCTGATATAATTTATAAACTCAATATGTATTGTATTTGGTACATTTATAATAACCTAAGGGATATTTGAGTGAGTATTTAAATATACATTGAGCTTGAGTATTAATACAATTTTGGTAGATTTTTTAGAATGCATATGGCATGAAATTAGTCATTTTCTAAATCTAAATTATAACTAAGGTAAGAATGCTTAGTAATTACTTGTATTATTTTGAAAGTCTTGTGTCGTCATTTTGGTATCTTCAAAAAAATACATGTTTTTGTGCCATTACTAACCTATTGTGCTTTTAGGAAGATCACGTGATATGTCATATGACTCGTTATTATGCCATATTAACCAATAGGAATGTTCAATTGAGCGTCGTCGTTTTTTAAATGTCGACGTTTCAGATTATTACACCGGTCAAGAATTTTGTCTTATTTTCAACATTTTTAATCAAATTCTAGAATTTTTATAAATAGAAAATGACAAAAAATAGTAAACTATATAAAATATTTCATTATGGTCCCCGCCCAGGCCTACTTGAATATCTCAATTTAGAACGATAGCCTGCCCGACCCCTTAGCCGAGTGGGCCCAGCAGCAAGCCCGAATTTTTGGTTGTTTAATTTTCGTTATTTATCACAAATAAAATGTAAAAAAAATTTACCAGCTTAGCCCCCCTCGAGAAAGTCCTGTCTACGCGCCTGCAAAATTTAAGCTAAATGTCCTTTCTATAAGTGTCTTGCCCACATTTATAGGAATTATGATATATACGAATACTTTATAGTATTTTTGTAAAGCTTTACCAGTGTTTCCTAGTATTTGGGCAAAGGTTATTCAACAGTAATATTGTTAAATTATGAGTAATCTAAAAATTTAATTTGATAAATTGTTTAATATAAATAAAATATTAATAATGTTTCATAGAATTATAAATATTTTTTTATTAATTTGTTGTTCATTATATAATCCGTTTCATTTATAATTAATTAAGCTGCAATTATATTTAAAATTTAAGTATTAATTTGATTGGCGTTGGGGGGGGGGTTAAATGACGCTAGGCGTATTCGTAGAAATGCAAATCATTATAAATTTTAATGAAGTGGCTGTACTTCGATTTGTATTATATTTATACAGTGTACCATTCATAATATAAATATGGATGTTACTAAGAGGGGTCAGACTAAGGGTAAGACTTAATACGCGATTTTGAATCTAGACTAAAAAAGCGAATGCATGTTAAAACCTAGCCGCGTCTTAATACGAGCATCACGTCATTTTATTTCTGTTATGTGTTTTAGCCTTTTAGCTCATAAAACAAATATTTATCCTTTAATTATGCTTACTAATGCATACTCACATGGTAACTAAACTAAAATTGTTGATTCCACGACATGCATATCGCATATTTGGGCAAACAAAAATATGGCGTTTGAAGTTGAATCGTATATTCAGACGGGGGCTAAGATATGTTAATAAATTGAATAGAAATATAAAAAAGCATTTTTATCTTTTTCTAATAAAATTCTGTCTGCCTACACAAGTATTGAATCACTTCACTTTTAAGTCACCTTTCTTTAAATTTATCTTTAATGACCCCTGAAACTCGTCTTTTTCGCTCGACTTGACATGACACCCATAACGATTCGAGCACCTCAAGGAATTCTTCTAGACTATAATAAGCTGATGTGATTATGCAAAAGTGCTAGATAATCTATTTTTTAATTTCATAACATTCATCAGAGTTAAATATCTTTGGTTTCCATATTTTGATAAAAAAATTTTAACCAGGGTAAATTTTATGTAGCAGGTTTATGATTCAAAATATTTGAAACATTTAGAATAAACATTGAGATTTATTTTTAAAGCATTGCAATTAAAAACTTAACACCTGTTTAGGTGAGGCATTTTTAAAGGAGAAATCTTGAAGGAAAAGCGTTAAATAGTTTTATTCAATTATAAATTTGATTATGAAAATGTGAAAGTTATTCAAATTTGAATTCAATAAGATTATTGATATAATAGATATAATCATATGTTTTAGGTAGGGTTGTTTCTACTCTAGCGCTTCTTATTAAACCAGCGCTGTTGAGGGGATTGAACAGACCATTAGTATTAAAAGAGTCTATTGTGAGAAGCGCTTCCCTAGAGTCAAGTCCCCTTTTCAATGTTCTCCTCCCCTATGATCCCAACCCCAAATCTTAGATAAAATTACTATGGGATGAGCGCTGTTATTTTTAAAGCCCCGCCACATGTGCTCTATTTTTAGTTGTTTTGAACCACCACGTTGTTAGGCAAGGGGGGTAGCGAGTACTTCATAATATTATTTGATTTACTCTAATTTTACCTAAACTAGCAACATTATGTAGATTCATAAATGTATTTTTTGTTTTATATTTATATTACCTTTGCATACCCCCTATGAGTCTTAACCAAACCACTCTCATCATTATAATTATTAGCAGACTGTTCGGTTGCTAATTTTACAATGAGAGTCTAATGTACTTAACCTAGGAAGACTGAGGCCCGTGGGATTATTTGTTTTTTTAGTTCTTTAAATAATCATAATAAAAATAAATTAAAATTTGAACTGTATCATGAAATATAAGTTTAAAAATATTAGACAACAAAATTCTATAAAAAAAACACTGGCGGGCGGAGAAGGAATTCGAAAAATTAAAAAATTAAAGCTTGATGATTATTTTGAATTTATTTTTTTTTGTGTAATAACATTCTACGTAAATGTTTAGTAACCCATCACTCTCTTCTCTCCCTTAACCTAATCTCTCTCCAAAGGGAGAGATTGATGTGCTTGTAAACATCGCGTATGTTTTATGTTTTTCCAGACATAGTGGGAGGAATTTTAATGCGGGAGGAGGTTCAAATAAACGTGGATAAAACCAATAGTAATAGTGAAACAAAAAAATAAAATTATGATAAGTGACGCGGAAACTTCGAGAAAAATCTCGATCTCGTCTCGAAAAACCGAGACGTGATGAGTTGAAAATATGTGTCAAAATCGAGACGATACGAGATTTTATCGGCAGATCTCGGCTTTGAAATTTCTTAATTGATCCTCTTTATCATAATATAGTAAATTTATTTGTGCATTTTTTATTTTGTAACTCACATTTAGGATGTTAATTGTAAATTAAAATATTTAGAATACTTTCAAAATCGGGTAATTTCCACACCCAACTGGCCGCGTATGACTCATTTTAATAATTATTGCTCCTTGAATAAAAATGATTGCCCTTTAAGACCTGTAAATAATTCAAAATATTTATTGCATATTAATATTCTTAGGATTAAAATATAATATAAGCACATTGATTTAAAATACGTTTTTATGAGGTAGCAAATATTCCTAAAATCATCCTCTCCTATGATAATATTTTAAATCGATGATTAATTTATCAAAATAATTATATAAATTTGGCTACAACGGCTAAAGGTTTTTAGAGGACCCCAGCAACTTCTCTGCCTGCCTAACCATTGCTTTCAAATGCATTAGATTAAATCATAAGACTACCAGGAGTTTGTTAAGCCTGAACTCATGATACACTTCTAAAAATTCTCAAGTCATAAACCACATTATGCATTTGTTTTGCCATTTGCGTGTACTCTAAGCTACTGAGTTTTCTGTGCGATTTTGCAGTACACATGAGCATGCGCCTTATTAATAAAATAAGGTGTGGCGGAATTATTTAAAAATAAATCAGTAAGTAAATATTTTGGGACATAATATGGGTCTTACATTATAATAGAATTGTTTGATCTTTTAATGTAAAAGCATTTGCTATAAAATTATATATGTGTAATTTATTGCAAACCTCAAAACTCTTATTCCTACCAGCGATGCAGATTTCATGTTGTTTTTACAAGTGTGCGGCTAATTGCTTATGTTATGAATATTAATAAAAAGTATCCACTCGTAGTCGTACCTTTTGGGTTTTCAGTAGCGTAGGGAAGGGGGGGGGGGGGGTTTAGGGTTAGGATCTCCCACATTGACAAAAAAAACAAATTCTTTTTCAAATTATACTGAAAAAAATTAATAGAAGTCGTTGCGCTTATAGAAATAATATATTATCTTAATTAATTTGATATTTCATTTTAGATAAAATCTAATAATTATAACATTATTTATACAAAAAATTTCTGTCCCGAGTGCGTGTTTTCTATTAAGAAGAAATTTAATTCTTAATTATTTCCCTAAAAAATTATCTCAACCTCTAAATTAAACGAGGAAGATGCTGATACAAGCCAAATTTTAGCAGCTGGGCGAGCTTGGGCTTATAATTTCATTAAAACGGTCCTAAGCGGGACAATTTCTGTTGGAAAATTTAAGCCTAAAAAGCCAAAAGTGTTTAGTTTAAACAATTGCTCATTTAGCGCAAACATAAATTGGAAAGAGCTCTTTACAATTTGTGTCTCTGAAGAAATTATTAATGCATTTTTGACCAAAAACCCATCATAGATATTGAATTTATATAATTTTAATAAGTTTATGTTTAATCAAAATTCTTTTACACAAAATTTACCCCCCCCCCCTCCTTAATTAGATAGTGTAACCTCCGTCACTACTCTGTATAAGCTTAATAAATTTTTGTTAAATAGGATCATTGAAAACTTTTTTGGAAACCCCCCCCCCCCTTCATGAGGCAATCCTGTCCTGGCTACGCCTATGTGGGTTTCACTGCAATAAACTTTTTAGGAACGAAATGATAAAGGTTGTTTTATAGGGCTACTATTTTATTAACTTATCTATCTTCTATCTATAAATATTACTAATTCTTGCCACTGCTAACTAAGGGTCCCAGCTAGTTCAATACAAATGTTACGTTTATACAGGTTTAAATAAAAAATGAGGCGCCATTTGGATTTTCGTTACTTTTGTTTATTTATTTAATAGTTTCTAAAATTAGGGGATAAATTAAAATAATATACATTTGTTTACAAAAGTCGAGACATGTAAAGATTTATCATCGGGACGAGAAGAGACCGAGATTTTTCTAGACCAAGACGAGACGAAATCGAGACTCTCATAATAGCACCCGACACGAGACGAGATTCTGCTTTCGTGACCGAGACGAGAGTTCAAAAAACTAAGTATGGTCCTAAAGATCAATAAATGGTCTATAGGATTATAAATATTATTAAATAAATTTTATAATGGCGTCGAAATATAGCCTCAAAAAACGTTATAAATACCATTTTTTGCGTTTTAGCCTCATTTATCACACTGGACGACTAGGAAAAAATCTAAAAACATATTATAGTTCAGCGTAAAATTCTCTATCAGAAACATTTGTTAGGTTGTAGGATCTTTTCTCTTGCTTATATTCTTTTAATTTTCGCCCCTCGTCAACAACTAAAGAATTATTGTTGATGTTAAAAGGAGCAAATAGGTTAATAAATGTGAAGTCCCATTTAAGGTGAAGGCCATTGCTTCATGGGACTAAAGAAAACCCACAGGGCGCTTACGTCCCTCCAAGGAGGGATCCGATGCCTCTAAGATGGATGAAATTTGTACCCTGTTAGGAGCGCTTTGAGTTAAGGTCTTAGTCTTGTATCGAACATATTTAATTGCCAAAAGTTAAAAACTTGATCTCTAAAGATTGGGTTAATATATTAATTTGTGGTATTGCCTACACTTTTTTAGTAAAGGTAAATATATAAAACTTTAATAGTTGATCTAGAGTTTTGAAACTATATTTATGCATCATCCATAAAAATCTTAGCATTAAATAATATTTTTCGGCTTTTAAACTTATTAAATTTTCGGACCAGCCCTGACTGGGTCCTGAATACAAATAGGTAAAAACGAGGCTGGACTGAATTAGGACTTACCACCAATTAGACTCATCATTATTTATTTACCATAATTATACATATTTTAATACACTTAATATTCGAGATCAATAATATCGGCTTGATAAATACTATAGTGGATTATTTATTTAACGTTTCAATTAAATTATCCTTAACGTATAACAATAACTTGATATGTATTGCATGGGCGTAGCTAGGGGGGGGGGGGGGGGTCAGGGAAAGGCGGCTACCCCCATTTAAATCCAAAAATTTGTTGAAATTTATTAAAATTATGGCAAAATTTAAAAAATTATCATTTTGCCCCTCCCTAAATCATTATTGCCCCCCTCTAATTCCAATGCTGGTTACGCCCAGATGCTTAGGTTTTAATATAATTTAGGAGAGGGTTAGAAATTAGAAAATTGTATAATTTATCAATGTTCAAAACATGGATACTCTATTTGCTTATTGGCCACTTGATTTGATGAACGTATTTAAATGTCTTTATTGGGCGTGGGGGCGTAGTTGGTGTAGGCTTTGTCATTGAACAAGAGCTCGCGGGTTCAAATCCCGCTTTAGCATTTTGCTTCAAAAGGATGTAAAAAATATCACATCGGCAATACGGCTGTCAGCTTTAGTGTGACAAAGAGCTATTGGAATTTTAATTTGAATGTCTTCATTAAAAGCATTAACGTACACATGTAACTTCATGAAAATTTAATTAATCAAATTAAATGAGCATAAAAGAAATTTTATAAAAATTTATCAGAAAGTGAATATTAAATATACATATAGGTATTGTTTCAAACGGTTGAATACGTTTATTATATAATACCACAATGATTGTAGGAAATTGATACTCAACAGACTCATAAGTAATCTTATTTATTTTAATATTATAAGGACTCATTAGACTTTTTCGATAATTTCGTTCTCTACAAAATGCGAATTTTATTGTTATTTTTTGAAAAGATTTATTGGGGAATGTTGCGATCAATGATTGATTTATAAATACATCCCCTTAATAAATTAGATACTAATGTACAAAATTTAAAAGGTCTAGCAATTTTTTATTATAGGTAGAAATACATTTGTCATTTTCTAAAGGATAATATTAATTATTAATGTTTTACGTTCGCGACATTTGTTCCTATCAATGTTTACATTTAGTCAATGGCTTGTGATATATTTCAATGAAAAATTTAAAATTATAAAAATTCCGAGAATTGAAACGTAAGTATTCTTCTCTATGTATTTTATTATTTTGTGAACATGATATTTGTGCAACTACGGTAAATAAATTAGTCATAGGAGTAATATAATATTATAAATTTGCTCGTCTTTTCAACATTCAAGCTACGATTTAATTTAAACAAAATTTAATTTTTTTTACCTAACATAGTTTTTAATAGCAGCTAGTGTTAACCGCAAACAAGCATTTTATTAACTTTAAGGGTGAATATTCTTTGCATTAAAATTTAGCCAAATCATTTTATAAAACAATTAAAAAACAAATTTTACTATTAAAAGTTTACCTACATTAGGGTAAAACTTTCTAAACATCGCCTGGGGGTTAAAAAAATATGGCAAAATTTTATAATATAATCCTGAGTCGACCAGTGGTTTAGGATTTTTTAATTTTATTTTGTATTAATCCTGTTTATTTTTGACAAGTGTTTATTGAAATGTTTATAGTTGCTATAATCGATCAACATTTGCCTTATTACGTCAAAAAGGTATAGGTTAGGTATAGGTTGGGTACAGGGGCGTACGCAGGATTTTATTTCGGGGGGGGGGGGAGGTTTCAAATTTTTTTTTCAATTTTTGCATTTGATTTGTAGCATCCATTTAAATTTGTCCAGCCAAATTTAGATTTTAAAATCTATTGAAGCTGGTGTAAAGATAATGAGAACAAAAAAAGCTAATATGGTATTAAAAAATTATAACACAACACATTATGTTGATGTGAAGTCTCACTTCGTAATTCTTCTTTATTTGTTCTAATAATTAAAAAAAATTATCTCGATAATAGATACCCACTTTTAAAATTAACATGAAATTCTTCAATAAAACTATTTTTCAGTATTTTCCTCTTTTCAACTTGACAGTATTTAATGCCTTTGATAGGTGTAAATTAACATTTAAGGTTTAATTTGTTATAAATAACACAGGCGTAATTGAATTTAAAGTCCTGCAAATTGTTTTCATTGGGCTAAGCTCAATCCAAGCTTGGGGTTTTTGTTATGCCCGTCAATAATGTTTTTAAGCCCCTTTATTTATTAAACAAATTATAAATTCAGAATCTAAATTTATCTCCTAGCATACAATAGTTAAATACCATTAGCGAGAAAAACCATAAAAATTTCGATAAATGATTTTGTGAAGATTGCATTATTCACCAGGGCCTCATACTCTTCCCTAGGTGGTTCGTGATTGTGTTGCCGTTTGGCAACGACTTCCCCATTAAATTCAGATTAAAATTCTTTGCTTTGCAGTTAAAAAAATTATTTAAAATATAATCTGAGAAGCCTGATTTAGTAGAATCCAGGATTCAGGAATCTTCTCGATCCCGATCGGGGCTCAAAATAAATCTAAAACTAATTTTTTTATAATTCTTAATTAGTTGATACTTGATACAAGTTTATTATTTTATTAATATCGTTTCTGACGTTCTGTGACTTTCTGTAAAATCTTTTTATGCGCAACATTATTCTCAATAATAAAAAATTTAGGAATTATCTTCTGTTTTTGCGAAATTCATTTATGTAGTAATGTAAAATTAAGTATTAAGCCGTTATTGTACTTATTAGATTTTATATTGCATTACACAAGTTTTATAAAAATTTTATCCGCGGGGGGGGGGGGGGGTGAACCCCAAAATCATCCCCTTGCGTACGCCAGTGGTTGGGCAGAGTTAAATTTAGAAAATAACAATGTGGTACGAGAAACTTAATTGAGATTACCATCAATCTACTTGTGAAGGCATCAGAGATAATGGTTTCCTTAAACTGTCTCAATCGATTCTCTCCCTCGATCTGTTAATTTTTGATTGTTGTACCACCAAAAAATAGCTATTTATATCAACTATTTTAAGGTTGGTGAGGTCCTTCGATGTCATATGTTATAACAGCCAGCAAAACATGGCTTGATTGATTGTGACAGAGAATGGTTGCCCACTGTACCTTCTTCTCACGCTAACACAACTTATTTGCTAATTATTTAATTTTATATTAAATAACCATTATTATGCACTACTATATATTTCCTGTAAATACAATACAATATAATGACATGGGCAAGATGAGAAGGTATTATCCAAAATATAAATTAACAAATTTTGTATACTTAAATTCTAGGTGTGTATTTTGGATGATGCATATTTTAATATAAGGCTGTTTACAAATTCTTTTGCCCCCATGGATTTAAGAACTAAAATTAGGCGCAAGTCACAAAATATTTCGTTAAAATGCTATTTATAATCATCCCATAAAATCTTTTTGTATCAAGGTCCCACGGAGTATATATGTCGGATCAACCCAATTTGCTTTCGTCGCCGACCGGCATTATAAATTCAAGCAATGTAGAACTCATACTGACCAACTACCTCACAACCATTTTTACGGTACTGGGTATATTGGGCAATTTCGTTTACTTAGTCTCAACCTTCTACTTGAAGCGCAAGCCTCACATCTACACATACATCTACTTCGTGCTAATCTGTGACTTTACGGCCACCTTTAATTTAATCTGTTGGCCCATAGTGTACTATAATGTGAAGGATATAAGCAATCATTACCTATACCTAGTTTACGTGTGCAACATTCAACCGATCTTTGTGGAAATGTGTGCGGGAAATGTGAATTGGATCACGGCTATCATTTCAATCGATAGGTTAATAGCTATCAATAAACCCTTTCGTTACTCTGCTATATTTACTAAATCGCGCATCATCAAGATATGTGCCATTTTAAGTTTTTTCAATCTAATAATCGCCTACCCTCATTCCTACGCCTTTACCCTTATTCCAAAACCAGGCGTTCATATCAAAGGTTCATCTAACGGTACTACCAACTATAACTATGTCGTGGTACAAAAGTACGACAATTTTTTCAAGTATTACGACAAATTTTGTTGCGTCTTCATGTATGTGATCCCCGTTTTTATGGCCGTCACTTTAAATCTGTACATCTTGTTCAATAAGAGACTCAATCGTCGCACTTATCCCCTCTCCCCGAATCAAGCTTATTTGTTAAGGCTTTTAGGTCGTATTAATCAGGTGAGTACAGGCGTTTTCACAGATGCCAATCGCTGTATAAAGGGTCCTATAAACGATACCAATGGAGAAACAATTAGAACAACGGGTAACATTAACGATGCCTCCATAATTTCGGGACAAAACAAGGATTTCAATAGCAATAGTGATAATCAAAACACAGGATGTGAAAATACTCATAAAAACGCCAAAGTAGTGCCAATGAAGCTTCGCAAAAAGACTCTGCCTTGGTTGAGAGGTCAACATGTACTATCCACTAATTGTAACGATGAAACAATTGCTCGCAATGACATTCAGGTACACAGGTCATCAAATATCAGAGCTCAAGCAGCCATCTTTATCCTCGTTCAAAGCATCCAGATATTCGTGCTCAACATCCCCTTCATAGTATTCGTCTTTAGGCACAAATATTTTTGGGACAATTTTCTTCCACCCAAACAATTTGATAGGCAAATAATTGTTCATTTCGTGAAACATTGCAACCCAATGCTTGGAGCCTATGTAACTCTTGTGTTTGACAAAAATGTTAGGAAAGTGTTATCGGACTACGCAAAGCGGTTATGGAATAAGTTTTAGCTTCAAACAAATATATTTCCTGCCATAAAGTGATATCTCAAAATGTCTCGCAGCACCCAAAGACCAGTACCATCCATTACCACACATTCAAAACAAAAAATAAATAAATATAAGCTTTAGTTTGTTATGGATTTGACCCCAGAAGCTGCAATCTTAAAACAATTTTATAGACATACTTTTAATTGCTATGCAAATTATGGGCCTTTTTATATTGAAAGATTATCCAATAATTGAGCAAAAGCAATTGATTTATATCTAAGGACGCTCAAAGTTTTTTAATCATTTTTAGTTGATTTATTTAATAGCAGTCTCATTCAAATTTTTATACATCGCTGTAGCAAATAATATACATTGTGATTTTGATATCATTATACTATTACCCTCCTTTCCTTTTTTACTGATTGTGTAAATATCTTTGAATTTACGACATTGGGGAAAGAACATTATGTAAAATTCATGTTATATTTATAAGTTTAAAGGCAATAAATACTATATAAACAACAACGATTGTTTAAACCCTTTTAATTGAATTGTTGGTGTACAGTGGCATAGCTAGGGGGGCGTGGGGCTCGAGGCCCCTCCCTCAAGAACAAAAACCGGGCCCCAAGGACCCCCCCCCCCCAATGGCCCCCCAAGGGAAAAATCTTGAGCCCCTCGGCCCCTTAAGCAATTTTTTTTAATATTATCTTAATTAAGAAACAATATGACGATTATAATTATTTGAATAAAACTATTAATTATATTCAAATAAATACGCTGTATAAAACAATAAAGGCTGCAAATTTTTTAAAATTGTTGAGTCGACATAATTCCATTCTTTATAATAAAGCAAAAGATTCAGGTTTCAAATTGTTATATCTCAAACAGGGCACTTTTTACTCTTTTAAACCTACCAATTCAAAATGATTTCAAAATTAAGTTATATATACTATCATTATGATAATAGCAAAAATAAACTTAAGATTTTCAGAAATTAATTGTAATTTATATAGGTCTTTAGAAGGTTTAAACTCTTTATTTTTTTGCGATAAATCTCTTTTATTAGAAGTAATTAACCATTATTATGAGTTAGAACTGCAAGATGCCAATAATAATGGCTTAAAATTATGGAATATATTATAATTCTTTACCTTCGAATAAAATAAAATGCAATAATATTTTTTCTCTTATTAAAATATTACCCTCAACAGTGTTTCCAAATTTTAGTATTTTGCTTAAAATAATTCTATCCCAATAATTTCATGTTCATGCGAAAGATCGTTCTCGTTGCTAAAACGGATTAAAACTTATCTTCGTTCCACAATTGGACAAGATAGGTTATCTTCATTAGCTTTAAGTGTAGGTAGAACATGACAATTATAGATGTCATTCACCCAGATGATATTACAAATTCATTTTCAACATCGAGTAAAAGGCGTAATGAACTGCTATTATCTAAAGAATAATTTTAAATATCTAATGAAGAAATATCTGGACTTTGAAACTCGTTTTTAACTTTTTAACATTTTTAAAATATATTGAAATATTCCTTAATTTATTTTATTTTTTTTATCTCACATGCTTTTTGTTTAAGAAATCTTGCATATTTTTATGTACCACATGCACATATGAAGCCAATGTTTTTCATGGCTTGCACCCGATTTTTCCCCCTTTTTTACTGATAGCCCATTATAAGTAGGAGCAGCAAATATTGCCTTTAAATTTTTTTTAAGACAAAATTCCTGAATTTTATTGACAATTGTTAATGCATCAGAACTTTCAAGGGATACTTAAAAAATTCTTTATGTGTGTCATTGGATTCAACAAAATGTACAAAAACACTAAGTTGTTTTATGCATCTCACATGTCTAGTTTCATCTAAAATTATTAAATAAAATTTTGATTCTTTTAATTTTGACATAATATTTTTAAGGATCATTTTAGCCGTTAAATTTATTAGTTCATATTAAATTTTTGGTGGTGTAAAGGGGGTTTGTGCAAATAGATCTAAAATATCATCAGGGACACTTTTGCGAATTTTGATTTCACAATTTAGTAATTTCCTATTTTATGTTATAATTACGCCTTTTAAGGATCTAACCTTAAAAAGGCTTTTACATTTTGTCATTGTTTTCCTGATATAATGCTGCCTGAAAATGCTACCAATATGGGATATGTAAAATTAAGATTTGTTATATATATATGGCCAAGATTTTTTGGGGGTTGTAGCAATACAAGATTTTTATAAAAACTTTGTTGTATAGTTTTTGTACTATTTTTTGTGTTATTTTTTGTAATATCAAAGTTTTCTTGTCAATATCCTCGTTTACAATTCAATTATACACAAACTTACTATACTATATGAAATTATTTATTTTGTCTTGCTATAATCGGTCCAACTACATTACTTCGTTTTAATTATAAACAAATTTTATTTATTTTATGCCCTATAAACATAAGGGATCTGAGACATACCAGTGCGATGTTATAAAAAAATACTCAAAGTAGTAGCGGGATTTTAAGTTTGACCAACGTTTATGAGGGAAAAAATTTACAATTGCGTTTGACCCATGGGCGTAGCCAGATTTTGGATTAGGGGGAGGGCGGAAATGCTTTAAGTTCTATTAGGGGGGGGGCAAAACACTATTTTTTTTGTCATTTAGGGGGGAGGGGAGCGGCCGTTCCCCACTGGTTAGGCTCATGGTTTCACCCCTTCCCACTTGTGTGAAATCAAAGCTCGGCCCCCCTAAGGCAAAAAGGCTAGCTACGCCACTGTTCGTGTATAAAATTCAACTTGTATAGCATTATGAATTAGAGATGATTGGTAAAGGTCACCGGCTAGTAAACTGGTTTTGCAATTTAATGGAAATGCTATAATTAAATATTCTTTTTACGTCAAACAAATAAAACTTACTTTATCGAAGTAAAACTTATTTAGACTTAAACGAAACTAATAAGTATTTCTATAGTGTCATTACTCATTAGCAATGACAACATTTTTTTGAGTCGTTCGATCAATTATTGATCAAACTAATCAATTTATTAATGACTATAAAAATAGGGCTAACAAAATAACACGTTTTTAAAATAGTGCAAATAACGAAGCGTGTGTTATGAACCTAATTAAAATGACATCATGGGCGTAGCCAGGTTTTAGATTGGGGGGGGGGGGTGAAACGTTCAAAAGTTCAATTAGGGAAGGGCAAAACATACTTTTTTTCATTTTTAAGGTTTTTTGCGTTAAAATTTTCTTTTATTTAGGGGTAAGGTTTTTTGCGTTAAAATTTTCTTTTTATTTAGGGGGAGGGGCGGCCCCCCTGACTACGCCCTACGTCCATGAATGACGTCAAACAAGACCTCTTTAATGACTGCTACTAATTGCAGCCCTCCCCATGGGCGTACGCAGGTTTTGAATTAGGGGGGGGGGGGTGCAGATTAAAAGTTTCCTGAGAGCAAAAAAAAGAAAAAAAAAGAAGGTCTCGACATCCAAAAATAGGCAGCCAGACCCCCTGCCCCCCTGGCAAATTAGGGGGGGGGGGCAGGGGGTCCGGCTGCCCCCCTCCGGCTAATTAGGGGGGGGGGGCAAAACAATATTTTTTTAATTTGTTAGGGTTTTTGTATTGAAAAATTTTTTTTAATTAGGGGGGGGGAGCAGCCGCCCCCCTCTGCGTACGCCCATGGTCCTCCCTATGTGTTGTTCTAATTACTTCTAACAGAGGAGCGAGGTGGGGAACTGGGAGACCCCGCGTTTGCTTGACTTGTTTTCATCGCTTCTCAAACACATCAAAGAGGATCCTGATGGGATGGGATGACAGGCAGTCTAGGATGACTAAACTTTAAAGTGTTATTGACATTAAACTCCTAAATGGCAAGTGCGAGTAAAACCTTAGATCGATGATTTTGTATACAGTCCTACAAAATATTTGGGCCTAGATGTGTTTATAAGTTTAGGGAGGGAGAAAAACTATTAAACAAGACAGATTATCCTACCTCGTACCCAAAAATCCATCTAACTCACAGACGGCCTATTAAAAATGAAACGCCAAAGTATACGACACTCATCTCTGAGAGATGCGTTAATCGATCATACTCTCTTTCCTAGGTCCTTCCTATTGCCGCACGAATTAATATAGGTGTTAAACGTGACGTGAGTGAGCTCGTTATCGCACCAAATTATAGTCATCCATAAAGGCCTAATATGAGGAGGGAATTGACAAGGAAATACAGACACGATAAATCACTGAAACAGGCAAGGTGTAATGATGGGGAGATGTTGACATCGAAATTGTCGCGTGTGAACTATACGTGCTTTCAATTTAAGATTTTGTTAATATAAAAATTAATATTAATTGCTATGCAATTTATGGGATCGTTTTTTGGTGTCCGTCCGTCGTCCGTCGTCCGTCGTCCGTTACCCTCCCTATCTATTTGCATTGGGTATATTAGGTTATCGCTTTTTTTAACTTGGATGAGAAAGAGGTGCCCCACCCCTCATCTCTATCTCCCTCGCTGTGTTATTTTTTGAATTAATGCATAAGAGGTGCCCCACCCCTCATCTCTATCTCTCTCGGTGTGTTATATATAAGATTTGTTAAATTATCTATTATATAATAAACATAAATAAAAGTTGTTTACTTTTAATTGCTATGCAATTTAACTAGTTATATAATAAACATAAATAAAAGTTGTTTACTTTTAATTGCTATGCAATTTAACTAGTTTTGGTTATATAATAAATATAGATAAAAGTTGTTTACTTTTAATGCTATGCAATTTAACTAGTTATAAATAAACATAAATAAAAGTTGTTTACTTTTTAATTGCTATGCAATTTAACTAGTTTTGGGGTTGGAATCCCGGAGTTTTTTTTGACTCTTATGATTGTTCTTGTTACTATCATTGATAATAAGAATTTTTGGCCGTCCGCTGGCTGCTGACCAATGAAAAAAATGACCATTGGCCAAAATGTGAATCGAAATGATTTTTTTCGTTTTTTTTGACTATTATGATTGTTCCTGTTTCTACCATTGCTATTATGACTTTTTGGCCGTCCGCTGGCTGCTGACCAATGTTATATAATAAACATAAATAAAAGTTGTTTACTTTTAATTGCTATGCAATTTAACTAGTTTTTGGGTTAGAATCCCGGAGTTTTTTTTGACTTTTATGATTGTTCTTGTTACTATCATTGATAATAAGACTTTTTGGCCGTCCGTTGGCTGCTGACCAATGAAAAAAATGACCATTGGCCAAAATGTGAATCCGTGACTATTATGATTGTTCCTGTTACTACCATTGCTATTATGACTTTTTGGCCGTCCGCTGGCTCCTGACCGATGGAAAAAAATGACCATTGGCCAAAATGTGAATCGAAATTATTTTTTTCGTTTTTTTTGACTATTATGATTGTTCCTGTTCCTACCATTGCTATTATGACTTTTTGGCCGTCCGCTGGCTGCTGACCAATGGAATAAAATGACCATTGGCCAAAATGTGATTCGAAGACTTTTATTTCGTTTTTTTTTGACTATTATGAATTTATATCCACTTTTATTGTGTCCTGGCTGCTGACCAATGGAAAAAAATGACCATTGGCCAAAATGTGATTCGAAAATTTTTTTTTCGTTTTTTTTACTCTTGTGAATTTATATCCACTTTTACCGTGTGCTGGCTGCTGACCAATGGAAAAAAATGACCATTGGCCAAAATGTGAATCCGAGTTTATTTTTTCGTTTTTTTTGACTATTATGATTGTTCCTGTTACTACCATTGCTATTATGACTTTTTGGCCGTCCGCTGGCTCCTGACCGATGGAAAAAATGACAATTGGCCAAAATGTGATTCGAAAATTTTTTTTTTCGTTTTTTTTTGACTTATGAATTTATAACCACTTTTACCGTGTCCTGGCTGCTTACCAATGAAAAAAAATGACCATTGGCCAAATTTTATATATAACCTAAAAATTTATTATAGATGGTCTAACAGACAGCCAACTATGTAATATATATTTTTAACCTTATAAATGCATATATATTTTTTTATTGGGTTAATATATTTTATTTAATTAGATTGTGATTTCATAGAAAACCTAAAAAGTAATATTTAAAAAAATAATATAGGTATTAGATTCTAATTTACGATAAAATATATCGATAGAAACTAACACAAAATTCGAAACCTCCTTCAAAGGTATAAGCATAGCCCGTTATTTCTAATTAAATTGAATCTACTATTAAACTCAAACACGAATTGTACTTTATTAGATGGCGCGCGTAAGTTATATAATTAGTAAAATTTTTCTACGTGTCATAGATATTACACCGCGTGTGGCAGGGAAATGTCCGATATTTTTAAAATGAAAAGGTATTTTAGGAATCTGAAAAGGTTATTTTACCCCCGGCCGCCCTGGGCACCTATGGGTAAAGTTTCGAGCGAATCGGGCTGGTAGTTTAAGAATTTAGCCCTTTTTTAAAACTAAAAAAAACTTTTTTTTTAATTTTTTTTTGATGATCTAAAAGTTTTATTCAGAAACAAATAATTATAATTATGATATACACGAATAAAAAATATAAAAACGCGCTATAATACATTAAATTAATATTTTGTTTTTGTTAATACCATTGATAATATGACTTTTTGACCGTCCGCTGGCTACTGACCGACGAAATATATTGATTTTCTAAACATAAAACACAACTTTATTATTTCATCATCTATATAAATAACATAATAACTTCTACTATTTTAAAGCCAGCATGGTATAGTGGTTATAGCGCAGGCTTGTGAACTGGAGGTGTGGGGTTCAAGTCAGGGAGGGGACAAATTTTTTTTTTTAATTTTTTTAAATTAAATTAATATTTGTTCATGTTAATACCAATGATAATATGAATTTTTAACCGTCCGCTGGCTACTGACCAATAAAAAAAATGACCATTGGCCAAATAAATCGAAATTTTTTTTCGTTTTTGAATTGGTTAACATTGATAATTACCCTATGTCCTCCCCTACAAGGGCCTATAACTAATTAACTAATTATTTTGCATCTAATACCCCCTATAGGCATTCTCGCCCCTTCCCACCTTTCTCGCCCATAAATTGCATAGCAAATATGCTACGTTTATACGGAGTATAGAAGAGTTCCCCCTTCCCCTCTTCCCTTCCCCTACTCCCCTTCCCTTCTCCCCCTTCCCACGAGGGCCGAAGGCCCGAGTTTTTTAATTTAATGCTCTGTATTCTCGCCTTCTCCTCCTCCCATTTTTGTCGTCTTTAATAGCTAGCAAGCTTGACATGTGAGAACCTATGATATATAATATATTTTTTCATAACATAAATGTCAACCATTTCTCAATAAACACCAAGCAGAGCAATTTTTCTAACTCAATTTATAAAAGGATTTGGGTAATAATATGACATAGTAGGGTATACAATATATGTTAGGGAAATAGCTTAAAATTATAAGGCATATAAGAAATTATGTCCCTGTTCAAGATAATTTAATTTGATATTATTTGCATCTAAAAATTACTTAAAGTTATTATAAAATTTAATATTGAAAAGGGAATAATAAGAGAATGATTTAAAAACTTTTCTGCTTCTAATTAAAGCCATAAGCAACAGTTTATGGGCTCGCTTTTTGTTGTCCGTCCGTCCGTTGTCCGTCCGTCCGTCCTCCAACGTTCTTACACCGTCTTTTAACTTTCTGACTTGCTTGTTCAATCCCTAGAGAGGACAAATTTTTTTTTTAATTTAAATAAATATTTTGTTCTTATTAATACCATTGATTATATGACTTTTTGACCGTCCGCTGGCTACTGACCAATTAAAAAATGACCATTGGCCAAATTGTGAATCAAAATTTTTTTTCGTTTTTGAATTGGTATATTAGATTAACATTGATAAGTGCCCTCCCTTAGAAGGGCCTATACTTCTACTGATATGGGTTCCTGTGCCCCCCCCTCCTACAAAAGCCTAGGCCTCTACTGATGTGGGTTCAAATCCCGGCCAGGGCAAATTCTTTTAATTTTTTATTATTTAATTATTATATTGTTCTTGTTAATACCATTGATAATATGACTTTTTGGCCGTACGCTGGCTACTGACCAATGAAAAAAATTACCATTGGCCAAAGTGAGATTAAAATTGATTTTTTTTTCTTGATTATAATTATAGGCTAGTTATTTGGCTGTCTGCTAACCATTAGAAAAGATCACCACTGGCCAAAGTGATGGAAAATTTTTATAAATAGTTAACAAATTATTTTGCATTTAATACCCCCCTATTGCCCCTATAGATGCATAGCAAATATGCTACTTTTATACGGAGTATAGATGAGTTTCGGCCTCTTCCCCCCTTCCCTTCTCCTTCCCCCCTCCCTCTTCCCACGAGGGCCGAAGGTCCGAGTAAATTATACAGATCGAACTCTTTAATATAAATCTATTATGATTCCACTTAAAATTTTTAAAGTAAATAATATTGATAATTTTATTAAGATTTGCGATTAATATAAGTTGTCGAGAGGGATCAATGTTGTGTTAGGGTTGGTCGGACAAAATAAAAACACTGGGCCGGGCCGATGAAAGGCAGGGTTTTGCTCCCACTTATGCAAGCGGCACGTATATTATAAGTTTTTTTCTAGCTTAAATAAATCTTTTAATTGCTATGCAATTTATGGGATCGTTTTTTGGTGTCCGTCCGTCGTCCGTCGTCCGTCGTCCGTCGTCCGTTACCCTCCCTATCTATTTGCATTGGGTATATTAGGTTATCGCTTTTTTTAACTTAATGGATGAGAAAGAGGTGCCCCACCCCTCATCTCTATCTCCCTCGCTGTGTTATTTTTTGAATTAATGCATAAGAGGTGCCCCACCCCTCATCTCTATCTCTCTCGGTGTGTTATATATAAGATTTGTTAAATTATCTATTATATAATAAACATAAATAAAAGTTGTTTACTTTTAATTGCTATGCAATTTAACTAGTTATATAATAAACATAAATAAAAGTTGTTTACTTTTAATTGCTATGCAATTTAACTAGTTTTGGTTATATAATAAAAATAGATAAAAGTTGTTTACTTTTAATGCTATGCAATTTAACTAGTTATAAATAAACATAAATAAAAGTTGTTTACTTTTTAATTGCTATGCAATTTAACTAGTTTTGGGGTTGGAATCCCGGAGTTTTTTTTGACTCTTATGATTGTTCTTGTTACTATCATTGATAATAAGAATTTTTGGCCGTCCGCTGGCTGCTGACCAATGAAAAAAATGACCATTGGCCAAAATGTGAATCGAAATGATTTTTTTCGTTTTTTTTGACTATTATGATTGTTCCTGTTTCTACCATTGCTATTATGACTTTTTGGCCGTCCGCTGGCTGCTGACCAATGTTATATAATAAACATAAATAAAAGTTGTTTACTTTTAATTGCTATGCAATTTAACTAGTTTTTGGGTTAGAATCCCGGAGTTTTTTTTGACTTTTATGATTGTTCTTGTTACTATCATTGATAATAAGACTTTTTGGCCTTGCGTTGGCTGCTGACCAATGAAAAAAATGACCATTGGCCAAAATGTGAATCCGTGACTATTATGATTGTTCCTGTTACTACCATTGCTATTATGACTTTTTGGCCGTCCGCTGGCTCCTGACCGATGGAAAAAAATGACCATTGGCCAAAATGTGAATCGAAATTATTTTTTTCGTTTTTTTTGACTATTATGATTGTTCCTGTTCCTACCATTGCTATTATGACTTTTTGGCCGTCCGCTGGCTGCTGACCAATGGAATAAAATGACCATTGGCCAAAATGTGATTCGAAGACTTTTATTTCGTTTTTTTTTGACTATTATGAATTTATATCCACTTTTATTGTGTCCTGGCTGCTGACCAATGGAAAAAAATGACCATTGGCCAAAATGTGATTCGAAAATTTTTTTTTCGTTTTTTTTACTCTTGTGAATTTATATCCACTTTTACCGTGTGCTGGCTGCTGACCAATGGAAAAAAATGACCATTGGCCAAAATGTGAATCCGAGTTTATTTTTTCGTTTTTTTTGACTATTATGATTGTTCCTGTTACTACCATTGCTATTATGACTTTTTGGCCGTCCGCTGGCTCCTGACCGATGGAAAAAATGACCATTGGCCAAAATGTGATTCGAAAATTTTTTTTTTCGTTTTTTTTTGACTTATGAATTTATAACCACTTTTACCGTGTCCTGGCTGCTTACCAATGAAAAAAAATGACCATTGGCCAAATTTTATATATAACCTAAAAATTTATTATAGATGGTCTAACAGACAGCCAACTATGTAATATATATTTTTAACCTTATAAATGCATATATATTTTTTTATTGGGTTAATATATTTCATTTAATTAGATTGTGATTTCGTAGAAAACCTAAAAAGTAATATTTAAAAAAATAATATAGGTATTAGATTCTAATTTACGATAAAATATATCGATAGAAACTAACACAAAATTCGAAACCTCCTTCAAAGGTATAAGCATAGCCCGTTATTTCTAATTAAATTGAATCTACTATTAAACTCAAACACGAATTGTACTTTATTAGATGGCGCGCGTAAGTTTATATAATTAGTAAAATTTTTCTACGTGTCATAGATATTACACCGCGTGTGGCAGGGAAATGTCCGATATTTTTAAAATGAAAAGGTATTTTAGGAATCTGAAAAGGTTATTTTACCCCCGGCCGCCCTGGGCACCTACGGGAAAAGTTTCGAGCGAATCGGGCTGGTAGTTTAAGAATTTAGCCCTTTTTTAAAACTAAAAAAAACTTTTTTTTTAATTTTTTTTTTACATTAAATTAATATTTTGTTTTTGTTAATACCATTGATAATATGACTTTTTGACCGTCCGCTGGCTACTGACCGACGAAATATATTGATTTTCTAAACATAAAACACAACTTTATTATTTCATCATCTATATAAATAACATAATAACTTCTACTATTTTAAAGCCAGCATGGTATAGTGGTTATAGCGCAGGCTTGTGAACTGGAGGTGTGGGGTTCAAGTCAGGGAGGGGACAAATTTTTTTTTTTAATTTTTTTAAATTAAATTAATATTTGTTCATGTTAATACCAATGATAATATGAATTTTTGACCGTCCGCTGGCTACTGACCAATAAAAAAATGACCATTGGCCAAATAAATCGAAATTTTTTTTCGTTTTTGAATTGGTTAACATTGATAATTACCCTATGTCCTCCCCTACAAGGGCCTATAACTAATTAACTAATTATTTTGCATCTAATACCCCCTATAGGCATTCTCGCCCCTTCCCACCTTTCTCGCCCATAAATTGCATAGCAAATATGCTACGTTTATACGGAGTATAGAAGAGTTCCCCCTTCCCCTCTTCCCTTCCCCTACTCCCCTTCCCTTCTCCCCCTTCCCACGAGGGCCGAAGGCCCGAGTTTAAAGTTCGATTGATTTGCATTGCCCTCAAAATCTAATGATTAGAATTAAATAACTGTTAATTTGATTTATAAACAAAATTTATAATAAAAGGTAACCACTAACAAACGTTACCAAAATTAATAGAGATATTCCTGGGATTGTTAAGTGGGGAGGAGGAGAAGGTTCTTTATAATATCTTGCTTCCTCCATTAGATTTAAAGAGAAATTTAGGATCAATTGTCGTGTGTATTGTTAATTTTATCATAAACATCGCCCCCTTCCAAAGTTGAAATATTTTTTCTTAAACGTTTTATAAATGTAACCATCGCCGCACAAATTGTCAACTAATTTTATACTAGTAAATCTTAGCTAGACCGAAAGTTGTTAAATAAAAGTTAGTTTATTGATATATATCGATATTTCTGATAATAAAATAAAGTTTAAAATACTACAATTATAACATAATATATAATTATTATGTCTTCATTTTTCTCTTTAAAAGAGGTCAGAAATCCAAAAAAACACTTAAAATTAAATTTGGGGATTTGTTGTGGTGCGTTAACCCATGGGCGTAGCCTGGTGGATTCAAAGGGGGATAATAATAATTTAGGGAGGGGAAAAATAATTATTTGAGAAATTTTAGCCATAATTTAATTAAATTTTTAAGAATTTGCTAAGCTCCTAAGCGCTGGATGTTCCTCTGCCGAAGCGCCATTAATAAGAGACTTTAAGAGGCACACGGACAGGGGGCCATTCCAACACTTTTGAGTGTTTACTTCAGGGGTTTGAGTAGATTGTAAAAGACACCAAATTTGAGGGGCTTTTTTACTATCTCTTCATTTTATTACTGTAGGTTTAGGCTGACAATACACTACTATACACGCTGTAATAAATTCTCTGCATTGTCCTGCATTGTCAAACAATCATTGACTTTTGTATATTAGTGGTTATAAACACTTTTGTCACTCAATTATGCACATTATCGCTAAACATCGCTACCTAATAAGTATTTAAAACTGTTATAAATCTATTTAATTAATCATTAATATACCTTTTCCTATTAGTTAATATTTATTTGCATAATATAAAAATATAGTTTTTCAGATCATAAGCTCTCTTTCAGCTGACCCAAATTCTTTCATATATTTCCTATTGATAGGTGCCAATTATTTGGCCAAATAAGAATTAAGCCAAAGCAAGCTTAGCTGGTCACAGCTAGTGTATATTATATGTATATATATATATATATATATATATATACCCTGGTCCGACTTGGGGTTCGTTTATTCGTTTAGGTGCATTCGCCTATTTTGGGGTATTGTTTTTAAAAACTCATCGATACTCCGTATAAACGTAGCATCAGATAATATTAGTACAACGTTATAATTGTTTTTTTACATACACTATTTTCATATTAGTAACTTACCTCAATAAATAAAGTATTCTTAAATGTTTTATAGCAGTTTAAAAAACTAAGTTATCATTTTGCATTTTATATTTGGGCAAAGGTTTTCTTTCACACATTCTTTATTATAACCTGCTTTATCATTGCCTTATATCAAATTCTAAACTAATCAAAAAATTTATTTATGGCGAAGGGAAAGCAAATAGAGGGGATGCCCTTGGAAAAGCCAATAGTCATCCTTCAAAAGCGTACAACTTTAAATGAGAGTTAAAGCGGATTCTTTTAACGTAATATACAGTTTAAATAATTCTTTTAATACTTTATATATCATATGTAAACAATTTTGGAGTAAGCAACCCATAATTTAAATTATGACTATAAACTCTATTCAATTTTGCGCATATTTATAGTATAAACAACAAAGCAACAATGAAACGGTAACATTTTACCTAATTTAGCAAGTAGCAATTAAAAGATGGATTATGGTGCGAATATTAGTTGCGACGGTAAATAAAGGTGAAAATTTTGCACTATATTTAGGGTTAGGTTAGTGGATAGCGGTTTTAATAGCAAAAAGAGACGAAACCCATCTGAAAAACTATATATATAAAAACCATTGTAAGGGGTGTGGGGTGCGGTAAGACGTGGGAAAGAAATTATATAAGGGTAAAATAACGTTGGCCAGTGGTCATTTTTTCCATTAGTCAGTAGCCAGCAGACGGCCAAATAGCCTATAATTATTTAAGGGCAAAATATATAAAAAAAAAAAGATTCACACTTTGGCCAATGGTCATTTTTTCTATTGGTTAGCAGTCAGCAGACGGTCAAAAATCGTATAAATACAAAAGGGCCAAATATAAAATTATTTTTCAAATAAACTTTAACCAGCGGTCATTTTTTCTATTGGTCAGTAGCGAGCAGGCGGCCAAATAGCCTATAATTATATAAGGGCAAAATACAAGAAAAGACTTTTCGATTCACACTTTAGCCAATGGTCATTTTTTTTCTATTGGTCAGCAGTCAGCAAGTCAAAAGGCGTAAATACATAAGGGCCAAATATTAAAAAAACGAAAAAATTCTCCAATCACACTTTGGTCAGTAGCCAGCAAACGGCCAAAAGGCTTAAATATATTATCAATGCAAAATTTCGGTTAATTACAAAAAGAAAGAAAAAAAATCACAAAGCAGCAAATATACAATTGAGATAGCAATCAACCAAATTAATAATTTGGTCATTGGCTGGGGTCAAATAAAGTAGAAGTAAGCAACGGTCATCATTAATTTGCAGGGAATTATTTAGCCAGTTACGCAAACATCCGATATATAGCAATAATCTAGACAAGTTGCAAAAAGAAATTTGTGTATAAAACTAATCAGTGGGGCCCATAAACAATAATAGAATTTGGGCTCGGGCGAGGTCAAAAAATTAAAGCTAACTAGCGGTCATAGGCTAGTGTGTTTGCGAAAGCAAAATAAAAGTCATTTACATAAGCATAAATTCACAGTTATTAAAAACCCTTATAAGTTTCCACGGTTATTATGCAAAAATTACAAGTTGGACATGACACGACACGACAACGAAAAGGGAGCCCATAAATTGCATAGCAATTAATACAACACATTATTAATAAAAGGTAAAATAAATTTTTGGGTTATAGAATACCTGATGCGAATTATTATAAATTATTTTATATATTTAGTTATAGAGATCAAGCTTGTTTAATAAGTCTATATCCTTTCTTAACAAATGGTTCAACATTTTTATATTCTGATTCATAAATTAAAATAATCCCTTATAGAGGTCAGATTTGTTAAAATTTCTGCCCGAACCCGCCCCGATTTTAAAACTAAGTCGTGCCCCGGGCCCTGTTCGAACCCTTTCAAGTGTCCCCCCCCCCCAAGAACAAATTACACAGGTCAACAAAAACAAAGATCCTGCATTCAGACAAATATTTCTGATTAAGAATTTTACGCTGACCAATAATATGTTTTTCGTTTTTTCCTTAGTCGTCAGGATTTTGTGATAAATAAGGCTAAAGATGAAAAGATGGCCATTTTTTTGAAATTGTATTCCCATGCCAGTTTAACTTTATATTTAACAATATATATATAATCCTATAGATTATATTTAGTGTTTCGATCTCGAGAGCAAAATCTCGTCTCGTCTCGGGGGCAATCATGAGAAACTCGATCTCAGCTCGTCTCGGGTTAGAAAAATTTCGGTCTCGTCTCGACGAGAATTTTCGACATGTCTCGACTTCAAATTTTTTTACCCTAAAAATTTTTCCAATGATTTTATTTTAAATTATAAATTAAAATGACGAACCATTTTACATTCAAAATCTTTATAAACATGTTATTAAAATCGCTTGTGCAATTACTTAAATATATATAATCTGTTTTTATATTTTCAAAATGCTGACTTCGAGTTTTTCATTATTATTTTAATGACACGGCCAATGCCATGCCATTTTTATATCGTATCTCGGCAAGAATTATCGAAATGAGAAATGTTTTGCCAGTTCCACCTGATGCATCCAAAAAAAAGAAACCCCTTGTCCTACCGAAACTATCAGCATAATGCGGTCGTAAATGGTTTTTTGTTCATGAGTTAGTGGTGGGTGTAACAATCGCTGCCATTTCTAACGTATTGTACTACAGTTCAAGACTCATATAAGTGTTGAGTAAATCGATGTGTTGCAGGTGTGAAATTATTTGCATAAAAGATATACCAATGGTTCTGTTGTAGGTATGATTTAGTTAATGTTTGCAAACTAATGAAGGCGCTTACTCAAATGAGATAGCGTGCTAACTAAAATTAGAAGTAAACAAATATGCTAATGGCAGTCTCAAGATAGTGGAGACGTGCAATATATCCAACTGTCTGGAAGCATTCTCCATTCAAATGAGAGGCGCTTCGACAGGGTTTTAAATAGCGAGATGTTGACCACGAAAGATCAGTTATTTTATTTAGTTATTTTGTTTAGTTATTTTTTAGTCCTGCAGGAGGAGGTTGTTAGTTTTTTAATCAGGACACGTTTAGTCCTGCGGGTGGGGAGGTGTTTATTTCTCATTGTAGACACGTGGTTCCAGCGGCAATAATCCATCAAGAGCCAGACCAGATACCTGCCCTTCTCCCTTACTACGATTATCAACCACAAGCTTAACATCCCGCAATTAAATAACTCCGATTACACTTAGTTGACACTCATCCTACCGGACCGATTCCACGACGATCTCTCAAGGCCATCATCCTAATACTTACATATTCACTTACATTTATTGATTGACTGAAAAAACATTATTCAATTGATTGATCGTGATTTGTCGTTATTACACTTGTTGTACTTATTGATTGGCTTGAAATAAAGATTACGAGTTGCTTGACATATTAATTTACATCGATTTATTTAACTCATACCAAAATGACTAATTTTAAAATTGGCAATGACAATGCAAAGATATAGCTATCAAAATGCTTCATTATACATTGAGTCGCTGAATGATAACGTTAGATCGTTGCACCCGGAGGATGTTGATATGATCAGTCATTGAATCTTTGCTTATACCACAACGTTTGTGCTCGGGGTGGGAAACATGCAGTCAACACTATAGCGAATAGTAGACGAATTTGTGTTCCTGTAAAGTTTAATGCTGCTTCAGTAAGAATACTGTCCCGATGGTTGTCGTTTTCTAGCAAGCCTAATGTAAGGCATGCATTTTTATACGCTAGATACTGTTGTCCATTTACTTTACATATTCAAATGACAATGAGCCGGTGCCATTAACCAACAACAGTCGGAACTCAATCGGCCTTGGATTCACTGTATATACACGACGGCGATGATCGATTAAAATATCCACATGGGCCATGATTATGTTTGTAGTAACAATATCAAACAATAATTTATCAGTACACGGATTTGGAATTCCTGCAAAAATTAAACTATCGATGTCTTCAGGAGGTATTTTGTCGATGAACTAAATCAAAATGTGATCATGTGCTATTCCTCGCATTTGCCACTCATACGAATACAACCAGCAACGTGCGGGGCCAAATATTATTGCTGATATGTTAATAATTACAATACTTCAGCCCTTTTTATATATGAAAGATTATTTACATTGTTGCATTTTACAGTATCCCTGTATGACGTCATAAAGTTACGTTTGATTGACATTTCATTAAGTGTCAAAACGTATAAAACAAAAAAAAACTTGACCGCCGTATCACTTAGGGGTTTAAAAAATAGTTTAAAACCTAATCTCAGATCTACCAAAAATGCACAAAAATTTTCATAAAAAATCGGTCACGCCATTTTGGAGCAGTTTAACTACAAACACCGTGACACGAGAATTTTATATCTTATATAAAAAAATGAAACTATGTATGTGTGTGTGTATGCCGCCACCAATTATGGAAAACTACCAGACCGATTTGGCTCAAAATTTCACAGTTTATTCCTGACACTCCGGAGAATGTTTTAAGATTAGTTCGAGCCAAATCGGTCCAGTAGTTTTCAATTGTTTTATACGTTTTGACGTTTAATAAAATGTCAATCAAACTCAAACTCTTCGTGTTCTTTGAAAATTTGAATATACAGTTCTTTAGTATAAGTGTATCACTTATAGTATTTTCTAAAACGTCATCTTTTTTTAACGGTGACAACAAATCTTATTTTTATTAATATGATTGTCCCTATTCAACACGGGTGTCGCAATTTAAATGTTAAAGGCTAATGTGATGATCACTTTTATGACGCAATCTACAAATAATCGGAATTCCCTAGGCCTTTAATAAAGGTAAATTTTTTTAAATCCCGAAACTAATCGTACCTTATTCACAGATTTATCAATTTTTTTTTTAAATTTAAAAATGCAAATGTTATTCTTTAGAAGCATAAAAAAAATTTATAAAAATTTTACATTTAAAATTAATTTAATTTCTTTTTACATTTTAACAAATTTGATTTATTAATGCGTTATGTTGTATTCGTACACGTTGCACTGTATACGGAAATAGAACAATAGTTGTAGAACATATAGACATCAAAATTTATTTTTACTTCAGTATCCGCTTTATCATCATATATGCCCTAAAATTCCAACATAATTTAATACACCCGGGTTGGGAAAACAACGTTTGCCGGGTTCATCTAGTATTAGATAAAGCATACTAATTTTTTTTTCAGCATCAATTTTTTATTAAATGAAACTATAGAAAACTATAAAAATTATATGAGAGGTAAACATTCGAAAATTGCGATAGCGTTGAAATGACAAATAATGATTCCGATTTCTGTTTAATGAAAAAAGTTTCCCTATTGTCAAGGATATTGGCAGCTATTCGGCGTCCCAATTTTTTAAGAAGGGCTTGGGTTTTAGGACCTATTGTTGTAAGAGTGGTGGTCACTATGGGAGAGAAAAATAGTGAGGAATTAAGTTCTGCGTATTTAGCGGACTTTAATCTTTCAGAATCAACAAGGGGGTCTTTGTTTTGGTTTGAGGGAGCAAAGGCATCCGGACAGGTGTAGTCCCAAGCTAGGCATAGCCCTTTTGCCCATGGGATGAGGGTCTGTCCATCAGGTCTCTTCTTGTCGCTTAGGCAAAGACCATTTGGCTCCAATTGGGAGGGAAAGCCCGCCTTTTTAAATGTCTTCTGTAGAAGAGCATTAACAGATGTGTGCCTTAAAAATCTGGCCTTATTAAATTTGCAATGCAGGCCGTGGTGGCCTTTTGTACCAACAGATGAGCCACATAAGTTGCATTGATGAGAGGCAACTATATCACATCCAAGGCGGAGCCCTGCTGCAATCCTGAACTCGTTGTTAAAATAAAAAAAAAAAAAAAAACTATATCACATCCAAGGCGGAGCCCTGCTGCAATCCTGAACTCGTTGTTGGAGAGTTGAAGGTCATGAGTCCGACTTGGGATGGCCTCCAACCACTCGTGGGCGGACCTTGATGCAAAACTTCTTAAAGCTGGTAACTCCTCAAACGATGCGCCCGAAATAGGAGTTTTAAGGGCATGGTCGTAGAGAGGAGTGTGCCAACTTTTTTGAGAGTTTATAGCAGGGAATGGAGTGTTAGGGTCGGACAAAGAGCTCCACATGTCGAGAGCGATTTGAATGGAGGGATCTGGTTGATCGATTATTTTGTCGATGATTGGTTTGGCTGAAAGTCGACTCGAGATGAAGGCCGACAAAGCTACTAGAGGGGGTAATCTCAGGCCCAAACCACCATATTTTGTGGGGAGACACGCTTGTTTCCATTGGGATCCTGTAAAAAAAAAGGTTTGTGATTTCCTCGACTACATTTTGAGTTTTTGGTCGAATATAGATAGAGCACTGGGATTTAAAAATGAGGTGGATGACCTGAAGATATGATTTATCTTAGGTAAAGAATAGCAGTTTTTAATTAAAAAGAAAGCCTGGTGGGCTGGCATGTAAGAAAGGAGGGGTTTGATTTCTACTAGTTTTTGTATTGTCTCTGTTAATAACTTGTTACAAAGGTGTGAGCCACCTATGGGAGATCCTAAGTGCGTTAGTTCGTTAGGGTGAATATATTTAAAGCGTCAAAGTATGGGTCTAGGCTTAAAGGGTCAGTATTATTTTTGCAAACCTCAGTCTTGCTATGATTTAGATGGAGACCAATTTTTGAAGCTTCGACTTCTAGGTATGAGAGGGCTTCTTTGACGTCTTCGGCATTTCCTTTGATGGTACCATCGTCTAGTTACCACAAGTTGAGTGAAAGGTTATATTTAGAGGCTAGGTCTTCAGTCAGGGATTTGATACCTAGGCAGAATAGTAGGGGGCCTAGCGGGTCTCCTTGTTGTATGCCGTCACTCGATGCAATTATTTTGGAATTAAAGTTGAGCATGAGGAGCGTAGCATGCGTTAAGGAAAATGGAGTACTCGTTTTGCAAAATCATGACATTTGCGAAAAATTTGATAGATTAGAAGCTAACACAATCACTATAACGTGAAAGTTAATGTAAATTAAAAACAAATGCATAATGTGAATTGTAACAAGATTTTTAGAAATCAATCATTCTGTAGGCAATCTGAAGAGCTCCAAAATTTTAGCCATTTTAGCCAAATTTATATAGGGTACTTTGTTTAATTAACGATTTAAAACATCATCACATTGGGTAGGATGATGTAGTAATTGTTGGTTTAAAGATGTTAGTAATAATTACTACTTTATCAGTGTCCTAACCACGGGACAAAACCATCCCAATATCTAATCCCGTTGTTTATCCCCGCCCTAATAATTTATTCTAGGTTTGTATTTAAGATTCGAGGTTATTCTAGTTATGTCTTGGTTTAATGGCTATTCCTTTTCAGGATAGGTAAGGGAGGGAAGGATAACAGATCTAGGGAAATACCGGCAGTTGTTCTCATAAATATAGGGAGGTTGTGGTGAGATGAGACGAAAGAAGTGCTATCCCTTTTCAGGATAGGTACGAGGGGATTGTGGATTCAGGGGAAAAAGGTAATAAAAAGGGAAAATATAGGCCAAGAAAGAATAAGAAGAGGATATAAATAAAAAAATAAATTTTCTTAAGGGAAAATATAGGCCAAGAAAGAATAAGAAAGTAACGCAACGACCTATAAGGGGATCAAGGATTCCAGAGGGTATAAATAAAAAAAATAAATCCTCTTAAAATATTATAAATATTTCATACGTTATTTTCCCCCACTTCGTCGTATTTATCCAGTAACTTTCCCGTTGAGTTGTCCCGACTCATACCCCATAGCCTTACGAACCGCTACCTTAACACGCTGAATGTACCCCTTGAACCCTACATCCCTTCAATAAAACCCAAAAACACTGTCCCGAGCCAAGAATACTTCGTGACATTATATTTACATCCCTATACGTCAATAAAATTGGATAAACTTCGTGGCGTGTGTTAATCGTCAGTGAATAAATAAATCAGGAGGACAGTAGCATTTTTCCCACCCCCCCTCCCCGGACCTAGCAGTAGACCCCCCAAAAGCTAAAAGCCCGTGCAAAACAGTAAGCCCTGAACATAACAGTGGTGCCTCGGGTATAACAATCAGAACTCATGTTTGTATGTTTATAATGTGCTCAGGATACAAATATATAATAAATATATTAGTTGATTATTTACAAGCCCTAAAGGCCATTCATATTTTATTGAACAAGCTAAAATTAATAAAATTAAAATTTTACGCAGATATTTATCTAACATTAATTAAACGGGCGGGTAAAATAACCAATATTAAAGGAATCCCAATAAAATTAATTTACATTTAATATCCTAATATGATCATACAAAATATAAATATAAACTAAATTTATTATATAAAATAATGATGGCCAATACAAAAAGATTTAAGCCGAGGTCTCGAATATAAAATCTCGTCTCGTCTCGAGGTCAAAATTCTCGTCTTGTTCTCGACTCAATTTTTCAAATATTCGCCTTGTCTCAGTTTTTTGAGACGAGATCGAGTTTTTCCGCATCACTACCATTTATTGATCTATAGCAGTGGTTCTTAACCTTTTTATACATGCGACCCCCCAAATATTTTATAATTTTTTTGCGACCCCCCCATTTTTTTTATAATAATTTATATTTGTTAAATTATCTATTATATGATTTTTTATTATTGTTTCATTTTATTAAATAATAAACATAAAACACAACTTTATTATTTCATTATCTATTTAAAATTTAAATAGATAATGAAATAATATCAACATAAAAACTTCATAATTAAACATAAAAACAATTCATTTATAATAAAAAGGATATGCATTCGGAAATATATTTAATGAGATTTCTGCTCCTGAACATCATCAACCAATTTGTTAATTCTTGGTTCAATTGATTGTAATGCTATCCTCATGCAGGAATCTAGTCGCAATCGATTGCGTTTTTTAGTTTTTATATCCACCATAGTTGAGAAACCTTTTTCACACAAATATGTACTAGCGAAAGGCAGCAAATTTTGCATTGCTGCTGAAAATAATGGAGGATATTCTGCACGAATTTGTATCCAAACTTGCGCCAAACTTTTAGTTTTAAACAAAGATTTTAAATTACAATCATTTATTAATTCTAATAATGAATCTTCATCATCTGATGATAAATTGGTATTTTTATAATTGTTGTATGGATCTTGAATCCAGAGTTTTGTAATGTGACCTTCATCATTAGGGAAATATTTTTCAAATTTATCAATTAATTTTAAAATATGACATTTAATCAAGTAATTTACATTTTCTTTCTCGAATTGAAATTTTGAATCAGAGATTAGTTGTGAATAGAATGGAAACATTTCATATATATTTGAGTCTATTCTTTGAATCCATCTTTGTAATTTCATTTTCATAGCCTCAATTTTGTTATGCATAGTAAAAATATCAGATTTAGGTCCTTGCATAGATATATTCAACTGATTTAGAATTGTAAAAATATCCGCTAGATATGACAATTTAGCGACCCAATTATTGTCATCAAAATAGCTTGATAGGCTGGAGTTTTTATCATTTAAAAAAAGTTCAACTTCCAGTCTCAATTCAAATAAACGAGTTAAGATTTTTCCTCGTGATAGCCATCTCACTTCTGTGTGAAATAAAAGAGAACTATTATCTGCGCCAACTTCTTCACAAAAAATTGAAAATAATCTTGACTTTAGTGAACTTCCTTTTATGAAATTTATAATCTTTACTGAAATTATCAAAACTTCATTCAATTCTTCACTCATTTCCTTGGAGGCTAATTGTTCCCTATGAATAAAACAATGAGTAGTTGTTATGTTTGCATGTGCAATACGTTTTATTCTTGATGTAATGCCCTTATAACAGCCAGTCATAGAGGCAGCACCATCTGTGCAAATTCCAACACAGTTTTTCCAGAGTAAGCCATTAGTATTCAGAAAGGAATCTATTTTGTTAAATATATTTTCACTTGTTGTATCTGTTTCTAAGTCTATGCAAAAGAGAAATTCTTCAGATATATCCATTTTTATAAAATCAATAAATCGAATGTATCCTAAGCAAATGCTCCTGTTAGAAACATCTGTAGATTCATCTATTTGTAATGAGAACCAAGGAGAATTTTTAATATAGCCAGTTAACTGTTCCTGAAGATCATTAGCTATTAATAAAGTTCTATTATAAATTGCATCATTTGACAAAGGTATTTCTTTAATTTTGTTTGACACAAAGGGTTCAAATAGCTCTTTACAAATATTAAACATGGCAGGTTTTAATAATTCTTCGGCTATAGTAAATGGTTTTTTTGCTTTTGCAATGTACAAAGCTGCAATAAATGAAGCTTTTAATAAATTTTTATTGGTAGTAGTTGTCACATTTATGAGCGTCTTTTGATTTTTTAATTCATCTCTTTTTCTTATAAAAAAATCTTCCTTTTTATTTTTATATTTATCATGGTTAAGATTTAAATGCCTCCACAATTTATTAGGTTTCATTGATTCATTAGAGAGAACTACACCACATATAACACATTGTGGTTTTGTAGTTCCTCGAACTTCTATGCTTACAAACCCATATTTAATATAATCACGATAGTATTTTCTAATTCTATTGTTACTTGATTTTATACCTTTAGTTTTAGGACTATTGGTTTTTTCCGTTTCATTTTTCGCTGTATCATCATCGGAACCTTCACTAATATTTGAAGTTCCTGGTCCGCGATTATTTAGATCAAAAAAAATTTCCAATGTTTCTTTCTGCTTTTTGCTCATAATATGGAATATAATAACTATTTAAAATGAACAAACAATATAAGAAATAATGCACTATTTTGCGATCCAAAGTCTGTGGTGAGAAGTTCGCTTTATTTTTAAATTTCAGAAGTTAAATTTGTTGAATTGTAAAATTAAATGAAGATAATTATTTTAAAGATTAGAAAATGAATAAATTATGAAACAGCAAAAAAATCTACCATTCAAAAAATTATTTTCATTATAAATAATAAGTTTCACAACGTAATTTAATAGCAGCATGGTGTGAGTGGTTATAGCGACGTCTTGTAAATGTAAACAAACATAATGCAACGAGTTCGAATCGCAAGGTGAGTATTTTTTCTAAAGCTTTTCTGAATATTTTTATTTTATTCTAAAAAAATTTGGCGACCCCCCGGCAAACTTCTCGCGACCCCCTTGGGGGTCGCGACCCCTAGGTTAAGAATCACTGATCTATAGGATCGTAATATTTTTGTTTCACCATTACTTTTCGTTTTATCCGCGTTTATTCGAACCTCCATCCCGCATTATTTCCTCCCACTATGTCTGAAAAAATAGAGTACCACATAGAGAACTGCACGGGTGATCCGACCGGATATTGGGTCGGGCTCGGGTTACAAAGTCTTCGGGTCGGGTTCAGGTTAAAAATTTTTAAATGCTTTCGGGTCGGGTTACCGACAATACTACCCGCCCCCTCCCGCAAATATGCTTTCGGGTCTGGTCGGGTTGGATTTAAAGTCTCGGGTCAAGCGTTATGAATCTTACATTGCAGAATACACGGGACCTATCTTTAAAAATAATGCTATTATGTATACTATTTTTTAATTAATAAAATTATAATTGAAGATCATTCATTAAGTTAATTAAAATTCCTTTTGTTTTTTTAAATCTGATTGTTTTAAATTGGACGCAAATTTAAATTTGACTCGTGAAAGGTAAAATATATCAACGAAATAATATTTTTAAATTGTATTTAAATAGTGCGAAGTTGTAGTTCATTATTAATTTAAACTACATAAATATATATTCATAATATAAATATGATTAGTTTAAATTTATTAAATGATTCATTTGCAAAACTCTATATTTCGAATTGAATGTGACCAAATACTGTATGCTATCATATATATATCTATAATAAATCATTAAAATAAATTTAGTAATCAAAATCTGTGGAATCAATTAGTTTCATAGCACTTTAATTTGTCGATTAAATTTTAAACACCCTCTTGGGAGTAGCCAGGAATTTGAAATTAGGACAATAATGTTTAAGGGACCATTTTTTATATCTTAGCCATAATGTGATAAGAAACCTAAGATTTTTTGGATTTATAGGGGGGCATCCACCCGTCCCTGCCACCCACTGGCTACGCCCATGCACACCGCAATTTTTCTTTCTCTCGCGTTGGATACCAAAATTTGAAACATTTTCGAAAGGAATTGGGTTAAAAATTTTTAACGCTTTCGGGGAAAATTTTAAACTGCATTCGGGTTGGGTCGGTTAAAATGATTTCGGGTAGGGTGGGGTTCGGGCTAATAAATTTATAATGCTTTTGGGTCGCGTCGGGTTCAAAATTTTAAAAAAATTTCGGGTCAAAAAGTGACTCTGCAGTTCTCTAGTACCATATTACATATGCGATGTTTACTAACACATCAATCTCTCCCTTTATCCTTTTCCTCCACTCCCGCCCCCATCACTAGAGTTTTTAATTGCTCGCGTGAGCAACGCCCGCCATGTGGTTTGCTCGAGCACGCACACTGAGCTGTTTAATATGCTCGTTAGCACTATGAGTCCTCGCTGTTCGGTGCACTAGGTAGAACAATAGCATATAAAAATGCTCAAGAGGCGAGTCGAAGCAGCAAAATCTGTTCAAGCATTGAGCAGATTGCCCGAGCAGTAAACTCGAGCAGATAGCAGATTTAATAGAAGCAATTGCTACGATTTAATAACTTTAAATATTTGCTCATATTATAAATCATAAATAAACTAAGAACTTTGCCCCCTTCCCTTTTTCTGTCCCGTTTGTTTGCCCCCCCCCTCTTTTTCACCCGGGGGGGGGGGGGTGATTTGCGTCCCCCGTTTTTACTCTTTTTCTCACAAGAAATGAAGGAGGGGGGCAAATTACCCCTCCGGTTAAGAAAGAGGGTAAAAAAGGAGGCGGGGCAAATCATTCCCCCCCCCCGGTGAGAAAGAGGGTAAAATAAGGGGGGGGGGGGTTTGTCCCCTCTTGGTTAAGAAAAAGGGTTAAATAAAGGGAGGGCAAATCACTCCCCCGGGTAAAAAAGAGGGTAAAAAGAGGGAATGCTAACCAACGGAACAAAAAAAGGGAGGGGGCGAAATTCTTAATTTATTTTATGATATATAATATGAGAAAATATTGTATTTGTAAGTTACTAAATAGTAACAAACAGCAATTATGTCTGCTATCTGCTCGAGTTTACTGCTCGGGCAATCTGCTCAATGTTTGAACAGATTTTGCTGCTTCGACTCGCCCCTCTAGCATTTTTATATGCTACTGTTCTTAATGCACCAAACAGCGAGTACTCATTGTGCTAACGAGCATATTAAGCAGCTCAGTGTGCGTGCTCGCGTTTGGAGTTGAAGCTAGTTAGCAATTTAACACCACTACCCATCACTGTTAGAGTTGTTTCTCCTTACTCCATCAAAATCTAAATAATGGTAGAATTTTAAGAAATTTAAAGGAAAATGTTGTTTGTAACAATAAATGGATTTTGTTGGACAAGAATTACAAATCAAGTTATATATAACTAAAAAGTTTGCATTAGAAATTTAAATAATAAGCTTATTTTACAATTTGAGAAGATACACAAAATAAAAATTTTGGCACTACATTAAAATTTTAAACATTGCAGATATGAAACTAAGATGGCACTATGGGGAATTTTCCCGAGAATATTCTCGTTTTTCCCGGCGAACTTCTTCAGGGATAATTGATTTTTCCCTAGAGAAAATTCCCATAAACAAAAACATTTTTAAACACAAATTTTGTTTTTTATATTATCCTTAACTCATTTTAATTGTAAATATATCATTTTTATCTCTTAGAAAATATTGATTTCTATCATTCCGCCCTTTTAAGCATTAAAAAATTTATATCCTTGAAGATTTTAAAATTTTAATATGGTGGTGCCTGAGAAAACAAAGTATCCCTGACGCATATATACGGCTTATCAAAAATATTTATGAAGCCTCAAACTCTTGCGTTAGGACGACGATTGGACACTCTAAATCTTTTCGGATTAATATTGGATTTCATCAAGGTCTGCTTTAAGTCCCTTTTTATTTGATATAATTGTAGACACGATCTCGAGGGACGTTCAAAAGCCATCGCCATGGTATATGACATATGCCAATGATATAGTACTATGCGAGGAAACAAGGGAGAAAGTATTCAAAGAAGCCGAAAAGTGGTCAAAGCGCTTAGCTGGATATGGTTTAAAGGTCAAAGATCAAAAAACGGTATACATGAAAATGAACGGTACAGGAAGCCCTCGCTGGATGACCATCTGAAGTACCCAAAAGTAGACAGGTTTACATACTTCGGCTCGATGCTACATCAAGAGAGAGGTTGCGCAACGGAAGTCAATGTCTGGATCCAAAAAGGATGGCTTAAAGGGCGAAGTATATCCGGGTAATGTGCGACAAGAAAATGCCAATATGGTTGAAGAGCAAAGCTTACAAATCCATCGTAAGACCGGTGTTAATCTATGGAAGTGAAACATGGGCATTAAACACCATGGAAGGAAAGCATTACAAGCCACAGAGATGAGAATGATACGGTGGAGCTTGGGATATACTAAGCTCGACCATATGACGAATGACCTATTCATGACAAAAATGGGTATTCAACCTATGGCGGACATGATTGAAAATCGGCTAAGGTGGTATGGGCATATATTGAGAAGGGACACGAATGACCTAAATCGAAAAGTACTGGACATGGAGGTACCGGGCAAGAGAGGAAGAGGACGACCCCGTGTCACTTGGAAGCAAGTCGATAAAGTAATGAAAACAAAAGAGATTAGTCAAGATATGGCACTCACCCGGTCAAGATGGAAGAAACTAATCAAAACAAAACCCACGACTGTGGGACCAAATAACTGATAAAGAAGAATGCACCTTGATTTAGGTGGAACTACACATACATTTAGTTTTAAATGTACAATTGGCCATATTTGTTCGCTTTTGAGGCACTGTTTTGAAATTAATGAACATGCATATTTTTACACTTTGATCTGAAATCACAGCTAGTGGTGGCGAAACCTGAGGTTTTATAAACCTTAACCTCAAGGTTAGGTTTAAGGTTGATTGACAACCGAGGTTGTAAATCAACCTAAAACCTAATCTTAAGGTGAGGTTCGAGGTTTATAAGGACCTCAAGGTTTTTCATATAAAAAAACTAGAGCTGTTAAAAGTTCCATTTAAAAAGGAACTTGTCAAGTTCCAGTTCCTTTGCCTAAAATGGAACTAGTTCTAGTTCCTAGTTCCACATTTTAAAAAGGAACTAATTCCAGTTCCAGTTTCTTTTGAAATTCCTTTTTTAAATTTTTTTTGTAAAATGTACAAACATCTTTTATTAATTTATAAAACCAATATATTATATATTACAATTTAGAAAAATCATCAGGTAACAAATGTTTATTTGATTTTAACAAAAAATTATTTTCAAAGTCGTCATCTAAAAGACATGTTCGCTTGTCTCCAAATAAAATTTTGCCCAAGCTAAATAATCTTTCCACAGGGGCACTTGATGGTAATGGCGTATTATATTTAATAAATAGTTTTTTTAAATGGGAAAAACTGTCTAAAAGACTTAAATTTCGGTTATTAGAAAGCAATAAACGTCCAATTGATTCATTCTTTTCATCATTTTTTAATTCAAAAAAACCCATGCCTAATAAACTAGGTCCAGCCTGTTGAGATTGAGGAACAAACAAATTGAGATCCTCTAAAATATTTGCTTTCATGTTCGCAGCGCATTCTTTGCGTATCCAATTCCAATCTGTTTTAAAAGCAGGATGGAGAATAGACGCCGACAGATTTTCTTTGCTAAAAAGATCCAAAAATCTATTAATTAGCTAGACTAGACGTAATAATAATATTAAACCTGTTATTAATGCCTTGAGTAATAGCATCTTTTAATGGCTTACACTATTTCAAGGAGCCCATAGATTCAATTTTCATCTATTTGAGTGATTGTCGGGGTATAATATGCAAGATACATATAGTTTTGCCCTTCCAAAAACTCAATTGCCTTTGCAATTGGTTCCATGACCTTTAAAAACCATTTTTAAATAATGCTAATGTTTAAATTAAAATAAAATTTTACATCGCAATATTCTGCAATTAAATCACATTCATCTGATGTGAACTTTTGAAGATTCAGCTTGCCACATACACTTTGTAACCCATCAAATTGTCCCTTTATAATGGAAGTTATGTGCCTCATAGAATTATATAAGGAATTCCATCTTGTAATAACAGGACATATAAAATAACAACCAAGTTGTTTTTTAATCAACTCAGCAGCATGAGTTGATCTTTGCAAGTTCCACAACTGCTGGCATTTGTGCACTACCAATGAGCATATTTTTTTATACTTTTCATTGGTATTTTCTCACATCAGTTTTAGCAATCAAATTCAACGTGTGGCAAGCACACCTTTTATGTTTAGGAAGAAAGACATAATATAAGGGATTATGACCAACCAGACCTTCACCATTTTTTTGAGTGCATAATTTGCATACAAAAGTTATTGATTTTGCCTCCTTTTTAATAAGCGTAAAAATATCCTCATATAAAGGCCAGGGTATATTTTTAGGTTTAATTATGGTAGTCACTCTCACTCATATCTAAAATCAAAAGATTATATTTAATATTTATAAACTTACTATTACTAGGAATATGATAAAAATTAAAAACAAATGAACTTTATATAAATTACCATAAGTCGAAAAATTTATTTAACAAACACTATCGTGAATAAAATACTAAATAAAATAAAATTTAAATTATAAATTAATTTAAAAAATTTTAATGCAAATTGAAATTGGCAAAAGGAACTTAAAAGGAACTTGTAAGTAGTTCCTTTTACGATAAATTGAGAAAAAAGGAAATAGTTCCAGTCCTTTTTTGTTCCTTTAACAGCTCTAAAAAAACGTTGTAAAGTAACTTTAATATACTCAGCTTTAAATTTATAATGCTCAGTATTTTTGTTAAAATGCTCAAATATAAATTCATAATTTGTGATATTAATTTATTTTGCGCTTACATTTTATATTTAATATTTTAATTGGTATGGTATATACAATTTTTTTTTAATAAATTAAGAACTTTGCCCCCTCCCTTTTTTTGTCCCGTTGGTTTCTCCCCCCCCCCTTATTTTTTACCCTCTTTCTCACCTGGGGGAAAGGGGTAATTTGACCCCCCTTGCCATTTTTTTAACCTTTTTTTTCACCCGGGGGGGGGGGGGTGATTTAAGACCCCTTATTATTTGCCCTCTTCCCCAGGTGAGAAAGAGGGTAAAAAAAGGGGGGTTAAAAGGGGGGGGGGGCAAATCAACCCCCCATCCCTCCCCCTTGTGAGAAAGAGGAACAAGGGGGGGGGGGGAGTAACCAACGGGACAAAAAAAGAAAAGGGGGCAAAGTTCTTAATTTATTTAAAAAAAAATTGTATATACCAATTAAAATATTATTTATAAAATGTAAGCGCAAAATAAATTAATATCACAAATTATGAATTTATATTACTGAGCATTTTAACAAAAATACTGAGCATTATTAATTTAAAGCTGAGCATTTTAAAGTTAATTTAATGATCAATTTTGAGTTTTTAACTGGGCACTATAATAAAATACTGAGCCACATTTTACTTAACATTTTTTAATTTATTACTGTGCATTTAAATACCATCCTTTTTTAATTATGATGTTTTTTGAGATTTGGTCACGTCACGTTATATAGATTTAGTAAATAAAATAAAATTGCTTAAAAATTTTATCTCGATTGACTTAAATATGAAGTTTAAGCTGCTTAAATGAGGAATTCTTAATTAAGAAATTAAGATATAAAAATAGTATATTTATTTTTAATGCCGCCCGGCCGTCTTACTATTTATACAATCTAAAATACATAAATTCATACAATTATCCCTTTTTGTCCATAAAAGAACTATTAAAAAATTACAAGGTGTGTATATCACAGGGCAGCAATTTTCAAATACACATGCATTAATTCTATCAAATAAAATGATAATTTATTAGAGAGTAAAAATTTATAGATTATAAACGTAATTTGCTATTAAAATAAATTTGTTTGAACTATTTTTAATATATATATATATACTTAATAAAATTTTTTTGTTAGAGACTATAATTTAGTCGTAAAATTAAGATATAAAAAATGAAGCATACTTGTTGAAACCTCAAGGTGACCTCAAGGTCGACCTGAGTTTTAAGGTTTTTTTATATGAAAAACCTTGAGGTCCTTATAAACCTCGAACCTCACCTTAAGGTTAGGTAACCTAAACCTCACCTTCCCCACCAACCACTAATCACAGCTACACGCTAACTTATTCATGCACTAGTGTTGTAAAAACGGCGGGGTTTTGTTTGGTCGGCTTTTGGTTTTAGTCGACTAAACATAAACAGGCCAAAGATTTTTTGGTCTATTTTTCTTAGTCGACCAATAGGCTGTCAAAATTTGAGCAAACCGAAGTTGACCGGTGTTGGACTTAGTTAAACCAACGGGCGACCAAACAAATCCCAGCCGCTTTTACAACACTATCACACATAGTCAAATGCTGTAAAAATGTACCTCTTTTTAAATTAGGCCTTATTAATATAAATTGTTTTGGTAAGCATTTATAAATATATAAAATTGCATGAGTGCAGCCGGGGTTTGCAGGGGCAGGAAAATGGCTAAAAAATAACTTGGGCAAGCAAAATGAAATATTAAAATTTTAACCAAAATTAATTAAACTTGCAAGAAATTAAAATTTAGGGGCAGCCCTTCCTCTTTGTGACCAAGCCGATGTAAATATTAATATATTCAGTCTATTTTTGTAAATTCACTTTCGAGGTAAATGCAAAATTCAATTCAATAGTTAATTTAATATCTAGATGGCATTATGAAAGATAATTTTAATTGGAAATGTTTATTTTCTCTACTGCAGTATAATTTTAAAAGACTCAAGTAAATAAATTTAATATGATGCTTGTACATAAAATAGATAAATATGGGATAGCCCACACCATAAACATTTTTTAACCCCATACTTTTTAAAAGAAGTTAGCAGTCTATTAGGCTACGTCTTAATACGCGCTACAACTTCAAGCCCGCAATTTTTTTTTCTGTCCAAATACGCGCTTCACGTTTCATGGATACAATTACTTTATTAATCATTTTACATGTTTAGGATTGTCAAGTTTAGAAAATAAATATACATTATCAACTTAATATATTGTTATTAATGTTTAGGATTGCCAAGTTTAGAAAATAAATATACATTTTATTGTCTACAATATCAACTTAATATGTTGTTATTAATGTTTAGATTGTCAAGTTTAAAATAAATATACATTATCAACTTAATATATTAGATTAATGTTTAGGATTGTCAAGTTTAGAAAATAAAAAATAGATTATCAACTTAATATATTGTATTAATGTTTAGGATTGTCAAGTTTAGTAAATAAATATACATTTTATTGTCTACAATATCAACTTAATATATTGTTATTAATGTTTAGGATTGTCAAGTTTAGTAAATAACTATAATTAAGCTTATACTTCAAAATACACATACCATTTTATTAGTATTTAATATAAAATAAATCATAAACATCAATTAGTTTTCAAATAATGTAGAACATTTAGTTTAAACAAAAATTTATTAGCCTACCAGACTTAAAGTGTGAAATTTTTAAGATTTAGTATACTTAAAACTCCTATAAAAACAAAGCTTAAAAAGGCTGAAAAGATAGTTTAGGGTATTTGTTCACTACAAAATGTACTGATAATAAAGCTTTGCCTATATATGATGAGATTAACAATAACAATACCTAACAGTTGAAAATATCTTTCAACCCAACAAGCTAGAGAGATATGAGATATTTGTTCATATTCCAATAATTTTAATACTTTATTCATGTAAAAATACAAGTTTTGTAAAACATTTATTAACAAAAATTTATTGGGATCAGATAAGGCTTTAAAATCTTGAAGAAGAGAATCAAGGAATGTCTTTTCCAAATCCTAAGAATTCTTTGCTTCTCTGTCTCTATGTCTATTTTCTTCAGAGTGTTTTCCATTTAGTTTTGCAATAATCCACTTTTAAAGTTAGTATTTTAATTGATACTAGTTACCAGCCAAGTTGCATTATGTGGCCACCAAACCCCAGGCTTATTCCATTCAATTATTCATGTGGAGCTTTTCATGTGCCTTTCCACACTTCTTAATAATGTTTTTACTTGATCTTGTCTATCTATGTAAACATATTAGGTCACAGTAATAGCTTACTCAATAGCTTGTAGCTTGTTGATCGCGGTTGAATTGATACGGCAAAACTACAAAAATGACGTGACGCTCGTATTAAGACGCGTCTATGTTTTAACATGCATTCGCTTTTTCAAGCTAGCTACAAAAGCGCGTATTAAGACGCACCCTTAAATGGGTTAATCTAAACACACACATAAATAATGCTAGAGAAAGGGAGAGAATGTTTGCTTTCATATTCATTTTTAAAATACATTACATTAAAAACAAAACTAAAGATACTATATAACCACTAGTTATTATTATTTATTTGGATTTGAAATTTGTGTGCATTTTAAGGAACAAGATATTAGAGGTCTGCATGGGCCGAAATTTCAGGGTCAGGCCCGGCCCTTACCCGCACAAATATATTTTTTTTTACCCATACCCGCCCCGCAAAAAAACAACAAAAAATGCGCCGCATCAGGCCCGCACGAGAAAAAAGCTTCAGTGTTTTCAAAAAAATTCATTTGTATAGAAACAATTTTGCATGTATGAAAAAAATTGTTATAGCATATAAAAACGATATTAATAAATAAAATTATAATTCAATATTGTCATTTAAAAATAATAAACTGTCTATTCTACTTGTTCTTCTTTGTTCTATTAGGCGACTTGCCTTACTAAACGTGCGTTCACTTGTAGCGCTTGTGGCTGGAATTGCCAAAAACTCTACAGCGAACTTTGTCAAATTACGTAGGATAAGTTCGTTTTAATTGATCTACCCTAAAGCTTAAACAAACTTCAATGAAACCCTTGAACAAATTTTAAGCAATCTAAGAATTTAAAAAGCGAGGGAAATTTTAAATATAAGATTTTTTTAAACTTTTTAAATAATAAAAAAAACTTTTAGTAATTACCTTTTCTTGCCATCGGAATTATTTACTTTTGGAGATTCCATTTAATCAACTATATTCAAAGCTAGAGTTAAGTAATTGTTATATAATATGTAATAATAATTTACTTTATTGAAACTATTGCAAGTTAATTAGCAATGTTGATATTATAAGTTTGTAATAAGTAGGAGAAGTGTAGCTAAAACTAATTAATTATAAAATAAATTTTTTAATGAATTACCTTAAAGCTTAAAACAACGTCAATGAGATCTTGGAACAAATATTAAGCAATCTAAGAATTTGAAAAGCGAGGGAAATAATAAACAATGAAGTTAAAAACAAACACTACCTTCTATCCATTCAATTAATTTACTTAATTAGCGAAAAATATAATATTAAATTTTCCCTTAAAATAATACTGTTTAAATAGCAAATTTTTGTTAAAAAAAATAAAAAATTTTATCATCAAGATAATAAAATGCATTTTTTTGTGTCAATACTATAATGATAGTATAGAGTTTAATATATTTAAATTTTTTCACTTATCAAAGCCCAAGCCCGGACCGCACTTTTTTTAGTGCTTATTTTCAGGTCCGGCCCAGCCTTGGGCCTGCGGGCCGGCCCCTGCAGACCTTTACAAGATATCAAACATAAACGTCCCACACTTTATTACTGGTATAACTGCAAACATAAGCATTATCAATTTTTTCAGCAGCTTTAAATGAATGATTGAAAATCTCAAAATAATTTATAATAACTCTGTTTGTCACCAAGAAAAATACTGAATCATATGCAACGTCGAGAAAGTGTAACATCAAGAATAGGTTTACAAATAAGACATAAAATCTGAAGTTTCAAATTAATATTGAAAAATATATGTATTTTGTACAAATATAATTTAATATTAAAATATTAAATATTATTGTATAATTAATATATATTAATTAACTATATAGTAAAGGTTTTATAATAACAATGTATTGATATTAAATAGTTGCCTGTCAAGACTATAAATATGAACAGTTTATCATAAATAAATGAAAATATATTAGTTATTTATATAATAATATATGATTTTATTTTTTATAATATAGGATCACGTATAATGTTTTATATCAAATGAACTGATATTTTTGCAATTGCTAACATACGAAGAGTCATTGTAAGTTTAATTGTACCTAAATTTTATAAATAATTATGTAGTAGTTTTATTAAGGATAAAATATTGTAAATTAAATAATATATAGTTTTATATCACAAATTAAGATGATCATTTTAACTAATGTAATTTTAACTATAACATGTGAACAAAATACTTAATATCGTGCATGACCTTCTTATATTATTTGTATAAGTATAGCAATGGCTTATCTAAATTCACACAATCCTATTACTATCTTAATCTTACATATTTTTCTAATTACATGTGTAGTTTTTATATATAATATTTTATTATTTTATAATTTTATAATGTTCAGCACAAGATCTGGAGAAGGAAAAAATGGCAGTTTTATAATAATATAATCTTTATGAAAAGGGTTTGTAATGAAACACCCACAATAAGACATTAGATGATTCATAGATATTGAGAAATGTGAGTGCTGAAACCAGGAGGAACATGACATGTTGTCTTTGAAAACTCCTTTTTAAAGAGTGCATGATGAAAAATTGTTGTTTGTTAAGAAATAATGTTACTTTAACATTGGAAATAAACTATTTGTTTGCATTGCCTTTGTATATAGCATACATTGATATTGTTCTCATAGTTTTTAGCATTATCTATGGCAAAACATTCAAATTTAATTTCTTCTAACTCTTAAAACTTATTTATATGTCCATTTAATTCTTAGAGGGTATAGCCAAAAAATTATCAAATAATTAAGATGATATAAGACAGATGGTAAAAGTTATGGTATAAATGAAAATTATTATATACTTTAAATTAATGAAGAGTTAAATATTAATTATAATTGTAAAACAACTCAATTTAATTTCTGTTTCACTCATAAAATTTCCCATCTTTCATTCAGTAGGTTCAAAACGATTTTATTTTTAATGTTTTAATAAAATCACTCTATCACCGCTAAAAATCACTCTAACACCGCTACAAATGGCTCTCAACTATACTAGCCATTTAGAGCGTGCCTTATATTTTTACAGAATAGTTTCGTCAGAAACATAGGAAAAAATTTTGTAGGAGTTTTAACGATGACATTGAAAGATGCCCTCAAACGGGCAAAAGTTCTCTCCATTCTTGAACTGTCAGATCCCTTCTCGAAGGGCGGATGCGTCCTGACGATTCGTCACTTGTCCCATGGGACAAAGGCCTTTTTCTAGAAAAGGACTACTCCTATATTGACCTATTTGCACCCTTCAACTATACTCCCGACCCCCTAGGATCGGCAGGACATCGTAAATCCGTAAAATATTCAGCTTTATTATAAACCTTCTTTTTTATTCCTATCGTCTCGACGTCAAGGACGTTAGGGAAAAGGGCTTTCTATTTTTTAAACGACTTAATACTTAAAGAAGACGAAGAAACGGATAATGTCTTTCAATCATTTTTTATAAATATTTTCGTTCTTAGATACTAACATTTGTTTATTAAAACCCCTTTAGCAATTATTTCCACTACAACGTGTGATTACTATAGCATGTTACTTTACAACAAAGATTTTATTCGGAATCACTAGTATAATCACTAGTGTCTCTTTCACGCGAAATAGTATTAACATCAAGCGAATTATTATCAAAATGCGAGTTCGAAGAAAAATTAACGGGATTATAAACGCGCGAAGGACCACTATATGATGCGTATTTTTATCGCGTACATGTTTTTTTACAGAAAATAATACTTGACCTTGATCAATTTGAATAATATTAATCTCGGCCTTTGTGTTAATTTGAATTAAAAATGAAAGGCAAGTGTAAACGTCGGGATGCGATACTCCAATAAGAGATTTGAGGGCATTGTGATAACCCTCGAGGTGATTGTTGGTCCTAGGACCAACAGCCTCGTATCTCTGCCACATTTCATAGGGAAATGTGGCAGAGTTTCTCACCCAAGTTTTAAATACATAAGAAAAAAAACAACGTAATTTTGCATGCTGGGAGACAATAGGGTCATCCCAGCACGCGCGAAAAACAGTTAAAACGTCTTCATAACGTAAGAACGAGAAAGCGGTCACCCTTCGGACCATTTTTTTAATGCTCTGATCACTTTGGAATTCTTTTTTAAATTCCAACTTTTCTACACGCCTCAGCAAGGCTTTGGAGAAGTGAAATAAACAACCTTAAATATAAAATTAGTATGACAGATAAATTATTACCTTTGATCACAGCATTCGGAAAACATCTTTGAAGAGCGCCCTTCGCAGAGCGCTCAAAATCTATTTGTATATAAGTCGGGTTTAATTCCAAATTAAACTCTAGGCAAAGCTCCTTCAATTTATCAAATATGGCACAATACGTTAATCGCTTCCTGTCGGGCATGAAGGCATAAACTATTGGGATCATATGATCCTTATAGTATCCGTGTATGGTGTAAAGCTAAAATCTCAAATATATTAATGCATAAAAGTAATTACTTGGTAGAATAAAGTTGGGCATACCTTAAAGGTACCATCCATGTAGATGGAGGTTACCTCACACAGGATTTTCAACATAGAAGGGGTCCCGAAAATTAGCAAGTTGTTATCATCGTTCCATAAAAGGAACCGCTCATTCTTCGGAGTTAGTGTTTGGGCTTCAGTCAAAATAATTTGACTTCTGTTGGCAGGTATAGGGAGCCTATTAATAACGGCCCTTTTCATCGTCGACCTTACGGCTTTAAGAGATGGCATAGCCATCGGAAATTCCGTAAGGTCTGGCACCTCAAGCATTCGGGCGCTTATGGTTTGATGATAAATTTTGCTAATTTTGACACCGGGATTAGCCGCAACAGCGTTTTTCAACTCCCTCTTCGTCACCAAAGCCTCGTATTCTTCCCTTGGAGGCTCATGGTTATGGTGACGATTGATAAGAATTCTACCATCGACCTCCAAGGCAGTTGCGGGGCAAGAGAAGTCCCGGCATTTGTAGTAGGTTTTCTCTGAGGCCTTCCTGCTTTTAGCATAGAGATAAGAGGAGTAATATAGTATTACTCCTCCATTGGATCTGATATACTCTGGGGATGATGCTAAAATAATATAAAAAGCTTAAATAAAATATACATACCTTCGCTTGATTCCATCTGATTTGTAACATCGATGAGAAGCATAGCATCTTGAAGTGGAATATCACCTAGAATAAAATATATTAATTAGAACCTGTATAAGTGTTTAACTACAAAAAAATGCAAGGGTTATATACTTGGAGAAGCAAAAAATTGGGTTCGAATTGGCAAATTAGCTTGAGAAGGAGCTATTGCACGCATTGTCCCAGCTTGTGGACCTAAAAAGTACAAAAAAATGCAAGGGTTATATACTTGGAGAAGCAAAAAATTGGGCTCGAATTGGCAAATTAGCTTGAGAAGGAGCTATTGCACGCATTGTCCCAGCTTGTGGACCTAAAAAGTACAAAAAAATGCAAGGGTTATATACTTGGAGAAGCAAAAAATTGGGCTCGAATTGGCAAATTAGCTTGAGAAGGAGCTATTGCACGCATTGTCCCAACTTGTGGACCTAAAAAGTACAAAAAAAATGCACGGGTTATATACTTGCAGAAGCAAAAAATTGGGCTGGAATTGGCAAATTAGCTTGAGAAGGAGCTATTGCACGCATTGTCCCAACTTGTGGACCTAAAAAGTACAAAAAAATGCAAGGGTTATATACTTGGAGAAGCAAAAAATTGGGCTCGAATTGGCAAATTAGCTTGAGAAGGAGCTATTGCACGCATTGTCCCAACTTGTGGACCTAAAAAGTACAAAAAAAATGCACGGGTTATATACTTGCAGAAGCAAAAAATTGGGCTGGAATTGGCAAATTAGCTTGAGAAGGAGCTATTGCACGCATTGTCCAAGCTTGTGGACCTAAAAAGTACAAAAAAATGCAAGGGTTATATACTTGGAGAAGCAAAAAATTGGGCTGGAATTGGCAAATTAGCTTGAGAAGGAGCTATTGCACGCATTGTCCCAACTTGTGGACCTAAAAAGTACAAAAAAAATGCACGGGTTATATACTTGCAGAAGCAAAAAATTGGGCTGGAATTGGCAAATTAGCTTGAGAAGGAGCTATTGCACGCATTGTCCAAGCTTGTGGACCTAAAAAGTACAAAAAAATGCAAGGGTTATATACTTGGAGAAGCAAAAAATTGGGCTGGAATTGGCAAATTAGCTTGAGAAGGAGCTATTGCACGCATTGTCCCAGCTTGTGGACCTAAAAAGTACAAAAAAATGCAAGGGTTATATACTTGGAGAAGCAAAAAATTGGGCTCGAATTGGCAAATTAGCTTGAGAAGGAGCTATTGCACGCATTGTCCCAACTTGTGGACCTAAAAAGTACAAAAAAATGCAAGGGTTATATACTTGGAGAAGCAAAAAATTGGGCTCGAATTGGCAAATTAGCTTGAGAAGGAGCTATTGCACGCATTGTCCCAACTTGTGGACCTAAAAAGTACAAAAAAATGCAAGGGTTATATACTTGGAGAAGCAAAAAATTGGGCTCGAATTGGCAAATTAGCTTGAGAAGGAGCTATTGCACGCATTGTCCCAGCTTGTGGACCTAAAAAGTACAAAAAAATGCAAGGGTTATATACTTGGAGAAGCAAAAAATTGGGCTCGAATTGGCAAATTAGCTTGAGAAGGAGCTATTGCACGCATTGTCCCAACTTGTGGACCTAAAAAGTACAAAAAAATGCAAGGGTTATATACTTGGAGAAGCAAAAAATTGGGCTCGAATTGGCAAATTAGCTTGAGAAGGAGCTATTGCACGCATTGTCCCAACTTGTGGACCTAAAAAGTACAAAAAAAATGCACGGGTTATATACTTGCAGAAGCAAAAAATTGGGCTGGAATTGGCAAATTAGCTTGAGAAGGAGCTATTGCACGCATTGTCCAAGCTTGTGGACCTAAAAAGTACAAAAAAATGCAAGGGTTATATACTTTTTTGTTAATAATGTTTCTTTACCATCGTTCATTTAACCCATTTATATCTAGAATAGGCTTTTATTTGATGAAATTAAGCTTTAACAATTAACAAATGATAATATTCTAGCTTTGTTGTATAATCTAATTTTATAGTTTTAAGCACAAACATTATGAATTAATGAAGTTATTAAGCAACTTAATTATTTTGTTATTAGACAAAAATTAAATCCATGTGTAATAACAAATATGGAATGTGGGGATAGTAAAAAGTGAGGCAGGAGCTCAAAGAGACTTAGAATTTGTAGGAAGAACTGATACACCCTCTCCTAAAAAATCATAGAATGTTATAAATAAACTTACAAATAAAGGATGTTGGAATAATAGCTAGAGTTGGGAGAGACTTAGGATTTGTTGAAGGAACTATTACAACATATGTAAAAATTATAGTGTTTATATATAAACTTACAAATATGGGATGTTGGAATAATAAAAGGTGATGCTGGATAATTGGTTTGTTTTTTGGTATATAACAAACTGAACTTAAGACATTTTACATTTGAAAAACATTTTACACCTGGAAAATTTAAAATAAAGGGAGTTTAGGTATTTTTACAAATGAACTCTTGTCAATTGAAACGATAGGGGATCTATTATGATAAGTTATCTAAAGTTATCTAACTTTTATGTTATGACACACGCTGTTAGTGTTATGACCATGATGTTAGTGTTATGACATTATATCGAGCAAATATTTGGGTGTATTTGATTGGTCGTTGTGACGTTGGAAATTCTCGAGGCTGTGCAGAAGCGAAAATACTTCTTAAAATTGATATAACTGATAAATACATGGGTGTAGCCAGGTTTTGGATTAGGGGGGGGGGGCCAAACATTCAAATACCCATATAAATATTTAATTATATATTATAAAATAAACATTTTAATTGACACTGTTTGTTAATAATTTAACAGGTGTCCTATTTTTTGATTATATTAACATAACACTTTATTGAAAACTACCATTAAAAATTAGTTGGATTAAGTTAGTTTATAACATATTTTAAAGAACTTGTATTTTTCCTCAAATATACCCATTATATTATTATTATTGCTATCTAAGCATTTATTTTTAACAAATCTTAATCAATAAAATAATAACATTCCTCTATTTTTACCATTATCTCCCTTAAATTCCTGGGAATATTCCCTTAACTAAATCTCCCTAGAAAGAATCGATCTCTATATGAAACACAAGCTAAAAGTAGATTATAGCTGTACCATTTATGTTAAAGAATTTGACATTTATGGTTGAATTTTATAACAATTTAAAATAATATGCAATATAAAATTTTCAAATAAATAAATTTCAACTAACTTAGCATTTGTAATTAAATTTATTTTAAAAATATTTTTTGGTCAACAATAAATATATAAAAGAAATTTAAATTATGTCTGTCAAAACACTATCAGAGTATTGATATCCAGATATAAATGTAAAAATTATCCAAATGAGTTTTTAGCTAAGTCCATAGATATTTAAATGGTTTGGATTCAGCAAAGTTTTGGATAAAAGCATTCACTTCCCTCAGAATATTGGTGCTAACAATTGTCAGAGGTTGGTTTGCATCAATAATCTATTATATGGAAAACATAAAGTTATAAACATTTAATAGCATGACATTAATTGAATAAGTAACAAGATTTAAATACATACTTTCCAATTTGGATCAAATAGTGAGTTATATTGGCTATGGACTTTTTTCTGAAACTCCAAGGTTTCATATCTTTCCTCGCCAAAATTTTGTCGATTACTGATTGTTTCTGGGAATACATCAAGATAAATGACCAAATCTGGAGCAACTAAACCAACATCAGGCATTTTACACCAATTTAAATCCAGATTCTAATACAATTTTATAAGGAATGAAACAAAAGTAATTAAACATATAAAGTGTTTGATATATTTTATATTACTGCTTTTGAGGAAGAGAAGGCAACACCAGAATAGGCATATCTGTCCATGATAATATTATATCCCGCTTTCAATGAATTCTCCACCTTGTTGCTGTAAATGAACTTAGTAGAATTGTAAAATATTTACTTTTTCTCCCATCTATTTGCTGAAAATAATAGATGAATTACATGGTCATCCAATTGTACTCCACTTTTGAGATATTCATTTATCAACTTACCAATAACAGTTTTACGGTCTAACGATTAATAAGAAACTTTTTAAAAAAACTCCTTACCAGGGTACCTCATTTTCTCACATTTATGTCCCAATTTTATCAACTCATCATAGAGGATATTACTTTGCGTAGTTTTACCTGAAAAATCACAACCTTCAAATACTATAAAAAAGCCGCGCGCACATTTCATTGAACTGCGTGGAAGTACAAAATGTTAACATATTTCCTTAACAATTTCGAACTTAACTCCCTATTACCCACGATTTAACAGATAGTTACATCTTCATATTCGCATAGAGTAGCATTTGAGTGAAAATGAAAATATGTTTACTAAGTTTGAAAGAGCTTGAATTAGATACATCAATAATTATGAGCGACAGTCCTAGCAGGAGTTAAGTTTTAATTTTTATACTAAGTATTTATCACTCACATATTTCATTTTTATTTAAACTACTTTAAACATTTCCTAGGCTAATTTATGTGTAAGAATTAAGTTAACAAAGCTGGTCAATTTGATGAAACTATGTTTAATTTGGATTTTTTATAAACTTTATCATTAACATAAATGTTTTCGGAGCTTTAAGTCAAAGAAAATATATATAATTAATTCGTGTATAAAATTGAAAAATGGAGCTTATACATAATCAATATATGAAAAGAAAATGATCATTAGAATTTTCTTCTTTTTATTATCTTTTTTATTTTTAATTGTAAGCGTTTTTATTAATACAAATGGTCCGATAATGTTATCCGGTGCATACTATGGGCAATTAATAATTTCAATGCGGTGGTGGCTAGGGAGCTCAGAGGAGAGTGAGAGTTAAAGTTATTTTTGACATTTATCATTTTGTGTGATATGAAAAATTTACAGTGATATAAATGTCGACATTCATATTTGGCATTTTATAAAATGTTAAAATTAACTTGAGTTTTAGTTTATTTTTTAATTTAAAAAAATTCGGTTTGGTACAAGCTTTCTCAAATACATTTAATTAAGGTTAATTAACTATAATAAATACCTCCTAAATAAGTGGTTTGGATTGCTAAATTTCAAATATATATCTTAAGGATATTTATTATTTTCCGTTATATTTATTTATGAATACTATATTTGGTTTTTACTAGATATAAAGAAACTTTTAAGCATGTTAATATAAATTTATTTAAGCCCATTTTAACTTGATTTGCGCTTAAAAGATATATATAATAAACGATCATTCACGTATAATTTATTTATTATGGTATTCTGCCTACGTAATAATTAAAAACGGAGGTCAAATACCTAACCATTTTAATAAGGCGCGTACACACACACTCACTAACAAAAACGGATTGCTATTTTAGGATTTATGGCAAAAAATGACAAAATTCAATTAAATTTTGTAGAGTGGTCTAGGTGGGGGGCTCTCGACGGGAGGCATCATCTCGTCCATAGATATGGGTGCCACAACTCGGTCAAAAACTCGATCTGACTTGTAGCGTTGCAAGCAAAAGGAGCCCTGATCACTGATAGGAACTGGTTCGCTAATTCCCATATCCCTAAAATTTGGTAAATCCGGATTGGGTTCTTCGTTTACGAATTCGTATTCCAACGTCTCGGACGTCATCACTCTAGGGGCGTTGAATTTTAAACGGGGCAATCGTACCTTGGGTTAAAGAAAATAATGGTGATACAATATGTGGACAGCCTAATAGATACCTCTAAAAAGTGGGTTTGTAATGGGCAAAAAATGCAAGGGTATAGATTATCCATATTCGCATTTTAAAACAGAATCTACTTATTAAATATATAAACCAAGCTGCAACAGATATAATGGCACACAAGACTTATGAGTTCTTAATACAGTACATGATTCACACTCCGTTAATCTATTGAGGTCCTAAAACGTATAAAAACAGGAGAGATTTTTGGATTCATCCTAATTAATAATATAAAATCATAAACACACAACTAAATTACAAACTTTGAAAAATAAATTTAATAAAATTATCAAGTAAAACCGATCAAAAATTGTAAGTTCGAAAAAGCCTTTTTACCATCGATGTCACTATTTTAAATCCCAACAACTAGTGTGGTAAAAACTACTGGGTTTTGTCTGGTCGAACTTTGGTTTTAGTCGACTTAACATAAACAGACCAACAGTTTGACCAAAAAACCTTTAGTCTGTTTATACGACTAAGAATAACAGATCAGCAAACCATTGGTCTGTATATGTTTAGTCGACCAAACAAAATCCAGCCGTTTACAACACTACCAACAACAGGCTGTGTTATTTTAAATCATCACTATTATTCAAAGATTGAGGTAGTTGGGGGGGGGGGGGGAGGTGTAATTACTTTTAGCCACAACCTATAATCCAATTCGACCCTGCGGTAGCCGGTGTACTCGGGTTCTTGGTGCATGACTTGATGCATCCAATCACAAAGCTCGGCCAGCGTATATGCGTAAGGCCCAGTCATTTCAAAAATTCGGCCAGCCACTGCCCTAAAAGGCATCCTACAAGCCAAGGCGTTTATGGCCCGAGCTACGTCCCAAGAGTAAACGGGTGCTTTTATGGTTTCTTCTCCCAAATTCCACAACGGTAATTGGGCTCCTGAAGGGCCTAGGTGACGCTTTTCAGAACCGTACAAATTGAAGAAACGATCGTTATAACCGAACATGGTGGACGGTCTGATGACGGTTGCGTCGGGAAATTCATCTAAAACTGCTCGCTCGCCCGCCGCTTTAGTCCTCAAAATGCGAGAACCCTAGGGACAACGGGTGAAATTTTATTAAAGGTTAAGGTTGTAATTTTACACAAATCCTTGCCTCTATGATGTCGTGAGGCATGGGCGTAGCCAGGGGGGGGGGCGTTCTCCCTAAATGGCGAAAAAAATTTTTTGCCCCCCTCCTAATTGAACTTTTGCACGTTTCGCCCCCCCCCCCTAATCCGAAACCTGGCTACGCCCATGTCGTGAGGCATAACATTATATGCCCTACGAGTGGAATTTTAATGTATATAAGTTTACAAAATGGTTTTAAAAATAAAGTTAGCTCAAAGTCAGGACGTAAGGCTCTTTAAAACATCTTTTTCTCTATACAATAATAGTCAAATATCTCAAACCTAACAGATTTTCAATTCCTTAAATTATTTTCTATACAATACATAAAATTAAAATAGCAAAATCCTACATGTAAAATATATTTATCATTAATTATGCGTTAAAATGGTTAAATTCAAAACGTTTTTGACCAACTATCTCAGATATGGATAATTTTTGGTTAGGGTGTAGGCCCCATATATTATAGTAATTTATAAAAATTTTAGCCATTTTAAAATTATACTTTTTAAGTTATGGACGTTAAGGCCAAAATCACGCTCGAGCTAGTTTTATTTATTTTAATAAATTTCCCATATTTTTTATTCATTTAAATTTTGGTAATTTTGTCCCTAAAAAATTCTTTATCGAAATAATTTAGTAAAAAACATCAAACTTTTGTAGTTAATTTTTGTCTGGTAAAATTAGGGGAAAATCATAAAAATATATTTCGACCTTATATTAAATCACCAATTTTACAATGTGCACTTCTTTAAGATCTATTATCAAATTTCAATAGTCAAAAGTTTGGGGTCAACTACAAGATGGTCAATAATTTTAAAAATTACATTTTCACCAAAAACATTTCTAGTTGATGGTATTATTTTGTTTATTATCAAATTGCAAATTTATAAAGGATACATGTTAAATAAATAATAGTGGAAAGAAAATAAACTTACAAATGACTTAAACAATTGCGTTGAAATCAAAGCAAATTGCAAAAATTATATTCTTGAATAATTTCATAAAGTTTTGACATTCTTAATCAACTCAAAGTTATTAATGATTATTAAGGGTATTATCCAAAATTTCATGATTTAAAAACTGTTTTACAAACTTATGTTGAAATACTTGTTTGTAGGGTGGAAGTAATGATGGGCCAGGTGGTTCAGGGGAGGCTGCTAAGTGGGAAACATGTATAAAACGTTTGACACCACATTCTTTAGCAATACGTGCTATTTTACGAGGTATACTAACATTAGTTTCCTCCAATGTGTAATTGTTAGTTTCAACAAATGCTCCAATCATATTTATAACCACATTTGAATATTTCATTGATTTATATAAAGCTGCTTCATTTAAATCATTGGGTTGGAAATGACAAAAGAGAATTTGTCCTAGATCCCCATAGATTCTATATCTTTGCACCCAGGTTGACTCACATCTATGTGCAATTATGGCTTGTGTTCCTTCTTTGCCTAATTAATAAGATAATACTTAGAAAATTAAAAAATATTTTGGTTGCCTAACATTAAATTAATAACTGAAAATATAATTTATAATGCCAGTCTATTAAGAGATGTGCTCAAACCATACCAAGCATGTTAACAACTGCCTGGCCCAATTGTCCATTTCCACCAAAGACAGTTGCAACCACACCATTAAATGATGACCTGCCACCAGCTCCTTTTTTATAGGAGCTTAACTGATCAGGAGTAAATTCACGTTTACATTGTAAGTAACAGGCTACATAATTTAAGGTTTTACAGTTTAAAAAGTTTCCTACAAATTTTTAGCAAAATATAATTATTTTAATTCGTACGCTTTGTGCATTGGGTTAATATCATTTTATTTACAAAAAACCATTTGAATCAAAAATATTCCATATGCTCTATGAATGGCATTCAAAAAGTTACTTGATCTCAGAACTTATATTCATCGGAGTCTGCAGCTTTTAAACTTTTCTTGGCATTACATATTATAAAGTCCGTTCATTTAACGATTTGAAAATACAAGTCATATAAATCTGATAAACATAAGGGTTTTCAAACTAACTGGAGAATTCCTTAACACTAAGTGCAGCTTTTTAAATTTTTCTTTGGCATTACATATTATAATGTCCGTTCATTTATCAATTAAAAATAAATATCACATGATCTGTTAAACAAAAGGAGGGTGTTATTCAAACTAACTGGAGTATTCCTTAACACTAAATAAAAAAAAATAAAAATAAAACCTTTAATGAATAGTCTTCATTTAACAGCCCTTTATGACCCCGTCGATTAGAAATATCTTTAAACCCCCTGGTTCTAACGAATTGGAAACAATCAACCCCTTGCTCTCACCACCACTAGGATAGAAATTATACCGTCACTAAAAAACGAGTCTTACAATATTTTCTCAATTATGCGGCTTAACATTGCTTCCCTGAATGTCCAATCGCTGAACGACCCTGGGATTTTACAGACGCTTACAACCTTCGCTGTTCTACAAAACTTCCAAATTCTTTGCGTTCAACAGACCAGATATTCACAGTGTAAAAAAGTCCCCGTCAATGAATACCATTTTTATGCTTCCGAACGAGGAAATGAACCCGCAACCGGCGTCGGTATTTTCATTAAAAAAACGCTCAAAGTAAAAAGTATTAACTTTGTCAACAACCGCTTGATAATAGCCCACGTAATTATTAAAAATCGAATCCTCTCCATTTTCAATGTCTATGCTCCCCCTTCCTCAAAAAACTTTAACTCTGCGGAAGCTTTCTTCCTTAACATTCAACACTAAATGAATCTAAGCTTTAAAAGTATAAAAATAATTTTAGGAGACTTCAATTCATCCCTAACACGTAACGCCAATGACAACTCCTCCTGCATAGGACCCAACTCTATTGGACCGACCAATAGAAATGGCAAAATTCTTAAAAAATGGTGCGCCAAACACAAATTTATGGTTTCTTCAACCTTCACCGATCTCCCCCTTGACAGTCTAATTACCTACCAGAAAAACGAAAAACATCGCGGTACCCAAATAGACCATATCTTATGCCAATTAAAACACCGCAGAATTATCAAAAACTTTCGCACCATCCAACCGATCATAAAGACTGACCACTTCGTCATTGCGGGGGAAATTTTTATTACCCCAGCTCCACTCATTTAAAAATATTCAAAACTACCCACCTTCCTCCCGTTTAATAAAGGACACTGCTCAGCTAGCCACTAGACTCCAAACAGATCTTAAGTTACTTGGCAACTTAGATATGCTTCCGATCAACGAGCATAACACCTTATTAACAAAGTTTTTCACCCCCAGACAAGAAAAACAATTACACATCAATACCAAATCCTGGTTCTCCGAAGAAACAATCACTCTGCTAGAATCCCGTTACAATGTCTTTAAAGTCAAAACTCTTAAGTGTAAAAAACTTTGGATTAAGACACTAACGAAAAAGATAAAAGCCAGCATCAAGAAAGACAAGAAAAATTTTATCTCTAACAAATTAAATGACGCCGAACAAGCTGCGCGTCCTAAAAACACCCATTCCTTATATAAAATACTAAGAACTCTAACCACGAAATTCTTAACTACCACTCGTTACATAACGAGAATTGCCATCCCAACGACTCCTTGAATCAAACTAAGGTATGGGAAGAACATTTTCGCTTAATCTTCCTGACCATACCAATTCCATTTCCCATATCTGGTATATTCTTAGATTTTATCAATAACTTCAAATGTCCTCCCACCTCTGATATTAAGGATGATGTACCGACCCTAGGTGAAATAATGTCCGCAGTAAAAGCTCTCAAACTGCATAAAGCCCCAGACGGAGAGGAAATTACAGCCGAGGCCCTTAAGGCTGATATTAGTCTTTCATCCAAGCTCTTACACCCTCTCTTCTCCAAAATCTGGACTCAGGAGTCCATCCCCCATTCATGGTTCCACAGGCCTGCTTACCAAAATCTACAAAAAAAGGAGATCCCTCTATCCCTGACAATTATAGAGGGATAACCATAATAAATAACCTATCTAAAATCTTCATAAAAATCATATACACGGATCTACCCCTATATCGACAATAACCTAAAGACCAATCAGGCGGGTTTCCGTAGGACGAAAACAACTACGGAACACATTCTGACCCTCAAGAACCTTATCGATATTTCTTCTAAAGCAAAAACACCCCTAATCCTGACCTTTGTTGACATCCATAAAGCCTTTGACTCACTCTCTCACCTCTACATATGGGAATCCTTATGCCTCATTAGTATCCCCAAAAAATCATTAGACTTATCTTCTACTTCTATAAAGACATGAAAGTGGTCGTCAAACATCTGCACCACCGCTCCTACCCTATCTTAGTCAATTCTGGAGTTAGGCAGGGGTGCCCACTCTCACCTCTTCTATTCACTGCCATGGACCTCATAATAAAGAGATCGACACTTCCATTTGACGGTATCAACTTGGGTGACCAAAAAATATCCTCTCTATTATTCGCAGACGATCTATGCATAGTCTCCGATTCGATCTCCAAAACTCAGAACTTCATAGACATATTCACCACGGAGACCCAGAAAGCGGGTCTGATGATCAACCCTAACAAATCCAATATCCTTTCAGTCAATGTACCTTTGCAATTAAAATCCGTTCTCATTGATAATACACAAGTTTCCTTCTCAAACTCAGTTAAAAATCTAGGAGTCACTCTCTCCCCCGACACATACTCCCTTCTAGACATCTCTAATAAAATAGATAAAGCCCTGAAAAAATTCTACTCGTGTTACTCTATATGGAAGTCGCATGAACTAGCCTTACCAACCCGCCTCCGCATGTTCAAAACCACTATCTTACCCATTCTACTCTATGGATGTGAAACATGGTCACTCAAAGGCCCAACAGAACGGCCCAAACAAAACTCAACAAAATGCTAAAGATAGTCTGTAATATTTTCTACCCGGAGGTGATCAGCAACGTCAACCTCTGGACCCTTTGTAAAATCCCTCCCATTAAAAACAGAATCATTTCTCGGAAATGGAACTTTCTGGCACATCAATCTAGACGGAGTGGTATTAACATATGTCTGAGATCTATTTTTGGAGACCCTTGCAATTACGTAACCTCAAATGCAGAGGAAGCTGGATATACCAAACCTTTCAGCAACTCCAATCCCTCAACCACGATTGGAATTCAATACTCCCTATAATGCAAGACAGGACGGAGTGGAAAACCTTCTCCTCGTTCCACTTTCCCAAGTCGTACCCTCCCGTGACGAGATAAATGCTACTTTCTTTATACCTAGCGCCACAGCCCGACACTCTGTCCAAGAGAATATCGTATTCATTATATATATTTTTTTTTTGAAATTTTCTTTTGTTTACTAATAACATACTAATCCATTTTTATATATACAACATATAACACACTAACCACTAACCTACTAACAAATGAACACGTAACCTCTGGTTATCGTGGCCGAGATGCACCGCCTAGGTGTCAGATGGGACTCAATCTTAGCTTGCCGATTTAGCTAAGCTCTTGAATGCCATCGGGGCATATACATACATACATACATACATACATACATACATACATACATACATACATACATACATACATACATACATACATACATACATACATACATACATACATACATACATACATACATACATACATACATACATACATACATACATACATACATACATACATACATACATATATACATACATACATACATACATACATACATACATACATACATACATACATACATACATACATACATACATACATACATACATACATACATACATACATACATACATACATACATACATACATACATACATACATACATACATACATACATACATACATACATACATACATACATACATACATACATACATACATACATACATACATACATACATACATACATACATACAAAATTAATTAAATCCGAAGGCAGCAAATCTGCCTCCGGATTCCCCCAGGTACGCAACTGTTTCGCCGGGGGCGTTTATTTACTCAAAAACTACTCATATATCATTTCAAAAAGCGCGCGCATTATTTATAATATATGTTTATGTAAAATGGCGAATTTTAAGGGAGGTTACAGTAGTAAAAAGTGGGAAAGTAAAGGAAGTTGTGGAGGGCAAGTAAGTGAATGGGGAGAAACGAACGAATAAGCCCTCCAACAATGGCGTGATTTATATAGGATATAGTCACGTGATGGGCATACATACATACATACATACATACATACATACATACATACATACATACATACATACATACATACATACATACATACATACATACATACATACATACATACATACATACATACATACATACATACATACATACATACATACATACATACATACATACATACATACATACATACATACATACATACATACATACATACATACATACATACATACATACATACATACATACATACATACATACATACATACATACATACATACATACATACATACATACATACATACATACATACATACATACATACATACATACATACATACATACATACATACATACATACATACATACATACATACATACATACATACATACATACATACATACATACATACATACATACATACATACATACATACATACATACATACATACATACATACATACATACATACATACATACATACATACATACATACATACATACATACATACATACATACATACATACATACATACATACATACATACATACATACATACATACATACATACATACATACATACATACATACATACATACATACATACATACATACATACATACATACATACATACATACATACATACATACATACATACATACATACATACATACATACATACATACATACATACATACATACATACATACATACATACATACATACATACATACATACATACATACATTCATCGATTCCTTAACTTATCAAAACGTCTTCGCCAACGCTTAGCACTGCACTTTTGGGGTTAAGTTTCTCCTAATAACTAAAATGAGGTAGGAAATAATTTAAATGGATGCGTCTGTTTAGGGGACGACCCTAAGTGACTGCGAGGGGCAATAGAGTTGCTATACCATAGGTTTGCGACGGGGCAATTATTTGAAAATATATAGAATATTGTCAGAGATAGTGATGTAATGGGCCCGCCGAGGTACCTGCTAGAGTAAGAAAAGTTGTGGATAAAATAGCCACACCCACATTAATAGTCTTCATTTATTTTATAGACATTCAATGTGGGAGTGGTGAAAACCGACCATTAGTTTATTATTTTGTCATAGAGACTCGGATGTGCCATTACATATATGCTTATGGGTGTTAGCTAGTGGTTATTGACAACAGCACGCTCGCTGTATGATGTGCTCTGCAGTCATGTATAAACATCAACCGCGTTGCCAAGGGGGGGGGGGCAGCGGGACATATCCTCCCTTGACCAAAGTCTAACACATTTTTTGATTAATAAATCAATTAAATGGGTTAAATTTTATAATAGTATAGTTGAATAAAAGATTTTAAGACACTTATAAACACCTGAAAAGTAATATACAAATTTCACATAAAGAAGTTTTTCCTCTTCTTCGTTCATCAGGCCATGTCCTTATCCTCCATGATTTCGTCCATATCCTAGGTAGAGACCTGAAAATTAATTTTTTAAGGCCCGGCCCGAGCCCGGAATTTTAAAATGGGGAAAAAATCAGGCCGGCCCCGGGCCCAGAATTTTATAATTGCGGAAATTTAATTAAACTCAATTTTGGTAAAATTTTTACTTAAAAAATAAAACGCACATAATATAATTATAAATCGATAATACTATTTTAATGCAAAAAAACACAGGCATCAAAAATTTTAGCGTTTAAATTTGTTCTCCGGTGTTCATAAATCCGGCCCGCTGACGAGAAACATCGCTCACTCGAGGCTAATAAAGCAGGTGTCGAAAAACCCTTAAAACAAGGGAGCTAAGCGCTAGAAATTGACCACTGTGGTCTTTCCACTACGCCTCTGGATTTTGAATCGAATATTTTTAGGAATCGGTTCGGATTCGAAAATTTTATTTGAAAAAATATTCGATTCGAGAGTCGTCGAATATTAAAATGAGGATTCGAATTCGATTCAAAAAAACTTTAAGATTCCAATCCGATATTTTCAATTTTTTTTAATTTCTCAATATCGCTTTAAATAAATTTATTCATGAAAATAGATTGAAGATAAAAATATTAAATGCGAAAAGGATACAATATCGATATTTTAGTCAGTTTTTGTTTGTTATATAAAAAAAACTTACACGATGATTGCATGTTGCAAATTCGATGATTTATTATGGTCCCAAACCATTAACTTATTTTTATTCTTCAGTAACAAAATAATTTAATTTAATATAGTATTTAATTAAAAATTTCGTCTAGATAGCATTAATTAAAGTTTATCTATTATTTAGTTTTGGTACCCGTACAACGGGTTATTATCTTGTTTTATTATAAATCTAGAATGTTTATGTGTATAAATAAAATCTCGGCATATAAGAGTTATGCATATCAAAATATATTATTTATTAATGGATAAGTACAAAAATAATAATAAACATTAAATAATAGTTGACCTAAAATGTTAGCAAAAATATTGAAAATTCTTTTTTGAACTTGAACCCCCTATTCTTTGTAAATGCTATTTTTATATTTTGTGTATGCTTATACAATTTTAATTTAGTAATCGGGGAAAATAACTAATTTGCAGAAAGATGAAAACAGCTTATATTTTTGTCTTATATATTTAAAATAACTATCAAGTATAAAATTCGGATTTTCTAATCTCACAAATTTGGATCTAATGATTTGACTTCAGAATCGAATCTCGAATCGAATATTTCCTAGAGGCGTTTTCCACCATTCCAAAATTTCTATTTTTCTGGTTGATCTTTTACTTTATGTAGGTGTCAATTACTTTTACTTTATAAAATTTTTTCTGAATATTTTCACCTATTAGGAGTAGATTTTTTTTGTTCCATACTCAATTGTTAGTATATTATAAAAAGCGCAAAATGAATGAATCAATAAGTTGTAATTAATTAATTTTTTTTAATTATTGTTTTAAACAGAATAAAAAACTACTTAGGCTACTAGGCAGCGGGCCGGGCCGGGCAATCTGGTCTCTGATCCTTAGTATATTTTTCAAATTGCACGGGTGGGAAATGCAGTGCACTTCGGTTGTAAAGGACGGCCTAGCTTTCTGTTGCAAAGTTTTATTTGAAACTATAATTATTTTGAAGTTTCGACCTGTCGCCGACCCTCCACCTTTTGCACATGAACCTGGAACCGTTGTAGGTAGTATTCTTATAATTAAAGTTGATAGTTTGAATAATTATATTTCTTCAAATAGACAACTACAAATGCTTTTATCAGATTACTTTTCAAGATCCTATTCCTTAAGAATAGATTATTTTAATTCTACAAAAGAGAAATTTACTAGTAAAAGTAAACTATAAATATTAGTACTCATGGTTTGTTGATATTATGAGTCTAATTATGTACAGATTTTAGTCAAGAAAATGACGCCACAGCCAACTTAATTCACCTTATCTTGATAACAAAAATGTTGCAATTTTTAATAGGATGATTTATGTTATTGCTCTTGTAATACTATGCCCCTTCGTTCAACGATGTGTATATTATATAAAATCTATTACATCGAACAAAAATGCTCTGTCCCTCTCTGTCTGCAGTATATTAGCATATATGAGGCCTAGAAGGGGCAAAATAGTTTGAATAAAGTTTCAAAAGTTTTCTTTATCCAACAAAAATTTCCTTTTGTCTTTATCTTTAAAATTTTTATTGATTGCCATTTTTTGAAGAATAGCTTTATTCTAAGTAAAGCTTTCAGCATTATAAAAACCCCACCCATCTGGTAGGGCCAGCAACTTTTTAACTGACTTTCCTTTGAGCAATGACTTTCATTACATATTCGATAATGTTTGTATGACTTCATTTTTCAAACAAATATCCTTGATGAGTAGCAGTGGCGTAAATGGGGGGGGGGGACGGGAAATTCCCCCCCCCCCCCCTGTTTTTTGATTAATAACTAAATTAAATGGGTTAAAATATTATAGTTTAGTTACATCAACGATTTTAACACACTCATAAAAACCTAGAAACATAATATATATATCTAATTTAATTTGATTTAAATTTAGAGAAGATGCGTTGTAAAAAAAATTTTTTTGCCAGATTCCCCCCCCCCACGTGAAATCCTAGCTACGCGCTTGACGAGTAGGTTGAAGCCATGGGCTACACACCCAAAACATTCAATTGCGATGTATTTAGCTTTCAAAAGCTCCCAATTTTTAATGTTGGCTGCATTGTCTTTAACAACAGCAACAAATTTTTCTTTGCCAATTGTTGTATTATTTAACTTATTTCTTCACAAATATATTCTTCTGTGATGGTTAAAACCTGTATTTACTCATCCTCAAAATATAGAGGTCGGAGTCATAATTATGAAATCGATTATCTTTTCTCCATGCAAATTAGTTATCCATCACTTATTAATGTCATATTTGCACATTGATTTAACTTTATAGTAACAAGATCATTTACATTTTCATAATGTATTTCAATAAAGTAGTACTAAACATAATCTTCATGGAATTTTTTAAGAAGGCCTTTGTAGCTTAAATTTTTTTCCAATAAACAAATGATAAAATATTGGACATGATATGAAAAATAATTATTTAATTGAATTTTTTAATTAAAAAAAATAAGATGTTTTAAGCACCAATATTAATTACAAAATAAGTAGCCTCGAGGCATAGTCGATTAACATTTTAAAAACATAATATAGGATATATCACATGTGATTAGCTATGAGGTAAAATATCAGAAAATTTTATAATTCCAAAAGGAATTTCCCAATTTTCCTTGGAAATTTCCCTACACTGCCATCTCTAATTATAACTACTAATTATTTCTTTGTATGTCATTTCTAAAATCAATAATATTCTTCAAAACAATATCTGGTCAAAAATTATTCATATTTTATTGTAATACTAGCTGTGCCCTAGCACTTAATATAAATTGCGTTAATACCGACTTAATCATTTACTCAAACTCAAATTAATTATATTAATTAATAATTATTTATTCATTTAAGTTATTCATGAAAATCCAATTTATTTCTTACCTTTTTTAAATTAGTTTATTCAATCTGAATATTTCATTTAGTACATTCATGTATTTATCCGATGATATTAGTTCGTAGGTCCCGCGCGCGACGATAGCGAAAAGTAAAAGTTACTACTATATTATAGAAGAAAATGAGAATGGTGCGCATGATAAAATCTCGTTAAAAATGCGCACAAAGAAATATTAATTATCAAGTACGATCATCCAAGCATGACCTGCCAGCGCAGCTGGCATTAGTACGCGTATCAAAAAGCGAGGAGAGAGAGATGAGGGGGGGGGAAGACGTGTATGGTATACTGCACAGCAATGGAAGACTGCGTATAAGAGACAACCACGACAGCTATAGTCCTCAATTAGATAAATAACACAGGTCTACAAATACTAAGTTTGTAATTTTCCCTAAATCAAATCAATTATTCTGATAGAGAATTTTGCGCAGAATAATAATATGTTTTTAGTTTATTTTCAAAACCTCCAGTTTTTTAAAAAAGAGATTGAAGGTGCTAAAAAGGCCCATAGAAACCTTTTTGAGACTATTAGAGTACATGATACTACACACGCGATGTTCATTGGCACATTAATCTCTCCCTTTCTCCATCTCTTTCACTTCCGCCCCCATATCTATCTAAGCACACCTGAAGGGGGCGGGAGTGGAGGAGAATGAGAGGAGTGTAGTGAAGGAAGAGGCTTGAATTTGTACCTTTTAAAGTGAATATCTATATTATTTCCCCAAATCTAAGATCTTTCCTCCTTCGGTTAGTTTGACACAACACGAGCAAGCGAAAATAGAGACCTTTAACGTTGAAGTCATTAAGCCTGCCCGTTACAAATATTCAAAAATCCAGAATAATAAATGATAGACTTGTGACCGGCTAGCTAGTTTTTTTAAAATTTGATTTTGGTCCGGCCAAACAAAAATTCTATTTGCCTCTTTTCATGTTGGAAACTAAATATTTGAGCATTACATCTATGTTACAAATGTTGATCATGATAATGTAAACAATAATACAAGCTTACTATAATGTTTTGTCTTTCTGAAGAATATGAATGGAGTGGATTAGGCCTATATATAGTCTCTAATTAACAAATTTGATGAATGTATGAGAACGAGGGCTATGTAACTTTATTTTCTTTGTTAATTTAGTAAACTTGAAATAATTAGAGATTAATAAAAAAAACATACTATATATAAACACACCTTCCTTTATACTTTATGATGTACAAAGATCTAAATAATTTTGTAGCGGGATTTCAGCGGGTCTTAATTTTATCTAGATCCGACCCCGCCCCCTGGGTTGTTTTATTTTTAAGCAGAATCCCGTCCAAGCCCGGCACGCGGGCTTGTAGGCTCGTCCGCGTGTTAGTGTTAAATGGAAGTGAGGGCGTAAGTCTAGGGCAATTTGTCAATGTAAAAGGAACAGTTAATTTTAAATATATATTAAAATTTAATGGTGCTAAGATAAAAAAAATATTGGATTCCTCTATCTTGTATTTATAAAGCAAATTTATTAAATTAAAATTTTACAGATTAATTTGCAAGTTATGGACGTTTGAAAAACGCCAAAATAGCTGTTTTTAGCAACTTTGGTAGCAAATAATTCAAAAACTTGACGTATAAGGAAATTATAAAAAAAAATATATTTGTCTTCGCCGTAAAATCTACCAGAATGCGCAAACAGTTTGCTTGTAGATTTTGTAAGTCCATTATTTGTTGATCAGTACTATTATTGGTGTTCTTTAAAAACATTGGCCATTTATTGTTTAAATTTTATAGCAACTTGACAATATGTTGATGATAGTTTAATTATAATATTAAGTCATAAATCTTTAACTTTATCTCCTTTAAAATATTACTTAAACACCTTTTGTGACTTGAAAGATTAAAGAAGATAAAATCCCTGTGATCCAATCATTATCGGGATCAAAATAAAGGCGTTAATTAGTTTTTATCTTTAGATCTCTTAACAAAAGCTTCGATGCAAAATGGTGATTTTTCTAAATCTGATTACACGTATTGTCCTACCAAAGTCATAGGGAGGCAAGGAAGGGCGCTTCAAGTCTCCCTCTTTTATATTTTCATTTGTCCCTCCCTAAATCGTGGCCAAATGACCCCCTGTCCCTACTTCAAACCTGGCTACGCCCATGCATACCCCTACCGATGGCATTAAATTTAAGCTCCTATATATTGTAAAGTAATAACGTTACAAATATTATTGCATTTTGACAGGCCATCATAAATGACCGACTTATGCAATTCTAAGGGGAACAAGAGATTGTGCCACAGGGCTAAAAACAAACTTAATTAGACAACTTTGGAAGTGTTTGCGAAACGAGATCGAGTGGAAATTTTGTATCTTAATACTATATGTAATAATTGCAGGTCAGCCCTGAATCGTTTGAAAGTATGAAAAGATGTTCTTATATATTCCTGCTAATTACTATCTTTTGGGCACTCTATATTATCGGTATCATTTTATTTATGTATGAATAAAAAATTTTTTTCTTATTTCATATATATATATATATATATATATACTTTTTATAGTGGGCATTGTCAGATTTTGAATTTAATATTTAGTAAATAGATTATCAATTCAAATTTTAAACATATTTTTATGGATTTTCTTGCCCCTCTTTGTCTATGTCCAAATTAATTAAAGCCGTTTTTTTATGAACATACTGTTTGAAATTATTTATTAAAAGAATTATTTAATCCGCCAAAATTTGCAGGATTTAATCAGGAATATTGTTCAAGTTTTACGGATATCAATAATAAGTTTGTCAACGGTTTTACTTGTCCAAGATCGATTGACAAAAAAGACGAAATATTTTGCTGCGGAAAGTACAATAACAAATTTTGTTGCCACACCAGCAATAGCTACATCCCCGATGCTAAAATGTAAGTCTAACTTAATCTTCTTTATTCTAATTTTTTCATTTAATCTTTTAAAATTTATATTTAAATTCGTTATTATTTTGTAGATTTAATTATGAATTAAATTTTTTTACTTAGATCTCCCATAATTATATGGATCGCGGTGGGAGTTGGAATATTATTGATATTATTCATAACTCTGCTGACGTGCATGTATTGCAAGACTTGTTTTATGAGTCAGCTTCTTAGACGACGTCAAAATACAGATAGCTGTAAAGGCATTCTCAAAGAAAGGGGACTAGGTTATTTTTAAAATTTTAAACATTTCCTTTCACAATAAAATTATTTATTGTTTTATATATTTAATTTTTGAAAATAAATATGGATCACTTGACCCTTTAAAATTGTTGTAAAATATGTGAAATTTGGAAAAAACACTATTTTAGTATACGTTTCATTAACAAATTTATACCTTCATCCGAAAAATTTTAAAAATTGTAATTTTGATAAAAGTGAAACTGTCGTATAGCCGATATTTTAAATAATATATAACGCTCTTTAAAATATCAACTAAACTTTGGCAATGAGTTATGGCAATGTGTCAATATTTAAATAAATAATTTAAAAAGAAAAACAATAAAAATCTGAATGAGAGAGGTAGAAATTTTTCATCCGTACGCTTTTTCATTCACCATACGTGACATTTTTGCGCGGGGTTCATGTACCTGTCTTTGTCGCATTGAAATGCCTTGGAAAATTCCTCAAAATTTGACAAAGTGCCGATAACTCTAAATTTAATTTAAAAATAAATGCAAATTTTATAATCAATCAGGCAATTTTATTCTTGAAACTTAGGATTAAATATGACGATTTTTTTGTCTTTATCAAGTTTTTTAAAATAAATTCGCCATTTTTTTATAAGGTTTAGGGTATAATAAACAAGTTCTAGAGAAACATAGAATTAGGATAACCTAATTTTATTGGGGCTGTGACTGTCCTTTTTCAAGAGCAAATGTGAAACGGCTTTATCTTCTTTACTGCACCACATCTAGGAATAAAAATATACATTTTTTATCAATTATAGATGTATACAATTAGTTTTTCTTATTTCTATGAAAATAATTATATTCCTTTATCGATTTATTATTAAGTATTTCGAAATATAAATATAATTCTATGATAGGTTGGGATAATATTTGATAAGTACTCAATTTAGTTAAAAATTTTAAATAATTCATATTCGGTATTTTGAAGTTAAGAAGTTTATAAAGTCTTTTATAAAGAGGAATAATTACACTGGTCAACAAATAGTAGACTTGTAAAATCAACCGGCAAACCGTTTGCAGATTTTGATAGAGTTTTTTACGGTGAACATTAATATATTTTTATTTTTTCCCCTAATTAGCCAAGTTTTAATTATTCGGTGTCAAAGTTGCTATAAACAGCGATTTTGGCGCTTTTCAAACCAACTTGCAAATTAATCGGCAAAATAATTTAATAAATTTGATTTATAACTAAAGGAAAGAGGAATCCATTGCAATTTAGCATACATAATTTTAGATTTATATACAAAATTAATTTATCCCTTTCCTTTTACATTGACAAATTGCCCCAGCAGACTTGAGTATAATCGTATTTATCGTGAAAAACGCTATCAGATTCTGTAAACTGTTGGCCGATTGATTGTTCTTGTTGAACAGTGTTATTATAAAGATTAATTTTTTTTCCATTATTTAAGAATTTGAAATTAAAATGAAAAGCAAACTTGAGCAAAGGCGATGAAAAATAGTTGGGGTGAAGTAAAATTTATTCCAGGCAAATCATTTTCTTTGTACATAGCGTTGATTTTCAGGAAAGCCTACATGAAAATAAAATTAATATTTATTTTTAAAAATAAAAATAGTTGCAAAATAAATATTTAAATATTTATCTTATAACGTACGTTGTAGGCTGTACGAATTCCTCCGTTATCAGCGATATTTTCGGCAATAGTCAATTTTCCGTTTACCTTAAAAACACAAAAATTAGTAATTTTTATTCATGGTTCTCTTAAATATAAATATACTATACCAAACTTAAGTTTTGTAAGTCAATTTCTTTATACCTAGTTTAATAAAATATATTTAGCGCGTTATTAAATAAATGATTTTATAGCCAATAATTATTTTTTTTCTAATATTTGAGTGTGCGTCAAATAGCTACAGACACGGATTTACTGGTCAACAAATAATGGACTTATAAAATCAACCGGCAATCTGTTCGCAGATTATGGTAGAGTTTTTTATGGTGAACTCAATTATATTTTTAGTTTTTCCCCTTGTTTGTTAAGTTTTTGAAATATTTGCTGTCAAAGTTGCTAAAAATGCGAAAACTCTACCAAAATCTGCAAAAAGTTTGCCGATTGAAATTTCGCCATGTTATCATTTGATTGTAAAAACATGTTATAAAGAGAAAACCCCAACAAAGTCTTTTATTTAAAACAAAATTGGTATTAATAATTTAACCACCAATTCGTATCATACAAAATTATAATATTTACGTGTTTATATTTAAATATAGCATTTTTTGCAGATAATTTTTCAAAAATATATAATTACATTTTCACCGTTCATTTCGTATCTTGAATATTGTTCCCGTAGACATTCCGTTTTAGCCCTGAATAATTTTTCAAAACTTTCACTCTTCCAATCCTTTAAATTCCCATTTTTATCAAATTGGCTTCCTCGAAAGATTATGCAATCCAAAATATATTTCAATAAAAAAAAATCGAATTATTAAATATTTTAATATCAAATTTTGTCAAAATTCATGAAAATATTTTGATCTATTAATTTTGCTATAATGCAAATTATTGTGTAATTTTAAAATTACCCACAATATCAAAGCCATGAACCAATTCGTGGGCCATGATGAAGCCAATAGCACCAAAATTGAAAGCCCTAAAATACAAAAAACGAATTTACATTATTCCTTAAATTGTGCTTTTAAATTTAGCTTAATTCTAAGGATTATAAGATTTATAAACTAGTAAAAATATATTATATATTTGAAACAAATTAATATTTATCAGCAACAACGACGTGCTTAAATACAAACAAATATACACCTAAATTATAATAAATTTATAATTAAAAATATAATATTCTTGTAATTTTTTAGCTACTTACAAAGAAATATTAGGGTAAAGTAATGGCTCTTGCAATACTCCGGCAGGAAACACTAGAAATACAAAATGTTAAAATCGATCATGTTTAAAAAAAATTAGCGCAAATTTTATAAAAAACAAAGTTTTAATAGGTCACCTAATATCCTATAAAGGACGTAGCTTGAATTTACATTAGGGGTCAGGGGTTAAAAATTTTGGTAAAGTAATTTTTTGAAATTATAACAATATTTTAGTCCAGCATATATAGAAATCTATGGGATGGGAATGTCATTGTATAAAATCGGTAGGTTTTTTATACAATAACATTCGCATTCCACATTAATGGATTAAAGATTCTACATTATAGAAATCTATGGGTTTAATGGGCAGAGGCTACTCCTTGCCTTTGCCGTAATGTCGCAAAAACGGCTAGGGTTCGACTAATCATAAACTGACCAAAGGGTTTTCGGTCTGTTCTTAGTCGACTTCTAAGCTTAATCGAAATTTGGAAAGATTAGAGGCGACCATTAGTCTTAGTTGAACCAAACAAAACCCAGTCGTTTTTAAAAAATTACTTCGCCCAGCTTAGTATTACCTTTTATTTTGCATGAACACATATAATGAAAAATTCGTTTCTGTTCAAAACTAAAAGCTGTTCATTTCATAAGCTAATATAAAATGCTTGATGTCTTGTGGGGGGGTCAGGGTTGTTAGGGCAAGGGTTAGGGTTAGGGTTCTCAATTAGATTTGCTTGGCTTTTGAAATGATCAGCTTTTAGTTTGAATAAGAATCGAAAAATTATATATTTACATTTAAAAAATGCGTTCTAAAATGAAAATTAACGCTCGAGCTTTATTTAAACGAAGCCACAAAGTTTATAAATGAGAAGTATCAATACCCATTTCGTTGGCATTTGCCTTGTAATATGCGTTGACTGTTAAAGGGGTAAAATTCCAGCTAAATAATGCAGAAAAATATTGATCAAAATAATTTAAAATATTTATAGATTTAAAATTGCTTTGTATCATGATGATTAGAAATCAGATACATAGTAATATTTAGGCAAGCCATGAGGTTTAAGAACATCTTATTCAAATACAGAATTCCTATAAATATTTTAAAAAAATGTTAATAACATTACATATTAATGTACAGGATCTTTTAAAACTTTTTGTAATAAAGCAAAGATTGTTTAAGTTCCATGAAATGGATGCATTGATCAGAGGAGCCATGCGCTTGCTAGGACTAGGAATTAAATCATGGGTCAAGAGGAACAAAATGCTGGATAATAATTTGTTTGAATTTTAAACACAATTTCCTTAAATATATAAAAGAATTTATATTGTATGGGGATGGGGCATAGTTCCTCGTGGTCATGTATCTCTCTGGCTAACCTATGAAAGCAGCCTGCCATTAAATTTGGCTTGATAAAAGGGCTAGCAATTTTAATCATTAATTGAATTGCTAGAAAGATTTGAAAAAAAATTCTACAAGTTTTAAGAGTGGGTAATTACCTCGAACAATATTCACATTATAATTGTGAAGTATCATTATTGGAGAAAATTATAAACTACAAATTTATCCAACTTTACTCAGACAAAGTGAGAATAATTTTTGTGAGGGAAAGTGGTTCAGATTAACCGGAATAAATTCAGATACAGTACAAAAGTGAAACAAAAATTAAAAAAATATTATAGCCCGGTAAATCAATTGTCTATTAGATCTTATGACTATGAATACAGATAAATTGAAAATAGACAGGAAATTTGCCTTTAAAAAACGTAAAAAAATAATTTTTTTATTATTATAAATAGAAGTTTTAAAAAAAAGTAAATTATTCCTCAGCATAAATTTGTCTATTATACTTAATTGTTAGATTACCACTTAATGCTTGTAACCCTTTTATTAGGTAACCATTTATTGAACCTTTTATAAACCCTTTATATATATGTTTTATTATATTAAATTAAGTTTATGCTATCATTTTTTCATAATAGCCAATAAGTAATATTCAAATTTTCGATATGATAAAACAATAAATTTTCAAAATAATTTATATTCAAAAGTTGTTAAATTTCCTACAGTTGATTACCTATTTAGGTCGTAAGGTTTCCGAATAGTGAGCAGAATATTTCGCACGTTATGTACTATAATTTTAATATTATTCATCAAAAATTCACCAGGTCGAACTTCGATCTATTTAGTAGGAAAAGTAAAAAAA